>CM065686.1:39467032-39484532 GCA_017654935.2 Phymorhynchus buccinoides
TTTGTTCAAAGTGGTACTACCTTGTTCGTTCAATTCCTTTTCTGCATGTAGACTAAGGCCGGGTTCACATTAGACGCATAAGTTCCGTGCGGGAAACCCTAAATAAGTGGAAGAAAGAAGGATAAAAGTTTACGCATATAGGGGAAATTCGGACACGTGCGCAAATCTTTTCCCTTCTTTGTTTTACTTATCTATGGATTGCGTACGGGAACATCCGCTTATGTGTGTAGGCCCCTACACGGCCTTATCCGTTAAATATAAACAGTACAAAACGCAAAAAACAATCTCAAATCGATGTCCTTTTTTAAAGACACACTGACGCACCACGATTAAGTCCCATGGGTTTTTTTCGGGTAGCTGTGACCCACATACACATGTCCCCAACTTCAAATTCAGGCTGCTCTTTAAAAGGATGTTTCGGTTTGAATTTGGGGGCATTTATACGGGAGTGAGACCTGGTCAAAACAAGATTTATTTCCAGCTATAAGAGGAACACCCCGTGAATTCCGTGATTTTGACACGGTGATCTGGTGGATCTTTAAGATAAACAAGGAACACCAGACCGTCTGATCGTTACCACAGTGGGTGGTCTGTAGCTCCGAATGTTTTGCACTGTGCAGTCCCGTCCGTGTGTCTCCCCGGTTTCCCTCCTGTGCCCCCGACGAGTTGAACGTGCACTGAGAACTAATTTGTTCCTTCGCTGTGTCTTTGAGGTTCGTTCGCCGTCAAGCACTTAGTGCCTTCATTTACCGGACAGCTGGTGGAGACAAGACAAGTCATTATTTCCATCTTGATTTGCATTATTGGTCGAGTCCTCGCTATAATTGTTTGAGTCTCCTCACTATTGTTCGTGTCCTCGTTTTGTTTTCGAGTCATGCTCGATGCTTTCAAAGGTTTGTCACGATTGACGATTGGATATTCGATAATGAGTGTAGGGCGAACCGAACAGAAGAAATATGATGTCTATACACCGGTCTATGTTTGCGTAGTGCATTCACGCAGCACACTCGTGGCAGTAATGCATATTAAGTCTTAGATTAGAGACTTAATATAATTATTAGTTTTTGTGCAACGTCGAAAATACCCTACTTTAACTCATTCAAGCCGTTCCGGCCACATAATTATGTCTGGAACTAATTGATGCTTTTGCGTCAAGGGAAGTAAATCTGTGTGCACACCATACCTTGGTTACTTCTAAACTCGCTTCGCTCCCTTAGAGTAGACCACAATTTTGCCTCTGACTTTGCTTTTGTAGTGGTTTGTTGTGGGGAAACCAATCGATGTAAAGAGTTTTTCTATATAGAGTCTATGTAGACTCACAACTAGAGATTTAAATTTAAAAAAGCAAGCGCAATAGATATTCCAAATATTTCGATGTTTTTATTCACATCTGCCTCGGGGAAGTCTACATATAATAAAAGTCTGATCTACCACTTCCCTATGTCTAAACCTGAAGTACAAACACGTAATATTATTTCATTTCTCCTTCTGTTTATGTATGTGTTGTTTGTGTGTATGGCTGGAGTGATTTGTGAGGTTCGTTTTAATAATTCAAAATCATTTCGATGCGGATGAATTAAAAACAAAGCTTTTCCGGGTTTCTTGACATCTTACATTCAATCATAGAACATGTAGTTCAAGACCTTCCCGAAAATAGTCCTGATCCAGGAGACATACAAAACGTGTCAAGATAAGAACCCGTTTACGAGTGACCTGTTATTATTAGATGAATAATGTTGTCAGAATAATTCTACGAAAGAAACAACACGTATTCTAAATCTCAGGCAAGACACGACGAAACAGAATTACGGAGAGTTAAAGTGCCCATCGAGACTTTGTATGATGGAAGCTTGTCTGCGGTAAGCCTTATGGTTGATCCCAAACACGAGACGAACGGGCTGTACGGAGTATAGAATAAAACACCTGATAAGCTCTTAAAACATTTCTGTGATTTAACGTGGGAGTTGACCCACATACAAAATCACATTGTTTGTTAATAAATTTAGCTCGTCCGATGGAACAAAATGGTACAAATACATCAGAGTGGGTCAAGAAGGTAGTATTATTTTTGTATGTTTCCTTTTAATTTTACAGTTACTAGCGCAACGCCGAGTACCAGTAACGCCTAGTAACGGTAACGCCTAGTAACGGTAATGCCAAGTATTGGTAACGCTGAGTACAGCAAATTTGAAGCGATTTGGTAAAGAAACGGTGGAGTTATAAGGCCCCGTTTCGCGTTGGCGCTGCTCTGAGAGTGATGCGCTCTCCCTAGTAACGGTAACGCCTAGTAACGGTAAGGCCAAGTACTGGTAACGCTGAGTACAGCAAATTTGAAGCGATTTCGTTAAGAAACGGCAGAGTTATAAAGCCCCGTTTCCCGTTGGCGCTGCTCTGAGAGTGACGCGCTCTCCCGATTTTCTTCAAATTTGCTGCCAGGCTTTGCCCCGGTGACAGCAAGCCTGACAGCAAATTTGACGCGATTCGGTTGAAAACCGGCGGAGTTATAAGGCCCGTTTTGCATCATGCTGCTGTTATGCGCCTAAGTAATGGATACGCTTCCGGTTTGGCACACGGATAGTCCCCGGGCCTGGTCATCTTCCTGCTAAATTCGAAGGCAATCGGCCCAGAAACGCCGGAGATACGGGCGCCGAGAGGCCGGGTGATGCGCGTTTCGCGCATTTGCGAAACCGCGCAAATGACACGGCCGCCTCGGTTGCCGTTGCCATCGCCCCGGTCGAAAAACGGCGGAGTTATAAGGCCCGTTTCGTGTTTCACACACACACACACACACACACACACAAGGGACACTTGCCAAATTACTATATGATTGCATTGAAAGCGGAACGAAACTTCACATGCGTATCAACTTGGCTCACTTTGTTCAAAGTGTAGCGGTACAAGTTTGAAACTCCTTTTCGTACCACCGTTTTCGTTTCTTCTCTTTCGTAATCCATCTTGCATGTAATTATGTGACCCGGCGCTACGAAAGGGACATTAAGTCGCTGGGCTAGTTTCTCACAATAGGTTTGGAAAGTCAAAAATCTCATTTGTGGGGTCAATTTTGAATTTTTGGTATTTTCGTGTTCTCTAACATCCTATATTTCATATTTTATAAAGGACATTTTTAATGTGTTCTCTAAATGGTCTTATAAGTGTTTTAAAACGAGTAGGTCAATGCATGTTCCTCAGCTAGGCTAGACTTTACATTGTGTTTTCTTAAAATGACCAGTGCTCACCTTACTAACTTTAAGTGCTCGTAGCTCTGGAACGGAAAAAGATACAATAATGGTTCTTGTATCAGTAGAAAGAGAATTGTCGGAAGTTATCAAATGTATAATGTCTTCAGAATTGTCAGTTTGACACTTATTGTCCCTTTCGTGATGCGGGGTCACATATAGTATGGTTGTACGTATGCTGAAAGCAATACTCTCTCTCTCTCTCTCTCTCTCTCTCTCTCTCTCTCTCTCTCTCTCTCTCTCTCTCTCTCTCTCTATCTCTCCCACTCTCTCTCTCTCTCTCTCTCTCTCTCTCTCTCTCTCTCTCTCTCTCTCTCTCTCTCTCTCTCTCTCTCTCTCTCTCTCTCTCTCTCTCTCTCTCTCTCTCTCTCTCTCTCTCTCTCTCTCTCTTATCTCTGCTCTCTCGTCAGTCTCTCTGTCTCTCTCTCTCTCTCTCTCTCTCTCTCTCTCTCTCTCTCTCTCTCTCTCTCTCTCTCTCTCTCTCTCTCTCTCTCTCTCTCTCTCTCTCTCTCTCTCTCTCTCTCTCTCTCCCTCCCCCCTATGCTACAAATGTACGACGCGTTGTTGTTCATGGTTTATGTCTATAATCTAAATAATGTAATACCATTTTATATACATCGATTTGATACTATTATTATACCATACTAGTAACACCCGTGCTTCGCACGGGTCCAGAAATAAAATGTTTGAAATGCAAAGATAATGTATTCAATGTTACACTGAGAGAACATATAAGTTTGCTGCCTGTGAATGTAAGAGAGTTCCCCGTTCCACAAAGTTGGCCAACATCACACAGCCGGAAAGTAAAGGACGGGAAAGAAAAGGACGGAAATTACTAAACACGGGTTCGGCATTCTTTGTGTTTTCCGAGGTAGATTCGTCAATTTCCGACACAGCTCGGGCGACGCAGACGACACAAAATTTCAAGGACATTTCATACATTTTGCCTTCAAAATCAACTTTCAAAAGGAATATTTTTGAACCAGACAAAGCGGAATCGCGTCCCAACGCGTTCGTCTGGAACTGTATGGCAAGCAACAGTCCGACATTTACGCGATATCCGAGTTTGTACGTTCTTGTACACTTCGGGCCTTGGCGTATTATATTATAGATATGTATGTTTGCTTATGCATGGTATGTTCGATTGTAGGATGCATGGTATATTCGACTGTAGGCTCCATGGTATATTCGACTGTAGGCTCCATGGTATATTCGACTGTAGGCTGCATGGTATGTTCGATTGTAGTCTGTATGGTATATTCGACTGTAGGCTCCATGGTATATTCGACTGTAGGATGTATGGTATGTTCGATTGTAGTCTGTATGGTATATTCGACTGTAGGCTCCATGGTATATTCGACTGTAGGATGTATGGTATATTCGACTGTAGGCTCCATGGTATATTCGACTGTAGGCTCCATGGTATATTCGACTGTAGGCTCCATGGTATGTTCGATTGTAGTCTGTATGGTATATTCGACTGTAGGCTCCATGGTATATTCGACTGTAGGATGTATGGTATGTTCGATTGTAGTCTGTATGGTATATTCGACTGTAGGCTCCATGGTATATTCGACTGTAGGCTCCATGGTATATTCGACTGTAGGATGTATGGTATATTCGACTGTAGGCTCCATGGTATATTCGACTGTAGGATGTATGGTATATTCGACTGTAGGATGTATGGTATATTCGACTGTAGGCTGTATGGTATGTTCGACTGTAGGATGTATGGTATATTCGACTGTAGGCTCCATGGTATATTCGACTGTAGGCTCCATGGTATATTCGACTGTAGGATGTATGGTATATTCGACTGTAGGCTCCATGGTATATTCAACTGTAGGATGTATGGTATATTCGACTGTAGGATGTATGGTATATTCGACTGTAGGCTGCATGGTATGTTCGACTGTAGGATGTATGGTATATTCGACTGTAGGCTGTATGGTATATTCGACTGTAGGATGTATGGTATATTCGACTGTAGGCTCCATGGTATATTCGACTGTAGGATGTATGGTATATTCGACTGTAGGATGTATGGTATATTCGACTGTAGGCTGCATGGTATATTCGACTGTAGGATGTATGGTATATTCGACTGTAGGATGTATGGTATATTCGACTGTAGGATGTATGGTATATTCGACTGTAGGATGTATGGTATATTCGACTGTAGGATGTATGGTATATTCGACTGTAGGATGTATGGTATATTCGACTGTAGGATGTATGGTATATTCGACTGTAGGATGTATGGTATATTCGACTGTAGGATGTATGGTATATTCGACTGTAGGCTGCATGGTATATTCGACTGTAGGATGTATGGTATATTCGACTGTAGGCTGCATGGTATATTGGACTGTAGGATGTATGGTATATTCGACTGTAGGCTGCATGCTATATTCGACTGTAGGATGTATGGTATATTCGACTGTAGGCTCCATGGTATATTCGACTGTAGGCTCCATGGTATATTCGACTGTAGGATGTATGGTATATTCGACTGTAGGCTGCATGCTATATTCGAGTGAATTCCGCTTCCCCTATGTCATTAGGCCTACTGTTGTAACACCGACATTGTTTTTACGCTAAGCGTCACCCACCGTTCTTCTCTTTTATCCTTTACGCATGTATCTTTCTTTTATTATTTTCATTATGTTGCCTCGAAATTAGATTTGCACCCTGTCTGCTATAATTACGTACTCTCACTTCCTACCACAAGAGAGTTGAGACCGTGTTTTACTTCCCTGCGCCTCTCCGTTGTATGTTTTCGTATCCTTGATTACATGTTAAAAAGTCAACAACGAAGAAGAAATGGAATCGAGAGGAAGTTCAATAAACAGCCTGAACGGGGGAAGCGTGCAACGTGTGTAAACAAACATACACGTAGGCCCGTGTGCAGTGATGGTGATGGGGTGTGTGTGTGTGTGTGTGTGTGTGTGTGGGGGGGGGGGGGGTGACGAATGCGAGCGCAAGTATATAGATGGCACGAAGTAGAATTGTTTTTAAAATTAAACATGCACAGCCATCTCACTGGGGTTTTGGGGTTGTTGTGGGGTTTTTTTTGCCCTTTGAATAATTGCCGGGGGATGAACCAACTTCTATGGCTGCAATTAACTTTATTAGGGCGGACAAAAGCAAGACATGGAAAACGAAAATCAACCGAAAGGCGTGTTTGTTTTTGAAAACAAAACCCCGCGAGGTAATTTGTTTTGTTTAATTAACTGTTACTGTTTTTTGGTTTGCTTCGTTGGCTTAACTTTGCGTTTGTTTTCATAGAGTTGACATGGATTCTATTACAGTTTCATTAAAATTCAATACAAGGTTGCTGTGGGGTTTTTTTTCCCCATTACTGTTATTATGTTTTTATTACTTGAAATCACAGTATTTTAAACCTTGAATGAACTTCAATGGAATTAATAGACAATGCAATTGAAGCAATAATACTTGCATTATTGTAATGGGATAAAAGTTACACCACGTGATTTCGACGTTACAAATTCACGTAGTTGTATTCCCTGTTTCATGCCAGAGGTTAGACGAGGAGCGTAATTGTAGAATGTTCTTATGCCGGGTTCACATTAGACGCGTAATTTCCGTGCAGAAAACCCTAAATAAGTGGAAGAAAGAGGGATACAAGTTTACGCATATAAGGGAAATTCGGACACGTGCGCAAATCTGTGCCCTTCTTTGTTTCACTAATTTATGGATTGCGCACGGGTTTCCGCATGGAATATCCGCTTATGTGTGTACACAGCATTGATCAACTCCATTCTCCCTTAATGACGTGCAGTGTGTTGTCATGTGTGTGTACATGTAGAATGTAAAATGTAAATTGTTCCTTTTCCACACGTAATTTGCGTTGCAGCCAATTCTGTCTAACTTAAATATTACTTAGTGACTACCATGTATAAGCTTGTTGTACTGAAGTTTTCTATGTTTTGTGTTCCTGTAAATATGTTATTTTGTTCATAGATTTATAATTTATGTGGGGGTTTTATGAGGGCAGGATGAAACAAAGCTTTGTCAGCTTATTATTTAACCCTCAATAAAGATGACTTTGACTTGTCTTGACTTATTTATATGTTGTTGCTGCTTTAGTGTGTCATTTGGAATCAATTTGTTTAACCCTTTCACCGCCTGCCATATTTCAGCCCAATGTTTCCATTAAATTTACCTGGGTAGAGAACGAAATCCATCTGCAGTATTGGGGATTCTTCTGTGACATATATAAAATAAGGTCTATCCTTATTTCGCAATTTAACTAAGACAATAGGGTCTTTGGATAATAGACCCCATTTGATGCCTTTTAGTGACATAGGTGTTAAATCACTGTGGTGCTAAAATGCGACTTTGGCGGTGAAAGGGTTAAACCAAAATGTAAAATAAAAGAGTAAAGTTGAAGTAAAGATGTAATATTGATTTCTAATTTATTTTTTGTTTCCAACGTTTCGGCTGAGGGAGTACTTCTACACACCGAAACGGACCGAAACGGACACCGAAACGGACAGACACGGACACCGAAACGGACACCGAAACGGACACCGAAACGGACACCGAAATGGACAGATACGGACACCGAAATGGACCGAAACGGACACCGAAATGGACAGATACGGACACCGAAATGGACCGAAACGGACACCGAAATGGACAGATACGGACACCGAAATGGACCGAAACGGACACCGAAATGGACCGAAACGGACACCGAAATGGACCGAAACGGACACCGAAACGGACACCGAAATGGACAGAAACGGACACCGAAATGGACACGAAACGGACACCGAAACGGACCGAAACGGACACCGAAACGGACACCGAAATGGACCGAAACGAACCGAAACGGACACCGAAACGAACCGAAACGGACTGAATCTGAGGCTTGATATAAGGATCTACATACAAATGCTGTGTGGCAAGGCTTGCACATGAGCGTGCATGAATAATTGTATGTATGTGTGTGATTGTGCGTGTGCATATGTGTGTGTGTGTGTGTGTGTGTGTGTATGTGTGTGTGTGTGTGTGTGTGTGCGTGTGTGTGCGTGTGTGCGCGCGCGCGCGCGCGCGCGCGCGCGCGCGCGCGCGCGCGTGTGTGTGTGTGTGTGTGTGTGTGTGTGTGTGTGTGTGTGTGTGTGTGTGTATGTGTGTGTGTGTGTGTGTGTGTGTGTGTGTGTGTGTGTGTGTGTGTGTGTGTGTGTGTGTGTGCGTGTGTGTGCGTGTGTGTGTGTGTGTGTGTGTGTGTGTGTGTGTGTGTGTGTGTGTGTGTGTGTGTGTGTGTGTGCGCGCGTGCATGCGTGTGTGTCTGTGTGCGTGCGTGCGTGTCTGTGTGCGTGCGTGCGTGTGTGCGTGCGTGCGTGCGTGCGTGCGCGCGCGCGTGTGCGAGAGCGGGTGCGTAGTCAGGTAAAAGAACAAAAACAAAACTAGAGCGTGGAAACGCTAGATCGACCAGCCGTGCGGCAACATGTTCGACTCCAGTGACCTTGACGCTTGTCAAAATGACCTTCCTTTTCGAACTTGGCTTAGGTAATGACTCTAATTACCCATCTGCATGCACACTTTGAGGATTCTAAGTTTCCAAAAACATAAAAAAATAATTAATAAAGGTTGCTATCGTAAGATTTAACAAGGGTATAATTATCAGCGCGAGTCTGTTTCGGTGTTTAGAAATACCGCGGCCGAGGCCTTAGTCTAGAATGCATGAACAAATGTGTAGCTTTAGGCCTACGTCAAAGAAAACGTAAGCTTCTAAATTAACCCTTTCACCGCCAGCCATATTTCAGCCCAAAATTTCCATTAAATTTACCTGGGTAGAGAACAAAACCCATCTGCAATATTGGGGATTCTTCTGTGACATATATAAAATAAGGTCTATCCTTACTTCCCAAAACTAAGACAAAAGGGTCTTTGGATGATAGACCCCAATTTGATGCCTTTTAGTGACATAGAAGTTAAACCATTGTGGTGCTAAAATGCGACTTTGGCGGTGAAAGGGTTAAAGAGCAAATAATCTAGTGTCAATTTTAAAATAATTATGCCCCCATTGCGAAAACATAAATGGCAAACGCCGTGGAATACTATTGTGTATAAATGCTTTTGAGGTGCGTTTTGATTCATACCAGTATGCCACGAACACAGGCTTCCTCTTACTCCATTTCATGACCAGATTGTCAACGCCATTTTAATTCGCTAGAACTTAATGACGTAAGGATTGGCTACAAATTGTAAAAGGAAACTCCTTGGTGTTATGGATCGCATGAGTACCGGTGTAGAAGAATGGTCGAGATGGAGGGGGGGGGGGGGGGGGGGGTGGTGGGTGGGGGGGGGGGGGGGGAGGGGGGGGGGGGGGGGGGGGGGGGGGGGGGGGTGGGGGGGTTGGGGGGGGGAGGCAGGGTGGGTGGGGGGGCGCGGGGGGGGGGGGGGGGGGGGGGGGGGGGAGGGGGGGGGGGGGCGGGGGGGTGGGGGGGGGGGGGCAAAAACAAAAACACAGCCGTTTTCTGACTCTATTAATGTTTTTTATCCCTCCACCCCTCCCCTTCCCTTCCCCCTCCCCTTCCCCTCCCCCTCCCCTCCCCCTCCCCTCCCCCTCCCCCCTTCCCTCCCCCCTCCCCCTTCCACTCCCCCTCCCCCTTCCACTCCCCCACCCCCTTTACTTCCCCTCCTCTTCCCTTTGTTTGGTTTGTCCTATGGATTTCTCTATTCCTTTTATTTCGTTTGTAAGCTTAGTATATTAATTTTTGTGTGGAAGTCTGCATTTGATGAAAAACTGAAGCGTAGTGTTAGGCCTTTAATTTTTTTTATATTTTTACAGTGTTATAACATTGTGTGGCATGCATATTTTATTTCACTGCGTATGTTACAGGCTGATATCTAATGCCTTTAATTTGTCTTTATAACCAAAGCAAAGAATCCATATTATGTGGGGGTTTTTCCAACTGCCGAACATAATCGATCCGAGAGTACATTATATTTGCGTCTGTACAATCGATTTAAGCTTACGTCTGTCTTTAATGTTGTCTCTGAGTGTGACTCTGTACATCTGACTGTCTGTTGACTGTCTGTCTGTCTCTCTCTCTCTCTGTCTCTCTCTCTGTCTCTGTCTCCCTCTCTGTCTCTCTCTCTCTCTCTCTCTCTCTCTCTCACTCTCTCTCTCTCTCTCTCTCTCTCTCTCTCTCTCTCTCTCTCTCTCTCTCTCTCTCTCTCTCTCTCTCTGATCTCTTTCTCTGGTCATTGTTGCTTTGTGTCATTGTATGCTTTGTGTGCGTATTCGCGTTTCGCGTATAATGGAGTTCTTTGTGCTGATGAGTTGTTGTCATTGTTGTTTTTTTCTGTTGGACAGAAGGCCTCGATCAGTAAACTTTGTGATCTCTATCTCTCTCTCTCCTCTCTCTCTCTCTCTCTCTCTCTCCCTCTCTCTCTCTCTCTCTCTCTTATCTCTCTCTCTCTCTCTCTCTCTCTCTCTCTCTCTCTCTCTCTCTCTCTCTCTCTCTCTCTCTCTCTCTCTCTCTCTCTCTCTCTCTCTGATGATTTGTTGTCATTGTTGCTTTGTGTGCGTATGTTCGCTTTCGCGTATAATGGAGTTCTTTGTGCTGATGATTTGTTGTCATTGTTTTTTTTTCTGTTGGACAGAAGGCCTCGATCAGTAAACTTTTGTAATCTCTCTCTCTCTCTCTCTCTCTCTCTCTCTCTCTCTCTCTCTCTCTCTCTCTCTCTCTCTCTCTCTCTCTCTCTCCTCTCTCTCTCTCTCTCTCTCTCTCTCTCTCTCTCTCACTTGGCTTTTTACTATATGATGATGATATATTCTTTGATTTTAGGCATACCAATGCCACCATTTAAAACGTTTTTCGCTGCAGTGTTTCTGTCAATTTTATCACGTTTCTTGTTCCACACAAACAAAAACACTGATTTTTGAATTGCTTCAATTTCATCATCTGGAGGGTTAGGGAGTACAATCCACAACAATATTAGTTTAGGCAAGATCAAGGACTTCAATATAGCCACTCTGCCAAGCGGTGAGACATTTTCTGTTTGTTGTTCAATATGGACAATTGCTCGGTTGTTATGAACACAAAGCAAACAAACGATATAAAGAAACGGGTTTTTTCTGGGTTTTAAAAAACAAATATTATTATCCTTAAAACCCTTTCATCGCCTCTTGGCGCCACAATGATTTAACACCCATGTCACTGAGAGGCATCAAATGAGGGTCTGGTATCCAGTGACCTTATGTTCTTCATTTTGGGAGCTAAGGATAGACCCTATTTTATGCATGTCACATATGGATCCCCAATATTGCAGACAGAATCTTTCCTCTGCCCAGGTAAGGTTAATGGAAAGTTTTAGCTGAAAATATGGCCGGCCTTGAAAGGGTTAACCGGGGCAGTGGATGGATGCCTCGTGCCTCCATACAGGGAGCTGGACGACCACGCCCCCTCTACGAGTTCCCCCCCCCCCACCCCCCCCGTTGGAATACCGGGGGGGAGGGGTCTTTCATAAAAATAGTTCTCCCACTTTCTGTAGGTTCTGTGCTTGAAACGTCCTCTAATCTGCCGCTCTCTTTGACTCTGCCTTTTCCCTTTGCTTTCTATCATCTACTATCTTTCTGACTTATCGGCCCATTCTCCTGCCTTTTTTCAAAACAATTTCCCAAATATGTTTTTCTCCTTTGAGCTCCTCCGAAATCGGAATGTGTCGGCTGTACGCAGCGGGGAGACCGGTAAAAATTGAAAACCGGACACATGTGTACCTTACCCATTATGGCCATACGGCCTGGGGACGCAGAAGAAGAAGAAGAAGAAATATCCTTAACGACATTGGCCGTAATGGGACAGATACACACATATGTATCCAGTGTTAGGTCTCTTCGTTGCATTCCGAATTCAGAGGAACAAATGCGTAATGAAAACCGTCGACGTATGACCAAGGGACGTCTTTCGTTGTCAGACTTGGTATTTGGTCTCCTATAAAGCGCTTTTTCTTCTTCTTCAAAATTCGTTCTTTTGGGGTTATCTTTCCCTGCTGTCTCGTCTTGAAGTCGGTTTCGGAGTCGTTCCGGTTCAACATTAGAATTAAAATAATTGAAGTTACCTATCTTAATCAACTAACTGTATTTTGTTCTAGTCTTCAAGTTTTAGGGTATTTATGTGGTTGTATCAAGTAAACAAACAAGAACATAACTGTTTATAGTCAACGAATGTAAACACTTTCAGAAAGAAACGCGAAACGGGACATAATGTTATTAAATCTCCAAACTGACAACTGAGCAATTAAATACCCCTCTATTTCAATTACGGATCAGCCGTGCCGTGTTTACATCAGCAGGCGGTGTTTTTCTAACCCGAACTAAGTGTCCTCGTCTGTTACCTCCTTTTTCATTTCGAATAAGTCCTATAGAGATGCTATTTTTGAAGCTCTATCTTGCTGTAATTAACGCAACAACAAGCACTGTAGAATGGGGATGTCATATCTGCTTGTCAAATAGGGAGAAACTGGAATCAGGGAAAGACCCTAAGGATCTAAATATGGGGTTTTGGTCACACGGGATAAGTCTCGTTTCCAGCAGTAACAACAAGAACAAATTAGTGATAATGAAGTCGCTCGCGTGTCACTCAATCACAACTCTGTGTGCCCATCAAACCCAAACAAATCCAGGAAATGGTGAGAAAGACTGGTTGACGTGACACGCTGTCGCAAACCAAAAGAAAACAGAATCCCAAGATTGGTTGTCTTTGAGACTTTTATCCGTCGAGAGTGACTTCCTGTTTCCGGGTTTCCTTGTTCCGGGTATTTGCGGTTCCGGTCGTCAGAGCGCGCGCAAATTGATCTGTTCTGAAGTGCGTCTAATCTTGTCCTGATGTCAAGATAAGAAGATATTATCTTCTTTTGTTGTTGTTCTCTTGCCGGGACTACTGGTTAAAGGCGACTGCTCTATGAACGGTTTATTAGCTGGCTGATTTCACCGCCAGGTATCGTAAAGCTCGAGTGGGGGCTAATCCTAGTGATATTCTTAGTTGGGGATAAAGAGAGAGAGAGGGAGAGAGAGAGAGAGAGAGAGAGAGTGAGTGAGAGAGAGTGAGAGAGAGAATGAATGAATCTTTAATTTAATGTCTTTTCACATAGATCGTGATTTTAGACAGCATGCAAACATTTTTTTGTGGGGGGGGGGGGGGGGGGGGGGGGGGGGGGGGGGGGGGGGAGGGGGGGGGGGGGATTTGGGTGGGGGGGGGGGTGGGGGGGGGGGGGGGGGGGTGGGGGGGGGGGGGGGTGGGGGGGGGGGGGGGGGGGGGGGGGGGGGGGGGGTGGAGGGGGGGGGACGAGTAGAAGAGAGAAAAAAAAAAGGTAAAAATAAAAATAACATGCATAAGAACGACATATTAAAAAAAAACACCACGCAAAACCTCTACAGTAGTCTTCCAATAGTTGAGGACAGCATTGCTTTTGCAATTACAGTAATGTCAATTTCTGCGTCATTTAAAATATCCTTGGTATTATCATACTTACGAAAAAAAGTCCATATTGATCATTCGATATTTAGAGAGCAATACTGGGCATTCTAATAGTAAGTGATGAATTGATAATTTATCACTACAAAGACAGTTAGTTTCCAAGTATTTAGTTTTCCATGAATTGAGTCGTATCTTGTACACTAAACTAACTATCGATCTACTGTGCATAAAAATGTTAGATCTAAAATCAGATGAGTTGATGTAAGTAGATTTCTCTCCAATAAACTCTCTATCTCTCTCTCCTCTCTCTCTCCCTCTCCCTCTCTCTCTCTCTCTCTCTCTCGTCTCTCTCCCTCTCTCTCTCTCTCTCTCTCTCTGCATCCTCTCTCTCTCTCTCAATCGCTCTACGTCTCACACACTCACACACTCACTCACTCACTCACTCTCACACTCACTCACTCACACACACACTCTCTCTTCCTCTCTCTCTCTCTCTCTCTCCCTCTCTCTCTCTCTCTTCTCTCTTCTCTCTCTTTATCCCTAACTAAGACTATCACTAGGATTAGCCCATTCGAGTTGTATGATACCCGGTGGTGAAAATCAAGCCAGCTAAGTGGTCCATTGGAGTCTTTCTTGAATTACACAGGACATGACCGAAGCGGGGGGGGGGGGGGGGGGGGGGGAAGGCAAACATAACAACAGTATCAGGATAATCTAGCTCTTTGGTTATTTTGTGACCGACGGAGGCAACCCAAACTCTACATCAGCATAGCCTGCTACATTGCACGCGTCACGCTATCGCACCAGACCTTGCCCTTTTGAAATCGAAAGCGTTCAAGGACATTTGCCGAAGTTCAAAGAACTATCCTTCTTATTTTACCCTTTCACGCGCCAAAGTCGCATTTCAGCACCACAGTGACTTAGCATGCCTATGTCACTAAAAAGGCATCAAATTTGGGGTCTCTTATCCAAAGACCCCTTTGTCTTAGGTTTGGGAATTAAGGATAGACCTTATTTTATATCTGTCACAGAAAGAATCCCCCAATGCTGACCAGATGGATTTGGTTCTCTGCCCATGAAATTTAATGGACATTTTCTGGTTGAAATATGGCTGGATGTAAAAGGGTTAATGTTAATGTTAGAATGTCAACGGTAATTAATCGAGATTATTTTGGGGTGCTGAAGATGCTAAGGACTTGCAATATCTTGCGAGTATTTTGACTTCTCACCCCCCCCCCCCACCACCTCCCACCCCTCCGCTTTATTGCTCTGTCTCTGTTTCCACGGTACTCGTTCTCTACATTTAATCATGCCACATTTTAAACCTTTAGTCGTGGTGCACGCTCTCGTTGAGTGTGTGTTGTGTGTGATGTTCGCACGATTAGAGGAGAGAGGACTCTGAGACGAGGACTGAGAGACGAACAGAGAGAAGAGAGAGAGAGAGAGATGAGAAGAGAGAGAGAGAGAGAGAGAGAGAGGATTGAGAGGAGAGAGAGAGATAGAGAGCCGAGACGGAGAGAGAGAGTAGAGAGAGACTCCAGACTTCAAATCGGTTATTGTACTTCGGCCATTGACCCCTATACAAACCCCCCAAAAAATATATAAATATTAATCCAAACAAACGAGCAAAACAAACAACCAGATTCACCACGAAAAACAAACAAACAACAAAACAAAAAATCCACACTACAACAACATGCCGACGGAATGACATGCATCTGGAGAGAAGAGGACAGACAGCTATGAGAGGTGGAGAGGAGAGAGAGAGAGAGAGAGAGAGATGAACGGAGGGAGAGGGAAGAGAGACGGAGAGAGAGAGAGAGAGACAAGGACAGAGGAGAGCGTGAGAGGAGAGAGAGAGAGAGAGGAGAGAGAGAGAGAGAGAGACGAAGAGAGAGAGAGAGACAGACAATGAGAGCGTGAGAGAGAGAGAGAGATAGAGAGAGAGAGAGACGAAACGAAACAAAGCGAGACGAGACGAGAAGAGAGAGAGAGAGAGAACAGACAGACAGACAGATGGGGGTGTACACACACACACACACACACGCACATACACGCACGCACACACGCGAGCGCGCACACACGCACCACGCACACGCGCACACGCCACACGCACGCACGCACACACACACACACACACACACAAACACACATCACACACACACACACACACACACACACACACACACCACACACATACAGGGAACCAGGTAAACCATCCAGAATTGGCCGCTAGGGAAATAAAGTCAGTCAACAAGTAGCGAGCAGCCAGGATACTAGACAGCAAATCTTTCAAGCACTGGCATAGCCGACCAGGCTGCAGCGTGTTTGCACTGCTATTCAAGACTGACAACATGGCTGTTTCAGGAAGAAACGCAAAACTGCGCGCGCACACACGACACACACACACACACAAAAAAACGCACAGGCACATATGCAGTCGACACACGCGCGCGCGCGCGATTTACTGTTTTTCTCTCTCAGTATCTCTCTCTGTCTGTCTCTGTCTCTGTCGTCTCTGTCTCTACTCTCTCTCAGTATCTCTCAGTATCTCTCTCTCTCTCTCTCTTCCTCTCTCCTCATAGTACGAATCCTCTCTCTCTCGCCCTCTTCCACACGACTGCGCCGTCCTCCCACGTGCTGCTCTCTCTCTCTCTCCTCTCTCTCTCTCTCTCTCTCTCTCTCTCTCTCCTCTCTCTCTCTCTCCTGATGTATGCTATGTTGTTTATGCGTGTATTCGTACACGTGTGCGTGTGTGTATATGCATGTATGTATGTATTCATTTACTTGTTCGATAATTGATGCTGTATGATTTTGATTTTTGCTTTGCTTTGTTACTATGACATTGTAACGGGTCACAATTAAAACATTGTCAATTCTCTCTCTCTCTCTCTCTCTGTCTCTCTCTCTCTCTCTCTCTCTCTCTCTCTCTTCTCTCTCCCTTTCTTCTCATCTCTCTCTCTCTCTCTCTCTCTCTCTTCTCTCTCTCTCTCTTTTCTCTCCGAGAAAGTCTCTCTCTCTCTCTCTTCTCTCAATCTTCTCTCTCTCTCTCTCTCTCTCTCTCTCGCTCAACACACACACATGCATGTACACACGCACAGATACACGCATAATACATACATATGCACGCACACTCACTCTCTCACACATGCACACACACGCACACATACACGCATAATATACACACACACTCTCTCTCACCCACCCAACCATACACTTATGCACACATATAAACTCACACGAAAAAATACATGCACGTATACACCGACTCACAAAGACACACATATCACACACGTACAGAAATACACTCGCACGTGCACACACGCACGCACGCACGCACACGTACGCACCCGTCACGCACGCACACACACACACACACACACACACACACACACACACACACAACACACACACACACACACACACATGCACACACACACAACAACATACACACACACATGCACAAACACACTCACACATAAAAAAAACTATGCATGCACGTATACACCGACTCACAAAGACACACACACCACACACGTACAGAAATACACTCGCGCGTGCACACACACACACACACACACACACACACACACACACATACACACACACACACACACACACACACACACACACACACACACACACACACACAAACACCCAAACACACTAACTGTTGCTCAACCCTAACTGATAGTTAGCATTTTTTTTTACACACACATTGTTAGCTTTATTTAACAACCATCGGATCGTGTGAGTGCGCTTGAATACCCCAGCCAAAATATTTCTTCAGTATCTGATTTCCCCTTA
>CM065686.1:39492032-39494532 GCA_017654935.2 Phymorhynchus buccinoides
GAGTACAAGATTATTAGTGGGAGGGAAAAAAAGAAAGATAAAAAGAAAAAAAAAAGAACATGCCCTGGGACGGTATTCATGTCGAGATAGCATGAGACTTAGCATGATGCTAACTTAGAAGCTCTTCCAATGTCCTATAGGATTTAATAGGACTTTTGGAAGAGCTTCTAAGTTAGCATCATGCTAAGTCTCATGCTATCTCGACATGAATACCGTCCCTGACTGATAGCGGGCAGAAATTCAGATGGACATAGCCTAAATCAACCCAGTATTATTTCTCAGCAAGATGAGCTTGTCAATCAAAGGCCGTTCCTATCCACTAGCCTACAGGGAAAGCGAAAGAGAAAGGGGATGCAAGAGGGGGAGGGGGTGGGGGGGTGGGGGGGGGTGTGGAAGGGATGGGTGGAGGGGATTATGTATGCATATTTGGGGTTGTTTATCAAAGACGTCCACCAGCTCAAACGCTACTAAGCACAGAACGAACGAAAGAAAGCGAGAGAAAGACTAAAACAAAAGGACAAAAAGCGAAGCAAACGAAAACCAAGGGGTGGGGGGGGGGGGGGGGGGGGGGGGGGGGGGGGGGGGAAGACAGAAAGAAAGAAAAAAAGAAGTAAAACAAATGAATCGCCGAGCGGCAGATAAGTTCTCGTGCGGCTGAACTTGGGCACATGACAGCAGCATGACGCATCTGGGCTCCAATGACAAGAAACTGAGTAATTCCCCCCCCCCCACCCCCCCCCCCCCCCCAAACCAATGCATGATAAATGTCTAAAATAAAAATGCGTGGTTGTAATTGACCGGTTGTTACAGATGGTCCTATCGGCAGACTATAACCGTTGTGACCTTGACCTTGACCTTTCATGTACTACATATTTGGAAGTACCATACGCCAATGCATATGCACACCAAACTTGAGCATTGTAAGTCCAACGATGTGAAATAAATGGGCATAAGAAGAAATTTAGGTTTTCAAGGTCAAACTTCAAGGTTAATGTCAGCATGGTTATTAGCTTTGCATGGGACATTCTGTGTACCGTGAAGCACCACCCCAGTAATTTTGAAGTGATTCCACGCAACAGTTATTGAGATACAGCCTTGGGTTTGAACCCCGTGATTCGCATGCGCGCGCCCACGAGCGCACAAATAAATTCATGATTATAATGTTATTAAGATTTTGAAAGTCTCTTTCATCAGAAAAAAAACAAGCATTGAAACACGTGCAAACGTTCGCGAGATATTAGCGATTAAGTGTTTTGGGGTTTGAACTCCTTAATCAGCATGACCTTGACCTTGAAATAAAACTAAAGCAATCAGTAGATAGGTAATATCCTCTAGAACTTGTGTGCTAAAAGTCATTGAAATAGACGGAACGGTTTTCAAGAAAACGCAGCCAGCCGGCCGGACGGACGGACGGACAGACGCACGCACGCACGGACAAAAACAAAAACAGTACTTCCCGAATCTTCGCTCGGGAACTAATTAGACAGACAGACAGACAGACTTAAGAAAATCAAGTAGGCCTAACCAAGAAAGTCTCCATCTATTCAATCAATTGTGTCATGTAAATTTAAGGAGCACGGTATAAGCCGGCTTCTAGCTTGTTGGTGCTCTAATTGTCTTTCTGTTTGACTATGTTTTGAAATGAATATATTATAACGATTTGTGTAAAACCAACCAAGAAAGGCAAGGTCAAGTATTTGAAAATGTGCAACCTGTACATCTGTAGGGATACCTAAAAGAAGAAGAACATGAAACAGTACAAAACAGAAGAGGGAAAGGGGGGGGGGGGGGGGGGGTGTTTTTGTCTTATTTGTTCTAACTGATCTCTTTCTGGCAACTCTTTGATCGACATTCTTTTAGCTTGTGCATCAACTTCTTCTTGTTCTTCTTCTTGTTCTTCTCGTTTTCTTCTTCTTCTTCTTGTTCTTCTTCTTCTTCTTGTTCTTCTTGTTCTTCTTGTTTCTTCTTGTTCTTCTTGTTCTTCTTCTTCTTGTTCTTCTTCTTCTTCTTCTTCTTCTTCTGGTTCTTCTGGTTCTTCTTGTTCTTGTTCTTCTTTTTCTTCTTCTTCTTCTTCTTCTTCTTCTTCTTCTTCTCCTTCTCCTTCTTCTTCTTCTTCTTCTTCTTTTTTCTTTTCTTTTTTCTTTTTCTTTTCTTCTTCTTCTTCTTCTTCTTCTTCTTCTTCTTCTTCTTCTTCTTCTTCTTCTTTTTCTTCTTCTTCTTCTTCTCTTCTTCTTCTTCTTCTTCTTCTTCTTCTTCTTCTTCTTCTTCTTCTTCTTCTTCTTCTTCTTCTTCTTCTTCTTCTTCTTCCTTCTTCTTCTTCTTCTTCTTCTTCTTCTTCTTCTTCTTTTCTTTCTTCTTCTTCTTCTTCTTCTTCTTCTTCTTCTTCTTCTTCTTCTTCTTCTTCTTCTTCTTCTTCTTCTTCTTCTTCTTCTTCTTCTTCTTTTTCTTCTTCTTTTCTTCTTCTTTTTCTTCTTCTTCTTTTTTTTCTTCTTCTTCTTCT
>CM065686.1:39499532-39502032 GCA_017654935.2 Phymorhynchus buccinoides
TTCCTCTCTCTGTCTCTCCAGAGAGAGAGAGAGAGAGACACTCTCCTCTCTCTCTCTCTCACTCCTCTCTCACTCCTCTCTCAGAGAGAGAGAGAGAGAGAGAGGGAAAGAGAGAGAAGAGAGAGAGAGAGAGAGAGAGAGAGAGAGAAAGAGAGATGAAGAAAGAGAGAGACCTCTTCTCTATCTCTCTCTCTCTCGAACTCTCGACTCTCTCTCTCTCTCTCTCTCCCTCTCTCTCTCTCTCCCTCCCTCTCTCTCTCTCCCTCCCGCCCCCCATCTCTCTCTCAAAACTCTCTCTTCTATCCTCTAATCGCTCTCTCTCCTACTTCTCAGTCCCTCTCCTCTCCTTCTCCCAGAGAGAGAGAGAGAGAGAGAGAGAGAGAAAGGAGAAGAGAGATCTGAAATTGAGAGATCTCTCTAGAGTCTCTCTAGAGAGAGAGAGAGAAGCAGAGATAGCACTGAGGGAGAGAGAGAACATCCAGAACTCTAGAGAATCTCTAATAGAATTTATTTATAAAATAGAAAAGAGATAAATAGCGAAGAGATAGCACAAACTCTCTCTCTGAGAGAGCAAAAGAGACATTGAGAGATGCTAATACGTAGACTCTAGATCTCTATATGCTCAGCGCGAGTTGCAGAGAGACATAGACATCTCTCTCTCAAGTCGAGAGATGAGCTCGAGCTCTCTCGACATACTCTCTAAAAAGCCATGCAGAATATCATTCTCTAACGTCATTCGATCGTATCTCGATATCTTTAGATCTCACTCTCTCTCCAAAAAAGAGTCCTAAGTCTACTTCTGCAATCTCGCTCTCTCCCTCTCTCTCTCTTCAGTCCCGCTCTCTAGCATCTCTCTCCGTCATCTACTCTAACATCTGATCTCATCATCTTCTGGAGGGAGCTCAAACTCTCTCTCTCTCTCTAAGAGACTCCCGCTCTCTCTGTCCTCTCCTCTCTCTCTCTCTCGGAGAGACTCTCTCTCTCTTTCTCTCTCATCTTCTTTCTTTCTCTCTCTATCTCTCTCTTCCCCTCTTTCTCTCTCTCCCTGACCCGTCTCTCTTGCCCTCTCTCTCTCTCCCTCTCTCTCATCTCTCTCTCTCTCTCTCCTCCCTCTCGCTCTCTAGTCTCTCTCTCTCCTCTCTCTCTCTCTCTCTTCTACATCTCTCTCTCTCTCTCTCTCTCCTCGATGACTGTTCCCTATATCTCTGTACTGGTCTTCGCCCTCTCTCTCTCTCTCTCTCCGTCTCCCTCTGCCCTCGACATCCACATCTTCTCTCGGCCTCTTTCTCTCTCTATGTCAGATGGCATCTACGACTCTATCTCATCTCTCTCGCTCTCCTCTCTCTGTCTCTCCGCCAACATCTTTCTCTCATTTTCATAATGTCTCTCTCTCTCACATCTCTCTATTGCTCAGGCTCTTGTCCTCACCACAATGGGCTAAGCTCAAACAACTCTCTCTCTCTCTCATCATCAAACTCTATCTCACTTGATGTCTCAAACACTCTCGTCATCTCCTAACGTTCTCTCATGAAGACCACTCTCTCTCTCTCTCTGACTTGAATAATGGCTTGACAAACATGGAAATTAGCTTGAAGCGACATCCACAAGCAAGGCCTTTTTTGTCCATGTCAGGCAATAAACACTCGTGCATTGCTGCTGTGTTGTGTCTGCTTGTCAAGTCTCTTGTATGTGTTGCTGTTCTCGTCCTCTCTTCATCGACTCTTTCTCTGTGCCTAGGCCCTACGCATCACGAAATCGGGAAAACGGCACGTAGTCCATACGCACGAACATAATCGGGAAAACGTGAACTATAAACTGCCTTCGGGAAAACTCAAAGTTATTGCGTCACTCACAGGTGATACGACTGTCTATCCGCGTGACTCATCAATCTCTCGGGGCACACTTATCTCTCTCTCCTCTTGTCTGTCCTCCATCTCTCTACTGGTTTTCTCTCTTTCTCTCTTTGTCTCGTCTGAACATTTTTGAAACAGAAAAATATATAAAACTAATTGATAACTTGATAAGTACAGGTTCAGTCTTGCTAGATTTAGATTAAGAGTCATGGGGTTAAACCCATCTAAAAGATGGTACTCCGCTGATACATCCACTCAGCTCCCTTGAAGATGAAGAGCACTGTCTTGTTGTTTAAATGTAAGGCTTACGATACTATTTGTTTTTGTGAGATATAGGCATATTACAGGACCAATGGATATAATCAGACTGATGTCCTCTGACAATGACAAAGAAATCATTTCACTTGCAAGATATCATTTATTTTATTTTAGTATTGCCCTTGCATGGAAGCTCATAAGTGAAAAAGTCTGTTGACAGATAGGCTTTACCAACACTTAGTTGAATGGTCGCCATAATTATGATTACTATTTAGAGAATGTTATTGAATACGCGTAAGTGTGTGTGTGTGCGTGTGTGTGTGTGTTGTGCTATATGTGCGCGCACGCGCGCGCGTATGTGTGTGTGCGTGCGTGCGTGCGTGTGTGTG
>CM065686.1:39509532-39512032 GCA_017654935.2 Phymorhynchus buccinoides
AATTCCTGTATCCAACGTATGACACCCGTTAATTACAACCAAACGTTATTGCGGATGAGGGTGAGAGCTGGGTGTACGGGCGTTTTTGACATGCTGACTCGACCTCCAAACAACAAGAAGAAAGAAAAACAATAAAAGAAAAAAAAGATCAGCACACGCGTTCAGATGATTTCTGGCCATAAAAGAAGAAAACGATAGAATATTAAAAAAAACAAATCAATAATGTATCCTAATAATAGTATCAATTGTCATTATCATTATTATCAATTAACCCCCAAATTATAATAAAACGTTAAAAAAGCTGTGCTCTATTAGCCGTTTTATCGAAGCCGGTTTGCAAGAGTGAATGCGCTTGTTTATCTCTAGCGCGCGGAGTCGCGAAAAGTGATCTACTCACTTCCGAGCCGATGGGGCTGAATGTTTGCCTGACGACAAGTAATGGGCAAGGAACAACCAAAGATGTGCGTGCAGCTTGCAGATTTCGCATTGAATCTCTGACACAATTTTCTCACTGATTTTTTTAAATTAATCAGCTCTACTTTTACACAACACTGTGTGTTTCTCATCACAGATCACAATCTTATTTGTTTGGCTCAGTTGTGATTATTTATTCGATCACAAACCCTGCAACTGAGCAAACTCATACTGTCTTGCACGAAAAAGCCACAGAACATAACTTTTTTCATTAGCTTAGGCGGTTCCTTTTCTATTATGTTTCATAATTTTAAAAAATTAAAAATAATTTGTATGATTCAATCTCATTCCCAGTATGTTGCACTACCAATTATGTCAATTATTCACTGATTCTCATGTTCCCTCCCATGTGCCTGTAATCTTTAGGACTGCAGGATGTAAAGGAGAAATTTG
Organism: Phymorhynchus buccinoides; assembly: GCA_017654935.2. Lineage (NCBI taxonomy): Eukaryota > Metazoa > Mollusca > Gastropoda > Neogastropoda > Raphitomidae > Phymorhynchus > Phymorhynchus buccinoides. Next base: position 39,510,400 of record CM065686.1, read on the forward strand.
CTATTCACGCTTTAAAAAAAAGAGGTTTATTTTGGATTTTCAAAGGGTATACAAACAGCAAGTTTGTAACAAGAAAGTGTACTGCATACTGATATTTCTCCTGGGGCGTTGAAATGGTGTGCAAATTATGAAATGTGTAGTAAGAAAATGTACTTTACTTCCACCCCTCTCCCAGTGCTTGAAATAAGAAAGTGTGCATAAGCCATCACCCCAACAACCTGGGATAGTGCACCCAGTACTCAGAAGTGAAATAGTACACGCTAAGACATTGTTTGGCCTGCGCTAGATCTATTTATTTAAAAACAAATAATAACAAAATAAATAATAAATAATGTTTTAAAAGAACTTAATCAGCTTTAAAGCCCAAAACAAGTCACTCTTTCCATTACAACACAACTGTTGTAAGTAGGCCTACAACATAAAATTAAATTACATGGTTATGGAATCCACAACAATTTACTTAAATGGATAGAAGACTTTTCATTTAACAGAACTCAGTATTGTAATAGTAAAGATGTGAAATCAGTCTGTAGGCTGCACATGTTAGCAGTAGTGTTCCTCAAGGTAGTATTCTAGGTCCTTTTTTTAAAAACTTATTTTATGGATGCCTAGAGAGAGAGAAAAATAGAGATTTTACGCCTTCTGAAACAATGGATGCCTAGGTGTCTGTCACTGTTTTACAGCTTCTATCACCTACCACCACTGAAAACAAATTTCAGTCCAGCCCTGTAGTTCTAAGTAGAATAGCAGTAGCTTTATCTGCTATGTGAAAGTCATAGTCAGCTGACTCAGTCAGTGACACACACACACACACACACACACACACACACACACACACACACACACACACACACACACACACACACACACACACACACACACACACACACACACACACGCACACACTGTGACACACACACGATACATTGTTTGTCTTTTTTTAAATATATAGATGCCTAGGTGTCGGTCACTGCTTCACAGCTTCTATCACCTACCACCAATGAAAACAAATTTCAGTCCAGCCCTGTAGAAGTAGAATAGCAGTCGCTTTATCTGCTATGAAAAAGTTATAGTCAGACACAACTGACTCAGTCAGTGACACACACACACACACACACACACACATATGATAAATTGTTTGTCTTTACAATATACGACTGTATACCCTCTCGACCTTCACGCGCCTCTGTGTGTGCGTGTGCGTGTGCGTGTGCGTGTGTGCGTGCGTGTGTGTACGTGCGTGCATGCGTGTGTGTGTGTGAGTTGTGTTGTGTGTGTATGTGAGTTGTGGTGTGTGTGTGTGTGAGTGAGTTGGTGACCCAGTATTTCTCACCACCACTATCAAGCACATTTTTGTCGCTTTTTTTTAAATTTTTATCTGGAAGGACCAACGTCCTAGTCGTGGATTTTAAAAAGGCCTTTGATAAGATTTATCACTATCTCCTTATGAATAATTTCGCCACTATGGGATCAGAAGTTCAGTCAATAGATTAATTGAGAGCTTCCTTGCAGGCAGGCAGGAAAAAATAGTTGTTGATTGAGCTGCATCCGAAGCTATCCCTGTAGAATCAGGAGTCCCCCAAGGATCTGTGCTTGGGCCGACCCTTTTCCTGTTGGCATCAATGGTCTTTCG
>CM065686.1:39522032-39529532 GCA_017654935.2 Phymorhynchus buccinoides
GATAGGCCTCCAAAATGAATGTTGGTTCATCCAAAGATCGACAGAGTGAGGCTAAGAGAGGAGATAAGAGGCTACGCCTAATTCGACGTTAAACCAACCATTGGGAGAGAGGAGATAACGACATTGATAACGACCTTGTACGTACGCACGTACACGCACGTCGCGTGGATGAGAAAAATAATAATTGAAGATGCAATCTAGTAGATTATCATGACACTAGGTATTAGGTAGTAGGTAGTAGACGTCTCTGTGAAATTCGGGTTGCTCCCACCTGGAGAGCGCGTCGCAGCCAGAGGCGCGCCACCCTTTTTTTTTTTTTTTTTTTTTTTTTGCATGCGATTTTCGTGTGACTGATGAAGCGAAAAAGGAAAGGTGTGTGTTAAATTATGACCGAAATAAATTGACAACGTTTTCCTTGCCACTGGGTTTAACGTATGCTAAGTGCATGGGCACGCGGGACCTCGGCTTATCGTCTCATCCGAAAGACTCGCTTAGCCCTTTCACCGCCAGTCATCTTTGAGCCAAACATTTCCATTAAACTTACTTGGCTATAGAAAAGATTTTGTCTGCAATATTGTGGGATTTCTCTGTGGCGCATTTAGAAATGGGTCAATCCTTACTACCCTAATTTCGGATCACAATATCATTGAATAACAGACCCTGATTTCAAGAGCTGTAGTGACATGGGTGTTAAATCATTGTGGTGCAATAATGCGACATTGGCGGTGAAAGGGTTAAAAGACTCAGCAAAAACAATAGCGCTGCGACGGCTGCATGAAGAGTAAAAGAGGAGTACGGTCAAAGATATTCTAAAAGGGTAAGATGGATTACTTAAGAGCTCGGTGAACCGGGCTGATAGAGTTATCGTTAGTGGGGACAGTACACTTTTCACAGTGGAGGCTATCCAAAAACTCAGACTGGAATTTGAACGGAGAATTCAACTGGCCTATCGCCGTGTAAGATGTGTCCTGTTTAAAAGGGACATAACCAGTGTTTCTGTCCTCACTACTCATATAGGGAAAAGAGACCGGATGCTTATCTTCCCCTTTAGAATATCTTTGGTACGATGCAGGATGCAGGATCTACTAGGTGTAGAGTGGCACAGTGGTAGCGCGTTCGTCTCCTGTCAAGTAAACCCGAGTTCGAACCTGGGTACAGGGGATTTTTTCCTCTCACTTTGCACCAGGCCGTACGGTCCGAACGTGGAGTCTTTCGGATAAGGCAATAAACCGAGGTCCCGTGTGCCCATGTACTTAGCACACGTTAATCCCAGTGGCAACGAAAAAGTTGTCAATTGGTCATAATTTACCCCATCACCCCCCTTTCCTTCCTCATCAGTCACACAAAAATCGCATGCAAAAAAAATAAAAATGAATTGGGTGGCTCGCCTAAGGCTGCCACGCGCTCTCCAGGTGGGAGCAACCCGAATTTCACAGACACGCATCTGCGACTATAAAGTACCTACTACAACCAACAGGACGCAAAAAAGAAGTTCATTAGGTTCAAAAATCTGTCCATCTAATCTCCACCATTGCTGCAGTGCTCGACGTTATCTCTTCAATCTCAAACCTCCCGCTGTCAGTGTTGGGTCTCTCTCTCTCTCTCTCTCTCTCTCTCTCTCTCTCTGTCTCTCTCTCTCTCTCTCTCTCTCTCTCTCTCTCTCTCTCTCCCTCTCTCTCTCTCTCTCTCCTCTCTCTCCTACATCTCTCTCTCTTCTCTCTCTCTCTCTCTCCTCTCTCTCTCTCCAGAAACGACTTAACAGGTGAATCCTCAGTAACGTATTTTGGGTGGATTTTTAAACACTTTTTTGGGGGGCAGATTGGCGTCTACTTCTAACGGTGTTTTTTGTGTTGGTGTTGATTTACTTTTTGTTTCCCTTTTCTTAAAGGTTGAAAAGTTGAAAAATTGTCGAAACGTCTGTGTGTTCACAAGTATAGTTAGTCTCTGTACACAAGATACAGTTGGTACAAACATTTACGCACGGATATAAGTATTATCCTCACATGTGCATGTGTTAACACACACGCACACGCACGCACACGCACACACACACACACACACACACACACACCACACACACACATACACACACACACACACACACACACACACACACACACACGCACGCACGCACCGCACGCACGCACGCACGCACGCACACACACACACACACACAAAACGCACACACACACACACACACACACACACACACACACACACACACACACACACTACTAGTAATACGTTGTTGTTTTGTGTTGTGTCTGGATGATAATAATTACGTAACTTATACTTACAGGGGAACAACAACAAAGAGTAAAGCAAGGATGTAAGGGTGGGTGGGTGGGTGGGTGGGGGGGTCAGAAATGGGAGGACGGAGGGTCAGTTTCAATGCTGAGTTGCGTGGCTTGGTAGGGGGAGGGGGGGGGGGGGCGGTGCTCGAAGGAATGCATGTGAACTTTTTTGTTATGATTTACTTATGTTTTGATCGTTGTGTATATGACTGAAAATGTGTTGTGGTCTGGAGCTGTTTTGGGTTTTTTTGGTTGGGGGGTTGGGAGTGATGGGTGGTTTGATCAGTCCCGTTGACACCTATTTATGTTCACACTCGCACACACATGTACATGCTTGCATGCACATAATGCAAACACACAGCACACAATCTCCAAGCGCACACCGCACACATTTATTTATTTCACTGTCAGTTCGAATAGTTCATTTCTACACTGCAAGTGTTTGCAACATGACTGCCATTGGGGTTCAGTTGGTGCAAATTGACCCCCCTCCCTTTCCTTCCTCATCAGTCACACAAAAAATCGCATGCAAAAACAAAAAAAAAAAGGGTGGCGCGCCTCTGGCTGCGACGCGCTCTCCAGGTGGGAGCAACCCAAATTTCACAGAGACGCCTCTGTGACTACAAAGTACATAATAACTTTCACATACACGCCACGTCGAGCAGTTAATAAAGATAAAAACTACTCTTTCTCTCTCCTCTCTCTCTCTCTCTCTCTCTCTCTCTCTCTCTCTCTCTCTCTCCTCTCTCTCTCTCCCTCTCTCTCTCTCTCTCCATCTCTCTCCTATCTCTCTCTCTCTCTCTGTCTCTCTCTCTCTCTCCCCTCGACTCTTCTCATCGTCCCTCTCTCTCTCTCTCTCTCTCTCTCTCTCTCTCTCTCTTCAACGTCTAACTCTCAGTCTCTCTCTCTCTCTCTCTCTCTCTTAGTTATGTTAGTAATTGCAAAATAAGTAAATTACATAAAACATAGATAAGTCATAACTGTTGTAATTGATTTATATGGACATGCATTAGTGATTTATTCAGGCTTACTCTGAACGAACAATGTATTGTACTAACATGTTCCTTACATATTTATTAATATTCAGAATGTTAAAGTGCATCATCAGAATGTCTTGGGATGACGCATACAATATGTATTGATTTTCCTTTATTTTACTTTTTGCGTGAAGGATTTGATTTTGTGTCTTTCATTCTCATTGCTCCTTATCCATGTATTGTGGCCCAAGGCCAATGTACATTAAAACAATTCAGTGTTCAGTGTTCATTGTTCAGTTCTCTCTCTCTCTCTCTCCGGTCTCTCTCTCTCTCTCGGGGTTCTCTCTCTCTCTCTCTCTCTCTCTCTCTCTCTCTCTCTCTCTCTCTCTCTCTCTCTCTTTTATTCGTTGACAGATGAAACACTTCTATCCTTTGTTTTTTTCCCAATCACGAAACAGAACCTTGCAACACAGCGGGTTTGTTTGTTGGTATCACATTGATTTGATTTGATTTGATTTGCAAACCAGCGGGTCACTAGGCGGCACAACTCTCAAACACTCCGTGTTGAAATATCGAAACATAGCGGACGCTGATTGGCTGAAGCTGGCTCACTCACTACTTGCTTGTCTAAAGACCCAGCCACATTGCAAGCGATTCGATTCATAACTCGCTATTCTTAATTTCCTAACTCGCTATTCTTAATTCCCTCATTCGCTATTCTTAATTTCCTCACTCGCTATTCTTAATTTCCTAACTCGCTACTCTTAATTTCCTAACTCGCTATTCTTAATTTTACAACTCGCTATTCTTAATTTTACAACTCGCTATTCTTAATTTTACAACTCGCTATTCTTAATTTCCTCACTCGCTATTCTTACTTTTACAGCTCGCTATTCTTAATTTTACAACTCGATATTCTTAATTTCCTCACTCGATATTCTTAATTTACTAAATCGCTATTCTTAATATCATAACTCGCTATTCTTAATTTCTTAACTCGCTATTCATAATTTCCTCACTCGCTTTCTTAATTTTACAACTCGCTATTCCTAATTTCAGGACTGGCTGTTCTTAATTTCATTAATCTCTCTCTCTCTCTCTCTCTCTCTCTCTCTCTCTCTCTCTCTCTCTCTCTCTCTCTCTCTCTCTCTCTCTCTCTCTCTCTCTCTCTCTCTCTCTCTCTCTCTCTCTCTCTCTCTCTCTCTCTGTGCGCGTGCGTGTGCGTGTGCGTGCGTGTGTGTATGTGTGTATATGTGTATATGTGTGTGTGTGCGTTTTGGGGAGTGTGGGGGTATTGTAAACGTTTATGTCCGTAAACCTACGCAATCGTGTTATACCCCTGATCTCTCATTATTGGCATAAATCACAAAGATTATTTTTCATTCTTTTAAATCCCCCCCCCAAAAAAAAACAACGTGACTATTCTACAAGTTCTAACATCTTAATAAAAAAAAATAAATTAAGACGAATTCCATCCACAGCCTACGAATTCCATCCATAAGCGTTTCTACAGCCTTGTGACTAACGTCACCTGCTGTGCCTCGGGTTCGAATCCGAGGTTGGCATAAGCAGCTGTCCCCTTGTCACACAGAGAGATGGGAAAGACTGGTGTGCCGGGAATGCTGCCAGTGTCGAGTGGTGATGAAGTAGGCATTGACAATGACAGACATGTTCTTCCAACGTCTAAAGCATCCCGTTCAGTTTCAACTATTGCGTTGCTCGTGCGAAACAGTTCGTTGCTGTTGTGGTTGCTGTTGTTGTTGTTAGCGTTGCCAGCGTGTTCCCTGTTTTTGATGCCATATTCGCAGATGTTTGAAAATTCAGCTCCGGCTTGTCTTGGAGCGAAAGACGTGGCGCTGGTTCTACGGTGGTCAGAAGCACGGCGGTTTGGCCTCCACTCAACTTCAGAAGCGCGCGAAGAGGGAGCGTCTACAGCAGAAACCGTGAACCTGCAACGCGAGTCAGAGCTTGATTAAGAAGAATGTAAACAATTTGCACTCAAGCGAAACATTTTCAAAGCTTACAGTTACTGCGTAGCTTTCGGGTTGCATCCTGCGCCCTTCTTCAGCGATGGCTGCTGTGTGGTGATTGGTGCCTCTTGCTAGCTAGAGCTAACATGGCATGACTGAACCAGAGAAGAGTAGGATGAGGACAAGACGTGTCTTCCTCTAGCTAGAGCTAACATGGCATGACTGAACCAGAGAAGAGTAGGATGAGGACAAGACGTGTCTTCCTCTTGCTAGCTAGAGCTAACATGGCATGACTGAACCAGAGAAGAGTAGGATGAGGACAAGACGCGTCTTCCTCTTGCTAGCTAGAGCTAACATGGCATGACTGAACCAGAGAAGAGTAGGCTGAGGACAAGACGCGTCTTCCTCTTGCTAGCTAGAGCTAACACAGCATGACTGAACCAGAGAAGAGTAGGATGAGGACAAGACGCGTCTTCCTCTTGCTAACATGGCATGACTGAACCAGAGAAGAGTAGGCTGAGGACAAGACGTGTCTTCCTCTTGCTAGCTACTAACATGGCATGACTGAACCAGAGAAGAGTAGGCTGAGGACAAGACGTGTCTTCCTCTAGCTAGAGCTAACATGGCATGACTGAACCAGACAAGAGTAGGCTGAGGACAAGACGCGTCTTCCTCTTGCTAGCTAGAGCTAACATGGCATGACTGGACCAGAGAAGAGTAGGCTGAGGACAAGACGCGTCTTCCTCTTGCTAGCTAGAGCTAACACAGCATGACTGAACCAGAGAAGAGTAGGCTGAGGACAAGACGTGTCTTCCTCTTGCTAGCTAGCACTAACATGGCATGACTGAACCAGAGAAGAGTAGGCTGAGGACAAGACGTGTCTGCCTCTTGCTAGCTAGCACTAACATGGCATGACTGGACCAGAGAAGAGTAGGCTGAGGACAAGACGTGTCTTCCTCTAGCTAGCACTAACATGGCATGACTGAACCAGAGAAGAGTAGGCTGAGGACAAGACGTGTCTTCCTCTAGCTAGCACTAACATGGCATGACTGAACCAGAGAAGAGTAGGCTGAGGACAAGACGCGTCTTCCTCTTGCTAGCTAGAGCTAACATGGCATGACTGAACCAGAGAAGAGTAGGCTGAGGACAAGACATGGCTTCCTCTTGTAGAGCTAACATGGCATGACTGAACCAGAGAAGAGTAGGCTGAGGACAAGACGTGTCTTCCTCTTGTAGAGCTAACATGGCATGACTGAACCAGAGAAGAGTAGGATGAGGACAAGACGTGTCTTCCTCTTGTAGAGCTAACATGGCATGTCTGAACCCGAGAAGAGTAGGCTGAGGACAAGACGTGTCTTCCTCTTGCTAGCTAGCACTAACATGGCATGACTGAACCAGAGAAGAGTAGGATGAGGACAAGACGCGTCTTCCTCTTGCTAGCACTAACATGGCATGACTGAACCAGAGAAGAGTAGGCTGAGGACAAGACGTGTCTTCCTCTTGTAGAGCTAACATGGCATGACTGAACCAGAGAAGAGTAGGCTGAGGACAAGACGTGTCTTCCACGGTCCCGGTTGTGTGTGGGCTTGGCGGCCCCGATGTAGATGCGTGGCCTCCTTCACCCCTCTCTTATTTTAAAAATAATGCGGTAATACACAAGGCCACACGCATAGCATCCTCGGCTGAGGTGATTAAGATTGTCCAGAGAGAGAGAGAGAGAGAGAGAGATGAGAGAAGAGAGAGAGAGAGAGAGAGAGAGAGAGAGAGAGATGAGAGAAGAGTAGAGGAGAGAGGAGAGAGGTGGGAGGGAGGGAGGGAGGGAGAGAGGGAAGGAGAGAGAGAGAGGAGAGAGGGACGGATGAATTGAGAGGAGAGAAGGAGGGAGAGAAAGGGAGAGAGAGATCAGGGAGAGAAAGAAAGACGTGCCTTTTCCAAGATCGGAGACAGAAATCGAGAGAGAGAAGAGGATGGATGAGACAGAGATGAATGCGTAGAAGGATGGATGCGGAAAGGCGATTACCTCCTTGGCGACGATTAGAGCATTGAGAGAAGACACCATTTTGAGACCCTTAGTGAGTGGAGGGTAGGTGGACGACAAGCCTCGGAGATCGGAGTATAAACTAAAATTGTTGGAGGAGAGTAGAGAGGGGGGAAAAGAGCGTGCTTTTTCCTTCCTAGAAATCAAACAGACGAGAGAAGCGCAGCTCCAAAGCTGAGATGATTCCTGGATGGAGAGAAGGAGATGGAGATGAGATGGAG
>CM065686.1:39534532-39537032 GCA_017654935.2 Phymorhynchus buccinoides
ACGTAATCTCTATGGTTGCCTATTCCCGCGTAAGAATTGGTATTTTGATATTTGGTATATTCTTGTCACAGAGACTTATTCTATTTTTGTTTTTTGGAGCTTTAATCACTTATTTTATTCTTGTTTTTTTGGATGACATGGGATAAATCGTTGTTTCAAACATTCAGTTGGCCACGGTTTTAGCTCGACAAAGATTTTATAATAAATCGAAATATCGCTCTTTTAACACGGTGTTGCTGATTGTATTTCGTCTTGTCTGAAAGAGACTTATCTCTGTGAAATTCGGGCTACTCTTCTCCGGAGAGCGCGTCGCCGCAAGCGCAGCTCCTACCATTTTGCTTAGTGTTTGTTGTGGCTTTTTTTTTTTTTGGGGGGGGGGGGGGGGCAGGGTGAGGACAGGGGGGGGGGGGTATAATTAGAAAACCTAGCTATCAATTTGGAAGCAGGATTTCTGCCAGCTCTTATCGACTTTTAACTGCCGTGGGATTTTTAAGTGCGAAAAGCGCACTGGTTAGACTAGCTTCAAGTTCTTATCCGAAGGACTCTACGATCAGTTCGATTTGCCTGTCGAACCAGTAAGAAAGAGCGAGGCTGGGATTCGAACCCGGATCACTCAACGCTGCAGTCACGCTTTGCCTGTTGTAGAGGAGCCGCTGTAGCGCAGTTGGTAAGAGTCGCTGGCTCATACTCCGTCAGGTTTGCGAGTGTGTGGGTTCGAATCCAGCTGGGGTCGCAGTGGTGTGTCCTTGGGAAAGGCACTTTACTCCTATTTTCCTCACTCCACCCAGGTGTAAAATGGGTACCTGACGTCAGCTGGGGTAAAAGTCCTTCGGATGAGACTTAAAAACCGAGGTCCCGTGTGCGAACGCATGCACAAAGATCTTGCGCACACGTTCAAAGCCCATTCCACTAATCGGTAGGAGTAGGCCATGTTGTGCCGGTGGGATGGATGACACGAACTCACATAGCATGCATCCTGTGCGCCAGTTGCAGTCTAAATGAAGACTTTGGGCGTGGGGCAGCATAAATACCCCCAATAGGAAGAAGAAGAAGAAGAAGAAGAAGAAGAAGATTCAGTGACTAAAAGTACAAGATGTCCGTGCTTTGCAGTGTGAACCGACCTTGGTGCAATGTCGAGGGGGACGATCATGACGGAGGCTGCGGTGCAGCTCATGCACACCAGCACAGCGTACAGCAGCACGGTGGAGGAGACCCGCTCCTGTAGGAAGCCCACAGCCACCGCTCCTCCCATAGCCAGGTAGAAACCTGAAGTAAAATGACAGCACAGAAATAAAACTACAACACAGACATATTTCCACCACTCCTCCCATAGCCAGGTAGAAACCTGAACATAAAATTACAACACAGAAATCTTTCCACCACTGATAGAAACCTGAAATAAAATTACAACACAGAAATCTTTCCACCACTCCTCCCATAGCCAGGTAGAATCCTTAAATAAAATTACATCACAGAAATAGTTCCACCACTCCTTCCATAGCCAGGTAGAAACCTTAAATTAAATTACAACACAGAAATCTTTCCGCCACTTGTAGAAACCTTAAAGAAAATTACAACACAGAAATCTGTCCACCACTCCTCCCATAGCCAGGTAGAAACCTTAAATAAAATTACAACTCAGAAATATTTCTACCACACTCCCCATAGCCAGGTAGAAGCCTGCACAAAATAAAATTACAGCACAGAAATCTTTCCGCCACTCCTCCCATAGACAGGTAGAAAACTGAATACAAAATTATAACACAGAATCAAAGGTGTCGGCAAGGCGTGGTAGACACGGATATTCAACCTCTTTTTCTTTTTCTTTCTTTCTTTCTTTCCTTCTAGGAGAGGGGAGGGTAGAATCCCTGTACGCCCCATCCCACCCCCACCACCACCCACCAAAAAACCCAAATCCGCCCAAGCTAAAAACAAATGCCACGTTTTCGTTACGTTGTCCACGGGCGTGGCGTAGGGTACGGCAGTAGCGAGTATCGTAGCAACAGCGTGGTGGGGTCTTGGTCCACGGCGTGGAGAGCCGTGATAGGCTGCGTTTTCCCTACGTGGTGGAAAAGGAAGCGTGGCGGGATCGTAGTGAGAATTGTGGACAACGTAGTGGACAACGTGGTGAGTGCGTGGACAGCCAAAATAGTGGCAGAGTACTTACTGAGAACGTAGCGGCAGCGTGGGGCGCGCGCCAAGAGAGTGAGCGGGTCGGTCGTTCATTTTTTTTCCAGCTGCTGGATCTCAGCTTCTCAGATCGTATTGAGGTCGTGGTTGCAGTCACACTTGAGGCGGAATCCCACGTTCTCTAGAAATAAAATTGTCCCCGTGGGGATACCGGGGGGTGTTTTGTAAAAATAGTTCCCCCACCTTCTGGAAGTTCTGTGCTTGTAACTTCCTCTAATCTGCCACTCTCTTTGACTTTGCCTTTTCCCTTTGCTTTCTATCATCTACTATTTTTCTGACTTATTGGCCTATTCTCCAGTCTTTTTTTTTA
>CM065686.1:39547032-39549532 GCA_017654935.2 Phymorhynchus buccinoides
TGTTGCCGGAGCTCAGCACCAGACCCTGGGTGGAGCTCTCCCAGGAGAATTCTCCCACCCTCCTCTCCTGCTAAAAGAACACAAAAAAGAGAGAATACGAATACGAATGTTTTATTGAGGGTAAAAAGGATAAACTACAATAGCTTATTTGCACCTGGCCCCTCTCAATCACACACTCACACCATGCATCTGGCAAAGAGAGAGAGAAAGAGAGAGAGAGAGAGAGAGAGAGAGAGAGAGAGAGAGAGAGAGAGAGAGAGAGAGAGAGAGAGAGAGAGAGAGAAGGAAGAGAGATGGAGATAGATAGAAGAGAGAGGGGGGGGGGCGCAGGAAAAAAGAGAGCAAGAAAATGCAAAAGTGAAGAAAATGCAAAAGAGAAAGAAGACGTAAAAGAAAAGGAAAATGCAACGGAGGGAACTGAATTTCGCTGAGTACAGCGACAGTCATCGACCCAGTTAGGCAGCCTTCTTGACAGAAGATATCAGCCTTAGGTAAATTAATGTACAACTGCCCTCAATCTGATGATATTCTGTGTAGAAGAGGGTTCGTGAGATACTGCACCGTGGACAGATGGACACACAAACAAACAAACACGAACAAAATCAAAATAGTCTTACCGTCCAGACGGAGGCACGAGTCTGGAAACAAAAATTTAAAATTATAGAGCAAGTACTATATTTAATGGTCGACCTCCTCATAAATATCCCAAAAGTCTGTAGTAGACACATCGGTCCTACACTCACGGTGATTTCCGTTTGGATACTTGCTCTAACCCGCGCCCTTGTGGGTGTGGGTCAAGGTCAACGAGATCGGTAGGTTTATGGGAGCTGTCGCTGGAAGGACGTGGTGGCACCCTTGGAGGACCTCGCACATAATGGTTCCTCGAATAAACAATCATTGTCTTCAGAAGTGGGCATGGTAGGTGGTGTCCTGCGTATGTTAGCTCAACACATGCTCCTCTGAACTCTATCGAAGTGACGCTGCAGCAGTGCAGTGTCTCCTCAGGCGGTTGCCTCTTGTCGACCTTACATTGATCACTGCCTGTGGGCCGCCAGATTCGAGGTCCGTGACAGGGATCATCCGGGCCGTGGTCTCGGGTAGGATTTCGGAATGAGAATAACACGCGTGCAGATTCATACGATGGGGAAAGACACCAACGGATATAGACAATGGAAATGGTATGGGTATATAGGAAAATAGAATATTATAAAGGTACAACGACAACAAGCTAAGGAGGAGAGGAGGAGGAGGAGAAAGAGAGAATAAGAGAAAGGGCGGAAAAATAAAGATCTTAACAGAGAATATAACCAAAAAAAGAAGGAAAAAGAAAAAGAGACAGAAAAAAGAGAGAAACAAACTGAAAGGGAGGAAAGACACACACAAAAACATCATAAAAAGTGAAACAAAAGTCTGACAAACACACCCACATACATCAATAACATATTCGTCTTTCCACCAACCTCATTCACGTTTTCTAAAACAGCGAAAGAAGAGGAAGAAGAAAAAAAAGGGGGAACAGAAGTCCCATTTCCGTTTCCGGTTGATGACGTCCCTTCCTGGGGCTCTGTCAGGGTGCCGTTGGCGTTTTCCGGGGCATCGCCGAGCATGCAGACCAAGGCAAAGGGCATGTCCTGGCGAATCATCATGAACAGGACGAACTGGATGTGCATGTGGAGAGTTATGACCACCCGCCAGGAGAACAGGGTTTGGAGGAACGTTTTGGAGGATGGTGGTTGTGGTGGGGGTGGGGGTGGTGGATCCTTGGATCTGTCGTCAAGGCTCGACTGCAGTTTGGGGGATGCCTGACCAACAGGGCCTGTTATGCGAAACAAAAACAAAACACCGCCAATGCGATTTCTTAACATATAATGATAACAAGAGGCAAAGCCTTCAAGGCTCACTCGAACAGGCACATGTGGGACAATAGCAAAGAAATATAGAGGGGGGTGTCTAAAGTACAAGCTTGCCAACAAAGTTTTAAAGTACAGATGAAACTATCGTTAATGGATGCAACTAAAAATATACATAAAATGTGCCCGTGCCGAGAATCGGACCTGGAACCATTGGCATGAGAGACAGATGCTCTACCAATGAGCTATCGAGGATTTCAGTGTTGATGAGTTTCTTAACTCATGTTGCTTGTTGAATACTCTCTAACCCACTAATCTAAAATGTGTTGTTTTAAGTATTTAATTATTCAAATCATTATTGTTTGAAAGCTTGCATAAACATCTATGTGCATTGAAAGTTTGAACAATGTACGTCTTCTATTTCCCGAGAAAATGCCAACGTTACAGTTTGGAGATTAGACAACGGACGCAACACACACACACACACACACACACACACACACACACACACACACACACACACACACACACACACACACACACACACACACACACACACACACACAAAGGATAAAGGAATAAGCTTATCATCCTGTCTTGTCCTCTGTATGTGTGTGTGTGTGTGTGTGTGTGTGTGTGTGTGTGTGTGT
>CM065686.1:39567032-39572032 GCA_017654935.2 Phymorhynchus buccinoides
AAACAGTAACAAACTCAATGTTTTGATAAGCAATACTTTATTCCAACTACAATATCCAGTACAATATCAATACCAAACAACAATTTATGATTTCACAATTCAATAATCATACACAGCAGCAGAATAATCATATAAAACATTTTCAAATAAAGTGATAAACACACACTCTCATGTGTGAGGGTCGACAGCTTTGACCGGTTTTGCTGAAATATTGAACATGTGGAGGTGATGGGGTGGAAGGAGGCAGAACATATTTATGAACGTGACTTAGATACTAGTTATCGATTTGACAGTTTAGGCGATGCAAAACGGTTTGGTCGACAGTTGGATGTGAAAGAGCAAAACGACGTTCGCCGTAAATGCATTTTTATCGAGCAATTACTTCCGGTTCAGAGGTCAAAGCTACTTGGCATAGTTATCATTTCCGGCGTATCATGCGCTCCACATCTACAAAATATTATAAACTTTCATACGCGGAGAGAAAGAGAGAGAAAGACAGAAATAGACACGCAGAGAGACATGTAGACAGACAAACAAACAGGTAGAAAGCCATGTAATGCATTCCTGTTCATTTATAAAGAACACTTTTACAGCGCTGGACCCTGACGGCAAGAAACACGTCGAGATCACCAGAAAGACAGCCTTTTCAAGGATCGGAACACTTATTTTGCTCTGGTTTCCTAGAAATTAAACCGTCAAAACTGCGATTCCTCCTTGGCGGAGATGCCGGAGAGAGTAGCCATTTTGGATGGGGTGGGTGGAGGACACTCATTGTGGTTGAAGCGTTTTATTATTTTTGTAATGCAGTAAAAACAAAATTGGAGCTATTCCCATTGTTGTGAGCGAAACTCCTTTAAATAAACTGTATAACAAATTTGTTAAAATAATAAAAAGGCTTGTATTGCGAAAATTTCGTGCAAACGATTGGCGGCCATTAGAAAAGAGACGACACACGCCTTCTCTTTGGGTGAAAGAATTTGACTTCCATCACCTCCGCCAAGGAGGAATCGCCGATTTGACGGTTTGATTTCTAGGAAACCAGAGCAAAGTGAATGTTGCAATCTCTGTAAAGGGTGTTTTCTTGGTGATCTCGGCGTGTTTCTTGCAAAAACTCATCCGTCAGTGTTGATGGACTACAAACCATTAATAAGTTTAAAAAACCGAAAACAAATCAAACCAACAACAATAATTTTAAAAAAATAACTAGAACGAGACAACGCTAGATCAGTATCTTCGCGACAGCAGTTTCGGCTCCAGTGACCTAGACATTTGATTAAATTAAATGACCTTCGATATATTCGAACATGGAACTAATCATCCTAAATACCCATGCACATGCAAAATTTGAGGGTAGGCCTACTACTACTACTACTACTACTACTACTACTACTACTACTACTACTACTACTACTACTACTACTACTACTACTACTACTACTACTACTACTACTACTACTAGGTTTCTCTGTTCAAACGCTATTGTGTTAACATACACAGTAAGTCACAGTCACACAGTCAGCAAGAAACAGACAGACAGTAGTGGAAACATTAATCATCTTTCGCCTCGAGGTTGGTGAAGAAAAGGAATGAGTAGGGAGAAAAGGTGGTGATAGGGAAATTATAGTTACTAGCGCAACGCCGAGTACCGGTAACGCCTAGTAACGGTAACGCCTAGAAACGGTAACGCCAAGTACTGGTAACGCTGAGTACAGCAAATTTGAAGCGATTCGGTTAGGAAACGACGGAGTTATAAGGCCCCGTTTCCCGTTGGCGCTGCTCTGAGAGTGACGCGCTCTCCCTAGTAACGGCAACGCCTAGTAACGGTAACGCCAAGTACTGGTAACGCTGAGTACAGCAAATTTGAAGCGATTCGGTTAAGAAACGGCGGAGTTATAAGGCCCCGTTTCCCATTGGCGCTGCTCTGAGAGTTTGCTGCCAGGTTTTTCCCCAGCCACAGCAAGCCTAACAGCAAATTTGAAGCGATTCGGTTAAGAAACGGCAGAGTTATTTGTGAAAAGGTGAAGCGGCGTATATCGCGCGCATTTATGAATCGATTCGCTTCCGGTTTGGCACACAGATAGTCACTGTCCCCGGTCATCTACCTGCCAAATGCGAAGGCAATCCGTCCAGAAAACCGGAGATATGGGCGTCGAGAGGCCGGCGGATACGCGTTTCACGCATTTGCCAAACCGGGCAAATGACACGGCCGCCGGCGGAGTTATAAGGCCCGTTTTGTGTTTCAGACACACAGACAGACAGACAGACACACGCTTGCCTTTTTAGTATATGATGATGTCTGCTTGCTCTGGAAAAGGAGGAGGTAGGGGAGGTAGGGGGAGGGGGGGGGGGGGGGAAGGGGGGGGGGGGGTGGGTGGGAACGTACAGAGATAGAAAAAAAATCACCCCGGTGGGGATACCGGGGGAGGGGCGGGTGTGTGGGTGTCTTTCGTACAAATAGTTCCTCCATTTTCTGGAAGTTCTGTGCTTGTGGCTTCCTCTAATCTGCCACTCTCTTTGACTCTGCCTTTTTCCCTTTTCTTACTGTCATCTACCATGTTTCTGCCTTACTGGCAGTTCGCCTATCTTAATATATAATTATCTGTATTGTTAAAAAATCGGGGCTTTACTGCCTCCGGACATTGCCTCCAGGATCGTTATATCTACTAATGTCCCATATGTGTCTGTTCCAGACCGGAGGACGTTGAATAGATGTTCATTCTGCCTTACTGGTCCATTCTGCTGCCTTTTGTTTTCAAGAATCACTCAAAAAACGATTGTCTTCAGCCGAAGTCGGACATGCTTGTCCCAATTATTTCTTAGGCGCATACATAACGGCAGCATGACGCATCATATGCGCTTATATGACAAGAACGTATCTGAGCAATCGACGAAGAAGAAGAAAGAAAGAAGAAGAAGAAGATTTGTTTTTAAAAACCGCGTGCGAGCTAAAAGTGCTCTGGAAGGGAAGGGAAGGGGAGGGGGAGGGGGAGGGGAGGGGGGAGGGGAGGGGGGGGCAGAGGGGGAGAGGAGAGAGGAGGGAGGTAGGCTGTACAGATCGAATTCAATTGCAGAGATGTTGCTGAAGTGGCGTGAAGACTGCAAAGAAAATATTGGCAAAGGATGGAGAGAGGAGGATGGATTGATGGATGGATGGATGGATGGATGGATGCAAGGCATAGGTTAAGGTGAAGGGAGAAGACATTTAGAGGGGATGGGGATGGGGCAGGGAAGAATGGGTTTCTATGGAACGCTTACAGAGCGAAGCGATCACAAACATGTGAACTCACATTTTGTGAACAATATATACAAAAACACATGTCGGTTAAAATTTAGGTTAGGTTAAGAATATAGGGACTAAACATAGTCGTTAGTCTTTCAAACGTCCTATCCTTGATTATATATCATTTATTATGTACAAGGTTCATCGTGCGCTCGGTGTTTTTGATAATCATTCATCATATTTGTATGTTAAGGTTTTGTATAATAGTCCCAGTCGTCTAATAATGTTTTGAAAATGTTAGTATTTGGTGCTTGTTTAATATTAGTTGGTAACAGTAGGTGCAGTTCTGTTAGCAAAACAGTATTTTCTAAGATTATTCCTGCTATATTCAATACATATTTTGTCAACACTGTTTCTAATTTGGTCAACATTTGCTAATTTAAAGAAATTTTGTATGTTTAGGTCATCAATATTGTTAAATATTTTTTAAACATTGTATTAAATGACCCCTGACTCTTCTAGCCTTTAAAGGAAGTAATTTCAGGAGCTCTAGTCTTTGCCTGTAGGAATAATTTTGGAATCATCTTATTAATTGTGTAGCCCTTCTTTGCACTCTATACATTATCACTGATTGTCTGTTCAAATATGGAGACCAAACATTTCCGTATTGTAAACAAGGTCTAACTAATCCATTAAGCAAAGTAGTCTCATTGAATTAAATAATGTATCAACAAATAACATAAAGAACAAAGAAAGAAGTAGACAAATAAATAAATAATAGATACATCAATAAATAAGTAAATAAATAAATAGATACATAAATAAATAAATGCACACCTAAACAACAAGTAAGTCTATTAACCCTTTCATCGCCACCCACCTTTGAGCCAAAACTGTCCACTAAGCTTACTTGGCTACAGAAAAGATTTTGTCCTCAATATTGTGGGATTTCTCTGTAACACATTTAGAATAGGGTCAATCCTTACTACCCACATTTAGGAACACAATATCATTGAATAATAGACCCTGATTTGAAGAGTTTTAATGGTATGTGTGTTAGATCATTTTGGTGCAAAAATGCGACATTGGCGGTGAAAGGGTTAACACAAAACAAAGAGACACGGCTTGCATGTCCGCTGGTGAAACTATGGGTAATATAACTGTGCACAGGCTTTGTTTTCAGTTGTTGTGAATGACAATTCACAAAATGGCCGGATTCAGATACAATCATTTTTGATACTTTTGTTTAAATAAAAGATCACAATCTGTTAACAGACACACAGATAAAAACAACAACGTAGAGACCAGCATCTCTACAAGTTTAGTTCTATTCAGGAAAGTTCTGCATTTGAAGACCATTTTGCGTTTCCCAAACATTTTTTACTAAAGCTATTTTTCATTTGACGGTAAGGTTTTGCTGAATTTGCGTCCAAAGATCTATGATTATCAAGCTCCTTCATATTCTGTATTTATTATTTTATATTTCATACTTATTATTTTATATTTCAGAGGTGTAGCTATACCAAAGGCTGTATTTTCACACATGATGTAATTATACACAGGGCTTCTGATCTTTTACCCTCTTAATGGGTACGCTCACCCCCTTATTAGAATTTCAAAGAGTATATTCACCCCCATTTGCACATGTTAAGGGGTAAAGGCGAAAACTTGGAAGAAGCTCCATCCCCTGTCCCCCCCCCCCACCCCCCCCCAGCCCCCCACCCACCCCACCCACACATGCGCAATGAGCTTTCAACGTTTTGGGCTTTCTGCCTGATCC
>CM065686.1:39574532-39577032 GCA_017654935.2 Phymorhynchus buccinoides
CTAAACATTAACACTCATCTCATGGGCAAAATTTGAACTGAAATTTGCTTCATTTCAGGAGATAATTGGCATGGGCTTCTTACCCGCCCATGGGCTTTTTACCCCGTCTTCACCTATGCCTGTTGCTGCTTCAGTTATGTCGTTGCTGTTATTGTTGTTTCTTTGGAAAATAAAACATTTAAACCAGTATGCATGCAACGGGGGAAATAAGTTTCCTTGAAGCATGATGATTGCTTCTCTGCTGGAGCGAAATTGAACAGCACTGTTAAAACGGCTGTAGATAACTTTCTGTCTAACGGGGTTGAGGGTGGGTGGGGTGGGGGGCATGCTGAATAAACGAGGAGATTAATGAACCATCAGCCACACACATATGCATACACGCATGCGCGCACGCGCGCACACACACACACACATGCATACAAGCAAACAGAAACGCACACACACACACACACATACACACACGCACACGCACGCGCGCGCACACAGACACACACACACACACACACACACACACACACACACACACACACACACACACACACACACACACACACACACACACACACACACACACACACACACACACACACACTCACATCTCAACATATTTATTCAGGGACACAAGACGAGCATGATAAACACCACACAATTCATCTCCTGAAGACTAAGAATAAATATCAGACAACTACACGCAAAATCAGCATAGAAAGTCTTAGCTTAAAAAAAGTGACAGGCAAAAATTAGTGACAATGTAAACAAACAACAGGAGTGGCCCAACGCTCACACATGCACACAAACATACTCTCTCTTTCTCTTTCACATTCTCTCTCTCTCTCTCTCTCTCTCTCTCTCTCTCTCTCTCTCTCTCTCTCTCTCTCTCTCTCTCTCTCTCTCTCTCTCTCTCTCTCTCTCTCTCTCTCTCTCTCTCACACACACACACACACACACACACAAGCACACATATAAGCAATGTTCACAATAACACGTGACCCAGCACCACGAAAGGGACATTAAGTCGCTGGGCTAGTTTCTCACAACAGGCTGGCAAAGTCAAGAATATTTTTTTCTATATAGATGTTTTATCAATTTTGAGATATGGGCATTGTCATGCTCTCTAACACAAAATTATTATCTTTCATATCCACAAAGGATAATCTTTAACATACTCTCTAAATACTCCAAAAAGTGCTTTAAGATTAGTAGTAGGTTGGTGCATTTTCTTAAGATAGGCTAGACTTTACACTGTGATTTATCAAAATGGCTGACAGTCACCGTAACAACTTTAAAACGCTCATAACTCTGAAAAGAGAGACGATTCAAGAATGGTTCTTCTGTCATTAGAAAGAGATTTGTCTGATGTTTCCAACTGGGCCATTTTCTCAGAATGGTAATTTTGACACTTAATGTCCCTTTTTGTGGTGCTGGGTCACAAATAAGCTCGCGCTTGCAATTAATGCATTGTTTGTTTAGGAACGTACCTGCGCGTTCATTTTGATGCTATCTGTATGGCTGCGAATTCCCTCTCCATTCAGGGAAAAACCCACCACCGCCACCAACAACAACATAAACGCTTTGTTTTCATTACCTCGTGACTCTTGCTTATAGGTGCACCCTAACGGATGAGTTTTTGCAAGAAACACGTCGAGATCACCAGGAAAACACCCTGAACACTCACTTTGCTCTGGTTTCCTAGAAATCAAACCGTCAAAACGGCGATTCCTCCTCGGCGGAGATGCTGGAGAGAGCAACCATTTTGGATGGGGTGGGCGGAGGACACTCATTGAGGTTGAAGCGTTTTCTTTTTTTTTGTAGTGTAGTAAAACAAAAAATTGGAGCTGTTTCCTTTGTTGTGAGCGAAACTCCTTTAAATTATCTGTATAAAATTTTAAAAGAAAAGAAAAGAAAGGCTTGCACTGCGAACATTTCGTGCAAACGATTTGGTTTAAACGCAGGCGGTGATTAGAAAAGAGACGTCACACGCCTTCTCTTTGGGTGACATAATTTGACTTCCAGCACCTCCGCCAAGGAGGAATCGCCTATTAGACGGTTTGATTTATAGGAAACCAGAGCAAAATGCGTGTTGCAATCTCTGTAAAGGGTGTTTTCCTGGTGATCTGGACGTGTTTCTTACAAAATCTCATCCGTCAGGGTGGCCCTTTGAATAAAAGAAATGAGAGATAGGCTGATAATCGTTGATGCCGACAAGCTATGGCATGCTAAACGTCAGTAATAATAATTACAACAGGCTCTTCTGACCACCTGTAGAGTGCGAGGATCAGGTCTGGCTTCGAGCAGGAGAGCATTATTAGATTCTTCTAGTCGGAATACATCTCTCTCTCTCTCTCTCTCTCTCTCTCTCTCCTCAATTCACTCTCTCTCTCTCTCTCTCTCCTCTCTCTCTCTCTCTCTCTCTCTCTCTCTCTCTCTCTCTCTCTCTCTCTCTCTCTCTCTCTCTCTCTCTCTCTCTCTGTTTGGTCCTTACGAATGAGACAAACTGACA
>CM065686.1:39602032-39603781 GCA_017654935.2 Phymorhynchus buccinoides
ATGTTTAAAACCTTTTGTGTTCAATTATCGATTTTTTTTTTCCTCCTCCTTCGTCTCTCTGTCCTCCCAATCCCCCCCATTTCCCCCGTCCTTGGGTTCCTATCATCCTCCCTCTCTTTTTCCACATTCTTCAGCTTTCCTCGTGGGTCAAGATCTCCTATCCGCGACTACCTCGACTTTTACTTCTCTTCTTTACATCGACACGTTTATTCGTTTTAGTTGCACGCAGCAACGATTACCGGTTTCAATTACAAGATTTGTTGATCAACTAGAAGATTGGCCTAGGAACAAAATAAGTTATCTTGCAGTTTATTCCGCACATGGCCCGAAAGCCACACTAAATAGAGAGAGGTCGCGATAACATTTTTTTTCTAAATTTTAACAAAAAAGTGGAGCAAAATAAAATTTTTCACCATCCCAATTTTTCATAACCCCATTTTCATCCCCCTCTCCCCAGGTTAAATTTTAATCATAAACTTAACTAACCTTATACGTAAATATGTTTTTTTGTGTTTTTTTTTTTTTTTCGCACTTTTGACACGAAACACTGTTTTTTTTGTTTCGTTAGGCTATCATTTTAACCTTTTTTGCCATAAATCTTGTTTTTAGACATTGATCTATACATTTTAAGGATCAAAAAACAACCACCATTCTGCCACGTTTTTGTTTCTACATTCCTGATTTCCCTTTTGCGTCTCTTTTTTTTCGCCTTCTTCCTGTTTCGGTCTTGGCCTTTTGTATGTTTCTTTTTTTTCTTTTTTTCTTCGTTATCGTTCTCTTCATCCGTTGTTTCTTCTTTTTTTTTTTTTTTTATTTTTTTTTTTTGCTTTTAGTTCTTTTTTTTCTTTTTTTTCTTTTTCTTACTTTATGTTTTTTTTTGTCATTTTTTTATTTTTTTTTCTTTTTTTTTCTCCTCTTTTTCAGCTTCCTACCTTTTCTTTTTTTTTCTAGCTCTTCCTTTCATTACGCCCCTTTTCAAAGAAAAGATCGTCGTTGAGATTTCGGACTCGATTTGCTACCTTCTTCTCTTTCTTCTCTCCCTTCTTCCTTCCTCTTCTTCCCTTTTCTTCTTGCTATTCCCCTTACTTTTTTCTTTTTTCCCCTCTTAATCCTTACCTCTGTTCTCCTTTTCTTTTGCTTATTCTTGCTTTCCTTTGACTTCTCTTCTTCATCTTCTTGATTTTCTTCCCCTTTCTTGTTGTCCATCCCATCTAAAACGATATATCTTCTTCTTCAACTTGGCATTATTTCTTCTCTTCAAGACCCTTTCTTACTTTTAAACAAAATACGTTGCACAACCAACTCTCATCGACACGGCTTTTCTATTTTATTCATCTTCTATTCTTCCTTTCTTGAAGCTTCTTCCTACAAAACCTCTAAACAAAATCTTTTTCTTTTCTTCTTGCCCTCATTTCTTTTCTCTTTCCCCTTCATCCGGCTTTTCCCTCGTTTTTTTTCGTCCTTTTTTTCTCTGGCTTTTTCCCCTTTCTTCTTTTTTGATTTCTGTCTTCTTTTTTATCCTTTTTTTTTTTTTTTTCTATTTTTTTTTTTTTGGCTTGCTGGTTTTGCATGTTCCTATTATATTGTTCTTTTCGGTATCGAAAATCAGGTTTTTACTAAACATTTTTTTTGCTTCCTCTTTCTTTTTTTTATCTTTTTTTTTTTTTTTTTTTTTTTTATTTTTTATTTTTTTTTGATTTTTTTTTTTTTGTTTTATTTTTTTTTTTTTTTTTTTTATATTTTTTTTTT
>CM065686.1:39604281-39621781 GCA_017654935.2 Phymorhynchus buccinoides
AAAATGGGGAATAGCTTTTTCTATTCCGCTAGTCTTTTTTTGTTTGATAAACAAGTTTTAGTTTCACAATCAATTTCGATAATGCTCCAATCTAAGGAATTATTGCTTGGGCGATGTTGGTGGATAGAACCAGCAGGCTCCGCAGCAGTTCCTCTCCGCTGGGCACGATGTTGCTGGGGGGGATGATGAAGCCTCCGTCACTGTAGTATCGGGGTCTCAGCTCATAGCAGTAGGCGTAGATGCCGGGTTTCTCCTGCAAGGCCCAGTCCTCGGCAGCGCCCGAGGCAGCGTCTAGTACGGAACAATTTGGTTTTTTAAACTCTACAGTATGTAGTCCTGAGGAGAATCTTATTGTCTTTGCTACAAATTCAAACCCTCCTTCTTCTTCTTTCTTTTTTTTTTCTTCTTTCTTCTTTCTTCTTCTGACTTCTGTCTTCTTTCTTCTTCTTCTTTCTTCTTCTTTTTCTTCTTCTTCTCCTTTCTCTCTCTTCCTTTCTCTCTATCTTCTCTTCTTTCTCCGGTTCCTTCTTCTTCTTCTTCTTCTTCTTCTTCTTCTTCTCTTTTGTCTGCTTCTTCTATTCTTCTTCTTCTTCTTCTTCTACCTCTTCTTCTTCTTCTTCTTCTTCTTCTTCTTCTTCTTCCTTCTTCTTCCTTCTTCTTCTCATCTTCTTCTTCTTCTTCTTCTTTCTCTTCTTCTTCTTCTTCTCCGTCCATTCCTCCTCTTCGTCTTCTTCTTCTCTTCTTCCTCTCTTCTTCTTCTTCTTCTCCTCTTTCTTCTTCTTCTTCTCTTCATCTTCTTCTTTCTCTCTCTTCTTCTTCCTCCACCTTCTTTCTCTCTTCCTTCTCCTTCTTCTTCTTCTTTCTTCTTCTTCTTCTTTGTTCTTCGTCTTTCTTTCTCTCCTTCTTCTTCTCCTCCTTCTTTCTTCTTCTTCTTCTTTTTCTTCTTCTTCTTCTTCTCCTCCTCATCCTCCTCCTTCTCTTTCTCCTCCTCCTCTCTTCTTCTTCTTCATCATCTTCTTTTCTTCTCTCCTTCTTCTTTCTTTTCTTCTTCTCTTCTTCTTCTTTCTCCCTTCTTCTTCTTCTTCTTCCTCCTTTCCCTTCCTTCTTCTTCTTTCTCTCTTCTTCTTCTTCTTTGTCTTCTTCTTCTTCTTCTTCTTCTTCTTCTTCTTCTTTCTTCTTCCTTCTTCCTCTTCTTCCTTCATCTTTCCTTCTTCTTCTCTCTCTACTTTTCGCTTCTGGTCTTCTTACCCTTCTTTGTCTTGTTCTTTTCTTCTACCTCCTTCCTGTCTTCTTCTTCTAACATTCTATCATGAATCCGTATACACATTCTTCATTCCCTTACTACTCTTCTTCTTCTTCTCTTTCTCCGTCTCCTCCTTTCTTCTCGTTCTTCTTCTTCTTTCTTCTTCTCTCTTCTTCTCTCTTCTTCTCTCTTCTTCTCTCTTCTTCTCTCTTCTTCTTCTTCTTCTCTCTCTTCTTCTTTCTTCTCTTCTTCTTCTTTTTCTTCTTTCTTCTTCTTCTTATTCTTTCTTCATCTTTCTTCTTCTTCTTCTTTCATCTTCTTCGTTCTCTTCTTCTTCTTCTTCTTCTTCTTCTTCCTTCTTCTTCTCTTTCCTTCTTTCTTCTTCTTCTTCTTTTTTTCTTCTTCTTCTTTTCCTATTATTCTTAATCTTCTTCTTCTTTCTTCTTCTTCTTCTTTCGATCGCTCATCAGACAGTTTCCTGTCAATTATGAACTTCGACTTCGACTTCTTCTTCCTTTGTTCTTCTTCTTCTTCTATTCTTCTTTCTTCTTCTTTCTTCCCCCTTTTCCTTCTTATTCTATCTTCGTCTTCTTTCTTCTTTTTCTTTCTTGTTTTTCTTGTTCTTTCTTTCTTCTTCTTCTTCTTCTTATTCTTTCTTCTTATTCTTCTTCTTCTTTGATGTGTTTTCAATAGTTAGCATTGGTTATTAAATGTGTAACATGTATCCATATTTACGACCAAAACCTTCTTCTGTTTTTCTTTTGGATTGTTTTCAAAAGTTAGCATTGGTTATTAGATGTGTAACCTGTATCCATATTTACGAGCAAACACACAAATACAATGCATATGCCAAGTTATCTTTTCCTCCAAAGGCACCTGGTCAGTACCTTTGAAGGCTAGCAATTACTTGATCAAAGTGCATTATGCAATATGCAATAGTAATATACTACTCAACAAAAGTTAAGTACCCCTTCGTTCACAAGACGCATAAAACAGCGATGCATAAAACCCAAACACATAATTAACGGTACTTAAATTTCATTGAGCAGTAAATTTGTAACTTTCATTGACATTGACGAGGAAACGTGTACAAAGCATATGCCAAGGTGTTTTGTCTTCCAAAATCTGTATCTACTCTGTATCTTTGAAGATTATCAATTATTTCATCAAAATGTATTTGCAATATGAAATATTAGAAATAAAAACGAAGTCATCCATTTACAAAGAACATCAATACACTTTTTAACGACATGCAAAAATAAGGAAAAGAAAACGCACTCACATCCTAGCGCACCATACGCAGTGCCCAAGGTGTAGACTCTGTTCTCAACTCCCTCTCAGAGCTGCCTTCATCTTCTTCGGCCCACACTGATTCTGAAAACATGTATTGTGGACACCGGGGGGGGGGGAAAAATCCATGAAATGTGCATGTTGGAATCTTGCTATTTGTGACCCATCACTCCATGTACCTCTACTCTCCGCGAGGGACATTAACGTGTCTCAAACTGTCCATTCTGTGAAAGGTAAAGATGTGGCCCCCCCCCCCCCCTTGCATTTCTCGGTTAATTGTATTTTTCCCGTTTTTGCCTTTCTTACCATACATAAAGTTGTATTTTAGGAACATTTTTTACCTAATGACCTTTTTGGAATAACCCTGTCCCTAACCCTAACCCTAACCCTAACCTACTCCCCCACTATGTACTGCAGTAGTTGTGGTTCGTTTGCCGTGTTTTCCGTATTATACGGTGGATAGGTTTAGGGTTAGGGTTAGGTTTAGGTTTAGGGATAGGGTTAGTATTCAAAAAAGGTTATTAGGCACAAAGGTTAATAAAATAAAGCTTTATTTTTAGTAAGAAAGGCAATAACGGAAAAATACAATTAACCGAGAAATGTCAGGGGGGGTGGCACATCTTGACCTTTACCGGAAAATTGTACATTAAAAAAAAAAAAAAAAAAAAAAAAAAAAAAAAACGTCAGTAGTTTAAAAATACAATTAAGCAAAAAATGCAGGGGGGGGGCACCATCTTGACCTTTACCTTTACCACAAACCTGGAATTCTTGTATCTTTCCCTTTTCCACCTTTTCAGAGTTTATGAGCGTTTTTTAAACGTTTGGTAGGGTTACGGTGGTTCTGCCATTTTTGAGGGAAAACACAGTCTAAAGTCTAGCCTAGCTGTAGAAAATGCATTGATCTACCCGTTTTAGAGCAACTTATAGAGACCATTGTAAAAAACATATTAAAGATTATCCTTTTATCAATATGAAAGATAAGATGCTTGAGAGCACGACGCCACGAAAAATTTTCCGCCGTAACTCAAATATTGACAAAAAACAATTTATTTTGACTTTGCAAGCCTGTTGTGAGGAAACTAGCCCAGCGACTTACTTAATGTCCCCTTTCGTAGGTGCCGGATCACATTTGGTATATCCTCTCCTTAGTGATTCCGTGATATGTTTTAAGCAAAATAAAGTAGAGTGTAAAAACTAACTGCTAGTCTTTCTTTGACTAATATTGTGAGAATGAAAGCTGTGTGTGGATGAATGAATGGCATGGGAAAGTTGGGAGACAGAAAGTGTGTGTGTGCACCATGCGCGCGCTGGCATGTGCTTATGCACGTGTGTGGGGATGTGTGTGTGTTTGTGGTCTGTGTGTATGTAATGTATGTACGAACGTACGCACGTATGTATGTATGTATGTACTGTATGTAATGCGTGCATGCGCGTTTAAATGATATGCTATGTTCGTCAGTGTTGTGTGTGCTTGTGTGCGTTATGTCCGCGGGCATGGGTATTGATGTGATTTGATTAAATGTATTTTTTTGTAAAGCGCCATGAGCAGCTAGCCTGGAATGTGCGCTATATAAGTTTTCTTCATTATCATTATTAATATGAGATCTTATTCCCTTCTTTTTTCTTGTTTTCTCATTTGGCTATACGTCATCCATTCACTACCAACATTGTTATGTCTTAATCTCAACAAAGTCTTTTTCAATACTAAATTTTGCTTTTTGTTGTTCCGTTACGACTCATTATAATCCTATTTTGCGTATTTTAATGTGGTAGCGTTGTGTTGGGTTTAGTTCAATTGCATTCCCCATTGCTAATATTTTGAAATCAATGACTGATTTTTATAGTTATAAAAAATAAATTCGCTTTGGTTTGCCGTCACAGAACTCCACATACAAGAAAAAGAGAGATAGTAAAAAATAAGACTAAAACAGAAAACGTTGGTGGAGGAGGAGGAGGAGCAAGAGGAGGGAGAAGGAGGAGGAAGTGTCGGAGGAGGAATTGTCATGAGGAGGAAGAGGGTGGAGGAGGAGGAAGCGGAGGTCTAGGAGTGGAGTCCTTCCAGGAGGAGGAGGAGGAGAGGAAGAGGAGGAGGCTAGTCGGAGGAGGAAGAGGTGGAGGAGGAGGGGACAAGAGGAGGAAAAGGAGGAGAGGAGGACGTGTTTGAAGGAGTCACAGACAGGAGGAGGAGGAGGAGGAGGAACAGGAAGGAGGAGTGAGGGAGGACGGAGGAGGAGAGGAATAAGGAGGAGGAGGAGGAGGTGGAGGATGTAGGAGGTGGAGGAGGAAGGAAGAAGAGGAGGAGGGAGGAGGATAGGAGGAGGAGGAGGAAAGGTGTTGCGACATTTAGTGGAAGAGCTCAAGATCGTTGGACTAGGGTGGAGGGGGATGTTTCGAGGAACACAGGAGGAGTCTCTGAGGAGGATTCTCTCTCTCTCTCTCTCTCAAGGAGGATGGACAGGGTGCAGGCCGGAGGAGGCAGGAAGACCTAAAAGAGGAGGAACCCCGGCCTCACAGAACTGTTATGGTTCCAGCCGGTACAAGAGCTGGACTTAGAGGAGGAAGTACAAGGGAAGCTTAAGCGCAGGATTGGCAGCAGGGAGGAGGAGGAGTGAGTTTTGGAGGAGGAGCAGGGCAGGATGGAGCGGGGGAAGGAAGAAGGAGAGAAGAGGAAGGAGACTGTGTCATTGAGAAGGAGGAGGAGGACGGAGAATTGGTTTGTGACATAGCAGGACTGTGAAGGAGGAGTCAAGAATGTTTACATCTCAGATGCTTTGTTTGGAAGCCTTTAAACTGCTTGGATGAGGAGGAAGTGGAGGATCAATTAGTTCACTAGAGGTGGTTTATGTTACAAACGTTTTTGATGTGGAAGAAACGATCCAAGGAACGATCTGTAAAGAATAAGCCTCGCCTAAAATCTTTATCATTCAGCTCAAAGTTTAAATTAATCAGTGTCCAGGTACTCTCCAAAATGTTCGCTGGAAAAACTGGATGTCTTCATACTCTCTCCTCTCTTCTTCATAATCTAAAACCCTTTCAACGATACAGAATCATCCTGTAAGCTAGGCCTACTACAGCGTCATAAATTAATCTATATCTCTGCTTCTACCTGATATTTGTGGTCTCACCTCTCCCATTTACCAACACCCCCCCCCCCCCCCCCCCTAAGCTAGGCCTACTACAGGCGTCAGAAATTAATTCTATATCCTCTGCTTCTACCTGATATGTGCTCACCTCTCCATTTACCAACAAACCACCCCCCCCCCTCCTTCCCCACCCCTGGCCTTATCCCTTTCGGTCCCTTGCCTGTCCACTCACCTACCCGTCACCCAGCTGAATAAGAACCAAGTTCGAAAGCTTCAAATGTCTACCCCCACCCCCCCTCACCCCGTGGGGATACCGGGGGGTGTCTTTCATAAAAATAGCTCCCCCACCTTCTTGAAGTTCTGTGCTTGTAACTTGCCTCTAATCTGTCACTCTCTTTGACTCTGCCTTTTCCCTTTGCTTACTGTCAAGTACTATCTTTCTGCCTAACCCGGGTCCATTCTCCTGCCTTTTCCCCTCCCACAAAACACGTTCTTTCAAAAACATTTCCTCCAGCCGACGTCGGACTTGCAGGACTTGCTGGGCCTAATTATGTTGTAGTTAGGCGCATAACGGCTGCATGACGCTTCTGCGTCTCATAATTGACAGGAAGCTGTCTGAGGATCGAAGAAGAAGAAGAAGAGAAGAGAAGAAGAAGTAAGAAGAAGAAGAAGAAGAAGAAGAAATAAGAAGAAGAAAGAAGAAGAAGAAAGAAGAAGAAGAAGAAGAAGTAAGAAGAAGAAGAAGGAAGAATAAGAAGAAGAAGAAGCTAAGAAGAAGAAGACTACGACGACGACGACGAAGAAGAAGAAGAAGAAGAAGAAAAGAATAAGAGAAGGAAGAATAGAAGAAGAAAGAAGAAGAAAGAAGAAGTAAGACGAAGAAGAAGAAGAATAAGAAGACTAAGAAGAAGAAGAAGAAGAAGAAGAAGAAGAAGAAGAAGAAGAATAAAAGAGAACGAAGGAGAACGAGAAACAAGAAGACGACAAGAACAAGAACAAGAACAAGAAGAACAAGAACAAGAACAAGAACAAGAAGAAGAAGAAGAAGAACAACAACAACAATAAGAAGTGTCTACTCCATCAGGTCAGATCTACCTCTTCACCTTCTTTCCCCCCTCTGCATCAAAAATGTAATAACCCACCAGTTTGTCCAGGTTGTCTGGCTTTACGGAGGGGTTGTTGGAAGGGATGTACCCCCAGGGGTACAGCAGCAGCTGGGAGTAGGCGTGCACGGACAGGAAGCTGACCACCCTGGGCTTCAGCTGGTCGAACAGGCTGGCCACGTTCTGGGTCTCGGCTTCGGAGAAAGCGGTTGTGCCTGGGTAGATGTCTTCACGACAGTTGAACGACACCCCCGTATCTAAAAGTAAAAGCACGCCGTTACCACCGACAACAGCAGCGACATCGACGTCATTGTCACCATCGTCGTCGTCGTCGTCGTCGTCGTCGTCGTCACCGTCCGTCGTCATCATGTTTTACGTCGTCATCAGCAACATGGCTTAGCACAGTTGCCGTGCTTGTCACCATTACCATTGTCGTTATTATTATCATCGTCGTCGTTGTTGTCGTCGTGTCGTCTTCGTCGTCACAATTGTGGCACAGAGGAACCTCCCTTATAAAACCTTATTTTAAAAATCATTCAAAATGAGGTCTTATTATAAAGGAGGGGTCTTGTAAGGGAGGTAATTTTAATACTTACTAAGACGGGCAATGTCTCAGAGAAGTAGGTCTTATGTTGGGAGGGAATCTCATAATGGGATGTCCTTATCAGGGAGGTTTCGCACTGTAGTTTGGTATATTCTAGTCACAGAGACTTATCTCTGTGAAATTCGGGCTGCTCTCCCCCGGAGAGCGCGTCGCCGCAAGTGCAGCGCCTACCCAAGTTTGATGTTGTGTTTTTTTTGGGGGGCACAAGGTGAGTAGAGGGTGTGGGCAACACTTGGGAAACCTAGCTATCAATTTGGCCATACCAGGCAGCGGTATTTCTCCCTGCTTTTACCGACTTTCAACTGCCGTGGAGATTTGTGCGTGCGTAAAGCGCACGGGTCAGACTAGCTTTAAGTCCCCATCCGAAGGACTGGACGTTCAGTTCGATGTTCCTGTCAAACTAGAAAGAAAGGACGAGGAGGCGAAAATTCGAACCCGTGTCATTCACGCTGCAGTCACGCATTACATTTGGCAGGCTGTCACCCTGTCACCTTTCTCTCAATTAGAAAACTAGGTATAAGGAAAATAACTACTGGTTTACAGTAATGTAACCCTTGAAACGGGTGATGGAAATAATCACGTGTAGTCCACACCCCAAGAGTACAAGAAGATCGATCTTCTTCTTCTTCTTCTTCTTCTTCTTCTTCTGCGTTCCCAGGCCATATGAGGCCATAATGAGTAGATTGTACAATTAATGTGTCCGGTTTTCAGTTTTCACTTGGTCTCCCCCGCTGCGTACAGCCGACACACAGCCGACAATTACCGATTTCGGAGGAGCTCAAGAGATTAACATTATTTGGAAGATTTTTTTTTGCAAAAAAGGCAGGAGAATGGGTCAATAATAAGTCAGAAAGATAGCAGATGACAGAAAGCAAAGGAAAAAGGCAGAGTCAAAGAGAGTGACAGATTAGAGGAAGTTATAAGCACAGAACTTCCAGAAGGTGGGGGGGACTATTTTTACGAAAGACCCCCCCGGTATCCCCAAGAGTAAACGAAGATCGATCCAATCAACGTGGCGTGATCTGGCCATTCACTGACCTCCAACCATACTTTCCCTGTGACTAATGGGCCCGCCATATTGCATACGATTCGATCCAGATGCGATGCAACTGTGACAGTTGTGAGGCATGATTCTCGTGAAATACATACTGTCTAAATGAATTTGATGAAATCCTGATCAGTTTTGTTCACTATGTTTTTTTGCAGCCCCCCTAAAATCTGATGAAATATCTGTACTTTTGTATCAACGTTTTTTGATCTCTCGCTCTTGGAGTCAAAACGGACTATCGTTTTGATAGTCCATTGACGTATTATTTGACTTATTACGATTAGTCCTGTCTTTCATGTCTGTCTGTCTGTCTCTCTCCTCTCATCGAATACCTGTCATCAAACAATGACTTCAGAAATATAAAAATAGTTGTTCAATCTAATTGTCAATGGACTATCTAAATGAGAGTCCGTTTTGACGTCCACAGCACATCTCTCCAAACCATTTGTTTGTTGATGAGATTCGTGGTATTGTGTTTACATGAGTATAATGAACTAAAATGTAGAATCGTATTTCACGTGAATCATGCCTCACGGTCTCACGCCGTCACAGTTTTGGCATCGCAGTTGGAAAGACATCACACGTGTGTGTCGGCCTCTTAAGAGCGATCACAGTTATTGTGACACAAGTGGTACATTTCACTTATTCCAAATCTGTTCCAATGATTACCAGCGTCACATTATTGTGACATAAAGTGGACGTGTTTACATTAGTCCCCAAAAACTTTTTTCAGTGAACTTAGAGCATCACATTATTGTCACATAATGTGGTCAGCATTCACTTACTTCCCAAATCTTGTTCCAATGACTTCAGCGATCACATTAAGTGTGAGAAAAAAAAACATAAAGTGGGCATTTCACTTACTTCCAAAATTCTGTTTTCCGATGACTCACAGCGATCACTTTATTGTGACATAAAGTTGATCGTTTTTTTACTTAGTTCCAAAAAACTTTTCAGTGACTTGGAGCAATCACATTATTGTGGATAAAAAATGTGGACATTTATTTCACTTACTGCAAAAAATTCGGTTCAATGACTCACTATCGATTCACATTATTGGCAAACGATAAAGTGAACATGTTACTTAGTTAAAAACAAACGTTTTGTCCAGTGACTCGGAGCAATCAGACTAATGCCAACATATAATTGACTCTCCTCTTACTTTCCAAAACAAAGAATGTTTCCAACGCTTATGATGACCATAGTATCGTGGCTAATTGGGGAGACATTCCACATACTTAAAACAAACAAACTATCAGCGAATCAGAGCGCAATCGTAATGAATGGGACATAACATGAACATTTCCTCACTACTTTAACAACACTTTTTTTCAAACGACCAAAGGGCGACCCAAATCAAAGGGACGATAAAGTGAACATTTCCCCTACTGCATTCAAAAACGTATTTTTCAAAGACCAAGAGCGGCCAAATGAATGGGACATAAGTGGGAATTCCACCTACTTCCAAAGTCCACGTCATAGTTTCGTTAGGTCCACGCCTTTGCACCTGTTACTGATTGAATTTGCGGTTTCTTGACGCCACCTCCGCTCTCCTGAAATCTCCATAGATTCGTTACATCTCTCGAACTTCTCTCCTCGGCTCTGATTCTTACTTCACTTCCCTCTCTCAGCTCTAAGCGCCTCTCTCCAACTTCGTTCCTGCCACTATTCCTATTAGTCGCAAAGAAACTCTATCTATATATATACATATATATATATCTTCCTCCTTCTCATCTCATCTCTATCTTCTCTCTCACGGTGCTCACAGCCGACATCACATCAGGTCGTCTTCAGTGAAGACCCACTGAAGACCCACCAGGTCACGTGTCAAATCACGGGTTTTCACGTGTTTTTCCGCTTATGAGCTCTGGTAAGTCAAATCTTTTTTGACCAGCTTGTACCTTAGCCAATACAATGCCCCCAATTGAAAACTGAACTCTACTTCTCGTTTTTTAAAAGAGCAGCATCAATTTCAAGTTGGGGGCATTTGCATGTGGTCTCACAGCTGCGCCAAACAATAACATGGGACTCTTAATTGTGGTGGTTCAGTGTGTCTTCTTTAAAGGGGCACCCTGATGGAGGATCCTTTTGTAAGAACACGTCCAGATCACCAGGAAACACCCTTTATCAAAGATTGCAACACTGTCACTTTGCTCTGGTTTTTCACCTCTTCATAAATCAATCACCTCTCTCCAATTCCGGCGTTCCTCCTTGAGGGCGGAGGTGATGGAAGTCAATCTCATTCTTTCACCCAGACATAAGGCGTGTGTCGCGTCTCTTTTCTAATGGCCAACAAATCGTTTGCACGAGTTTTCGCAATCACGCCTTTTTATTTTTTTTATTTCATACAGTTTATCTAAAGGAGTTTCGCTCACAACAAAGGACACAGCTTAAAAAAGTTCACTGCACATACAAAAAAAAGGAACCGCTTCAATCTACAATGAATGACCTCCACTCACCCCATTCCAAAATGGACTACTCTCTCTGGCATCTCCGCCCAAACCGGAGGATATCCGCGTTTTGAGGTTTAATTTTCTAAGAAACACAGAGCAAAGTGAGTGTTCCGATCCTTGAAAAGGCTGTCTTTCTGGTGATCTCCGACGTGTTTCCTTGCAAGAACCTCAATCATCAGGGTCCATCCCTTTTAAGGGTCTTAATGCAATCAAGATTCGGTCTCGTTAATCGAGCTCCCCTCCGCTCGTCTCGGATCATCTGGAGCTCCTTGTGCCGCCATTATCTCGTTCACAATCTTGTGTAGAGCTGTCACCGCTCCACGTAGTACCACACGTACACGGTACACTAATAGTATTTCATTTCTGGTCTAGTTCTTTAACATAGTACTTAGGCCTAACCCTAAGCTCTCTCTCTCTTTCTCTCTCCCGCTCTCTCTCTTCTCTCTCTATCTCTCTCCCGGTCTCGTCTCTCGTCTATCTCTCTCTCTCTCTGTGTCTCTCCTAGGCCTCTCTCTCTCTCTCGATCCCCCATACGTCTCTCTCTCTTTCTCTCTCTCTCTCTCTCCTCTCTCTCTCTCTCTCGTCTCTCTCGTCTTCTCTCTCTCGATCGCCTCCATCTCGTTCTCTACCACTTCTCTCTCGGTCTCTTTCGTCTCTCACCTCTAAGTAAGATGCTAATATTAGAAGATACCGCTGGGTTTTATAGCCCCTCATGCCGGTCAGAGCCCACAAAGTCCTTGCACTTCGTTACCGAGCCAAAAAGTAGATTCACGATAGCTGGAAGAAGATAAGATGCATTGATTGGATGATTGTTTTAGTTGGTTGGCTGTTGCTTGATTGATTGATTGCATGAATTGCAGTATTGGAATGATTGAGTGACATTGATTGAACCTTTTACTGGATTCACATTTAAGTCACATTAATGAAGCGCCTTTTAGCAAATCTTCCCAAAGCGATACGCTTTCACACCACAATGGTGGGTCTTGTGCGTGGCAAGGAAAATGGAAAATAGCCTGGCAAACAGACAGACAGACATGACAAACGAAGCGAGCACACACCACACAGCACCACACAAGCACACACACACAACACCCACACACACGCGCGCGCGGCGCCTCGCCGCGCGCGCGCGCTCCACACACACACAATAGACCACACACACGCGCACACACAAGTCACAAAGGCACACCTACCACACACACACACACACACGCACACACGCCGCGTGCGCAGCGCACGCTACTCACAACACACACACACACGCACACTACACATTATGGTTTGTTCGCCGTCTGCTGTCTGCGACGTCTCCTCCGCTCTCCAACCCGAATTACGTAATACCTAGCACACACACACTTCCACACACACCACCCACACCACACTCGCACGACAACGACCACATAACCACATCCACACACACACTCACGACAATCTCTTCTCGGTCTCTCTCCACACACTCTACCACACACACATATTCCACGACACACACACACCAAAAAAAAAGAAACATCACACACCACACACACACACACAGACGCACACATCCATACACACTAACGCACGCACTATTCCTCTCTCTCTCCTCCCCACTCCTCTGTCTCACGTCCACACACTCGCACGCCTCCGCACGCACGCATACTCACACTCCTGACACCATGAAATTGTACCCCATACATTAATTTATGTCTAGTCTCTCTCCACATTCTCAGGCACATCCTCACATCCACACACATCTCTCTCTCTCTCACACATACACACGCACACGCACTCGCTCTCACTCATAACTACCACCATAAACACACACACACACACATCCGCACACCTCCACACACTCTCACACACACACACACACACACACACACACACACCATCACACACAACACATCCCTCTCTCCTCTCCGCACACACACAGCACTCAATCCAACCACATCACACACGACACTACACACACACACACTACACACAAACGCACACACACTGTATTCACACGCACGCACGTGCACTACACAACTCGCTGCACGCACACAAACCCATCAGCTCACACCATTTCAATGGTTAAAAAAAAAGATGCTTTGTCAGATCAATATCTTGGTATTTTAAAATCCATGGCGGTCTTCCCTATCCATTTACTCGAATTCTTCAGCTCACCTATTGGTATTGTTTGGTCAAAATCTATCTGAACTCATCTTTTCCTTATTAGTGATCTTCCTCAAGAAGATGTATGGGTCATCCAAATCTCGCCATCCAAATCATTCGAGTATCGCAAGATCGTAACTTTAAAAGAAACAGTAATCCCAGTGGGAAAATCAACCCCACGATTAAACATCAGGCCATTTTGGATAGTGTTTGTTTCACTAATCTACAAATCTGCAATCTTCATACGAATGTTGATATTATCCCAGGTCCGACTCTGTTAAAATAGCATGCTGAAAACCGTTAGATACATTCGTTAAATACTGGCGTACACCCACGCAGACACACACAACGCACCACCACACACACACACACCACACACACACACACACACACCTCTACACTCACCGGACGCTCACGCAACGCGCGGCGCACGCACACACACACACACACACATTCTCTCTCTCGTCTCTTCTATCTCTCTCCTCTCTCTCCCACGGACGGATCGCAACGCGCGCGGCTCGACAACACACGCACGCACGCACGCGCACTCGCGCTCTCGACGCACAACTCTCGTCTCGCATTCATCCTTCGCATCTCTCTCTACATGCCACACCCACACTCAGCACACACACACACACACACCACATCCACACACACATCCTCCACTCACACACATACCAATCACATCCACACCCACATCACATACACACACTCATGTGTGTACGCACTCAGATCTCCCAAGCACATGGTCCTACACGCACCCCAAATGCGTGTGCACACGAAATGCGTGCATACACATACGTATGTCCTGCGCTTACCACACACGGCGCTCGCTCTCTCTCCCTCTCTCACTCTCGTCAGTTTACTAACGTAATTTACATTAGTCCAGGAGTATCAATCCATCAGAGGTTGACACACACCACACACAACAACAGAATGATGACACACAAAACCACCCCAGGTGAAAAATCCCCTGTATGAGCACGGACAAAGCACACAACCATACTCAGCGCATAAAAGCATCGGTCAACACATTTGGACATCCGGGAAACCAGACAGAGACCGACAGGACACAAACACACTCAACAACACCATCACTGTACCACGAAATTTGGTGGGTGATGGATCTTAGATAGCTTGTATACTTTTCATTTTTCCCACCACAAAAACCGTGTTTTTTGCATCTTGATTTGTGATTTCAAGTTAAAGGAGGCGCTTCAAATGGTGTCAAATTAACACAAAATATATTATGAAGTATTTAAACAAACGTCCTAATACAAAACTAACTCACCCACGAAACTCGTGCCAACAAAGCCTTGTTCGCGCAGATCAAAAAAGCCGAACCATTTCTCTTCAAATCTTTTGGAAAGTAATATTGTGGCATTCTTATTTGCTGTGTCATCGCAAATACTCGCGAGGCGTGTAATTGATGCTCGTGTGGCAGTGTGTGGTATTTGTAGCGTCACGTGATATAAGAAAGCGAGATGGTACGTGTTATGTGGTGTGAGGGGAGAGATAAGAGAGTTGTGGTTGGTGTGGGTTGTGGGGTGTGTGTGCTTGTGTGGGTTGGGCGCTGTGGTGGTGTGGTGGTCGGTGTGGGTGTTGTGTTTGGTGTTGTGTGGTGTGCTGTTGTGTTGTGTGTTGTGTGTGTGTTTGGTGTGTGTTGTGTGGTGTTGGTTGGTTGTGTGGTGTGGTGTGTTGTTGGGTGTGTGTGTGTGTGTTGGTTATGTGGTGTGTGTGTATTTTGTGGTGTTGTGGTGTTGATGTGTAGGTTAGTGTTGTGGTTGTTTGGGTGTGGTGTTGTTGTGTGGTGTTTTGGTGGTTTGTGGGGGTGGTTTGTGTTGTGCGGTTGCGCGCCGTGCGTATGTATGTCTCTGGCGCTGTGTGCGGGGGGGTGGGCGCGGCGCGTGTGGGTGTAATGGCGAAGGCAAGTTTTTGAAATTTTGTGTCTGCGGATAGCCGTGTGTCTGTGTGTGTTGTATGTGTGTGTGTTGTGTGTGTGTGTTGTGTGTTGGGGGTGGGTGTGTCCTGTGTGGCTGTTGGTGTGTGGGGGGGTGTATGTGTTTGATCTGATGTTTGTTTATTTCTAGTCTTTGATTTCAATCGTAGAGTCGTCCTGTATTAGGGCTTGTTTTAGAACCATTAAATGGCCACTTTTTGATCCTATGCAATTATGATTATGATTGGTATATAGATTATTACTTATATCATGATTAGTAGTATAGGTTTGCCGTACAGAATGGCGATACGAGACGTCGACTAGATCCATTTTGGCTGTTTCGACAATGTTACGCGTGCTTGGTGTTCCGATTTGAGGCCCTCCTTCATCGCGGACAATGTGTCCTCAATGAAATACCGGTTTCTCGCTGTTCCCATTTGGCATCAGTGGTATTTACCACCTGTTTTCAATCAATTAACAATTAAATCCATTCAATCGCGGTACGTATCCTTCTTCTTCTTTTTCAATCGCTCAGACGACACGCTATGCGCTGATCCAAATTTAATGAGCTGGCATAAAGAGCCTAGGTTCTCCCAATGCGTCAGGACTGCCGTTATGCGGCCTACCTAAGAAATAGTATTCCAGGTCCAGCAAAAGTCGAATTTATTATTTTTCGTGTGTCATCCTGGCGGGTAAATAAGTTGTGTCTGAAAGTAGTCTATCCTTGACAGAATGATAGGAGACTCAAAAAGCAGCCAGTGGAATGATTATGGACTTGTACTACTTTAACGGTAAGGCAGAAGAACGATAGAGATGAACCATTTTTAGATAAAACGCACGTGGAAAAGGCAGAGATCCATTATTATTAGTAAGTAGTGAACTCAGAACAATGAGAATTTCCAGAACAGGAGTATACAGGTAGAAGGCCCAGCACAGACAGAAAAAACGAATATAGGCATCCCAAGCGTGTGAGGGAAATCTATATTTTAAACAAAATCGACCCCCCCTTCAACGAGTAGCCCCACACCACAACAACAAGGGGAAGAATCCAGGTCATACAATGAAGAAGGTAAATGTTTATCTATAATCACAGTACACGTATGAAATAAAAACAAATTTCCTAAAAAGACAACTTTCCAGATTTAGTAGATATAATTATAATTCGCAATAACTATTTGATATTTATAATAAGAACCAATCAACAAGTCGAAAGGCAAAGCTTTATCAAAGGCTCACTCAATGAATCATTGCATCATTAAAAACATCAAGATCGAAAATCAATCAAGTTATTCAAAACGGCTTCAAACATGTGGGCCAACCGTACAATTTTACGACACAAGAATTGCGGGGGTGTCTAAAGTATCAGGGCCATTGACGTGTATCGACCCATTTTAAAGATATTAGCAGACCCAATAATCAACAATCGGGTTATATGAAGTACAAACTATCCTTGATGTATACAACTAAAAAAAAACAAGCGCGGATTCGCAATCGTTTGTGGCATGCGACAATTTTGGACCGACTGACAGACCGACAGACCGACCGACAGGACAGACCGACAAAGTGAGTTATAGGTTTGTGGCTTGTGCCACAAACAAAAAGTGCCCGTGCCGAGATCGAGAATCGAACCCGGAACCATTGGCATGACAGACACTCTACCAATGAGCTATCGAGGCTTTCAGTGTTGATGAGTTTCTTTACTGGCCGATTGCTTCCCTTTACAACCGTTCAATACTGTCGTACGCTATAGCGTACACAGCGTTTAAACCATTCACAATTCACAACCCCGCGAAGCCTGGCAACCCAAGCTGGTATAGAAGTGTTCCTCTACGGTCCCTTAATAGTTTTCAACCAATTAAATCACTTTCCGTCTATTTTTAGTACCGCAATGAATGAAAACGAATCACTACCCCTCTCTTCGTCTTCTTTGTCATGCTTTTTAAAAAATCTGCTAATAATACAAATTTTACTTTGGAATTATAACATATGCTAGCTTTTATTATTATTATAAACAATACCGCAAATTTTCAAAACTGTGCGGTTAAGCATTATTTTTTTAATATTTTGTATGTAATGATGCAAACCCACCCGCCTAGTATGGAACGCTTGTGGATGGAAGTTCAGTTTAACGTCGCGTATCGGCTTTCGCCATGTACGACGGGCTGAACAAACCAACCAGGTATAAACAAAAATTTATGTTCCTGAATCACTGTCTTAGCCAAAAGGCTGAGAAGCGATCAGTTGTCTGAACATTTTGATTATCAAAGAACGCTTGTGTACATCAGGTACGCTATATCGTACGATAAAAAGAGAGTCAAAAGCTTATGTGGCGGTGCCATAGCTGATGAGGTTTAACCGAGGCGTGGTTAAACTGTATTAATAAAAAAAAACATCGGGACTTTACTGGTTTCGTACTGCCTCCGGGCATTGCCTCCAGTATTGTTCCCACCATATTTGCATTTACAAATGTCCCATATGTGTCTGATTCAGACCAAGAGGACGTAAAACACCATTTTCGTCGATAGTAAAGAGAGAGTTGCCTGTTGAATACTCTCTAACCCTCTAATCTAAAATTGTGTCTGTTTGTTCTCTGTTTACAGT
>CM065686.1:39626781-39629281 GCA_017654935.2 Phymorhynchus buccinoides
TTTTGTTGTTGTTGTAATAATGTTTTGTTTTTGTGTTGTAATAATGGTTTTTTGTTGTTGTTGTAATAATGTTTTGTTTTTGTGTTGTAATAATGGTTTTTTGTTGTTGTTGTAATAATGTTTTGTTTTTTTGTTGTAATAATTATGTGTTTCTTTTATTCTCTCTGTGTGTGTGTGTGTATGTGTGTGTGCGTGTGCGTGCGCGCGCGTGTGTGTGTGTGTGTGTGTGTGTGTGTGTGTGTGTGTGCGTGTGCGTGTGCGCGTGTGCGCGTGCGTGTGCGTGCGTGCGCGTAGCGCGCGCGCGCGCGCGCGTGTGTGTGTGCGTGCGCGTGCGTGCGCGTGCGTGCGCGTGCGCGCGCGCGCGTGTGTGTGCGCGTGTGTGCGTGTGCGTGTGTGCGTGTGTGTGCGTGCGCGTGTGTGTGTGTGATTTGTCTAATTTTGTTTTGCTAT
The DNA here is from genome assembly GCA_017654935.2 of Phymorhynchus buccinoides. Lineage (NCBI taxonomy): Eukaryota > Metazoa > Mollusca > Gastropoda > Neogastropoda > Raphitomidae > Phymorhynchus > Phymorhynchus buccinoides. The sequence goes on from CM065686.1 coordinate 39,627,232, forward strand.
GTTTCAACAGAATTCTTTTTTTTTCAAAATGTGGTCGTGCAGTTTAGTAAGACACATTAAACGTTTAATGATGGTTTACAATGTACACAGCATAGCATAATTGTCATGATTTGGTATTCTAATCGCCTACCAAATGTTAACCTGTTTTAATTAAGATTGAGTGGATTGTTGACAGTCAAACAGAGACAAAAAGAAGACAAATGCTAAACCCTCTGGGAAGATAATAAATCAACAGCCCATGCAACCCGTACATAAAACCTCCTATGCGCTGTAGAAAAAACATCAGCTATTGAGAGCGACAGAATTGGGGGGAGGGGGAGGAGACATAGTGATGGATGGTGTTGGAATGAGGGCAGCAAGCTATTGGCTTCGAATGGGCAATTGAAAGATGGTAGCTGACACTATGCTTGATTAGTTATACAAGAGTGATGTGGTCATCAGCTGAGGCTAATATTGATATTATCAAAATACATTGGGTTGCCTTGTATAGGAGGTGGTCATCAGCTGAGGCTAATATTGATATTATCAAAATACATTGGATTGCCTTGTACAGGGGAAACCGTTTTATCAGGAGATATGCCTAATTGTTTGATGCTGAGACTGATGTGAGGAGAAGTGTTTTTTTCTTTCTTAAATGTTAACCTCGATAATGATTGATGGCAAACAAAGCGTGGTTACTTAACCGAACAAAATAATTGGTGCAAGAATGCAAAATGTGGGCTGATAAGTGTTTTATTAGATATATTGCTGTCGCATAAATGTGCAGGCCTACATTCATGGATTTATATCAGTGACAACCATAAACCTAAGATTAAAAAGTACTGACATAATAAAGACCTCTGCTATAAATCATACTTTAGAAATTAGAGTGATGTTATTTATTCACGCACGAGTGCAATTGTTCATGATTCTGTATTCGGAGAGTTTGGTATGTTTTATGGGGCACGGTTACAAAATTGATTGTGAAGATCACCATAATGAAACCATGCTTGTCTCTAAATACAAAATATATATAAAAGACAACATTCTAACAAGACAACATAGTCCCATGTATGTCACAAAACCTATTCACACAATGTTGACAATCCTGCCAACTTACCCAAACAATTATAATACATGAAGCAATGACTGATGTAGCTAAGCCGTACACCCAATCCGGCCATCCCAAAAAATGTAACGGGATCTCCTGAAGTCGATTCTCTAATCATCAATACGTTATAATAACAGCCTTTTATAATTCTAGCTAATAACGGTTGTATTGGGTTTTTTTGGGGGGAAGCAAAAACCCACAACAACAACAAAGAAATTTCAAGGTAAACACACATTCCTATTGGAGGTAGCAATGACGGTATCAACTCACGAGATTTCTGTCATTTAGCTCAGCATCACAGCAGGTGTTCTTCTTCTTCTTCTTCTTCTTCTTCTTCTTCTTCTTCTTCTTCTTCTTCTTCATTCGGTGCTTCTTCTTTTTTCTTCTTCTTCTTCTTCTTCTTCTTCTTCTTCTTCTCCTTCTTCTTCTTCGGTCCCAGTCCATACATCCATAATGGGTGCATTACGTATAATGTCCGGTGTTCAGCTTTCGCTGGTTTGCTCGCTGCATTCAACCAACACAATCATTCCAATATCGGATGAGCTCAAGGGAAAGAGTTATTTGGAACACTTGTTGTAAAGGAAGGAGACTGGTTCCTCTTTTTCGTCTGCGTCCCAGGCCATAAGGCCACAATGGGGAAGGTACATAATTATGTGTCCGGTGTTCAGTTTACGCTGGTCTCCTCGCTGCATTCAAACCGACATACACATTCCGATTTCGGATGAGCTCAAGGGAGAATATTATTTGGAACCATGTTTTGTTTAACCCCCCTTGACTGCCAGAGAAAATTAAAGAAAAAAATCATTGGGCAAAACATACCCCCCCCCCCCCCCAAAAAAGACAACTGATAGAGTCAATCTGGCAAAATGGTCTGGGGGTATAACTCTCTTGACAGTGTTAGAGCAAAAGCCAGCATATCAGGGTTATTCCTCTTCATCTGATGACATCATCAGCTATGTC
>CM065686.1:39639281-39644281 GCA_017654935.2 Phymorhynchus buccinoides
TACCTCCCTTATAAGACCCCCCCCCCTTTATAAGACCTCTTTTTGGATGATTTTTGAAGATCTTATAAAGGAGGTTCCACTGTATAGACACATAATTATCTAAACATACTTTTCTACCAATTTGGATGTATATGAAAAACAAAGCTAAGTGTTAGTATGCACTCATGCCAAAATAAATCCACGGGCCAATTTGTTTTATATATGATGCAAAAATCACCACTAATGAGGGCAAAAGGCTTATGCCTATAGCCTATAGCCATATATGATGTGATGATGTGATATTGAGATATATTGCATGGTTGTTGTTGTTTTTTAACCACAATCATCATATTGAACTGTGAGTTTGATTTATTTCAATCGATAAAGTTGATTTTGAGGGGTAAATAATTATGTCCATCCCGTATATGGGATCATGGTAGCGAGAGGGTAGTTGTTTTTTCCTTACTCAGAATACTATGTTCAGGCAAAATAAGTCGAATTTGCTTGTTTCAATTTCGTTTTATTTCAAACATTGTCTGTACCAAAATCATATAAAAATCACCACACACTATATTATGTAGTTTATGAGTTCCAAAGAGTCTTTTACCTATATACACCGAGAATTCTGCCAACAAATACTCAAATACAAAACACATGATCTTATCACCTATGGTATAATATAATCTTTTTGGGGTTCACTTATGATAAACTGACATTATAAACTGTCTTATTTCAAAAGAGCTAACAATAATGTGTTCCATTATATTGGCCAATGCAAATTCCAATAATGATTTCACATAGCGGTATGAATCAAATAAAAGTACAAAGACAAGCAACACATGACATACATATTTTGTCTACTCTAAACATAGTCATTTTTCAAGAAATCTAACTTATTATGTGTCTAAGCACCACCACAAACTGAAATGATTGCCAGAAATAGTGATATCCATAGGAGCATGTCTGGTCCATTTCAGGCGCTAAATAAATATGTATTGGCATAAGTTGCAACTGGTTAAAGCCCATGCTGCACTTGTAATGTATACTGCTTACAGACAAAGATGCTGACTAACTGCAGCGCATTTTAGACTTATTTAAACTGCTATGATTACGTGATTACGTGATGCACGTATAGACGTAGGCCTATATAATTGTACAGTCTTTACTGTCTACCTCTTTATTGTCTATCGCATTATACTCACTACAAGAACTGTTTACGACTGTGTAAAGTCATCTAAAGCATTGGCTGTTGCTGTGGCATTGTACTTAAGGCTGTTACCTCTGCTACCACCGATGATGCTACTGTTGCTGTGGCATTGTACTTAAGGCTGCTACTTCTGCTACCACCGATGATGCTACTGCTGCTGTGGCATTGTACTTAAGGCTACTACTTCTGCTACCACCGATGATGCTACTGTTGCTGTGGCATTGTACTTAAGGCTACTACTTCTGCTACCACCGATGATGCTACTGTTGCTGTGGCATTGTACTTAAGGCTACTACTTCTGCTACCACCGATGATGCTACTGTTGCTGTGGCATTGTACTTAAGGCTACTACTTCTGCTACCACCGATGATGCTACTGTTGCTGTGGCATTGTACTTAAGGCTACTACTTCTGCTACCACCGATGATGCTACTGTTGCTGTGGCATTGTACTTAAGGCTGCTACTTCTGCTACCACCGATGATGCTACTGTTGCTGTGGCATTGTACTTAAGGCTGCTACTTCTGCTACCACCGATGATGCTACTGTTGCTGTGGCATTGTACTTAAGGCTGCTACTTCTGCTACCACCGATGATGCTACTGTTGCTGTGGCATTGTACTTAAGGCTGCTACCTCTGCTACCACCGATGATGCTACTGTTGCTGTGGCATTGTACTTAAGGCTGCTACTTCTGCTACCACCGATGATGCTACTGCTGCTGTGGCATTGTACTTAAGGCTGCTACTTCTGCTACCACCGATGATGCTACTGTTGCTGTGGCATTGTACTTAAGGCTGCTACTTCTGCTACCACCGATGATGCTACTGTTGCTGTGGCATTGTACTTAAGGCTGTTACCTCTGCTACCAACGATGATGCTACTGTTGCTGTGGCATTGTACTTAAGGCTGTTACCTCTGCTACCAACGATGATGCTACTGTTGCTGTGGCATTGTACTTAAGGCTGCTACTTCTGCTACCACCGATGATGCTACTGTTGCTGTGGCATTGTACTTAAGGCTGTTACCTCTGCTACCAACGATGATGCTACTGTTGCTGTGGCATTGTACTTAAGGCTGTTAATTCTGCTACCACGATGATGCTACTGTTGCTGTGGCATTGTACTTAAGGCTGTTACCTCTGCTACCAACGATGATGCTACTGTTGCTGTGGCATTGTACTTAAGGCTGCTACTTCTGCTACCACCGATGATGCTACTGCTGCTGTGGCATTGTACTTAAGGCACTACTTCTGCTACCACCGATGATGCTACTGTTGCTGTGGCATTGTACTTAAGGCTGCTACTTCTGCTACCACCGATGATGCTACTGCTGCTGTGGCATTGTACTTAAGGCTGCTACTTCTGCTACCACCGATGATGCTACTGTTGCTGTGGCATTGTACTTAAGGCTGTTGTTCTGCTACCACCGATGATGCTACTGTTGCTGTGGCATTGTACTTAAGGCTGCTACTTCTGCTACCACCGATGATGCTACTGTTGCTGTGGCATTGTACTTAAGGCTGCTACTTCTGCTACCATCGATGATGCTACTGCTGCTGTGGCATTGTACTTAAGGCTGCTACTTCTGCTACCACCGATGATGCTACTGTTGCTGTGGCATTGTACTTAAGGCTGCTACTTCTGCTACCACCGATGATGCTACTGCTGCTGTGGCATTGTACTTAAGGCTACTACTTCTGCTACCACCGATGATGCTACTGCTGTTGCTGACATTGCTCTGGTTGTTGCTGCGTCTGCTTCCAATTACAAACATATATTTCTATATATACCTTCATTTTTTTATATGCTGCATTCAATTTGCGTTTTTTCTTGTTATGATGCCCCCCTGTAAGGCCCCATAACCCCCACAGTATATCAAACCCCAACGTTTCTACCGAGCTTCGTTTTCTTTGCATCTTCTGTTGCTATTGATGCTCTGGGGACTACTGTTTTTCCGATGAAGTCAGATACGTTTTTAATTCGTACGAGTCTCCGTGTGATGTAGAACGTTCTAATGCAGAGAAAACAACCAAGTAAATGTTTTAGATTACTTTCCACACTCGTAAGCGTTGAGGGGTTTCTTCACAAAGATACAAAACATGAATGATGTGAGGAGGGTATTGTAAGTACGCATAGTCCGTGAGAACGCTGGTGATTTTACGATAGTGCGTGGGATATTTGAATGATGTGGATGACAAGTAAAAACACAAATGTTATAATGATACTATGATGCATTTTGTGGCCAAACTAAAGTAAGAGATCAACTATTGCAAGGTTAAAGTGTGATGCATAATACTCCCTAACTAAACTCAGAGATACATTATTGCAAGGATTAGTATGATCATATGATGCATGGTATTATTCCATGGTACGTGCCCTCAGCGCACGTACACCCAACTGAATGTTTTCGTGCGAAAACCACGTGAATAAGTAAAAAAAAGAATAGAGAGGAGAAAAAACCCCAAGAGCACGCGTTTATGCGCACAGAAACGCGTCCGCTTATTTTTTTCCCCCTTGAATGAAAATCCGTTTAACGTCCTCCGATCTGAAACAGACACATATGGGACATTAGTAGATATACGGATGGCGGGAACGGTCCTGGAGGCAATGCCCGGAGGCAGTGCAACTCCAGGAAAGCCCCGATTTTTTAACGATACAGATGTATGTGAGTAAAAAGTTTCTATGATATGTTTCCCCCCCCCCCCCCCCCCCCCCCCCCCCACCCCCCCCCCCCCCCCCCCCCCCCCCCCCCCCCCCCCCCCCCCCCCCCCCCCTTCTTTCTTTTACTTTTAACACACGGAAACATTTAGTTGTGTGTACGTGCGCTTAGGCGTGGGCATTTTACAAGGCTCTTGTCCCTGCGCAAAGATATGATGTGAGCATTTACAAGGTGCTTACAGGGCCACCTGACGTATGAGGTTTTTTGTAAGAAACACGTCGAGTTCACCAGGAAAACACCCTTTACATTGCAACACTCACTTCGCTCTGGTTTCCTAGAAATCAAACCGTCAAATCGGCGATTCCTCCTTGGCAGAGGTGCTGGAAGTCAAATTATTTTAGTGAAAGAGAAGGCGTGTGCGCTTGCACGAACTTTTCGCAATGCAAGCCTTTTTCTTTTCTTTTTTTAATTTTTTTTTTATACAGTTTATCTAATGAAGTTTCGTTCACAACAAGAAAAAGCTTCAACCACAATGGGATTGGCCTCCCCCCACCCCATCCAAAGTGGCTACTCTCTCCGGCATCTCGCCGTTTTGACGTTTTGATTTCTAGGAAATCAGAGCAAAGTGAGTGTTCCGATCCTTGAAAAGGCTGTCTTTCTGGTGATCTCGACGTGTTTCTTGCAAAAACACATCCGTCAGGGTCCACCATTAAGCCTATACACAAAAAAAAGCTCCCCATTAGCAGTGGGTGGGCGTTTACGAGGGCGTTGTCTTATTGTACAAGCTATTTGTCAATGTAGAGAAACAAAGACGTTGTAGTTATAGTTGAGTTCTAAGCCACGAACACGGCTGTAAGCTTAGCACGAAACAGTTCCTATTTGTTTTGTTTTGAAAGATGTCTATGATCTAAGACTAACAGATGAATCCACGGTTTAGACACTTTAAAGGGACACCCTGACGGATGAGTTTTTTTGCAAGTAACACGTCGAGGTCACCAGAAAGACAGCCTTTTCATGGATCGGAACACACACTTTGCTCTGGTTTCCTATAAATCAAACCGTCAAAACGGCGATTCCTCCTTGGCGGAGTTTCCGGGAGAGAGAAGCCATTTTGGACGGGGTGGGTGGAGGTTTGTGGAGGCGAGTGGTTTGAAGAT
>CM065686.1:39649281-39656781 GCA_017654935.2 Phymorhynchus buccinoides
TTTTATGTATGTGTACAGCCGACACATTCCGATTTCGGAGTAGCTCGGCGATGCTGCGAGGGGACTTTGCAGCCGCTCGGCGTTGCACTTGTTATATTTTATAAACTTTTTTTTATTTTTAAAGACGTGTCTTATAGCTTCATGTTTTGTTTATTTGTTACATTTTGTCCAACGGACATACTACGGAATGTGTGCCTTTTTTTTTTTCTTTCTTCTTTTACAATATAGATGTTATTTAATGGTGATTGTAATGACGTAACTATGCCCTCGTGTGTGTTTGATTCCTTGTGTTTGGTTTGTGTATGTGTGTATGTGCATGCGTGCGTTCGCGCGTGCGTGTACACTTAAAGAATATATCGGAATGACGAGCAACGTCAAGGATAAATGCTAAGTGAACTACATAATACACATTTACAAATTGGATCAAGAATAGAATAATCATATAGCATACAGGATAGTCGATCCATCAGCAAAACAATCAATACCATTCTCTGAGTCGCTCTACGCGTGCGCGTGCTTATTGCCCTTTATCTGATTACGGTCGGCAAAGGAGGATATCATTTTGTCGTGTTTTTTTCTCTTTATTTTTTGTTTGTTTGTTTGTCTGTGTGTCCATGCTCCATCTCGTATTATGATTATGATTATGATTATTATTATTATTGTGATTATGATTATGATTATGATTATTATGATTGTTATGATTACGATTATGATGATTATTATGATGATGATGATGATGATGATGATGACGATGACGGTGACGATGATGATGATGATGATGATCTCGTAATATTATGCCATCGAATCTAAGTAAGCATTGCTATAATTATTAATCCTACACTGGAAGACACTGCACTGCCTCTTCGTGCTGCTACCTTGGGGTTCAGTTTGTTTTGAGGACCACCCCTGACACCCACTGTCTCCAACGTCACGACATAGCCGAGACAGTGGAGATGTACCCATCCTCGTCGCCAATTTAGCAACTTTGCCGCTCAACAAAACACAAACACAGCTGGTGTGTTTTGGTGTCTGTTTACTGCCTCCGTGCCTGACGTCCAAAACATATGACGTAATAATCAACGTAATAATATAAAGACGTCATTTGACGAAGTACTACGCTACATCCACTTTGAAACATGTCTTGTCCAGCGTCCAAGAATAGCAATTGCGGTAATATTTTACTGAATTCCCCCCCCCCCCCCCCCCCCCCCCCTCTCGATGTGTGCGACCCTCAATCTCAGCCTGCTTCTTAAATATGTTTTATGAAAACAATCCTAGATCGATAGGCCTACTAACTCTATTCTAGGTTGATGCTAACCCTAACACTTTCCCAAATAATGTTAAAACGTTACTACTCGGTGACAATGCTCAATGCAAAAATCTGAGTGGCAGGGGTGACTAAACTACGTGATAGCCATGACTGCATCGTCTGGTTTCGGGTGGCTGTAGTCGGACACGGGTTTCTAGCACGCATAAGCGTTATTTAGTAAACAAATTGTTCTACGTTTAATTGTATTTTGCCTGGTCCGACTTAGGCCGTGTACACACATAAGCGGATATTCCATGCGGAAACCCGCGCGCAATCCATAAATAAGTGAAACAAAGAAGGGAAAAGATTTGCGCACGTGTCCGAATTTCCCCTATATGCGTAAACTTGTATCCTTCTTTCTTCCACTTGTCTACGGTTTTCCGTACGGAACTTACGCATCTAATGTGAACCCGCCCTTAAAGGGGCACCCTGACGGAATGTTTTTTGTAAGAAACACGTCGAGATCACCAGGAAAACACCCTTTACAATTACACTCACTTTGCTCTGGTTTCCTAGAAATCAAACCGTCAAATCGGCGATTCCTCCTTGGCGGAGGTGCTGGAAGTCAAATTATTTCACCCAAAGGGAAGGCGTGTGCCGTCTCTTTTCTAATGGCCGCCAAATGTTTTGCACGAAATTTTGTCAATGCAAGCCTTTTTTTTCTTCTTTTGTAAAAACATTTCATACAGTTTACCTAAAGGAGTTTCGTTCACAACAAAGGAAATAGCTCCATGTTTTTATTTTATTGCACTACAAAAAAAGAAAACGCTTCAACCACAATGAGTGACCTCCACCCACCCCATCCAAAATGACTACTCTCTCCGGCATCTCCGCCAAGGAGGAATCGCCGTTTTGACGGTTTAATTTCTAGGAAACCACAGCAAAGTGAGTGTTCCGATCCTTGAAAAGGCTGTCTGTCTGGTGATCTCGACGTGTTTCTTGCAAAAACGCATCCGTCAGGGTCCACCTTTCAGATACCAAAAAGACCTTGCACTCCCTCCCTACTGGCAGGTATAATTGCTTAGTCAGAAACCACTAGCAGCGAACTAAACGCTTGTACCTAAACTGTACCCAGGTGGAATGGACGATGATCAGGAGAGTGGTGCGCAAAATGTACTGACTGGTCAATGAGGCAATCAACGTACAGAACGAGTATGGATGGACATGGCTGATGGTCAAACAGGGACACAGCTATTGGTTTGCTAATCAACGATCAACAACATTCGCCTGACTTAGGGATACGGACTGTTTTAGTGTACGGTGGTTTTGTTTTGTTGTCCTTTGCCGATCTACGATCGCAAAGGAGTATGTTTTCGTTCGTGCATGTAACTTTTGTTTGTTTGTTGTCCTTTGCCGATCTACGAAGTAGATCGCAAAGGAGTATGTTTTCGTTCGTGTATGTAACTTTTTTTTTCTTTTTTTTTCTGTCTGTCCCAAGGATATCTCCCGAACCGCTTGACCGAATCGCTTCACATTGTGTGTGCTTGTGTGTCACCATGAGAGGAAGGCATCCGCGCAAACATTTTCGCCGTCGTGACCTTGACCTTGGCGAATGACCTTGAAAACCGAAAATCTTTAAGGGGCCATGAGTTCCACACCGTTGGTCTTAGAGTCTTCAAATTTGGCATGTAGGTACTTTGGCGTATGGCCGTTCTAATGATGGCATACCGATCAAGGCCAAGGTCCGGGAGATCGGTAGGCCTTGTTTTTGTTGTTGTCATTTTGATCCACACAGAGATTCGTCTCAACCCACGTCATGGATGCATAGCACGTGCTTCAGCGTTGTAGACTACATGATGCCCCCAGACAATCAATGTAGCCCACAGAGAAATACCAGCGTCTGAGGTAAAAGCTCTCTACCGTAACCCGAGGGATCTTCAGACGACTGCTGCTTTCGTGCGGGCAACCGGCATCTCCGTGTAAAGTTATCGACCTCGAAGATGAAGCAGAAGATCCCGGCCCACACTAATAGTCATCTCGGTCGGCTGCAATAATCGTCTCCGTCTAACTATGAATCCATGTCTACTGTGTAGCTAGGAACAGTTTCTCACATCCACACAATCCACTCCGTATTAGATTACTCAATACACGCTGTGCATAAACAAAGCAAAACAATGGATCACAATGATCAAGGTTAGATGATGTTTGTTTTGGTGAGGATGTACAATAATACCCCCTCTCGCTCTCTCTCTCTCTATCTATCTCCCCTTCTCTCTCTCTGTCTTCATCCTCTCTCTCTCTGTACGATTTCACAGAAAATGTGGGTGCTGTCTGTGAACTATACTCACTGTGACCCTCTGTATCAACATGCTTTCACCACCAGTCCTTTTTAGCCATCGATTTTGTCTGATGCCATTGCCACACGATTCCAATCAATAATCCCATATCCTTCGAAAGGATCCCAAAATACTCCACAATACTAAGGATTTTAAAGCCCTGTGGACCAGTGTTGGGGGAACTCCACAGAAGAAGAAAAAACGAATGTATCAAAACTTGATGGCATGAAAAAGACTATGCTAGAAATAGTTGAATATGTGTGCCAGAATATGTCGACAGATAATGCAAATGTTACCGAGTACGGCATTTACGTTTCTTTTTTTTACGATAAACCTGAATCTATTTATTTAAACACATTTTGTATGCATATCGAAGACTTAGTTAATCCTACTTAATTAAGGCACTGAAGAAGTTAACATTATGATAACTATTCCAATTTTCTTGAGGAAAGATCCTTGTCACTGTCCACCGAAAACAATGCCCTCTAATCTCTACACTGACTTCTTCTTCTTCTCCGTTCCCAGGCCGTATGGCCATAACGGGTAAGGTACATATGTGTCTGGTTTTGAGTTATCACTGGTCTCCCCGCTGCGTACTGCCGACTCATTCTGATTTCGGAGGAGCTCAAAAGAGAAAACAATATTTGGAAGATTGTTTTGAAGAAACATAAAGCAGGAGAAAGGGCCAATAAGTCAGAAAGATAGTAGATGATATAAAGCAAAGGGGAAAGGCAGATTCAAAGAGAGTAGCAGATTAGATGAAGCTACAAGTACAGAACTTCCAGAAGGTGGGGTAACTAAGTTTAAAAAGACCCCCGGCCCCCAGTATCCCCACTGGAAGGAAAATAGACAACACAAACCAAGAAACAGAGAGGGGGTTGCATAGTGTAAGCCACAGGCTGACTGTGCCTGAGTTGTGTTTAATGTTAGTATTACTATTAGTGTTCTGGCTGTTACAAGTCTTTTTGACTATTCTACACCCTAGAGCTTAACATTTCAGAAGTTGGTAGGGTTAAAGCTAGTTTACATTTGATTAGGTGTTCGTTGTTAATGTTATTGTCAGTGTAGTGTCTGGTAGTATTGTTTTAGACGGTTGTAGGCCAGCGATTGATGGAATTTTAGTGCACGATCTCCATAGTTTGCAAAGCCGTTTTCATGGGGTGTAGGCCTACTTTATTAACGCACGAAGAAGAAATATAGATCTCCTTACCTGGAGCCATACTTGTTTGTGCAAGTTGGTAAACGTTCCCTTGGCATGCTCGAGTATTTAGAATGTAGTCGTTCATTCTTTCCAGTCTGTTTAATGTCCAAAGACTTGTAGTACTGTGTTCAGGAGATCTATAATCTTGTGCACGGAGGCTGCCATGTTAGATGCAATGTTTTGATTGGAAGCGCCCAAATCGGTCACTAAGGGAAGGTTATAAAACAAGCAGCTTTCCGCAGGCAAATTATTCCATCCTAATCTCTGAAACTTAACTGTTCTTCCCAAACCTCTGATACTCTGGCATAAATCTGTAAGCGTAATAATCTCTCTCTTGTAAACGACCTACCAGTAGTCTACACCTAGCGAGGAAAGCGTTAGGGATTAAGAAATTAAATCGTGTTACGAGTTCGTTAGATTCTTAGGCTCAGCTTGCAATCTTATGGTTCTGTTCATAGATGCGAAATGCCATAAATAAGTGTTGAATAAAATATCAGTTGAAATTGTCAACCGTTTTTGTTTTCATCCTTAGAGCGATTGTGCTTTAAGTTCACTTAGCTCATTTTTTCTCGTGGTTTCCCTTCCTCGGATTGACTGTTCCGGGTCTTGTGGACGGCATGTCTAACGTGGCCCTATCCTGACAACTTAGACTCTGCCGTTTGTTGAGCATGCTGTATACGGGACGGAATCCGTCGGTCGTGAGGACGTGAAGCTTACAATACACATCTGCATTGTTAAAAATTCGGGACTTTCCTGGTGTTCCACTGCCTCCGGGCACTGCCTCCAGGATCGTTGCAACCATCTGTATATCTACTAATGTCCCATATGTGTCTGTTCCAGACCGGAGGACGTTCAGCAGAATTTCATCAGAGGGGATAACTACATGAACAGCATAAATAAAGGTAGGGATGGCGATGGAGAGGGGGGAAAAGGCATGTCATAATTATTGCTCAATGTTGTTTGATGATGTTCTTTTGGGGACCGACTGAAGTGTTTCATAAAATAATTGTGACACCCAGGACCACGAAAGGGACATTAAGTGTCAAACAGACACTTCTGAGAAAATTATGCATTCGAAAACTTCGGACAAATTCTTTTTTAACTCTGATTTTGTGTTCGAAATGCTGGGCTAAGTATTCAAAACGCAGCATCAGGAAAGCAGGGAGAATAGAAACAAGAGTTGATGTGTGCTATGTTTTTGCTGCAGATTGAACTCACAAACGATCGAAAGGTACTCTCTCTCTCTCTCTCTCTCTCTCTCTCTCTCTCTCTCTCTCTCTCTCTCTCTCTCTCTCTCTCTCTCTCTCTCTCTCTCTCTCTCCTCTCCCCCCCCCCCCCTCTCTCTCTCTCTCTCTCTCTCTCTCTCTCTCTCTCTCTCTCCATCTCTCTCTATCTATATATTTTATCTCCCCCCCTCTCTCTCTCTCTCCATCTCTCTCTCTATTTCTCTCTCCCCCCTCTCTCTCTCTCTCTCCCCCCCCCCCCTCTCTCTCTCTCTCTCCATCTCTCTCTCTATCTTTCTCTCGACCCCCTCTCTCTCTCTCTCTCTCTCTCCATCTCTCTCTATTTTCTCTCCCCCCCCTCTCTCTCTCTTCCCCCTCTCTCTCTCTCTCTCTCTCCATCTCTCTCTCTATTTCTCTCCCCCCCCCTCTCTCTCTCTCTCTCTCTCTCTCTCTCTCTCTCTCTCTCTCTCTCTCTCTCTCTCTCTCTCTCTCTCTCTCTCTCTCCCTTTCTCCCCTCTGATTTTGGCTTTGGGCTCCTTCTCTCTCTTCCTTACCCCCCCTGCCCCCCCCCCCCCCTGCCCCCACCCCCCCTCCCCGCGTTTGTCAGTCAGTAAGAATGTTTATGAAATTCTTCCAGACATAGTCTATACTCCATCCAGTGGCTGGAAGGGGGGAGGAGGGGGGGGGGGGGGGGCAATCGTTTCAACACGCGTTCTGGCCGTGTATGCCTATATTGCACGGTATGATGCAAGCGACAGGTCTAATGATGTTATTTTGGCAACTGAGTCCGCTCTCTTCCAAGTGCTTGGAATATATATTATACGCTGTTTATGTTTATTCTTTCTGTACTTCCCTGTGGGGATACCGGGGTCTTTCGTAAAAATAGTTCCCCCACCTTCTGGAAGTTCTGTGCTTGAAGACATTATCTTTCTTCTCTGGGAAAGGCCAGGAGGTACTACCACCAAGATAATAAGGCCGGCTGTTAAGATATGTGACCTAGCACCACGAAAGGGACATTAAGTGTCAAACTGACCATTCTGAGAAAATTAGTCAGTTGGAAACTTCAGACAATTCTGTTTATGATGATACAAGAGCCAGTCTTGTAATTGTTTTCCGTTCCAGAGTTATGAGCGTTTAAAGTAAGTAGGGTGAGCGTCGGTCATTTTGAGAAAACACAGTCTAAAGTCTAGCCTAGCTGAAGAAAATGCACTGACCTACTCGTTTTAAAGCACTTAAAAGACCATTTAGAGACCATGTTAAAGACAGTCCTTTATAAATATGAAAGATAAGATGTAGGAGCGCACAAAAATACCTATAACTCAAAATCCTGAAAAAATAAGATTTTTGACTTTGCATGCCTGTTGTGAGAAACTAGCCCAGCAACTTAATGTCCCTTTCGTGGTGCTGGGTCACATATACCCCTCTGGATATAAAACAAATAAAAAATAAAATAAGCCTCGAACCGTTACTGTACTTGATATTGTATCTCGA
>CM065686.1:39661781-39666781 GCA_017654935.2 Phymorhynchus buccinoides
ATAAAATACATAGCACATAAATCATCACTTCACATCACTTTACTCTCTCACTTCAAAAAAATGCATAACACAGAAATCATCACTTCACATTACTTTACTCTCTCACTACATAAAATACATAACACAGAAATCATCACTTCACATTACTTTACTCTCTCACTACAAAAAATACATAACACATAAATCATCACTTCACATTACTTTACTCTCTCACTACAAAAAAATACATAACACATAAATCATCACTTCACATTACTTTACTCTCTCTCTCTACAAAACATACATAACACATAAATCATCACTTCACATTACTTTACTCTCACACTGTCTACAAGCTCACTTTGCTGCTTCAGGTGGAACTCCTCCTCCTTACCTTTACTAGTATTCTAAATAAATATATATACGACACGCACACCACAAAAAAATCGGTATATATATATATATATAAACGTACAAGAATTGAAGAAGAAAAAACAACCACACCATTAAACTTTCCTCTTATATATATAGTTTGCTTGAATAAAACTTTTTTGGTGTCCAATATTTAAGTTTGTGAACCTAAGAAAGAAACTGAATAACTTTAATTTTAACTTTACAATTTATTCTGTGTTCTGAAAAGAATAAAAGATATATATATATAAATATGGACAAAAAAGTTAAATGAATAAAGAAATATAGAAAGTAAATGCATAAATAGATACAAAATAAATAAATAAGCAAATAACGAATTGGCTAAATTGATGACTGACTGACTGACTGGGTGAATGAAAGAACGAGCACGAATAAGTAAATAAGAACAAGTGTAATTTTAACTCGTTAAAGATCTGATTGCCGCTTCCTTTTCGAAAATAAATTGTATGGGAATGGGCGATTCCGTCTTTTTGAAAATGCTAATGCACATTTTCCCCACGAGTATGATTAGATTAACATATTTATAGCGTCCTTGAAGGTGTGCAGAATCTGAGACTCCAAACAGTACCTCTGTGGCAGATAATTGTAGCTTTATAAATTTATTGAATAAATAAAGTTCTCAACAAAATACCCAGAGTCTTTGGCTAACTGGACAGTCGTAGGAAAAAAATGTTATATGTAGTCCACTGTGTTAGGGCAGTAATTGCAGAGGATACTTTCTTCTTCTTCTTCTTCGATCGCTCAGACAGTTTCCTGTCAATTATGAGCGAAGATGCGCCATGCTGCCGTTACGCGCCTAACTAAGAAATAGTTAAGCCCAGCAAGTCCGACTTCGGCTGAAATAAATTTTGTTAAAATCGGTTTCTTGAAAGACAAAAAAAGTGCAGGGGAATGGACCGGTAAAGGCTAGAAATATAGCAGATGACAGCAATCAAAAGGGAAAAGGCTGAGTCAAAGAGAGTGACAGATTAGAGGGAGTTACAAGCACAGAACTTCCAGAAGGTGGGGGAGCTATTTATACAAAAGAGCCTGCAAATGCCAAGAACGTGAGGCAGGCACTCCTGTACTTTAGACACAACCCTCATGTTTACGGAATTCGGTCTCGAAGAAAAAGGTCTGCTTCTTTCAGTTATGAAAATAATCCTTCGCTGATCCTACTACTACTACTACTACTACTACTACTACTACTACTACTACTACTACTACTACTACTACTACTACTACTACTACTGCTGCTGCTGCTGCTGCTGCTGCTGCTGCTGCTGCTGCTGCTACTGCTGCTGCTGCTGCTGCTGCTGCTGCTGCTGCTGCTGCTGCTGCTGCTACTGCTACTACTACTACTACTACTACTACTACAACAACAACAACAACAACAACAACAACAACAACAACAACAACAACAACAACAACAACAACAACAACAACAACAACAACAACAACAACAACAACAACGATAACGATAATAATAATAATAATAATAACAATGCAACAACAACAACAACAACAACAAATAATAACAATAACAATAGCAATAATAACAATAACAATAACAATAATAATAATAATAAAATAATAATAAAAACAAAAAATAATAATAATAATAGCAATAATAATAATAATAATAATAATAATAATAATAATAATAAGAAGAAGAAGAAGAAGAAGAAGAAGAAGAATATGAAAAAACAATAACAATAATAATGATGATGATGAGATGATGATGATAATGATGATGATGATGATCATAATAATAATAATAACATTGACATTAACAATAACAATGATGATGACAATGTTAACGATAATAATAATAATAATAATAATAATAATAATAATAATAATAATAATAATAATAATAAAGGAAACACCTAAAAGCTTTTTTTGATGATATATTCGAAATGTTCGGTCGTTCCCGACCTTCTTCCATGAACTCTTCTGCCAGACTGACAATGATATTGAATGCATGTATAGCTCCAACTTTCACAAAATATTACTGTGCTGTGTGCGAGGTTGGTGGTGGGTGGGGGGAGGGTGGATGGGTGTATGAATGTGTAGGTTTTGTGTGTGTGTGTTTTGGGGTTTTTTTTGTGGGGGGTTTTTGGGGGGTCATTTTGCTTTTGTTCATTAATTGAAGTTTTAATCATGCTTTTCTTCTTTTGTTTCGAGGGCAAGATGTAAACAAGCCCATTGTGTGCTTATTCTTTTCCCTCAATAAACAAATGTTTCAAATGTCTCTCTCTCTCTCTCTCTCTCTCTCTCTCTCTCTCTCTCTCTCTCTCTCTCTCTCTCTCTCTCTCTCTCTCTCTCTCTCTCTCTCTCTCTCTCTCTCTCTCTCTTGACACAAGACATGCACTGTGTAGATATGCTCGTCTTAAGCGCTCTGTTAATCCAAGATTGTATGATGAAAGGAAAACAGAATATTACAGCAAAAGATCTTCCTATCAAAGTAAGTTAAAAGAAAAAAGGCAACAATTCAGACAAAATACATATGAAATGTTGTTGCAAAGTAAAAATGATAGCATTAAATTTTGGAAAATTATAAGAAATGCAAGAAGGAAGAAAAGAACTCCACCTCCAATATCAATTAATGCATGGAAAGACCATTTTGAACATATTTTAAGTAATCCAACAGAAACTCAGTCAAAAGTTGAAAATTCAGACCAGACACATATTGATGAAGAAATTTATGTTCAAGAACTAGATTCAGATATTACTGAGGAAGAAGTTAAGCTAGCAATTCGTGGACTAAAAACTGGTAAAGCGTCAGGTCTAGATGAAATACCACCCGAGTTTCTAAAAGAAACAGAATCCATAGTATCTCCATTTCTAACAAAGCTATTTAATAAATTGTACAATGAAGGATATTTTCCAGTTGGATGGACCCAGTCAGTTATTATTCCACTACACAAAAAAGGTAATATAGCTAACCCAGGGAATTACAGAGGAATTTCATTACTTAGTATAATTAGCAAGGTGTTTACATCCATCCTAAACAAGCGTTTATATAAATGGGCCGAATTAGAAAATAAAATATGTGAAGAGCAAGCAGGTTTTCGCAAGGGGTATTCCACGATTGATCATATTTATACACTAATGTCTATGATTAAAAACTCTTTAAATAGTAAACACAAGAGTAAATTTTATATTGCTTTTATCGACTACCAGAAAGCGTTTGACACCGTAGACCGTGATAAACTCTGGGCAGTTCTGCATAAAGTTAAAACCTCTACAAAAATGCTTAATATGCTGAAAGGAATGTATAAATCTGTACAGGCATGTGTAAGAAGTGGGGCAGAGTTATCAGAATTCTTTGATTGCCCTGCAGGGGTGAAGCAAGGCTGCTTATTATCTCCCTTGATTTTTTCACTATTGATTACAGATGTAGCTGAAGCAGTGACACTTAATGGCAAACATGGTTATCAGTTCCTGCCAGGTCTTAGAGAAATTTTCTTGTTATTGTTTGCCGATGACATATCTCTACTCTCTGTCACACCGTCTGGCCTACAAAATCAAATAAATAACTTACAAAAAGCCTCAGATATACTTGGTTTGACTGTTAATCTACAAAAAACAAAAGTCATGGTTTTCAGAAAGGGAGGTTTTTTTGAGCAAATACGAAAAATGGTATTACAGAGGAAAAGAAATCGAAGTAGTTAATAGTTACAAATATTTAGGGTTTACTTTGTCAACTAAGCTATCTATGGATGTATCATTAGCAGAATTTGCAGGTAGGGCTAAATGTAAGGTAATTGATATTTTGAAAACTATGTACAGTCTTGGAAGAATTGACATGTTTGTATATTTTAAATTGTTTGACGCTCAAGTCAAGCCAATGTTGTTGTATGCGTCAGAAATTTGGGGTCTGACTCGTTTTAAGGTAATAGAAAATGTGCACCTTTTTGCTTGTAAACGCTTCCTCAAAGTATACCAAAAAACTCCGAATACCTTAGTTTATGGTGAGCTGGGTAGATACCCACTCTATATTGATAGCAATGTAAGAGCTTTAAAATACTGGTTCAAGTTACAACGAATGGCTTTGTGTCGACTACCCAGGCAAGCCTACGAAAGAAATTTAAATGATACATCAATACAGAATTGGGCATATGAAGTAAAAAAAACCTGTTTAGATTCTTTTGGATTTTCAGAAGTTTGGATGCATGGTGGAGTAGGAGATGAACGTTCCTTTTTAAAAATGTACAGGCAAAGAATGGTTGACTGCTTTATGCAAGAATGGGCCGAAAAACTAGAGAACAGTGATCGTTTTTGTGTTTACCGATCATTTAAATCTCTATTAGTACCAGAAAAATATTTAAGTGATATCACAATAAGTAAATTTAGAGTAGCACTGACAAAAATACGTCTTGGAATAAATGAACTGAGAGTTAACGAAAGATACTGTGAAATACAACTTTCAAAAAAATGCCCTTTTTGTGATGATTTAGAAAACGAAGTTCACTTTCTTTTGAAATGTCCCATGTATGCCAGATTACGTGAAAAATATATACATAAATATTACAAATATAGCTGCATTCACCCACTAAAGTTTTTTCTGCAAAATGAGAACAAATATATAACGAGAGATGTGGCAA
>CM065686.1:39679281-39681781 GCA_017654935.2 Phymorhynchus buccinoides
AGAGAGAGGGAGAGAGAGAGAGAGAGAGGAGAGAGAGAGAGAGAGAGAGAGAGAGAGAGAGAGAGAGAGAGAGAGAGAAGAGAGAGAGAGAGAGAGAGTGAGTGAGTGAGTGAGAGAGAGAGAGAGAGAGAGAGAGAGAGAGAGAGAGAGAGAGAGAGAGAGAGAGAGAGAGAGAGAGAGAGAGAGAGAGAGAGAGTCACTGGTATTATTAGTGTCATGTATGGTGCAAGTTTATGCCACATGCAGATTCCGTCGGCAGCATAGACAGACACACAGAAAGCAGAGTGTGACTTTTAGTAAGTAGTACAAATAACAAGACGTTCAATGCTGCACTTGGTCATCTCCAAATATGCAAATTGACGCCATTCGCGTGACAATGTCGGTTTTCAGCCAAACTTTAGAATGTGTGTCTGTTAACCATTCAATCTGAAATTAAACTGACTCTAGCCCTAACCCTAACCCTATCCCTAACCCTAACCAAAACCTTAAACCGTCAAATACACACACACAAATAAAACTTTACTAAAAATTGAGAGTTCCATGTTTGGAGATGACCAAGTGCAGTCTTGAACGCCTAGTGTATAAATAGTTGTAAACTGCTTACACGATTGTGCTAATAGCTACTGCATTGACCACACAAACTATCCATCAAAGACCCACCAGATCACGTGTCCAAATCACGGGTTTCACGGGTTTGCCCTCTTATAGCTGGTAAGAAATCTTGCTTTGACCAGGATTGACTCCCATACAAATGCCCCCAAATTGAAAACGAAACATCATTTTAAAGAGCAGCCTCAATTTGAAGTTTGGGGGGCATTTGTATCTGGGTCACAGCTACCCAGAAAAAAGGGGACTGAATTGTGGTGGGTCAGTGTGTCTTTAAGTACCTCGATGAGACGAGTGTCTGCGAGACGCAGGACCCTAGCCATCCGTGCATCTAATGAAGAAGTGTTGACGGGTGGAGGTCGAACAGCCCACGTGCACAGGTGCAGTCAGGTGCAGTCAGGTGCAGTCGTTGACTTGTTAATTAGGAATTCCCTTTGGACCTGCTTTGACCATATTACATTATAAGTTGTTTGTAGTGTTTGGTCTGTGCTGTGATTGCTGGTAATGTTGCTATTTCTCCACCACGGCCATCTGTCTTCAGTGCAAGAGAAGAGACGAAAGAAGGAAGCTCACAGCTGTTTCAGGGTGAACATTTAGTTCATCTATATTTTCAGAATTTATTTCAAGCAAACTATCGTTTACCTTAATTAATTGAAACCCTTTCAACGCCAGCCATTCCTCAGCCAAAATTTACCATTAAACTTACCTGGGTAGAGAAGATAATGGTCTGCAATATTGGGGATTCCTCTGTGACATGCATAAAATAGGGCCTACCTCCCAAAATTAAGAACATAAGGTCACTGGATACCAGACCCTCATTTGATGCCTTTTAATGACATGGGTGTTTAATCATTGTGGTGCCAAGAGGTGACAGTGGCGATGAAAGGGTTTTAATTAAGTAACTTTTCATAAATACTAGTCAAGAATATGTTGTAGTATGGGCATAAATTAGTTTTATTCAGTTAAAATTGTTAGATTTCCATTCATGGGCATGTTAATTAATGAGTTAAACGGTAGTTAATTAAACGGTACCAATGCCATCAACTTATGCCTAGATTCCTCTCTCTCTCTCTCTCTCTCTCTCTCTCTCTCTCTCTCTCTCTCTCTCTCTCTCTCTCTCTCTCTCTCTCTCTCTCTCTCTCTCTCTCTCTCTCTCTCTCTCTCATATTCCCATCTTATCTGGTTTTCTTCTTCCTTAACCCTTTCACCGCCAATGTTGCATTTTTGCACCACAATGATTTAACAACCATGTCATAAAAGCTCTTGAAATCAGGGTCTGTTATTCAATTATAATGTGTTCCTAAATTTGGGCAGTAAGGATTGACCCCATTCTAAATGTGTCGCAGAGAAATCCAACAATATTGCAGACATATTATCTTTTCTGTAGCCAAGTAACTTTAATGGAATTTTTTGGCTCAAAGATGGATGGCGGTGAAAGGGTTAAAAGGTTATTCTGGCAACAAATGTCATTGTCTCAGAATTGTTTCCCCTTTTTCATCCTCAATTTAAACCACCAATTCAAGTTCACCATCGTTAACCATTCTCCATGTTTGCTTTTATTTCCCATGTTTGATTCTTTTTCAATTATTTAATGTGCCAATTTTTATTCCTTTCTTTTGTAATTGATTGTTTTATGTCCAATGTTCTTGCTGGATGCATGGAATGAATGTGTGAGTGAGAGGGCAAGGTGCAAAGAAGCTATTGTAGCTTATCCTTTTTACCCCCAATACAACATTCGTATTTCATTCGTATTTCGTATTCTCTCTCTCTCTCTCTCTCTCTCTCTCTCTCTCTCTCTCTCTCTCTCTCTCTCTCTCTCTCTCTCTCTCTCTCTCTCTCTCTCTCTCTCTCTCTCTCTCTCTCTCTCTCTCTCATGGTAAGTCTACAGAGAGCA
>CM065686.1:39694281-39696781 GCA_017654935.2 Phymorhynchus buccinoides
TCACGTATAAACTCGGATCTTTTGAACAACAGCACACGCTCGCTTCAGCTTAATAAGATCATGGTAGTATATGGGACACTCATTGATATAGTACCTCCTAAGGATAGAGATCTCTATCTCAAGGGCAAATAATCCAAAAGCTATGCAACTTTCGATATGGATACTGCTGGTAGAGGGCTATAACTATGTACAATAATTATAAATATAATGTGTGTACCTTTGGCTTTAACGTAAAAAAACAACTTTTCTTCAAAAGGTACGAATTACAAGACCTGTTACGGAATTCGTACCATCAAGTTGTTGATATCGTACCAGGGGGTTTATAGCACTAATTCAACTGTAGGACGCTCGTGACTTGGCTTTAACAATAGACCATTCTCTCTTCTAAAAGGTCCAGTTAGTCTCTCTGATATCAAATTAATTCTTATGTCATTTTCTCATCACAAGTTTGATATCACCTAAAACAGGCCCATGAATGCATTTTTGACGCTGCGCCATTGAAAAGACGTAGGAGGTACGAATTACGTGATCGTGGTGCGAATTACATAATTACGGTCCAATTATTTTTCCTTGGAATATTTTAATTTACAAAGTGGACAGCATTGACCCTAAGACCTTACAGATTTTAAAGTGGCATTCCCAGTTTTAATATGTGCATGTGTGCACTGAATAAGAAACGAAAAAGCGTTACCCAAAATTGCATCAGATGCTGCCCAAATGAAATTTCGTTTGTCTTGCAAAGAGTGTTCCGCTTCGTTGCATTTTTGTTGTGATAAAATACCTCCTTTCCCCTGTCCAAACTTCACACACAAATATTAACCCTCAATCTTCTACCGCTTGGTAGGAAACCAGGTGGTACGAATTGCGTGACAGGTACTGAATCAATAAGCCTGCTTTATATATAGGGGAAGACGGGGTAAAAAGCGCATGGGCGGGTAAGAAGCCCACCCCAATTATCTCATGAAATGAAGCAAATTTCAGTCTCATTTCGCCCATGATACGAGCGTTAATGTCTAGCATTCGTCTCATGGGCAAATTTGACTGAAATTTTCTTTATTTCATGAGATAATTGGGGTGGGCTTCTTACCCGCCCATGCGCTTTTTACCCCGTCTTCCCCTATATAGATTATAATAGAAAAACAACCCACTGCATCTCTTCTCAGACCTTTTTATTTTTAACGTTTCGCCGTAAGGCTTTTTATATTACATTATTGCTATGATTAATCTGCACAACAATATATCAATATAACATTATTATATAAATATATATATATATATGGGCCAATAAGTCAGAAAGATAGTAGATGATAGAAAGCAAAGGGAAAAGGCAGAGTCAAAGAGAGTGGCAGATTAGAGGAAGTTACAAGCACAGAACTTCCAGAAGGTAGGAACACTATTTGTACAAAAGACCCCCCGGTATCCCAACGGGGGCAAAGATGTGATACAAACTTTGGATTTGTTTATACTGACAATGAGTTCTAAAATAGGCATGAACTAAAAGCAGTTTGAAGCGGGTGCCGTGGTATCGTGAAGCGCCACACATTGTTAGCACGCTATGTGAGTTCACAGCATCCATCCAACCGGCACAACCGAAAAGTGGAATGGGCTTTAACGAGTGCGCAAGATCGTTTGCGCGCGTTCGAACACGGGACCACGGTTTAAAGGGGCACCCTGACGAATGAATTTTTAAGGAAACACGTTGAGATCGATCACCAGGAAATCACCCTTTACAGAGATTGCAACACTCACTTTGCTCTGGTTTCCTATAAATCAAACCGTCAAATCGGCGATTCCTCCTTGGCGGAGGTGCTGGAAGTCAAATTCTTTCACCCAAAGAGAAGGCGTTTGCCGTCTCTTTTCTAATGGCCGCCAAATCGTTTGCACAACATTTTCGCAGTACAAGAACTTTTATTTTTTATTATTTTAATTTGTATACAGTTTATCTAAAGGAGTTTCGCTCACAACAAAGGAAATAGCTCCTTTTTTTTTTTTACTGCACTACAAAAAAAGAAAACGCTTCAACCACAATTAGTGACCTCCACCCACCCCATCCAAAATGGCTACTCTCTCCGGCATCTCCGCCAAGGAGGAATCGCCGTTTTGACGGTTTAATTTCTAGGAAACCAGAGCAAAGTGAGTGTTCCGATCCTTGAAAATGCTGTCTTTCTGGTGATCTCGACTTGTTTCTTGTAAACACTCATCCGTCCGGGTCCACCTTTTTAGGTCTCATCCGAAGGACTAGAAAATATGAGCAAAATATCTTTCCCAAGGACACAACACTGTGAACCGTGAGGTGGGTTCGAACCAGCGCACTCGCAAACCGAACCAGTGCACAGTCTGTTTTGCCATGATTGGTCTATCTGTTTACCTGTCCTCGTTACATAATGCTGATATATTGCTGTGCAGATTAATCATAGCAATAATAATATTGTAAATTTATAACCCACTTACCTCCTGATAAAGCCAGGAGCTCAAGCCGTTTACAATGACAACATTTAAA
>CM065686.1:39701781-39714281 GCA_017654935.2 Phymorhynchus buccinoides
TTCTGGCGGGCTGGGCCAGAATTAGTTTATAGTGGAGATGCCTTGCCCAGGGTACATCCCCACTCTCTTGGCCAAAGGGATTTGAGGACGAGAGTTGGCGTTGGGGAAGGTCCCCAAAGGCCAACCAATCCCTCTAGCTGCAGAACCAGAGCCGGAGCAAGGCTCCCCCCCCCTCGTTCGAGATCCATAGTCTTCCACGAAGACTAAGCTGTAGCATGATGTCCAAATACTGTAGAATATCATTGATAATACAGCTCTCTGATCATATACCAAAGTGCTGACAGGAGTTCGTCAGGGTAGGTTCCTGTCACCACGGTTCTCTGTACTGGTTCGCTGGTTATAGATCAAGTGTCAGAACAAAGTGAAAATAGTGCCTACATCCAGACTATTATGTGACCCAGCACCATGAAAGGAACATTAAGTCTCTGGGCTCGTTTCTCACAACAAAGTCAAAAATCTCATTTTTTTTTATCAATGTTGAGTTATGGGTATTTTCGTGCTCTCTAACATCTTATCTTTCATACACATAAAGGATAATCTTCAATGGCCCATCTTCAATATGGTATCTAAATATTCCCAACAATGCTTTAAATTTCGTAGTTTGATGCATTTCCTTAGGATAGGCTAGATAGGCCGACAATCACCTTCCCAAATTTAAAAGCTCATAACTCTGCAAAACAAAAGGATATATGAATGTTTTTTATATCATTAGAAAGATAATTACCTAAAGGTTTTAGCTGTGCCATTTTCTCAGAATGGTAATTTGACACTTTCTGTCCCTTTCGTGGTGCTGGGTCCCATATAAGCAGCATTACATTTTAAGACATTGGCACATAATTATAGTTAACACACACGAATAAGCTTAAGATACGGACATGTGTTTGAATTGCTACCAGTGCTCAGAAAGGTAGACAATAGCTTTGCATTTATGCTTAAATGTAATTATAAAGACGCACATGAACGTTGTTGAGATATTCATCCATCTTAAAAGTCTAGTGTTATTATTATACACATTAAATTACTTTTTTGCACGAGCAAGGAAACTACTTGTTCAAATTATTAAGTCGTATCAAGCTTACTAGAGAAATAAAACTTTCTTTTAATTAAAGAAATGATCGCTGGTTTATAGTTTCGAAATTTAATCAACTATGTTGAATGTCTTCAGTTTTTAAACTAGAGTACTTGCGTAAACTGACCCAGTCGAGACACACGCTTGCACCCCTAACCCTAACCCTAATCTTAACCGCTACCCCGATTTTGCCCGAATTCGCACTTGTCCAAGCAAATGTTCCCTAGTATCCATCCACCTGTAAATTTTCTTGTTGATATATCCAAGCGTTCTCGAGTTATCGCTGTCACAGACAAACAGACAGACAGACACACAAACAAACAAACAGACAAACAAACCTTTGTTTTTTTCGTTAAAACACACTGATGTGAGGCCATTTTACACCGACATATGTATTTTGAGCAAATGTAAACACGGACGGACGGACGGACAAACTGAAAACAATACCAGTCTCGCTTCGCGACTGGTAAAAAAACATTGCATTGTGAAATAAACACATTGCCAGGCAGCGCAAATTTGAACTTAGATGCCGTAAGCAAGATCTCCAGCATAAGATTCATAAGATTCACGGGTTTCACACAAAAAATGCAATTCAACAAAAAGAGTTTTAATCAAATGTCTACACTATCTGCAAGCGTTGTCTCATGTTACTGGGTTATACAGTAAGTTGGTCATCTTCAAAACCTGACAACCAGAAAGTCAAGGGAACCCAGTATTTATATGATGTACATAGCGATGCATAATCGTGTTTCTATGTGTGAATGCTTATAAAGTTCATTCTTTGCCAGATACAATTCTCTGTTACTGAGAAATCTGCATGATCCCCACCACCACCCTCCTTCTCGTCTCTTACCCCATTTATGTATTTCACTTTTCATTTACATGCTTAGAGTTTGATGACATGGATGCCGATCCTAAGCGTTAGCGTGTCTCTTCCCTTTTCACCAACATTGACATCTCTCTCCTGTGCCCCTTTCTTTTAGAATAAGCGTTAGCGTGTCTCTTCCCTTTTCACCAACATTCGCCATTTTGTGTTGTCTCTCTCCTGTGCCCCTTTCTTTTAGAATATTTTTTTCACTTTACATACATTTACTTTCACGCTACGCAATACATATCACAATAATCTCCACTTTACATACCTTTACTTTCATACTACACAATGCATAACACAGTAATCTCCACTTTACATACCTTTACTTTCATACTACACAATGCATAACACAGTAATCTCCACTTTACATACCTTTACTTTCATACTACACAATGCATAACACAGTAATCTCCACTTTACATACCTTTACTTTCATACTACACAATACATAACACAGTAATCTCCACTTTACATACCTTTACTTTCATACTACACAATGCATAACACAGTAATCTCCACTTTACATACCTTTACTTTCATACTACACAATACATAACACAGTAATCTCCACTTTACATACCTTTACTTTCATACTACACAATGCATAACACAGTAATCTCCACTTTACATACCTTTACTTTCATACTACACAATGCATAACACAGTAATCTCCACTTTACATACCTTTACTTTCATACTACACAATACATAACACAGTAATCTCCACTTTACATACCTTTACTTTCATACTACACAATACATAACACAGTAATCTCCACTTTACATACCTTTACTTTCATACTACACAATACATAACACAGTAATCTCCACTTTACATACCTTTACTTTCATACTACACAATACATAGCACAGTAATCTCCACTTTACATACCTTTACTTTCATACTACACAATGCATACCACAGTAATCTCCACTTTACATACCTTTACTTTCATACTACACAATACATAACACAGTAATCTCCACTTTACATACCTTTACTTTCATACTACACAATGCATAACACAGTAATCTCCACTTTACATACCTTTACTTTCATACTACACAATACATAACACAGTAATCTCCACTTTACATACCTTTACTTTCATACTACACAATACATAACACAGTAATCTCCACTTTACATACCTTTACTTTCATACTACACAATACATAACACAGTGTAATCCCCACTTAACACATATCTTTACTTTCATACTACACAATGCATATCACAGTAACCTCCACTTCCTTTAGAATCAATAGAGCTACATGTTCCTTGCATTTCAGTTTGTCCTTTTGGGGAGTTCGGTTTAACCCTTTCACAGCCAACGTCGCATTTTAGCACCACAATGGTTTAACACCCATGTCACTAAAAGGCATCAAATCAAATCCTGTCATCCATAGACCCTATTTTCTTAATTTTGGGAGGTAATGATAGGCCTAATGTTATATGATGTCACAGAGGAATAAACATTAGCAATATTGCAGATCTTCTTTTTTTTCTACCCAGTTAAGTTTAATCGGTATTTTATGGCTGAAAAATGGCTGGCGGCGAAAGGGTTAAAAGGTAGATCGGATTTATGGTGCGTTGGCTGGACTCTTACTTGCAGCATCTTAAGTAACAAAACAAACAACTGTGGGCATTTTACTTTTGCGCACATCATCGAATACACGCGCACGCATCAATTTCATATAAAAAATACAAACAATTTTGTTTCTTTATTTCACAAAACCAAACCAAGGAATTGCTACCCCCAAAAAGAAGTAGTGCACGAACTCTTTCTCAGACGACTCAGAGACTTGGAATTAATCAAATGTACAACGGATACTAAGAAAGATCAGGTGAACAGTAATGTCAGGTAGCTCAATATGTCTGGCTATTTGCCTGCCCTTCTTTCCTGGTCTGCCTGTAAGGCTGCATGCATATTTGTGCCTGTGTCTGTCTGCATGTCTGTATGTCTGTATGTTTGTCTGGTTGGATGTCTATATGTCTGTCTGTCTGTCTGTCTCTCTCTCTCTCTCTCTCTCTCTCTCTCTCTCTCTCTCTATCTCTCTCTCTCTCTCTCTCTCCTCTCCTCTCTCTCTCTCTCTCTCTCTCTCTCTCTCTCTCTCTCTCTCTCTCTCTCTCTCTCTCTCTCTCTCTCTCTCTCTCTCTCTCTCTCTCTCTCTCTCTCTCTCTCTCTCAATATTCCGTCATTGTTAAGCACGCATAATCTTTATTTTTTTAATTTTTTTTTATTATTATTATTATTAATATTATTATTATTATTATTATTATTATTATTATTATTATTATTATTATTATTATTATATCCTCCTCTGATATCGGATTGTATGTTTGCTTACGTCTTTGTGCATCATTCTGCAGCTGGTTTCAGCTTGAATTTTTTTCTCCCTTTCTGTGTCTCTCTTCCTCCGCCTCCTTCCAACCCTCTGAACGATGTCCTTCCACCCAGACATACAGGGAATCGATTGACCCATCGTTGTGTCCATCACAGGTGTGATAAAAAATATCATCCTGATAGATGCCTTTCCTGTATAAACAACAACGCAGCATTCCTTGCGTTCACAGAAAAAAAACCCACAGTAATACAAGTCTCTCTGTCTCTGTTTCTCTCAGCATCTGTCTCTTTTTCTGTGTCTGTCTGTCTGTCTCTTTGTGTCTGCCTTTGTCTCTGTCTCTGTCTCTGTCTCTCTCTCTCTCTCTCTCTCTCTCTCTCTCTCTCTCTCTCTCTCTCTCTCTCTCTCTCTCTCTCTCTCTCCCCCTCTCTCTCTCTCTCTGCCATGGGTAAATGTATTTACATTTTAAATTGTGCATGCTAAGATGAGTGGGTTTCTTTTCACATAAGTACATTTAAATGATGAGTATACAAAGTATGGTTACGGGGGTTTGTGTGTGTGTGTGTGTGTGCTTTTTGGTGTGTTTTTTCCATATGTTTGTGCACTTCTCAATTTCTGAATGTTAAAGATGAGTGTGAAAAGTAGGATTGGGTTTTATTTTCCCGTGTGTATGCGCTTACTTCCCAACTTTTGAATG
Organism: Phymorhynchus buccinoides; assembly: GCA_017654935.2. Lineage (NCBI taxonomy): Eukaryota > Metazoa > Mollusca > Gastropoda > Neogastropoda > Raphitomidae > Phymorhynchus > Phymorhynchus buccinoides. Next base: position 39,706,765 of record CM065686.1, read on the forward strand.
TTAATAATGAGTATAGTCAATATTAATAATAAGTTTGATTTTGTTATTGATGTTTTACAATATAGGGATGTATTTTGCATGCTTTATATTACTTTGTCTGTGCTTATTTAGTTTTCCATTTTCTACTTTTATATATATATATTTTGTCCAGAGGGCTGGATGTAAAAAAGCATGTTTTTGCTTACTCTATTACCCTCTATAAATACAATTCATTCATTCATTTATGTTCTCTTCTCTCTCTCTCTCTCTCTCTCTCTCTCTCTCTCTCTCTCTCTCTCTCTCTCTCTCTCTCTCTCTCTCTCTCTCTCTCTCTCTCTCTCTCTCTCTCTCTCTCTCTCTGTTTTCCTCTTCCTCTCTCTCTCGTGTGTCTCTCGCGATCTCTCTGTCTCTCTCCGTATGTCTGTCTGTCTGATCTTCAGTCCAGGACTTTGTGTCTGTATCTCTGTCTCTCTCGCTCTCACACATATACAACACACACACACACACACACATATACACACACACACACGCACACACACACACGCACACACACACGCACAGGCACACACATAGACGCACATATATATATATAAACACGCACGCTCGCACAAACACGCGCGCGCATTCACAAACACACACACACACACACACACACACATAAATACATCGCACAAACACACACACACACACACACACACACACACAAATACATTCACACACACACACACACACACACACACACACACACACACACACACACACACACACACACACACACACACACACACACACACACACACACACACACACACACACACACACACACACACACACACACATGTAATTGCAATCTGTTCTCCCACACTCAGGCCTACACATACATCAGGCCAAAATCAATACCTACGCACCTAGACCACTACACGCTTGTTAGTTCCTCCCAGAGCAAAGACACAAAATCAAATCAAATCAAATCAAAATTGTTCTCGACGATTCTCTAGTCTGGAGTAAAAAGCACCGAAAACGACGCGTGATTGTCCTGCTCAAACTACCGATAGTCCAGACTACTGACTTCACGTGTTTAGTATACATAGTCTTTCGAGTTCCAAACGTCCTGTTAACCAAGTTCAACACAATTTCCATCCAGAAAAAAAGAGGACGTTTGTGTTTAGGTGTTTTCTTAAAGATCAAACTGCTCCCTCATCTGCCCCTTCCATTCATGTCAGACGGTTTCTGTTAGGGTTAGGGTTTGGGATAGGGGTAGGGGTAGGATTAAGGTCAGTTAAGTGTCAATCTCATTACATACCATATGTTGTATTTATGTTTGTGGATTAGACGGTTTCAGGTTAGGGTTAGGGTTAGGAATAAGGTTAATGTCATATACTCACACAAAAAAGATGATGACTAAGCTTACCCTAAGCCTGTCACTAACCCTATCCCAACCCTAGCCATAACCTGAAACCGTCTGAAATGAATGGAAGGGGCAGAGGAGGGAGCTTTTCTTAACATAACATTTGAAGCGATTCGGTCAAGCGGTTCGGGAGTTATCCTTGGGACAGACAGAAAAAAAAGACAAAAGAAAGAAACATACATGAACGAAAATAGACTCATTTGCGATCGTAGATCGGCAAAGGACAACAAACAAAGAAACAAAAACAACAAAGAAACAAACGCGAACGAAAACATACTCCTTTGCGATCGTAGATCGGCAAAGGTTCGGGTTGCTCCCACCTGGCGAGTGCGTCTCAGCCAGAGGTACGCCACCCATTTTGTTTTTGCATGCAATTTTTGTGTGACTGATGCGGAAGGAAGGGGGGGGGGGGGAGGCAAATTTTAACCAAATGACAACTTTTTCGTTGCCATTGGGTTTAACGTATGCTAAGTGCATGGGCACACGGGACCTCGGTTTATCGTCTCATCCGAAAGACTCCACGTTCAGGCCGTAAGACCTAGTGCAAAGTGAGAGGAAAAGTCCCCTGTACCCAGGTTCGAACTCGGGATTACTTGACACGAGGCGAACGCGTTACCTCTGTGCCACTCTGCACCACTGTGCCACTCCATGGGAGTTACGGTTGTCACAATGACTGTGCTGATGATGCATCTTTCTCCATTCTTGCTCCCTCCCCTGGAAGAATGCAAAAGAAGATGATATTCATTTTGTATTGTGTTGTCCTGTCTTGTATGATCTAAGGAAACGATATATCCCACAAAAATTCTTCAATTATCCAAAGCAGTTTCGTTTTAGCCTGCTTTTTGCTTCTACGAATGAGAGCATTGTGTGAAGCCTATCAATTTATGTATATAAAGCTTTATACGTACGATCAGTCATGATGTCGTAAGAAATATTCATTTTGTAAATAATGTTACAGTCAGTACTTTGTTATATTTTGTTATCCTGTACCCCCTTCATGAGGGGCAAAGGCCTTAATGAATAAACAATCGTCATTGTCATTGTCATTGTCATTGTCATTTCTCTCTCTCTCTCTCTCTCTCTCTCTCTCTCTCTCTCTCTCTCTCTCTCTCTCTCTCTCTCTCTCTCTCTCTCTCTCTCTCTCTCCCTCTCTCTCTCCCTCTCTCTCTCTCTCTCTCTCTCTCTCTCTCTCTCTCTCTCTCTCTCTCTCTCTCTCTCTCTCTCTCTCTCTCTCTCTCTCTCTCTCTCTCTCTCTCTCTCTCTCTCTCACCTTTTCAATTACCATCATTTTTTTTCTTTCTTTCTATTCTCCCAAAGTCATGCATACACAAACGCGTGGCAAATCAATCTATGCACACGTAGACCCAATAATCGTCCATTATTTCTTACCGGAGCGCAGTAAAGTAATAAAAGCCCTTAATCGCCACCGATTCTTTAGTCTAGCGTAAACCGCCAAGAAACGATTCTTGATCGCCGTGCTCAAACTGAATTTACCAATAAGGCCGGGTTCACATTAGACGCGTAATTTCCGTACGGAAAACCCTAAATAAGTGGAATAAAGAAGGATAACAGTTTACGCATTTTGGGGAAATTCGGTCACGCGCGCAAATCCTTTCCCTTCTTTGTTTCACTTATTTATAGATTGCGCACGGGTTTCCGCATGGAATATCCGCTTATGTGTGTACACGGCCTAACCCTGACTACTGGTTGGATGAAGAGGAGACATAGGTGTCTAGGCAGAGCTAAGGTGATTACCATCCTCAATATATCAGCCCTAAAAAGCGATTACGAACAACAACCACAAAAAGAGAAGGGAAAAACACAAGAACAGGTGTTGTTATGTTGTCCTTGTGGTCCTTAAATACGCGCTGTTGATGTTATGTTATCGTTTGTATTGTTGTTTCGAAAATTATTATTATAGTATTACTATGTACTATGTTACATGCTAAGTGCATGTTTGTCCTTCGTGAAATTCGTACAATGGGAAATATTGTTCAATCAGAAAAGGGCGACTTGTTATGAAATGGTTCGATCAAGATCACCACCCGGTGTGTCGTGATTGACATCTGGGAACAACAGCTGAACTTTATTTATTACCAGGTCTTCACCTCTCAGTCTTCCTCATTTTCACCCTCACCTCCCTTCCTCCTCCTCCTCTTCCTCCTCTCCAAAGCTATTACTATCACCTGATGAACTCCGTGTCACCCTCCCACTCATTTTGCAAATGAATCCCTGCTCTGCTCACGTAGCCTTTTTTTCCCCCGTTGCTGGTCACGTGACTGATTGGTACCATCGTTGCGCAGTTGATGAATCTTCCTCCAGGACATTCTGCCCCGCTTTCCCCTACTGTACCTTCCTTTGCTCTATGGCTTTTTAACTTGTAGAAGACACTCGTTTCTATATTTCTCGACGTGTTTCTCGCAAAACCTCACCCGTCAGGGTGCCCATTTAGTAGGAAATGGTCCCGTGGTAATAACTGGGGGTCTTTTGTGTAAATAGTTCCCCCACCTTCTGGAAGTTCCGTACTTGTAACTTCCTCTAATCTGTCACTCTCTTTGACTCTGCCTTTTCCCTTTGCTTACTGTCATCTACTATCGTTCTGCTCTACCGGTCCATTCTCCTGCCTTTTTTTCACGAAACACTTTCAAAAACATTTCTTTCAGCCGAAGTCGGACTTGCTGGGCCTAACTATTTCTTAGTTAGGCGCATAACGGCAGCATGACGCATCTGCGCTCATAATTGACAGGAAACTGTCTGAGCGATCGAAGAGGAAGAAGAAGAAGTAGAAGAATAGGAAATGGTGTGAATATTACCGTTATTGTTTGTCTGTGGGGGTTTTATGCGTATAACGTGTGGAAGTTTAATGCAATAGTTCTTGCACGCGCGCGCACACATACATACACATACACAGAGAGAGAGAGAGAGAGAGAGAGAGAGAGAGAGAGAGAGAGAGAGAGAGAGAGAGAGAGAGAGAGAGAGAGAGAGAGAGAGAGAGAGAGAGAGAGAGAGAGAGAGAGAGAGAGAGAGAGAGAGAGAGAGAGAGAGAGAGAGAGAGGGGGGGAGGGATAGAACGTGTTGAGAAAGAGCAGAGAAGGAATGATGTGCATGTGGGGTGGGTTGGGGTGGAGGTAGAGTGGTGATGACTTCATTATCTCCTCACTTGCACCATTCCGGTCTTTTAACAAGCAAAGGAGCCAGGCTATCTGCACAAAAATGCTATCTGTACCCAACACGGGATAGGGTAGGGGGTGTCTTCCTTCTAACAAGCCACGTTCAGCCAGACGACTGACTTCTAATTACCACGGGGTTTCTCAACCATAAATCATACAGCACTCACCCTAAAGAGTTATCAAAAAGGATGGCAAATGATGAGAATAGCATGGGTGGGTGACAGGGGAGGCAATGAGCAAAGGAGCGGGCAAGTTTGTACTTTTTCCACCCAATGCTTCATTTTTAGGCTCTCCCGGCCTTTATCAATCTTACCTCTCTTAGGGAACATTAAGCAGTAATAGTGTATCAACTTTTGTATGTTTTCTCAGTAATCGTTGTGAGTTATAATTAATCCCATTATTCACCATTTATCGCAACAGACGGAACAGCCATGACGTTTTAGTGACAGTCATCACGTGACATTTTTGATGACAGTCATAGTAGACTGTCTCGGGAAAATCCGTTTGTTGGACACGTATATTCCACCAACCTCCCCCTATTTTGCGATATTTTGTTACGGATTTTTTTTTTTTTTTCTTATTCCCTTTGGGGCCCACGATCACTCTGGTGATCATTCTGGCACCCTCAAGAGAAACAAAAAGACTGAAAAGGGGCGTCGGTTCCATTTGAAACAAGGACTTTGATCAAATGCTGCATGGGCGTAGGGATTTAGAGGGATAGTGACCCAGCCAACTTGCACCCGCTGATCGGGTTTGAGCATGATGCCGCGGCCTGGAGCAGGATGTGGAGGGGTAGAGGGAGGGAGGGGGTAGGGGGGAGGCTGGCGGGTTAACCCTTTCACCGCCAAAGTCGCATTTTAGCACCACAGTGATTTAACACCTATGTCACTAAAAGGCATCAAAATGGGGTATTGTCTTAGTTTTGGGAAGTAAGGGTAGACCTTATTTTATGTGTTACAGAAGAATCCCCAATATATTTATTAATACTGCAGTGGTTTTTGTTCTCTACCCAGGTACATTTAATGAACATTTGTTGCTGAAATATGGCTGGCGGTGAAAGGGTTAATGCTGATTCATCTCCACCGCTGACACACTGGGGGTGACAGCAGTGAAGGAACAGAGGTCGTCCTGCCGCAGATCATTTCACTCCCTGATGGTCCTTCGGAGGAGTGCATTTGAACAATATTTTGGTGAGGCACTTAAGTCTTTTGAACTGGATGCCGTGGCCACGTCGTTGCCGAGGAGGAAGAGACTCCAGTTTTGGCTTGGAGGCTGGGGCAGTGCATAGCGCCGGTGCTTATCTTGTGCATACAGCTGTTTCGGGAGGCACATTTAGTTTATCTATTTTTTTCAGAAGTTTTTTCAAGCCAGCTTTAGTTTACCAAAAGAAACGTTTAATAAATAACAGTCAAGAATATGTTGTGACTAAATTAATTGTATTTCAGTGGATATTGCTATATTTTCACTCGTGGGCAATGTTATTTATGTTTGCGATACTAAGTGTATCATTCGAGAACATTTTCTACTAGATAATATATTGCACGATACTGCTCAACAAAAATAGTGTTTTACCATAAATCTGATGGAAGTAATATATTAAACATACAATGAAGAACATTCAGCCAAAATATGTGTACAAACAAACGCTTTGTGCACTTTTTATCTACGATTTTTATATTCAGTCTTTTAGCTAAATAGCTTGATTTAGTGTGGGACGGAACATCTGTGTGCAGCATAGAGAGCATGGTCCTCTGCCGTCTGTTCTCCAGTGAGTCCCAGCCCAGGTTTTCCAGCATGGTGTTCACATTGGACGTTGGGTTGAACTGGTTGAGCACAATTCTAAAGCACGCTGCTCTGCGCTGGACTGCTTCCAGCCTTCCAATGTTCTCCTCCGTGTATGTATCCCAGACGGAGCACGCATACTCGAGTAAGGGACGTGCAAAGGCTTTGTAAGCTCGTTCTTTGATGCTGGTGCTACCGATTTTCAAGTTCCGCCTGAGGAATCATAGGGTCTCATAGGCCTTGGCACATATTTTGTTTAGGCCCTACACGGCTTTCCCAGGTGATCTCACTGATCTCATCATGTATGCCGCCGTGTCGTCAGCAAACAGCCTCGCAGTTGCAGACAGATTGTCCAGAAGGTCGTTGATATATGCTAGGAACAGACATGGTCCTAGCACTGACCCTTGGGGAACTCCTGGTGTTACTTCAGCAAAAGACGACATTGAGCCCTCAGCCAGCAGTCCTCAACTAGCACAGCTTTAATAGTGTAAATGCATTAAAAAAAATAGCAGTAAATATAGACAACGGTTAATGTGTTCAGTCTACAGTAAAAAACACCTCAACATTGAAAAATCCGGGACAACCGATGCACGAAAGGAGTGGCTTAAGTACAAGATGTCCGAAGAAGCGTCAGGTGAAAGTCAGAAAGAATTATCACAAATGAATAAAGAACGCTGATAATACCCTCTGGCTTAAACCCGGCGATTTTCGTCTTCTTTCGGAAATGTATAAGTAGTCCAGCTATCGCCTCCCAGATGGCTGCAAGGAAACCCTGAAGACTGATCTCGATCTTAAGCACTTTACCGCAAATTGCTTTTTGTCTCTTGTTTTCTTTCTTTTTCCTTCCCCTTGGATGGACACTTCGTACCGATAATTATATAATCGAAAGTTGGTAATCGCTGTTAGCTGTGCTTGGAAATCTATTCCCCTTCCCGCTCTCGGTTCCATGAAATCCATAGTATAGTAGGCCTATAGTTGTAGTCAGGGTGATTGGTAGTTTGAGCACGCCAATCACGTTTCGTTACGGGCGGTTTACACCAGACTGAAAAATCACCGGTAAGTGCTTTATTTTTTCTTCCTCGATCTTGGAGGAACTAATGAGCGTTTAGAGAGGGGTGTCTAGGTGCGCAGGTATTGATTTTGGCCTGCAGTGTGTCTGTGTAGGCCTACTTGAGGCT
>CM065686.1:39716781-39746781 GCA_017654935.2 Phymorhynchus buccinoides
AATAAAACAGAGTTGACAAGTTTCCGTATGCTTATCAAGGGACCAAAAACATCAAAGTTGGTATGTCTAAAATGTATGATACTTTGGGTCACATCTGGCGACCTTGTATTGTGAGGTAACTGAAATAAAGTGCAATATTAAAACGCCTTTCATGTTCTATATCGTATATGTATACAGGTGAATATAGATTTTATGATGAAGTGTGTGTGTGTGTGTGTGTGTGTGTGTGTGTGTGTGTGTGTGTGTGTGTGTGTGTGTGTGTGTGTGTGTTGCTGATCATATAAAGTCGGTTGAATTTAACAAGTGAAAGCATTCCGCTGAAATTTAGTATGACAAGTATTAATCACCTATCCAGGGACCAGCTTTACAGTCAATTATATCGTAAATGTTTTTATATGTGGTTACATCTGGTGGCCTGGGAGGATACATCTGACACAAAATACGTTTTTAAAACACCCTTTAATGCCTTATTGTACATCTGAAATGTCATTACATTCATATTAAATTTTGGCTGACAGGAATTCAGTCGATATTACAATGCAGCCTATAGTCGAACACATAATATGGCGGATTATAATGCAGCCTATGTAACACAGTGTCTGAACGCGCCCATATTATTTTGAAGGCAGTGTTTGAACGCATCCCTCATTTCATTGCTGAGTTTAGTGTTAGTTTTACATGCACAAGAACAGTACTCACTCCTTGTTTCTGATTGAGGGGACATTGGAATTCAGTCAGCGTCTGTTACTGGAGTGGTTGTTTCGATGTGTGGCTGACTGGTTTTGTGTGTTCGATATTTTTTGGGTAAGTTACTGTGGATGTCGATGTTTCATATACTAGTTTAGTTTAGTTTATTATGGTCTTCGATAGGAGTGATCAGTGACAATGACCAGTGATCACTTTCACTCAGAAATCAAGTTTAGATTTTAACAGCTCAATTTTCATTTGACTGTAGACTGCAATGTAATTTTTCGACTGTAGGCTGCACTTTACACTTGACTGTATAGTAGGCTGCATGGTGTATTCGACTGTAGGCTGCACTGTATATTCGACTGTAGGCTGTGTGACGAGGTAATGGGTTAAAAGGCTAAGTCCCTAGGGAAGACTTTAGAAAATTTGCCTTTAGCCCACTTCTCTAGGGTATGGGAGATGAGCAACTTTCCCGGCCCCTTTTCATCTAATAAATTTATATTTGTGCCCGGGTTCTGGCTCGTATGGTTGTAAGAAATACAAGTGGTTGAATTGCTCTAAATGGCAGACAGAGAGAAGTAGGGTTTTACATGAAATTACAAGACTCCCACTCTCATCAGTCTGACCAAAGGGTTCAGGATTATTTGACACTTGTATTTTATTTACTCCCAAAATCTGCATAAGATTATGCAACAATAATAATAAAGCAGCTCAATGGCGCCAAAACAAAATGTGAATGAAAAACAATGGAATCCGAAAGGATTTACAAGACTTTTGTCTTTCTAGAAGGTTAGCCCCTAGCGAGAAGGGTTACTAATTATTTTCAGTGTCCGGAGGAAAGTTCAAATGATTTTTGGCCCTGTCGTGGGGACTTAACTCATGGCTGTGCTGAAGTTCCTCCGTAGGGATCGGCGAGTGCTGGGTTGGCTGGGCTTGCTCGTCAGATGAGAGTAGCTCCCAGTCGTTCCGGTTACGGCTTCGCGGGATGGCACGGTTCAGGCGTGGTCTCCTCGCGGATTCTGGGTGCGGGTCGTCTTGGCGGCGGTCCCGTCTTGGTGCTTGGTGGAGTCCGGGATAATCGTCCGGCCCACGATGCCCTGCTGATAATCACAGGAGAAGGTGGATGTAGGTCTCTATGGCTTAGAGACAAGGGGCTTCAGTCGGCAGGGAATTAGTGAATCCCAACCGGCTAGAAGGCTTCCCTTGTACAATAGCACTAGTTAATAAATAAACTGAATTTCAGTTAACAAACTGAGATCAGTAAAACATAAAAGGTGATCAAGACAACATCACTCTCCATCCAACACCTGGAAAGGAATGGTATCATAAAGTGCAAGATTGCGGCCCATAGGTTTCCTACTAAAAATAGACAAAAGGGTTAGTAGGCATAAAATCCGGTTCTGGTATCAAAAGAGTTAAAGTCAAAAACACACACACACAAATAATCAGTGCGCATAAATAGAACAGAATGTTTACCACTTCTTTTCAATAACATATCTATCTACTCCTTATTCATCATTGAACATAGGATCTAGATCAAAACTAGGGTCAACCAAACAAGATCTCAATCACCTGCCATCAATAATACTCACTAATTGGGCTATAACTGGCTGGGAGAGGGTGAGTCTGCAATGTTGCTCTAGCTAGGTTTCAGCGTCTTGTGTGAAAAACTTTTTCTCACTACGCCAATTATAGCCTTCACTTTCAAACAATGAAAGCCTGTCATTGGTTTATAGCAATTGACACATCACAAGATGATGTTCAAAATGTACAGAACAATCACGCGCCGATTACAGCATTATCACATGCCGGACATTCCTAACCTTGCTCATGATAGGAAAGGCAAAACCGTCTTCAAAGGGAATTGACCGTGGTTGTCACTTTCTCATGGTGAGGAGGGTAGATAAGAGGGGGGGGGGGGGTGAAGGGAGATAACCTCTGTAGGGGTTACATGCCGACCGGGGAGGGTAGATCAAAGGGACAACTCCCTTAATCGGCGTTCTCTTTGATGGTGGATGGCAATTAACGTGGCGGCCGGACAGAGAAATGAAAAGGAGAGGGGGAGGGGTGTAGATAAGAAAGAGGGGTCGCGCGGGACACTTACGTCACAGGCTGCATGGTATATTTGATTGTAGGCTGCATGGTATATTCGACTATAGGCTGCATTGTATATTCGACAGTAGGCTGCATGGTATATTCGACTGCAGGCTGCCTAATATATTCGACTGTAGGCTGAATGGCATATTCGACTGCATTCCACTTCCCCTAAAAGTTGTGTGTGTGTGTATTTGTGAGTGGGTAAGCGTGCGCAGTTGAAATAAGCTTTATGCTACTTATTGACGACAGGAAAGGGCAATAATTGTAGGACTGAATTGACCATACCGCCTAGTGACGAGTCGGTGGCAGAATATTTTCTGTGGCTATTTCTTACTATTTTGTGACAGCCAAGGGCGATAGTCACAGTGCACGAGACAGTGTAAAGCCTCATCGTGCTGCTACAATGGACACTTTATTGTGAAATAATAGATGCCCAGTTCTCGCACAGTTATCATGTGATCAACAACAAGGATTTCATGGGTTTTTTTACGGACGTATAATATGTCCATACTCCAGCTTATAAACAGCAATGTGACCCTGGGACTGTTAACACCAGGATTGTGTTAACACAACACTTTTATATTGTAGTCTCTCTCTCTCTCTCTCTCTCTCTCTCTCTCTCTCTCTCTCTCTCTCTCTCTCTCTCTCTCTCTGTTGTTTTTTCCTTTTGTAACCCCCTCCCCTCTGACATGGGCAGAAGGCCTGGATCAGTAAACTTTGTGAAATGTGAATTGTGAATTATCTCCTCTCGCTCTCTCCTCTCTCTCTCTCTCACTCTCTCTCTCTCTTTGTGAAATCTGTAATTGTAGAATTATCTCTCTCTCTCTCTCTCTCTCTCTCTCTCTCTCTCTCTCTCTCTCTCTCTCTCTCTCTCTGTGTTCTTGATGATGTGATAAAACACTCATTCGTGGTATGGCTTCTCAAGCAAGTTGCTATAAATCGTGTAAATAAATCTTCCTTTACCGAAAGATTGGTGTTTTTGTTTTCTTCAGATTATATATTTTTCTACATATATGTTTTTTAAACTAATGAGAGCACTGCCTTTTCTTTTTTGTTTGTTAATGCGAACGTATAATTTTTACTTTAAAAAATACTTATCGCGGTCGTATCAGCATAAACAAAATAGTGTTATACAATGGCTGTCTGAGCTACCCGAAAGCTTTTAAGGCCAACCAAAATCAAACACTGTAGAGAACAGCTAAAGGGGGCTTCTGGCTCAGTTTCGGTTTCGGTTTCGGTTTCACTCCTCCGTTTATTAAAAAACGGCTAAAAAACACTACTTTTTCTTATGCTTTTTAACCCCTCAAAAAAGGTGTGATTTAAGCCATTTTCTTGCGTTTTTTATTCACAAAAACAGTGTGATTCAATCGTTTTTACTCACGAAAACAGCGTGATTTAACAGAAGAAAGGGGATTCTGGCTCAAGAGGAAAATCTTCTACTTTTAGATACAAAAACGCTACTTTAAGGGGTAAAAAAAGTAAAAATTCGTCTCCCCTTTATTCTGCCAAATCAAAAAAAAAAGCCACTACTTTTAGGTGAAACAAAATTAATTATTTTTAATTAAACAAAATAATTTGAGTTAGAAAAAGGAACTCAACATGACAATGGCGCTTGATGAAATAATTGAGCACTTAGACAAAGTTTTTAAAGAAACGGATTTAGAAGTTATTGATCCAAAAAATGTACTAAAAAGTGTAAAACATGCTATTTCGCAAATACCTGAAAAACTAGCTATAGAACCACCAGTTAAAGTAATGTTAGCAGTGTACGTAGATTATGAAACAGTCCAAGGTGAGCAGCTTCAAGTATGGGTCTCTACTAAACAACAAGTAGTTCTTTCATATAATGATTTTACAGAAACCTGGGCAGACAATTTAATCACCCAGTTCATTAACGTATCAGAAGAGGCAAAACTAAGAGGATCTGGTTGGTCAGAAGGCGGGGTATTAGAAATTAAAATGAAGGAGAGTAAATATGCTCCAATCGTAGGAAACTCCTTTATTCCTTTACCTAAAGAACTTGTTTTAAAGCGTGCAGTATTAAACATAAAAAATACTGATGATAAATGTTTTATGTGGTGTGTTTTAGCTAAACTTCATTATATCAAAAAGAACGCAGAAAGAGTAATTAACTATCAACCTTACATAAATGAATTAAACTTTGATGGAATCGACTTCCCTGTAAGCCTAAGCGAAGTTGATCAATTTGAAGAACAGAATAAACCAATTTCAATTAACATCTACACATGGTCTGTAGAAGAAAACCTTAAACCAATCCGAGTTTCAAAGAACTCTCCTATGATTGGTGATCCTGATAAAAAACATATTGATCTTCTCTTAGTAACAGACGGAACAAAAACACACTACACTTTAATCAGAACAATGAGCAGACTTATAAACTATACTACAAATCACAAAGAAAAACAAGAATTCTGTCGAAGATGTTTACTAAGAATGCCAAGTATTCAAGCAGCGGTTGAACATAGAAAACATTGTAATTCATCCATTGACTGTAATACTGAACTTATTACTCCGAAAGAAGGAAGTAAGGTGTTCTTTAAAAACTGGAAGAAACTGCAATTAAGTCCTTATGTTGTTTATGCTGATTTCGAGTCAATCATTGTACCCTATCAAGGACCAGCTCCTAAAAATCTTCCTAAAACTGTTTTATTGAATAATCATCAAATCTGTTCATTCGCATTTATTGTTCTTAGATCAGATGGGATACATTTTGAACCTGAACTTTATAGAGGACCCGATGCTGCAAAAATCTTTTTAATGAGAATGATGAAACTACGAAATGAACTATCTAACCAACTAAATTTATTAGATTTAATCATGACGCCTGAAGATTTAATTCAATTTGAATCAGCTACTGAATGTTGGATTTGCGGAAAAGGGTTTGTGGAAGACTCCCCTGACTGTCCAGACATCTATAAAGTACGAGACCATGATCACATTAGTGGAAAATTCAGAGGAGCAGCACACAACTCCTGTAATTTGCAGTTAAAGTTTGAACCAAAGACTTGGAAACTGCCTATATTCTTTCACAATCTACGTGGATATGACTCTCATTTAATTCTACAAGCAGTTACTGATGAATTTAGAACCGTCAGTTGTATAGCTCAGTCTTCAGAAAAGTACATGACATTTACATTAGGTCAATTGTCTTTTTACGATTCATTACAACATCTGATGGGATCACTAGAGTCTTTAGGTCAGTCACTATCCAAATGCACTATAACAGAAAAATACTTTGATCCAGCACTTGTTCGAAAAGGAGTATACCCTTATGAGTACATGAGTAGTTGGGAGCGGTTCGACGATTTAAAATTACCTCCCAAAGGTGCATTCTACTCTAGTTTAAAAGGAAAAGATATAAGCGACTCTGACTACAACCATGCTCAGTCAGCGTGGATTAAGTTAAAATGCCAGACCATGGGAGACTACCACGACGCCTATTTAATGGCTGACGTTTGTTTGCTTGCAGATGTATTCGAGAACTACAGAAAAACGTGTATGAAACATTACAGTCTAGACCCTGCTAATTATATCACTGCTCCTGGTATGAGTTGGGATGCTTTCTTAAGATTTACCAAAATACAGATTGACTTACTCTCCGATCTACTAACTCTCCAGATGATTGAAGACGGACTACGCGGGGGAATCTCTATGGCTTCACACGGTTACTGCAAGGCTAACAACAAATACTTAGACGACTACGATCCTTCTAAACCATCAAATTATATCATGTATTTAGATGCAAACAATCTCTATGGTTGGGCGATGTGCCAGTCACTTCCATTACGTAACTTTAAAATGTTTACAGCTCCTTTTAATTTGTGGAATCAGACTGACATGTAACGGCCCTGAGTTAAATGATTTGCGAAAGTATTTGTTATTATCAAAGAATGTAAACGGGCTTAAAAATTCAAACTTTATTTCCCAATCAATGAATGGAATTAAATGCCATTTGTTATCCCTTTCCCTAACAACTTTATATTCAAACTGGCCAACATTGTCAGCTACTACATTACGCAGTTGCTCTAGTTTAGGAACCTTTTTATCACTTATTTCTGCTCGTTTATAATAACCGTTGTTTGTGTACTCAAAACCATACAGCGCTCCTATCTCCCCATTTAAATCAAAGTCTTCTGTGTCTGCTAGGTCCTTCAATTCTAAAGTTGCGCATCTAACAGGGTCAAGCATAACCGGTTGATCTGGTCCGCGTGACATTGTTTTATACTAAATTATTTTATTTCTAACAAAGCATTCAAGCTGTCGCACTGAACTTCTTTTCCTTTTTCGTCAGTTATTCTTATTTTTAGTGAATGGTGAACCCCACAAACTAATTCTTTAAACTGTAAGTTAGTGAATGTAATAATTTCGTAATCACAGTATGCCGCTTTTGCTGTTGGAAGAACTCTTAACACAGTAGACGGCTGGTTATCAAATAAGTTGTCATCCGTACTCAGGATATCTAAATGAAAGTATAATAAAGAATGTATTCCAAGATTAAGTGATTTTTCAGCCGTAAATGAATTACTTTGCAGTGCATTATCAGTGACATGGAACCTGTCTAATCTAAAACCTAATAGTTTAACCAATTCATTAGCAAATTCAAATACTACACCTTTTTGGCCTCTAAACGTCATCTTCACTTTCAAATTTCCCTCATTAAGTTTTAAAGTAATGTCGAAGTCGTTAAATATTTCTTTTAATGAACAAAAACCGTAATAACCGTCAGGTATAGTTAGTTCAATCATCCCTTCACTGGTAATTTTTCTTATCCAATTGTTCTTTAAGGATTCGCTTATGTTAATCCATTTAACTTTGTAATAAATTTCATGGAGCGCTACTTTTAGAGAACCATGATTTTCAATAGGGCGTTGTAAAAGTATTGGCTCGTCTTGATCAGTTATATAAATAAACATTTTTATTGCGAATATATAAATGAATGCTTTTAAATATAACAAAGACGCTAAATATGCAGTTGGATCATATAACCCTAAAACTATAGCTGTTGATTCAATAGTTGTTGCAGTGGGAGTTGATTCTTTTGAAGTTAAGGTCAGTAATCCATTAAGCCATTATTTAAATCCTAGTGTCAAACATGATAACATCGCAAAGGCATGGTTTAGTCATCCAATGCAGTTTTATCAAAACCAGTTAAACTTTGCTGTGTTTTGCGCTACAACAGGGTGTGGTGTTTCTTTCGCTGATCACTTAAATCATCCTGGAGTCATGGTAAAAGCAGTTTATAGATTTCATTTCTATTATACTTTCAAGCGTATTTTGTCTGAACTGCATGCTCCATTACCGAATGATTCTACTTTTAATCCGTTCAACAACAGAATTGACTTGAAGGCCTTTGAACGGATTTGTAATGAGTTTAACATTAACTTGAATACAGACTTTAGGCAAAAGTTAGATCGTAATCATGGGTTGGGAACACTTTATTATTGGGGCGTGCACAGAAAGTATAACTATGATTGGAATCCACCTTACACGTCTTTTTCTTCAGGTACGACCGTTCATCTGGGATCTATTCAACAAAAACATAAAAACGCTTGGTCTACTTTTATTCTTGATACTTCTGAAGGACTGACAAAGGCGGGAATAGAACGAGTAAATGATTCTATTCGTACTTACGTGTGGTGTTTGCTAGGATCTCAAGCGCAAGTTAAATCTGAGATAATGGATCCTTCTACTGGGTTTGATGCACAAAAACAGTATTTAGCTAATTTAGAAGATGCAATCAATTCTACAGTTGACCTCCCAGCAAGCATTAAAAGGTATCAAGACGTTTTAAGATTTGCAAGATCAAAAGTAGACTTTGCTGTTGGTAGTGGATTATACATGCTGCCCTCTGATCTTAGACTTCAAATAGGAACAATTGTAAACTATAACAACGAAATCCTTATAGCGGGAGATAATCAAGCAGTTGGTAAAAATTTAAAAATAAATTCTACATTGTCGATCATACAAAGAACACACCATCCAATCCCTGTCAGTCAAAAAAAGAATATTAACTTAACGAATTCAACGAACTTAACTAACTCTATGAACTTAACTAACTCTACGAACTTAACTAACTCTACGAACTCAACGAACTTAACGAACTTAACTGACAGTCACGAAAACGAAAAGACAGCACTAGTTATTTTTCTAACAGCAGCCGGTCTAGTTTATTTTTATTTTACTAGAGAGTAATCCTACAACTAAAACTATTAGCATCCATAAGTGTTCAGCCATAAAACCGACTACTTTGCTTGCAGTAGAAAAAAGCCAACTAACAATTCCACCTAATATACCGGGTAGCGCATCTAGTGCTTTTTCTCCTAATTTTTTTAATAGATTCGTTAAATGTTCCAGTTGTTTTTTAATCCAAGAGTCTTTTGATGGCGAAGGTGGAGAAGGTGGAGAAGGTAATTGACCACCACCACCACCTGTTCCTGTTAAAGCAAACACTAAAGTAGAGATTGCAAACCCTAAAGCTGTCATAACGCTCGCTATCGTGACTCCTTGCTCTCTAAATAAAGTTTTTATTCTTTCTGCTAACGTTGTATCTTCGTGTAAAATTCTTTGGATGGTTTCTTTTATTCTGCTGACTTGTGTTCGTAATTGTTCACGGTTAGTTGACAGTACTTCTAGTCTTGCAGCTCTCTCTTGTTGAAGATCATCTAGTCTTTGCATGATTCTGTCTTTTACGTCTTGTCCTAGGTTATTGTCGTCCGCTTCAACTAATTTCTGTTTTTCTCTGTCAATGTGAGCATCCAGTTCGCTTAACTTTGCTAGATTATTTGTTAACTCGCCTCTGGTAGTTTGTAATGTTGAATTGAGCGCCATTAGTTCTCTCATAGGTAATGGTGAATCATGTAATGTTTTTAAATGGGTTTCTTCATCTTCTAAAGCTATAAAACTAGTTTCCATTTCTATTATCTGGTCCGCAGTTGCGCTTAAGTCTCTAAGGGGAATCGATTGAAGATGGGAATCAGTAGGTAGTTCTTGTAGTGTGTTTTGAAGAGTAGAAACAGCTTGTGTGCTTAGGGTTGGTTTTGGTTTTATGTCAACGCCAATACGTCTTAGATCCTTAATCGGGGTGCCATGAGAAATTATTGAACTTATTTTATAAAACTTTGCTGGATTATATCTTTGTGTAAGTCGGGTTGATTCATTATTATTCAAAAATAAATGACCTTCACTATCTAAAACATAGTCATTAGGATCATACAAATCGGATAAATCTTGACCTATAAATTTACGAAAAGCCATTACTTTCGATTTCTGTATTTCATAGTGCATTTCAAATTGAGATTTTCCAACTACTATATTATCTTCCCTTGGTCTAACTTCTACATTCGGGTTTGGTTCTGCTTCATCTAGTTCTTGTCTTAAAGATGGTAGATTACGATGACGAGACAATAAAGGAATGTCTTCACTCATGTCATCTCCAGCTTCATCGTCAAAGGCATCATAATCGTGGACTGCTTCTTTTCCTTCCATGTTTTTATTTATAATTATGTTTTTATTTTATTTCTAAAAAAAGAGAGATGTCGCAATCATACGGGTCGAGTCTTGATCCATACAGACGGTTAAAAGAACCACTCGGTGTAAAAGGAACCAGACAGAGTATCGTGATAAGTAATAATCCTTCAACTATCGATCAAAGACAAATATTATCAGTAAGATTTCCTAGTCTGGGGAGTAATGAAGTCATCGTGCCAGGCACTGCTCGTCTTGCATTTAAAATAGACCTGGAGTCAGCGACGGATCCGAACAGAACATTAGTTGCTAATCTTGGTAGAGCGATCGTTAGTAAGATTACTATTAAACTTGAAGGGAGAGAGGTAATGTCTTTAGATAACGCAGATGTCTTTTTGAGTTATTGCGACCTCTGGTTAACAGAAAATGAAAGAAAAGATCGGGTTTATCAGGGAATACAAGGAGATAATGGTATAAAACATAGAATTGATGCTGATGATAAAAAAGATAGCAATAAAGATGCGTTGGTTGCTCAAGTTTATGGTAATCGATTCTACATTCCTCTTGACTTTGAACTATTGAACACACACTCACCATATTATCAGGGAGCTTTACAAGATAGGCTTATGTATGAATTTACTTTTAATGACTATGCCCGTGTTATCAGATCGACAGAAGATTCAAATGCAAAATATAGTATTTCAGACATCACATTAGAGTTTGATGTTGTTCGTCATCAAGAATTAGCTCGGTTGATTTCACAACAATACCAGTCAAGATTTGCAATATACTACAACAGAATTTTAAATCACAGTAAGTTAACTAAAAACACAATAGACACAATCTGGAACATCGATTTGAATATATCAGCAAGGTCGTTGAAAGGAATTTTGCTGCTGTTTGAAGAAACCAAAAAACCCTTTAATAGATTAAGCGAGAGGTTTTATAATCCAAAAATAACTAAGCTGACTACTGCGATTGAAGGGCAACCGAACCAATTGTTTGCGAGCGGTCTTTTACCTTATCAGCACTTTGATGAAATAAGAAAACTGTTTGGTGGAGGCGGGCAACTAAGAGATCCGTCTGTTGATTTAATTTGCAAAGACCTCCATCTTCATGATGTTAGACTAGAAGATTATTTATTTTCGAAGTATGCTTTGTGGTTAGATCTTAGAACAACTGATGATAACAAACTTCATGGTAGCGGAAGAACAGTAGGTGATGGGTCAGGCGGAATAAACATTCAAATTCATAAAGAAGCGGAAGTGGGCAAACAAATATATGTTTATGTGTATTTACTATGCGATGCTCAGCTGAACATTGAGAATAACAGATTAAAAGATATTGTGTATTAAAACAATGGACTTGAACAGTTTAAATTTCCTTACAAAAGAACCACATTGCGGGTTATTTTGCGGGATGACTGGGTGTGGAAAAACGATATTTATGTTAGATTTAATACAAACGGTTTATCGAAATCACTTTGAACATATAGTAATTTTTTGTACTACTTTAGAATTCAACAAATCATACAAAGAAAGAAAGTTCATTTGGGAGGATGATAAAGTCTATTTGGTTGACCCAAGTAATAAGTTAAGTGAATGTTTAGATCATTTTTATCAACTGTTTAAAGGAACGTCAACATTGTTTATTATTGATGACTGCTCGGCTGAAAAAGACATTGTTAAAAAAAGAAATAGTTTAGCTAAGTTAGCTTTCAGTGGTAGACATGCAGGGATTAGTGTATGGATTTTAACACAAAAGTATAATTCAGTTTTAAAAGACTTTAGAGAACAGTTAAAGACGGTTGTTTTGTTTTTTACTAAAGATAAAAATAGTTTTGATGAATGTCTAGATGAAAATGATGTGATTGAATCAAAAGAAGAAAAAAAGTCGATTAAACAAAAACTGAGGAAAGAGAAGTTTTGTAAGCTAGTGTTAAAAACAGATTTTCCTAGTCAGTACAAATGTTTGTGAAGGCAAAAAAAAAAAAAAAAAAAAAAAAAAAAAAAAAAAAAAAGGTCAATTTTTTTTTTTGGTTTCTTTTTTTATACTGGGTCAAATTCAAGGTTAAACTTGTTGTAAATTTCTGATAAAGTATCCATTATTTTGCTTTCAATTTCGAACAAGTATTTACTGACTATTTTATCGTCTTCCATTAATAGCTGAAATAGAACAATTTCTTTCTGCGCATTCCTTAATCTTTTCAATAAAATGTCGTAATTCTTTGTCTCGAGTATCTCTTTATTCTGAGTCTCCATTTTAAAACTTTTTTTTTTTTTTTTTTTTTTTTTTGTCTAATCAAATCGGAACTGTGTCTGGCGGAATTATCTGTAATTCTTCTTTAACAAAGGCTCTTTTTGGAACGGGTCGTGTTGTTGTATCAGTTTCTCTTAAATAATACACCGGTGGATTCATTTCTATTACACTTTTTATTTCGTACGGTTCAATACTCCAAATTGGATCAGTCGCTCTTACACGTGTGTCTCCTTCCGCTTCTCCTGGTGCATAAAGAAACCTAACTTTGATTCCAAACGGTATCAGCTGTTTTGAAATTAAATGTTCATGAGGTGTGTCTAACGAAGTGTCAATCGTTTTCTTCTGTATTGCTTTTACTGGTTTAAATCCTGTTACTTTAGATTCTTCGTTATTCATGACTCTCAGAACACTACTTAATCTTCTAACCCATTCAGTGTTTCTAGTTGAATCAAGGAGTTCTCTGTGATATTGGTAAGAGAAAAGTCGTTCAGCTAATTGTTTGTTAAAGTTTTCGACTAAGGCTTGTGATCTATGATTTCCAGGAATACCGCGTTTAATAGATACTTTGTGTTTTAACATTAGCTGGTTGAATTGTCCTTTAAATTCTTTTCCTTCATCAACTTGAATTAAACGAGGATAGGTTAATGGACCGCGTCTATAGATTTCTTGTAAAGCAACAGAGACTGAAGTAGCACTTTTATCAGTCAATGGTTCAGCATCTTTATATCTTGAAGCTAAATCAACAACTGTCAACGCGTATTTAAATCTTTTTCTTCTGATTAAATCATGGGGTAAGTATAGAAGATCCATTTGATGCGTGTCATTTGGTGTTGAGTTAACGAAGTGTGGTCTTTTAATTCGTTTAGGTGCTGGTAGATAAATTTGCCATATAGCTTGTTTAGATAACCATTCTTTTGCTGTTTGTTCAGTGACTCCAGCAGCTTGATTTAATTTTTGAATAGCAGTTAAACCTTTCCAATAACCTTTTGGTGAATAATAAATTTTAGATAGTTTATCATTCATTTTAATACTACACGTTTTTTGCTATGAAATAAACAGCAGTCATACCAACTACAATAAAAGCTATTTCCTGGAGTTTTTGTTTTTCGGATGGTTGGTAGAAGTCACTTAGTTTTGGTGGTGGGAGCTGTTGGAGGTCTTCTCCTGTCACTAAATAATACTCTTTAATGGCGTCGTCAACATTCTTAAAAGTGTATGCTGCATGGTTTTGTAGTTTCAATTTGTTGTTAATAAAATCTAACTGAGCGAGTCTTTGTTTTTCATAGGCGTCTTGTGCTGCTGCTAATTGCTCCATTGCTCGATTATGTCTTTGTCTTTCCTTGTTTGTTTCTAGTTTACTGAACATGTAATTACTTCCTGAAAAAGCAAGTGCGTTTACTACAGCACCGCCAATCATCATTGCGAGTGAAGCCATTTTATTTTTACATATATATATTTTCTGGAATTATTCCTTGCTTAACTAGAAAGTCTTTTGTTGCGATTGAAGCAGTGATTATAGCGATTAGTTTACCAGAGTCCTCTAGGTCAAGTTTTCCTAGGTCAGCTGCTTTCATTTTCAATAGTTTCTTACCAACCATCGTGTACGCAACAGAAAGTCCACCAATCAGAGCAGATTGATATACAAGGTTAGCAACAGTTTTTTCGGCACTCATTTTTATTTTAAAAACAAAAAATAATAAATCAACTAAAAATGAATTGTGACGAACTGTTGTTAAATGCGCAGGAAGCCGTAATGTCTGATGAAGTGTCGACAAGTGTTATGAATAAAAAGGAAAAGTTGTATTCTCTGGCTGCGTGTGGAAAAACAAAACAATACTTAGGAACAGAATTTAGTATAGAACAGATTCAACAAATGTCTTCTGCTGACATTGAAAAGTACTACACCAGATACGAAGCACAATTAGGATCTAAAATGGTTAAAAGTTTAGGTCAAACTGTAATAGGCTTGTACACTAAGTTAGTTAGTCAGTTTTTTCCACTCGATTCAAGCCAAGATTTAATGTACGATTTAAGTCAAGATCCTGTTTTAACTAAATCATTAGAGTCTCTTAGTTGTGATCTTTTTTATAGGTTTGGCGGGCTTTTATCACCAGTTGTTATGGGGTTAATTACTTTTAATCATATAGATTTTATGGCTATTAAAAATGAACGTGACAGAGAATCAAACGAATCAGACAGAACAGCAAACAAGCCCCAGTCAGACAGTAACCAAGGTAACGAAGAACCCAGGACGAGTTGAAGCAGGTAAAAGGTTATCAAAGTGGAATCGACAACAAAAAATGAATAAACAAACAAAACAAAAACTGTTGTCAGATGAATCAACCATAAGCGCAATACCAGTTAAAAAAGAAGAAGACAAACAAAACAGTACGAATTACGATGTTGTATTGCTTACTGTTGGTGTGGTTGCTGGTGTTGGTTATTTGTCTTATAAATTATATAAAACACACATGCAACCAAAGCTAGAAAAACGAGTAGAAGTAAAAACAATACAAACAGAAAAAGTAGCAGACAAACAAGAAAAACAAAAGCCAAATAGCTTAAAACCTGAGAGCGATCCATTTTTAATGCAATAAATTATTGTTTTAGAACTTAATAAAAACTTACCAATAACTTAAGTAAGTAACTCGATAAGAACTTAACAATAACTTAAATAAGAACTTGATAAGATCTTGTCAAGTTTTTGTGTTAGAACTTAATAAATACTTGATGTGACTTACCAAGAACTTATTAATAACTTGAAGTTGACTTAACAAGAACTTGTTTAAGAACCTATAAAAGAACTTAAAAAGAACTTAAAAGGAACTTGAGTAACTTCTTAGAAAAAAAATTGTTTTATAAAAAGTAAAAAAAAAAAAAAAAAAAAAAAGTGAAAGAATTTTTTAGGAATGTAAAAAATGAAATGAATTTTTTTCAAATTCGGAGAATGATATGAATTCCTCTCTTCACTATGCTTGACGTTATCGGAAATCCCCTGTAGCTTAAATACAAGTTGGCAGTACTCCAGTCTAGTCAGAGGCGACGACGGTTATCTGATCTCTTTAATTACGGTAGAAAGCCTAGACCGGTTCATAGTAGTAGAATAGACCCCCTTTGAGAATAAGGCTACAGACAAAATAAGTGTTTGTGAAGAAAGAATAAAATCATCACAATATTTAACAAAGAATTTTCTTCTTTTTTTTTTTTTTTCTTTCTTTTTTTTTTTACTCCTTAAAAGTAGTGTTTTTGTATCTAAAATGGGGTTTAAAAAAAAAGTCTGATTTTTTGCTTTTATTCTGCCCTAAAAGTAGTGGCTTTTTTTTTGATTTGACAGAATAAAGGGGAGACGAATTTTTACTTTTTTTACCCCTTAAAGTAGCGTTTTTGTATCTAAAAGTAGAAGATTTTCCTCTTGAGCCAGAATCCCCCTTTAGCTGTTAAATCACGCTGTTTTCGTGAGTAAAAACGATTGAATCACACTGTTTTTGTGGATAAAAAACGCAAGAAAATGGCTTAAATCACATCTTTTTGGGGGGTTAAAAAGCATAAGAAAAAGTAGTGTTTTTTAGCCGTTTTTTAATAAACGGAGGAGTGAAACCGAAACCGAAACCGAAACTGAGCCAGAAGCCCCCTTTAGCTGTTCTCTACTGTCAACGTTATGTTTAGGTGGTGTTATGGTCCTTAGCCCTCGATGAATATTCGATTGTAAAGCGCTTTGGGCTCATTTGAGGTAACGCGCTATATATATGCACTATTATTATTATTATTATTATTATTATTATTATTATTATTATTATTGTTATTATTATTATTATTATTATTATTATTATTGACACCAGGTGGCATTCCGTTTGAAGGCAGTTTCGTAGCGACGCCAAACACCCCCCCCCCCCCCCCCCCCCCCCCCTCTCTCTCTGGGTCGCGAGTGGCAATAATATTATAATATATTCTGCCTTCAATGCGACCAAGGAAAGTAAAAAAAAAAGAAAAGAGGACTGGTTGATACCCACCCATACCCCCTTGGGGCGGTCGGAAGCGCTCTTTGACTTTTCGCTGAGTCTGTCAATTGTCACTCGTAAGTAATGGATATTTATCACATATCGTGTCCTTATGCCCGGCCATGAACCAAGAACGTTCGGGGAGAGACAAAAAAAAACCATACAATGATTTAGTGACAATGGGAAGCATACACTTAATCCAGACTATATTTATTGACCAAGACATTATAGGAATCCGATACAGAGAGAGAGAGAGAGAGAGAGAGAGAGAGAGAGAGAGAGAGAGAGAGAGAGAGAGAGAGAGAGGGGTGGTTGCTTTTTAGGGGGTAGCGTTTCTTCTTCTTAAAAGTAGGATGAGCGACCATCCTCACCATGACACCAGGTCCCGTCATCACGAGTGCGTCTACGGGTTGTAGAATGTAAATTACAATAAACTGCCAAAACGATTCGCAGTTTATCCTGCTTTACATTTTACTACCCGCGTTAATTGTTTAAACGAACTCATGATTACAGTACCAGATCAGTGTATTCAATGACGGAAACATACATGGAGGGAATCAGTTGGGTGATAAATGGGCATAGCGCGTGCGCGCGCGCGCGCGTGTGTGTGTGTGTGTGTGTGTGTGTGTGTGTGTGTGTGTGTGTGTGTGTGTGTGTGTGTGAGAGAGAGAGAGAGAGAGAGAGAGAGAGAGAGAGAGAGAGAGAGAGAGAGAGAGAGAGAGAGAGATAGAGAGAGAGAGAGAGAGAGAGAGAGAGAGAGAGAGAGAGAGAGAGAGAGAGAGAGACACTGGTTGACTCTGGTTGACACTGGTTTAATGTGCAGGCCACCGACCCATAGCACATACCATAACAATTAAATAATAAATAATAAAAAGAGAGAGAAAGAGAGGGAGAGAGAGAGAGAGAGAGAGAGAGAGAGAGAGAGAGAGAGAGAGAGAGAGAGAGAGAGAGAGAGAGAGAGAGAGAGAGAGAGAGAGAGAGAGAGAGAGAGAGAGAGAGAGAGAGAGAGAGAGAGAGAGAGAGAGAGAGGGAGGAGAGAGAGAGAGAGAGCGAACGAGAGAGAGAGAGAGAGAGAGAGGAGAAGAGAGAGAGAGAGAGAGAGAGAGAGAGAGAGAGAGAGAGAGAGAGAGAGAGAGAGAGATATTCATTATTAAAACAACCCTACCCTATAATTTTCCTTTTGGTGGGAAATAGTCACCTGCTACCTCAGGACCAGGGTACCACTCCTGCCTGACCCCAGACACATTAAAGCTGGAGATTTCGCGAGTCATCGAAAAATCAATCAATGGTAAACCTATCCCACGGCCCGGCTCGCATTCAAGGACCTTTACATACCGCCAATATGACCCGAGTTTGTCAAGGACCCCAAAGCCTAACTTCCAATCCTTTTGTAATATACTGGTGGGCAAATGCTAAGATCAGCTGCTGTTCCCGCGTGTCTCAGCTTAACGAAAAAGGTCATGAATGGTGGGCCAACTTCACCCTGGAACAGCGGAGGGAGCTGATCTTAACATTAGTCTACTGTTGAATAAGTCAAGTCATCCATCCACTGACCAACCAATCAATCAATCAAAAATTCAGCCCATCAATCCATCAAGCAATTGATAGATCGACCGAGCGCGCAATCAAGAATTAGACTATTTATCAATCAGCCCAACAATCCATTCTATAATCAACCAATCATCCTCATCCTCATCCTCGTCATCGTCGTCACCCCTATCGTCTCGCTACCAGGATCCCAGGATCTGGGATCGACATATTAAAGCCGGGTTCACATTAGACGCGTACGTTCCTTACGGAAAACTCTAAATAAGTGGAAGAAAGAAGGATAACAGTTTACGCATATAGGGGAAATTCGGACACGTGCGCAAATCTTTGCCCTTCTTTGTTTCACTTATTTACGGATTGCGCACGGGTTTCCGCATGGAAGATCCGCTTATGTGTGTACACGGCCTTACACCTCACAATCAACGTTGTCGATGTAAAATCAACCTAAATAAATCAAACTCATTCATTTACATTATTTAGAAAAAAAACAACAACAACAACACACACACACACACACACACACACACACACACACACACACACACACACACACACACACACACACACACACACACAACACAACAGTGGACGCATAATCATGGTAAACTATTTTTCGTCTGACACTCAGAATGTTTTGATATTTTGATAACCCTCATTGTAAGGGGCACTTTTCATTCCTACACTTTGCCTTTGCGTGTGCCATCTTGCAAGAAATAAATGTTTACTTGAGTCACCCCCCCCCCCCCCCCCCCCCCCCCCCCCCAAGAAAAAGAGGGTATTGTTGCTACACATCAAATTCATCCAAAAATTAATCACATAATTTTCGTTCATAATAATACAAAAACAAGTGGTGTGTTTCCAGGTAAGCAAAAAAACACCAACATGATGGAATCAAATGATTGATATGAAATCGACCATGATACGTCAAAGCCATTTCATAAGACACCATTCATATTTCATCATCGCTGGAGTAATAATTGATCTTGTTTACAAATAAATGTGTTTTGTGCTTCTCTTGGTGTCCTAATTTGAGGAAAACAGGAGTTCTGTTTGCGTTTGCTTCACATAAATATTGCCTTCCCATTAATTTTCATTTGTTATGTAATTAAAGGTCAGTTGAACGAAACTTGCTCCACTTTGTTAAAACAAAAGGCCACAAAAAACACAAAGGCAATTAAAAGTTTAGGCTCAGGTTTTAATGTTGAGGCTTATTTCATGTCAAGCCTTTTTTTCCTTTTTTTCCTTTTTTTCTCATAATTATGCTTTTTTAGACTCGCGCACATTTTATTTTGGACGCACGCACACACGCGTACATAGGTACACACTCTCAAACACCCCCCCATGCACACTAACATACAACTTACACGCGACAAACGACACCCACCCACCCACACCCACACCCACCCACACACACACACACACACACACACACACACACACACACACACACACACACACACGTACACGCACTCTCTCTCTCTCTCTCTCTCTCTCTCTCTCTCTCTCTCTCTCTCTCTCTCTCTCTCTCACTCACACACACACACACACACACACACACACACACACACACACACACACACACACACACACACACACACACACTCACTCTGACACAGACAAAAACATACATACACACGCACGTACACATGCACGACGTACACACACAAGTGCACACATACACACTCGCAAAGAAATAACAACACACGCACACACACACTCACACAGAAGCTGACACATACACACACACATACAGATACACACGCATTAAACACACACACGACAGCGGGCGTGCACGCAGGCACACACACAATTGCACACATCGACTAACAACTTCACATGCATGTACGCATGTGTGCACGCACATACAAAAACACCTTCACACACACACACACGCGCACGCACACGCACACGCACGCACACACACACACACACACACACACACACGCACACACACACACACACACACACACACACACACACACACACACACACACACACACACACACACACACACGCACGCACACGCACGCACACGCACACGCACACGCACACGCACACGCGCACGCACACACACACACACACACACACACGTGCGCTTTGACGTCCTTTTTTGTATGCATTTCTAATAGTCATCATAAGCAGATAACGCGTGGTACAATAGGGGAAGACGGGATAAAAAGCCCATGGGAGGGTAAGAAGCCCATGCCAATTATCTCATAAAATACATTAGCATTCGTCTCATGGGCAAATTGGACTATAATTTGCTTTATTTCATGAGATAATTGGCATGGGCGTCTTACCATCCCATGAAATTTACCCCGTCTTACCCTATCAATAATAGGGGAAGACGGGGTAAAAAGCGCATGGGCGGGTAAGAAGCCCACCCCAATTATCTCATGAAATAAAGAAAATTTCAGTCAAATTTGCCCATGAGACGAATGCTAGACATTAACGCTCGTCTGATGGGCAAAATGAGACTGAAATTTGCTTCATTTCAAGAGATAATTGGGGTGGGCTTCTTACCCGCCCATGCGCTTTTTACCCCGTCTTCCCCTAATGCTTGTGTGGGCTACATGTCTTCAGGCCTTGTTTCAGGGTGAAATGTTTTGATTTGATTTCTTTTTAACAAACAGCTTGTGTTACTTTTATTCCTCTTGCTGTGTTTGTTGTCTGTCATTGTTCTGTTGTTATGTAATGAGGTTCGTACGTGCTTTGAGCTTGCATCCGTAACCTATAAAAAAAAATGTTTAGAACACAAGAGCCATCAGACGGAGGTTATGAAAATCAAATTCCTTTCAGTTGTTCTTGCCCATAGCAAACAAACAATTGGAAAACAATACAACAAATAATGAAGAAAAAAATCGGCAATAGGAAAGCATAGCCGACCCCCCCCCCCCCCCCCCCACACACACACACACACACACAACAACCTAAAATGACAAAAAGGTTTAATATGTGGGTCTGTATAATAAATCACAAATATTACTGCTAAGTCAATACGTAGTTTAATCCTGTGTAAAATAAATGAATTATTAATCATTTATATCTGACCCTTATTGAAAAGAGTAAATATATTATATTGAAGATTTTTTTTTTTTTTTGAAGCAAAAAGTTTAATAATGTTGTATGGAAACAAATCGTGTATACGATAATGTGTTTTGTCATTAAACTTTGTTTAAATAAAAACAATTATGAACGCTGTTTTGAAAAAGAAAAGATAAGTAGGGGAAGACGGGGTAAAAAGCGCATGGGCGGGTAAGAAGCCCACCCCAATTATCTCATGAAATGAAGCAAATTTCAGTCTCATTTTGCCCATGAGACGAGCTTTAATGTCTAGCATTCGTCTCATGGGCAAATTTGACTGACATTTTCTTTATTTCATGAGATAATTGGGGTGGGCTTCTTACCCGCCCATGCGCTTTTTACCCCGTCTTCCCCTAAATATATTATATTGAAGATTTTTTTTTTAACTTTGAAGCAAAAAGTTTAATAATGTTGTATGGAAACAAATCGTGTATACGATAATGTGTTTTGTCATTAAACTTTGTTTAAATAAAAACAATTATGAACGCTGTTTTGAAAAAGAAAACATAAGTAGGGGAAGACGGGGTAAAAAGCGCATGGGCGGGTAAGAAGCCCACCCCAATTATCTCATGAAATGAAGCAAATTTCAGTCTCATTTTGCCCATGAGACGAGCGTTAATGTCTAGCATTCGTATCATGGGCAAATTTGACTGAAATTTTCTCTATTTCATGAGATAATTGGGGTGGGCTTCTTACCCGCCCATGCGCTTTTTACCCCGTCTTCCCCTAGGCCTAACGTTTTATTTTAATGATAAAACAAGATGGTCAAAACTTCATTATGTGTCTCTGGGATTATTGGTGTTGGGTTTCTCAGTAGATTAACATCTTTGTAGTCTTCTTGCTTGCTTTATTTCATCCTGATGTTGTTTGTTGTACGTTAGGTTTTGTCGTCAACCTATATCTTGTTCCACGTTAAGCAACACGACAATCTGTTTCAGTTTTCAACTCCACTGCCTCCATCGAAACTGACACGAGGTGCAAGATTATCTTCACCCAGACTCCCATGCTGCCCCGCGCGCGCGAGCCAGACAGTGACGCAGACGACATTGTGTCGAAACACCGGTGGCTGCTGACTGGCTGCAAATCACTGGCTCCAATGAATGGCAAGAAGCAGACGATCACTTATTGAAGAACTGACTGGCGAATTTTTGGCAGTTTGTGTTCGCCGAGGCGAACGAATCTACTCAGATAATTTAAAAAAAAAGGCGAGTCAATTGAGAGAAAAAATGTAGTGAATTAATATTGTTTTATTCGGGTCAGTTACTTTAAAAGTTGAACGATCCTGTTTGCGCAAAGCTGGTTGAAAGATTGGGCGGAACATATTCTTCAGCGAGTTGAAGTTTGGGGTAAGTTGAATTTGAAAATATCCGCACGCATTCATTTGAAGTGAATATGATTGGATGAGTTCATCTTGTTTTTAAATTTACAGCCTATGTCTTTTCTAACTGACAAAATAAATTGTTTTCTCGTGCGATTATTACACCTTGCACTTTATTTCAGTTCATTTCTCGTTTACTTATTTCGCTTTAAAACGTCCACACCCACACTACCCTCACCACACGTAGTCCCCACTTACCCATCTCATTTTTGTTTTTGCCCTCTGCGTTGTCATAGTTGCACACGTTTAAAAAACAAAAACGTACACCATGTAGACAGCAAACTTTGGACAATAATGCTTTAAACATACTCGACAAAAATGTGTGCAAAAGTTAGATGTATCACCTTTGTCTAGGAACGTAATATATTATCTTTTCGACGGTGCGGTTCATCTGCTCAAATTTTTTTAAATATAGATATTTGTAAAAAATATAGTTTAAAAAACCATGACAGGGAAACAAAATCGGTTCCAATGTCACAGCTGTTAGGCTATCAGCCAAAGAACGCGAACACTTTATCACAGTATGGAGATTAGTTTTAATGATATCCGAAATATATTCGGGATATGATATATTTGACATGAGCTTTCATGAAATTGCTTCAAATAAAATGATGTGCCAAAATATGCAACAGTATTGATTACGTTATGACAGTTTAAAGAAAAATGTAAGGACATCCAATCAATCAAATTTCTATTTTTCCCTTTTGTCTCTTCATTCTTCTCCGATGTTCTGGTTTTTGGGGGTCTTGATTCGTCATTCGCATGTTGATTTGTTTTAAGTTTTATCATCCGTTCTGCTCCATAAATGCAAAACATAATTATAGTGATACTGTTTTAGAGATGAATGCACATCTTTATATCACACTGAACAGTCAGTCTGGAGTGATTTAATTAATAGCTTGTCAATGACATGTCATGGTTGTATTTTGATTTTTTTTCTAATGTTTTAATTAAGTTGTTAATTTATCAATTTCGGAGCAGAAAATAAGTTAAGCAATAAGTTAAGCAATACAAATGAATGATGATATTGGTGGTAAGGATTCCATGAAATGAATTATACATCATTAGTAGTATAATGATGAAATGCCGTGCGTACATGCGCTGACGGACAGAGAAAGAAAGAAAGAGAGAGAGAGAGAGAGAGAGAGAGAGAGAGAGAGAGGGAGAGAGAGAGACAGACAGACAGACAGACAGACAGACAGAGACAGACAGACATACGGAGACAGACAAATGACAAATGACTTTTTTAATGCCAATAGCAAAACTGCCATAATGACATGGAGGGTGTACATCACATTTCTTTAAAAAAAACCACCCACCACAAAATAATAACACATGAACAAAATGGAACTTCATGCAACATAACAACTTGTGTATGCATCGCATATAGGCGGAAGCACACATATAATCGAAAAGTGAAAAACAGCAATAGTAACAATTACGACCACGTGGGCACAAAAGTTTAGAAAATTAAACTTGGAAGACATTTTGATCGGATTTTGCATATGTCAGCAATAAACTTTGCAAATTATTTAATTAACTGCTCATTACTGCTCGTCGACGCATTCAACATATTGTGTTGTGGTGTAGGCTCCTGAAAGAGATAATCATATGTATCACGAATATATTATAGCCACTGCACTGGAATAAAGGGTGCTACTCGTCTTCGATGTTCAAACTGGGCATGTTTGATCTGTTGTACTTGTAACCATAAACTATTTATTGACTGCAATGCGGCCTAATGTTCTAGTTCTAAATCTGGCAAGCACACTTCTGTGCCACCTATCTGTTACCAGCAGTAAATACTTTTCAGCTTCCATGTTACTCTTGAAAGAGATAAGCCGATCATACTTTTCGCTGTTTTCCATTTGAGAATGGGAGTTTTCATGGAATATGTAAATCAATCTGGGTTTTTTAACTCCGAAATAAACAGTCTACCATTCCCTCCTCCTTGGTTTACCCATACAACGCCAAACCCATTTTCCGTTAGCAGTTTCTTCACTCTAGAAACCCAGATAAACTTGCCCTTTTCATGCTCCTATAGTAACATTAGGTAAGCCTGCTTGCATAATCTGTTAGAGGGTAATTTTAAAAGTTTGAACCAATATTTAACACTGTTAATATACGTGAGAATGACAGAGATGCACACAGAGAGGGAGAGGGGAGAGAGAGAGAGAGAGAGAGAGAGAGAGAGAGAGAGAGAGAGAGAGAGAGAGAGAGAGAGAGAGAGAGAGAGAGAGAGACAGAGAGAGACAGAGAGAGACAGAGAGAGAGAGAGAGAGAGAGAGAGAGAGAGAGAGAGAGGGACAGACAGAGAGAGATAGGAGACACAGACAGAGAGACACATAGAGAGAGAGACAGAGGAGAGAGAGAGGGAGGGAGACAGAGAGAGAGAGAGAGAGAGAGAGAGAGAGAGAGAGAGAGAGAGAGAGAGAGTGAGTGAGAGAGAGAGAGAGTGACAGAGAGAGAGAGAGAGAGACGCAGAGAGACAGAGAGAGACAGAGGTAGGGACACGCACAGAGAGATAGAGATAGCGAGAGAGAGAGAGGGAGAGAGAGAGAGAGAGAGAGAGAGAGAGAGAGAGAGAGAGAGAGAGAGAGAGAGAGAGAGAGAGAGAGAGAGAGAGAGAGAGAGAGAGAGAGAGAGACAGAGAGAGAGAGAGACAGAGAGAGAGAGAGAGTGAGAGTCCAAATCAGTTTGAACATCAGTTACAATCGTACAGTATTGTGCCGAAGAACAAGGTTTCAAGATCTGAGAACGTGATTGTTTTCTTTTATGAAAACAGAAGAACAACGGACAGATGATTGATTAGCAAGAGTATACATGACACATACTATACTTCTGTTAGTCTCTCTCTCTCTCTCTCTCTCTCTCTCTCTCTCTCTCTCTCTCTCTCTCTCTCTCTCTCTCTCTCTCTCTCTCTCTCTCTCTCTCTCTCTCTCTCTCTCTCTCTCTCTCTCTCTCTCTCTCTCTCTCTCTCTCTCTCTCTCTCCTTCACTCTCCTAAAATTCTTTCTTTGTCTCACTTCTCATTTCTGTATCTCACTCTTTTGTTCTCTGTCTCTGACTGTTGGTCAATCTCTACCTCCCTCCATCCCCCCTTCCCTCTCCCTCTCTCTCACTCTGTCGCTGTCTCTCTTTCTCTTCCTGGTTTCCCTTCACCCATGTGCAAGATCATTTGTGATAATGCATGTGAAAAACATGCATATGCATTTGTTTGCGTAAACTGTCTTTTCAAGATGAAACAATGATTTCCAGTCAATACACTGGAAACTGAATGTAGTTGTCTTGATTTAGTTTTGATTTATAGCTATTTGAAGTTTGACATTCGAGATAGATCATTTGCATAAATCAGACAATGACTATCAGACTATTGTAGCTGTGACTGTGTGATTTTTTATGGTTAATAGTTGCTAGTAATTTGTTTATATTTGTAAAGCGCCGAGAGCCCAACCGAGTCAGCAGGCGTGAGATTGTTCAGCCTTTATGCTGATTTCAGGCTTTTCGATGACCCCAGAAGTCGTTTTTGAGATTAAAAAAGAAGAAAAGAGACCGACGTAAAATATAAATACTTCTTATATATTTTATGTGAATAAAACTGAACCCAATATATATCAGTTCTCCTTCTAATGCTGTTATTAAGGCTTATATTTAAAATTTAAAAAAGCTTCAGTTTCAGGGGGGGCTTCAGCCTTTTCCCCGATTTTTTCGACCGCTTTTCAGCATAAATAATAATTTCTCAATCTCATGCCTGTCGAAGAAAGGGTGATCTTAGAATGCTTATCATCATTATTATTATTTTAATTTTTTTTTATTATTATTATTATTATTATTATTGAAATAGTTAACAATAAGGACAAATCCTTTGTCATCCTACAATCAAACCTCACTGACTCACACACTTGCACGCACACGCACGCACGCACACACACACACACACACACACACACGCACGCACGCACGCACGCACGCACGCACGCACGCACACACGCACGCACGCACGCACGCACGCACGCGCACACATGCACACACACAACACACACACACACATGCACACACACACACACACACACACACA
The DNA here is from genome assembly GCA_017654935.2 of Phymorhynchus buccinoides. NCBI lineage: Eukaryota > Metazoa > Mollusca > Gastropoda > Neogastropoda > Raphitomidae > Phymorhynchus > Phymorhynchus buccinoides. The sequence continues at coordinate 39,743,398 of CM065686.1, forward strand.
CACACACACACACACACACACACACACACACACACACACACACACACACACACACACACCTAAGCCCCCATTTGTTTGTGTGTGTGTGGAGTTTGTTTGTGGTTGACGTTTACAAAATTTGTTTTTTTTATTATATTTAATTCCCCAAAAATAAGCGTCTTCGGGGCCTAAAGCATTTTCTGCACCTGTGCCCCCTCCTACTTCATGTATCTTCTATAGCTAAAAACAAATCTGCCACAGCTTGTGATGCTGATGTATTGGCAGAAACATAACTCTGCCAGTTTTGGTTTGGTGGAACTGGTGTAACATTTATTATTCAAGAACATCTCACCTTTTCCCACGTGTACCAATGCCCACGGCAAAAAAACGAGATAGATTCAATCACTTTACCCGGCACTGTGAGGTTGTGCATGTGTCTGCCCTTCTGCACTTTCGTTCATTCGTTTCTCTCTGTCTCTGTCTCTATAGTAGTCTGTCTGTCACTCGCTTTATTACTTTTTCTGTATATCTCTGTTTGTCTGTATGTCTGTCTGTCTGTCTGTCTGTCTGTCTGTCTGTCTCTCTCTCTCTCTCTCTCTCTCTCTCTCTCTCTCTCTCTCTCTCTCTCTCTCTCTCTCTCTCTCTCACTCCTATCATTGTGACACCCCCATCAGGAAGGGGCCTATGCCTATATCTGATTAAAACATTTCGTAATCGTATTCGTATTTTCTCTCTCTCTCTCTCTCTCTCTCTCTCTCTCTCTCTCTCTCTCTCTCTCTCTCTCTCTCTCTCTCTCTCTCTCTCTCTCTCTCTCTCATCCTCTTCCCTTCTTTTCCCTTCATCTGAGTGTGTGCGAGCGTGCGTGCGTACGTGTGCGTGCGTGCGCGTCGTATGCATCTAAGCTTACCTAGGGACTTTATGGATCCTGTTTTGATTGGACTGAACAAACATGTTGTTGACAATAATATATATATATGTTCCAGGAACGGCAGGGTGTCCCGTATGAATCTGTAGCTCATTACATAGCGAATATTGACTTCCCTCCCAAGAGAAATTGCACATTTCAATTCTTCGTGTACTTAATACGAATGAGCTTGCTGCAATTGCTTAAAGGGACACCCTGATGGATGAGTTGTTGCAAGAAACCCGTCGAGATCACCAGGAAAACATCCTGCACACAGATTGCAACACTCACTTTGCTCTGGTTTCCTATAAATCAAACCGTCAAATCGGCGATTCCTCTTACCCTTTAAAAAGCAGCCATACACGTAATCGTCCCCCCCCCCCAAGACCATGCGAAATGTTCATATGGCACTGGGTGTGCCCCGAAAGCAACAAAACAACAACAACCGCATTGGCGGAGGTGCTTGAAGTCAAATTGTTTCAGTGACAACGAAGACATATGTCTTCTCTTTTCTAATGGCCGCCTGAGTCGCTTTGACCAAATCACGAAATGTCCACGATATAAGCCTTTTTGCTTACAATTTACCAATTTCAACAGTTTCCATTTTATTTTACTGCACTACAAAGAAAACAAAAGCTTCAACCGATGTGTGGCCCCCACACACCCCATCCAAAATGGCTTCTCTCTCCGGCAACTCCGCCAATAAGGAATTGCCGTTTTGACGGTTTGATATATAGAAAACCAGAGCAAAGTTAGTGTTCCGATCCGTGAAAATGCTGTTTTTCAGGTGATCTTGACGTGTTTCTTGCAAAAAGTCATCCGTCACGGTCCACCTTTAAGTCAACTGCATATTGATTCCCCAATGAGAAAAAGTCATCACGAAAAGTTTTGAGTTGTTACACTTGACTGCATTTGATGGCTAACACCGACCCACACACACACATACGCACGTTCGCATGCACGCGCCCGCACTCGCACGTGCGCGCACACACGCACACATGCAGACACTAACACAAACACATACACACGCACAGAGACACACTTAGACACACAGACACATGCACACACACAGACACACGTACACATGCACACACACACAGACACCCCCCCCCCCCCCCACACACACACACACACATACAGACGCACACAATCGGGCGAAACCATGTTAAGCACAGTGGTGTTGCGCTGGTTGGTAAATCTTGTTAATGAATGGGTGCATGCGGACTTTGTGAGCGTGTTTTGTGTGAATGTTGCGTTATAAGATACTGTGGTGTGTTGGGTGTTATGTTTTATGTTTTACTTTTCCGTGCCACCACAAGCTGTATAAATTAATCATTTCATCGCCACTGTCGCCTCTTGGCACCACAATGATTTGACACCCATGTCACTAAAAGGCATCACATGAGGGTCTGGTATCCAGTGACCTCATGTTCGTAATTTTGGGAGGTAAGGATAGGCCCTATTTTATGCCTGTCACAGAGGAATCCCCAATGTTGCAGACGAAATCTTGTTTCTACCCGGGTAAGGTTAATGGTAAAGTTTGGCTGAGGAATGGCTAGCGTTGAAAGTGTATCAAGGACAATAACATGTGACTTGTGGCACACACACACACACACACACACACATACACACACACACGCGCGCGCGCACACACGCAACACACACACACACACACACGCACACGCACACGCACACACACACGCACACGCACGCACACGCACACACACACACACACACACACACACACACACACACACACACACACACACACACACACACACACACACACACACATATATATATACACACACACATACGTACATGACATACTGACCGACACAGACAGTTTTCTGTGTGACTTAATCAATGATTGTTGATTGGGTGTAGCATGCTATATGATTCCAAATGAGCTCCATACGTATGATACGTGCCAGTGTAATGCAATAAGCCTCACATAGGTAAAAGAAGAAGATTGGAGTTAGCTGGCTTAAGGGTTATGTAATAATGTGCCCGTGTCTATGTGTTGCCAATGCCGTCACTATGATTATTATGAATTCCCGTCACTAAGTGATGCCAACTATATAACTTACTGTACCTGTTACCTATAAAGAATGTATTTATGTTTTAAAGACAATAAAGTGTTGATTGATTGACTGATAAATATGCTACAGTTGAGTCTCTTAGGAAGACTTTGACTCTCAAACGAGGGGGCCTTTGCACACTGGCTCTAGTGCTGCAGCCAAAGGGATGGGTTGGCCTTTGGGGACCTTCCCCAACGCCAGATTCCTCAGATCAGGCCGAGAGAGTGATGATGTACCCTGGGCAAGACATCTCCTCTAGAAACATATTCTAGCCCAGCCCGCCAGAATAGCATTTGCCCCCTCTGCCCTCTGGCAGTTATGGTCTGAAACGTCGGACTGACACACAATAACAACGGACTTTGTTGTGAAGAACGAGCAAGCACGCGTGCAAACACTGTACATGTTTAACAGGGAACGGCG
>CM065686.1:39756781-39779281 GCA_017654935.2 Phymorhynchus buccinoides
GCCCGCATAACAATGCAGAGCACAGCAACATCTTGATGTAGCCTTGGTGTTCTAGCCTATGTCAAATGGCCTGACATAGCCTTAAGCCAAGGAGAAAACAAATTAATGTAATACAGAGGACATCAAAATAATGTCTCCACCCTTCGTAAAAACCCTCTAGATTTATAGATAGCTGATAAATAACAGAGAAAGGTTAACCCTTTCACCGCCAGCCATATTTCAGCCCAACTTTTCCATTAAATGTACCTGGGTAGAGAACAAAATCCATCTGCAGTATTGGAGATTCTTCTGTGTTATATCTAAAATAAGGTATATCCTTACTTCCCAAAACTAAGACAATAGGGTCTTTAGATAATAGACCCCAATGTGATGCCTTTTGGTGACATAGGTGTTAAATCACTGTGGTGCTAAAATGCGACTTTGGCGGTGAAAGGGTTAAGCAGGAATCATTGTTTTGAGCTATGGCTAATTTTGTTTTGCTGTTTTATTTTTATTGTCATTTTAAATATGTATATCAAAGATTTACCGAGTTACACCTTGGGTTGTGAGCTTGATTTCGTTATCAATAACACCATTAATGTTTATTCTCATGGAAACCCTTTTTTTTTTAAAGATTGCTGCGCATCGATGTGTTCTAAGTAAACGCTATGTGTACGAGTTATCCATGTAGGCCTAATTTATACACTGAGTGTTTTTGTAATGACAAGTTTATGTTTATGTTCATCAAGAACCAATGAACTAAGAAAAAATGCGTATTGCCTGATTGTAGCGTTCACTTTCTGCTACTGCTTTCTTTGTGTTTCACCTCTTTGAGTTTGGCTAAATGTTTCAAAGGTGTGTTTTCTTGTTGTTGTTGCTTTATAACTGGTCAAGGATCTCTTCATTGATTTTACAACTTTTAAAATATAGTTCTTTCTTGGGTTTTTTTGGTGTCCCAATTTTGTTTTCTGTGTTAAAATCCCTAATGGTGTCCAAGGTGTTATATTTCTATAAATGCTAGGGTATTATTCGGAAGACTTCGCTGACACAATTAAATACGTTGGTGTTGTTGCTAGGCTCGCAATGAACTTGTGTGAATTTGTTTACGATGTTCCTACACACGCGCAAATGAGAGAGAGAGAGAGAGAGAGAGAGAGAGAGAGAGAGAGAGAGAGAGAGAGAGAGAGAGAGAGAGAGAGAGAGAGAGAGAGAGAGAGAGAGAGAGAGAGAGAGAGAGAGAGAGAGAGAGAGAGAGAGAGAGAGAGAGAGAGAGAGAGAGAGAGAGAGAGAGAGACTTGGAATGTTTAATGAGGATAAACTGAATAAGCAAAACATCACTTCTTTTCATCAGGTCCTCAAACAAATAAAACAGTAAGCAAGCAAAATTGAAAAACAAATGAATAGACAAACAAACAGCAATATTATAACATCATCATTAAACATGACAGCAAAAGAGAGAGAGAAAGAGAGAGAGAGAGAGAGAGAGAGAGAGAGAGAGAGAGAGAGAGAGAGAGAGAGAGAGAGAGAGAGAGAGAGAGAGAGAGAGAGGGAGGGAGGGAGGGAGGGAGGGAGGGAGGGGAGAGAGGGAGAGAGAGAGAGAGAGAGAGAGAGAGGGAGAGAGGGAGAGGGAGGGAGAGAGAGGGAGGGAGAGGGAGGGGAGAGGGGAGGAGAGAGAGAGAGAGAGAGAGAGAGAGAGAGAGAGAGAGAGAGAGAGAGAGAGAGAGAGAGATGCAACAGCTTCACTCCTGTTCGTTCTCGTCTGTCAATTCATGTTTGTTGTAATTTACATCAGCCGCAAGGTTTTAATAAGCTGGTAATATTTTCACCGACGTTAGCCTGTTGTTCTTGTATGGATGGCTATGCATGTGTGTTGACACGATAACGTTTGAACGACGGAACCCAGGAGTCTCAAATTTTGCATACCCGTGGGTTGTTAGGATATAATATTTGTTCTATAGGCCAACGTCGAGAATGAAGGTCATTGGTCTAAGTTCAAGGTCACTGGATCAGAAAATGTGGAAATTTTGCCACCCGGCTTGTGATAGAGCGTCTTAACGCTGTAGTTCAATATTGTTTCGACGTCTTACATTTGATTCTAGGACGCAGTTTTTGTGACCTAAGAGATTAAAGTTTACGGTTTTGTTGAAAGCTGCTGTCAAGCCGGTCGCACTTACATCATACTTGTTTTATTGATTGTTGTTTGTTTCTCTGTTTTATTTATTTTTGATATTTTAATTTTTTATGCAATTGAGATCATGGACATGTGGTTTTCACCATCTTTTATTGCGGGTGTGTGAGTGTGATGTCTTTTGTTTCCTTGAAACCCAGTCACTGTGTACGGGCGTGGGCTATGTCGGACAACAGGACTAAGGCGGTGGGGTGTTTTAGTTTGTGTGTTTGTTCGCGCGCAAGTGTGTGTGTGTGTGTGTGTGTGTGTGTTTGTGTGTATTTGTGTGTGTGTATATATATATATATGTGTGTGTGTGTGTGTGTGTGTGTGTGTGTGTGTGTGTGTGTGTGTGTGTGTGTGTGTGTGTGTGTGTGTGTGTGTGTGTGTGTGTGTGTGTGTGCGAGTGCGTGTGTGCGTGTGCGTGCGTAACATTATTATTATGATGTATGTTTATGTGTGAGCGTGTGTGTGTCTGTGTACATATGTGAGTGCGCGCGTGCGTGCTTGTGTGCGTTTGTGCGCGTGTGCGTGTGCGTGTGTGTGTTTGTTGTTAGCATTGGCTGAATGCTTTACCTTTGTCTAGTCAAGAAGTCTTGTGTTGATTTCTTGCATGTTAAATAACCCTCTTTGGACCGGTCCCTGTCTACACGTTTGTTTGATGCGCTGAAATCCAGAATGCTGCTTTGATGATTATTTTTTGTGACCTCTGCAGTAGAGAGTTCTTTTGTTATTTGTGTGTTTTCTTCTTGTTCATTTGCCAGCAACGTTACCTACACTTAGGCCTATACATTCACTTTGTAACACTTTCACATAACCTCTGAAGGGGAGGGTTCTTTTCGTTCACTTGTTGTCTTCTTGTTCGTCTACCAGGAACATTACCTACGCTTAGGCCAATAGATTCGAGTTGTAATACTTTCAAATAATTAGAATATTACCCTACGAAGACACTGTTACACGCTGAATATTTTTGAACCATGTTTGAACGGATACCTGTGTGGCGTGTAACACTAAAGTCAATCATTAAAGCATGAGCTACACCGTTGAATTGTTCGGACGCATTGTTCTACATCTTTTACGTAAAACGTATCCCTTCGCGTTCAGAAGAGACAATCGGGAAATAATTAAAACTTCGTTTCATAAACTTTATGAAAAGATCACACATATGATAAAGCATCATTTTGTTGTTCTCTCACACTAGTCTAGTGTGTCTTCGTTTGGTTTTCATTGTGCGAAACGATGCCTTTTGTTTCCACTGTTTAAGGGTGTGGGCTATGTCGGACAGCTGGACGTAGTTGGTGGGGCGTCTTAGTTTGTGCGCGCGCAAGTGTGTGTATGTGTGCGCGTGTGTGTGTGTGTGTGCGTGTGTGCGTGTGTGTGCGTATATGTGTGTGTGTGTATGTGTGCGCGCGTGCGAGAGAGAGAGAGTAAAAAACAGAAGATCACTTGAGTGCCGGTGTCTGTTTTTTACGCCATTTTTCAGCATCGAAATTGCTACATGTCTCGTTTAATATAAGTGTAACGCTGCGAGATGGCGTGAGTGTTGTAGGCCTAGTATCCGAACGTTAGGGTATAGAAGGAAAGAAAAACCCAGACCCCCCAAAAAGCAGCACACAAACAAAAATACCGACAGTAAGGCTGAAACATAATACAGTTGTAGTGTTTTGTGTGTGTGTGTTTATGTGTACAGTCTCTCATCATCTCTACTCGTATTTCATTTGGCAACATGTACAAGATCTACCTCTACGTGGTCTGGATGTGGGGGGTATATTGACTTTTTCCTAGGTATGTTTATTTCTTGTGTTTGAAAACAACTGACATGCTGAAAGGGGAACATCTCGCTATCGCTACGTATCAATAACACTACCAAAATAAATCAGTACGGCTATCAATACGTATCGATAACACTACCGGGCTAAATCACTACGGCAGCTAAGGGTTAGGGTTAGGGCTACGTAAGGAATACGCTTAGGTTACGAAAATGGTTCGGGTAAAGGTTAGGACTAGGGTTAGGGTTAGTCTGTCAGAATTCAAACTGACAGACTGGCACAGTCATCATTTGTTTTTCTCTATGGGTAGCAGTGGTAACATCGGGTAGTTCTTTTGACACATAGCGACAGCGCTACGCACACGCTGAAAGCAGTCGTTCTGTTCTGTTCTGTTCTTTTATTAGTCAGTCAAACGGATGGAATGAAGCTGTTCGACGTGAGTGTGCCCATACAATGATTTCGCCGAAGCAATACTCCCCCCCCACACACACACACGCACGCACGCACGCACGCACACACGCACGCACGCGCGCGCGCGCGTACACACACACACACACACACACACACACGTATATATACACATATACACACACAAACTCACTCTCACTCTCATATACGCATACACACGCACACACACACACGCCCCCCCCCCCCCCCCCCCCCCCCCCCGTACTCACACACTCCTTTGTCTCGCATATCCTTCCTGTCTTGATTTGTTACTTGACAGAGGGCAATACAAAGCATTCTCGTATTGCTTTGACTTATTCTTGATCCATTTACTTATTTGACAGTCTGACTTTCCGCGTGACAAATCTCGGTTGATTTACCGAAAGCGCGAACAAGCGAACAGATACGGGTAGTGAATGTAATTCGAACATCTTAAAGAAAAAACCCACAACAACATATCATTGTAGCACAAAGAAAGGCTCAGAAAACAAAACTGATATTTCAGAAAATAACACAACATGCATTACCCGCATTTTACTGAGTATAAGGCGCACCTGATTATAAGGCGCATCCCGAATTTTAATACAACATTCAGATTTTGTTACTCTATTTTATTACTATATTATTTGTCACATTATAAGGCGTAGAGGTTTCAATCTGCGGGGAAAGTGTCGCCTTATAGTCCGTAAAATACGGAATTGAAAACATGATCATTATACTGGAAAATATGGGAGAAAAGGAAAAACTAGTATTTGTTGCAAAAGACTGATCAAGTTGCCTCCTCGTGGTAAGTAGTTTGAGAATGTGATAGAGTAATAATTATGAGCAGGGCTAAATCTATTGTACGCCACTAATGTGATTTTGCAAAAAATGAACATTACCGATTCAGATAAATGTACTTTTTGTCATAATGAAAAAGAAAACATTCAACATATATTTTGGGCCTGCACACATGTAAAGAAGTTTTGGAAAGCATTTCAAAACATGGTGAATTTGAAATGTGAACATGTAAATTTATTTCTAACGGAAAGCATAGTGTTATTTGGATGCGGTGATCGCTTCAAATCTGATAGTACGTTTGACCTTATTTTGCTGTTGGCATTTGTTTATATATATAAATGCAGATGTGAAGGAAAACACCCACAGTGTGAACATTTTATCCCATATTTAAAAAAGAGATATGTTTTTGGAATAGGATAGGAGGGGTTGTTGTAAGGGCTATGAATGCAGCATTTAAAAAAGGGGAACTTTCGTCTGTTCAAAGGCAAGGAATCATAACATGCATTCCCAAGGGAGATAAACCTCGTAATTACATTAAGAACTGGCGTCCGATATCCTTGTTGAACGTTGTCTACAAAATAGGCTCCTCTTGCATTGCCAATCGGCTGAAAATGGTTCTTCCAAAGCTCATTTACGAGGACCAAATTGGTTTTATACGAAACAGATACATAGGGGACAATATAAGGCTTATATACGATACAATAGCTTATTTAGAAGAACATAACTTACCAGGGTTATTATTAAATATAGACTTTGAAAAAGCCTTTGATTCTGTCAGTTGGGATTTTATGTTTAAGGTACTGAAAGCTTTTGGGTTTGGGCCGGACATTTGTAATTGGGTTGGATCATTTTATAAAAATATTAGGTCGTGCATTGTTGTTAACGGTCAAGTTTCTAACTGGTTTGACATTAAACGAGGATGTAGACAGGGTGATCCACTTTCCCCATATTTGTTCGTTTTAGTTGTTGAAATTCTTGCTATTATGATACGTGAAAATAAAAATATAAAAGGTATTACAATTAATAATGTTGAACATAAACTCTCCCAATATGCAGATGACGCTGAATTTATCTTGGAAGGTGATGAAAGATCTTTTGAAAATTGTATGAACATAATAGATATATTTGGTAGTAAATCTGGTTTACAGATGAACCCAGAGAAAACAGGTGCGGTTTGGTTGGGTAGTCGTAAAAACTCACTAGTTCGCTACATGCCACATTTAGGTCTTGAATGGAACCCACCAAAATTCAAAGTTTTAGGGATATGGTTTACTAATGATTTAAAAGATTGCTTGCACATCAATTATTTAGAAAAACTTGCTGATGCCAAACATTTATTTAGAATTTGGGTAAAAAGACAAATCACACCTATAGGAAGAGTAGCTATTCTGAAATCTTTAATTTTATCAAAATTAATATATCTATGGATCCTACTACCTAATCCACCTGACAATTTTTTCAAGACATTACAGACATACTGTTATAAGTTTATATGGAATAACAAAAATGATAAAATAAATAGGAAAACGTCTCACAGAAGTTTAAGAAATGGAGGCCTTGGCATACCAGACTTAAATCTTTTGTTGCTGCGCTGAAATTGACGTGGGTGCGAAAACTACATACAACAGAACACAGTTGGAAGTCAATCATAATGTCTGTGTCACCAATACTCAGTGACATGCAGAACTATGGGCCAGAAATAATTTCAACTTTTCCTAAAATGAATGTCTTCTGGAAAGAGGTTTTTGATGCATATAAGGAGTTTTTCTATAGGGTTGAATGTAAAAATTCTGGAGAACTGTTAGCAGATCCATTATTCTACAATAATAGAATTCAGATAGGCAAGAAATACATATCTGGTAGAAGATGGATTGCGAACGGGGTTAGCAATATATCACATTTTGTTCTTCAGAATGGGTCATTCATTTCATATGAGGAATTCAAAGAAAGGTATAGTGTGAATATGAATTTCCTTACTTTCTCAGGGTTGAAAATGTCAATAATGGAATACATACGAAAAACAAATGTAACGATTCACAATAATAAATGCCTTGACATGCCTAATTGTTTAAAGAAGATAATGTCTATTTTTAAAGGGTCAAAATTATATTATGATATATTTTTGGGAAATAGTGCATTGCCAAAATGTTGTTTAAAGTGGGACGAAAAAATGAATGTTCAAAATGATTGGAAAAAATGTTTTTTCTACGTTCACAAGACAACAGATACAAAACTTAAGTGGCTGCAGCTCAGAATAATACACAGATGTCTAGGCACAAATGTAATTCTTAAACAAATGGGTATTAAAAACAATGATCTGTGTGGCTTCTGTAACAAAGAAAGACAGCATCACCCACATGTTTTGGCAATGCAGTGTTGTCCAACGTTTTTGGAGTCAATTAGCAGATGTAATTAATGAAAAATGTCATAATGTTGTTAATTTGCATATTACAGAGCCTCTTGTTATTCTGGGTAACGATAAAAACATAACTATTGATTGCATTTTTTATTTCATTATGTTACTTGCAAAAGAGTACATATACAATTGTAAATTGAACAGTACTGTACCTGTACTGCAAGGTTTTATAAATAAGATAAAATACAGATATATTGTTGAAGAGTGTATTGCCCATAAAGATTTGATGCATAATGAGTTTGTTGCCAAATGGGCCTCTTATGTGCCTGCCTTTGAAATCTCAGGCTAAATCAACTGTTTGTATCTGTGTGTCTCCCCCCCCCCCATCCCCCCTCTCTTATTTGCTACAATTTTGTGTGCTTATGAATTTAAATAGACCCAGTGTAAATGTGTATTTGGGCTAAATTATTAATTTGGTTGACAGCTTGTCTTTTGATTCGCATCTCACTTCTGTTTTCATGCGCTCATGATATATCTCTTATTCAATGTGCGCACGCGCGCGCGTGTACGTGTAAGTAATTTTCTTCATCTTCCTGATTAATGTGAATTTGCTTGACTTGTATATTTTTATGTTGATTTTGTGTATCTGTGAATTTTCGCTCGCTGTCACATACACCAGAAGATGTTCTTATCTGTAGTTTTAGTTTTGTTTTTTGTTTGTCGTGTGCTTGTCCTTTATTTTGTTTATGCGTGCTATTTTGTCTTGTCAGCTACGTTGTTTTTGTTTGTTTGTTGTTCTTTCTTTCATTTTCACTTTTTTTTCTTTTCTTTTTTTCTTCCCCTCCTTTTATTATTACAACAACAACAAAAAATACATTAATGCATGCAAGAAATTGATGATATATATGTGTGTACAATATGTATTGTAAAAAAAGAAGTCAATAAAAAACCCCAAAAAAAACCTATGAAATTGAGAAATGTATTTTTGGTTTTGAAATGTCACAAGAAGTTTTTTTCACACGATGGCATCCATATTTATCTCTTTTGCGTTAATTTGAATGTACGACTATATAGACCTTCACGGGACCTACACAGTACCTCCCCCCAACCTGGGGAATTTTGAAGATAATGTTTTTTGGAAAGTTTGACCCCTGAGAAGTGTGAATCAGGTTGTTTGCATTCAGCAAAGTGGTGCGTTTGGCAATGGTGCACTCACAAAGTTACGTAATACCGAAAAACGAAACATCGCGACTGAGGGAAGGGGTATCTCTTTTCCCTAGCTTTTAAATTCAAACAGATCACATTTTCTTCACAGGAAGGATGCACAACAAGTCTTCATTCACATGAAAAGTCAGCATTTTTGAGTGAAGCTTAGTCTTCATCCACAAAGTAATCGTCAACATCATCAAAGTCAGGTTCTTGGTTGTCATCTCCCTGGTCCTGTGGCTCTGGCTCTAGCTGCTCGACAAGAATTTCAACCAGCTCTTGTGGCATGAAGAAACCCTGTGTCCATTTGATTTGCAGATTGCCATCTGCCAACTCCCATCCATGTCCTGCTGGCTCAGGAAGGCTAGGCATAGCCTGGTCTGCTGACAGCCAGATGAGTGTCTGAAAGTTTACTCACTTCAGATGCATTCTGAGAGTATCTCTGCAAGGTGGCAAGAGACTCATGTCCATCCCAGTGGAGCTGTTCAGCAGAGAGGAGGTGGACAGGACGCTGAAGCGCTCTTGGAACTTTTGGTGGTGCAACTTGTTGACTTGTTTGAAGGAAGGTGAACCATACAGAAGGCACGTGAACTCCTCAAGTTTATCCATGACATGTTCTGGGATTTCATCAGCAGTTCCGAGTTGAAGGAACACTTCGAGAAAGTGTTGATGTTTCTGAAGTAGTTTCAGAGCTGCCACTTTGCCCTTCCTGACAAATGCACTAGTTGAGTCGCAGCCCAAGTAGGCATGCAGTGCTGGTAGGGCTTTGCAGATGTCTTCTCCAGTGTCAGTGATGATGCTTTCGATGTTGGGAATCCTTCTCTTAGCCTTATCCCTACTCCCAGTGTCAAAGAGAACTGTCTGCTTGATGTGCTGACAGAAGTAGAGCAGTAAGACAAACACGTCTGTGTCTGGCGATCTGACTGGAATCGTGGCATCATCTGTAGTGTTGGCTGCAACATGGCGACAGTGGAGCACAATCCTCGTGTCAGCCTCTTCTTGGTTTGAACAGAGTTCTTTCACTTCTTCTGACAATGTTGTCTGTCCATTGATGCTTTGCAGCCTGATGCACTTTTCATCACAAGCGAACAGGATCCGTCTTCCCTGGAGTTTTGGTGCATACTTGTCTTCCTCCACTCGTCCAGAAGAAATCTGATGAAACTTCTTTTGTTTTCATCGTTTGACAGGAAACCTTTCCAGTCTCTTGGAACCTTTGTCGCAGGCCCTTTGATCAAGTGAGCTGGGGCTGACCCTCTCCTGTTTCTCTCAATTCCTTTAATTGAATTCTTTTAGTATGAGTCAGTCAGAAAGTCTACACGTGCTACTTTTGGCAGCTGACAGAACAAATTCTCGGCAAGTTCTCCAAATGTGGGGGGCAATGCCACCTGTGCCTGAAATACAGCGTTGCCGTCGACGATGTAATTGTTTTTCTCATTGTGAGGCTTTTCAGAAATGTGTGCCTCAGACTCCAGTTAATGCATGAGTCTGCTTTTGTCTGTTTTGGCTGGTGTGCCATCAGACATGGCAAGGGCCCATGGGACTGGCCCGAGTGGGTACTCAAGAACTCTCTCCAGGCTTATGTTGTACTTGATGGTGAGCAGGACCAGTTGCGATAAGACGTTTCTTTCTGCTGCGACCTGCTGGGTCTTCTTGGATTTGCTGCTGGACACTTTCACAGACTTTGCAGTCTTTGAAAATGTCTTCAAGTTTAGTTTCTTGATAGGAGCATTGAAGCTGACAGTTCTTTCAAGTAATCTCTCTTTCACAAATTCTTTATAGGCTTCTTCTCCAACTTTGTCAGCATTGAGGAGGTCATTCTGAACATCTTTGGGTGCTGGCGCTCCAGGATAAGCAGTAGAGCTCATTTTTGTCTTCAACCGCGAAAGGGTTCACAAAGTTCTGCATGGCTTGCATGACTTTCACTGTGTCATCATTGCTTTGCGTTATTTGGGAAGGCCTTAAGTCCTTGTGGGCAGAACAGTCCTGGCTTTCCATGTCAGCGTTCTCAAGCGTTGCTTGATGGTACAGTCCTCTGGCGTGCCTTGTAGTGCACCACCTGTGGTATGCTGACTTGTTCGTACTGAAACCTATGATTCCTCCTTGGCTTTTGGCATGCCTATTAATTGTCTGCTCGATCGTGATATCGACCACATTTCTGGAGCCAGGTACCGAGGATCTGTTCACGCTGAAACCCTTTTCTTGCAGGAGCTTTTCTGCACCAGGATGTGATGTAGGGAGATTCAACATCGTCTGCAGGTAGACTGCTGTGTAGTGAGCATAGTTGGGATGGTCATAACTGAAGAAGAGTTTGACCATGTTCTGCAGACTTGCAACATGAAGAGGGAAGTTGTTTTCTTTGGTGGCTCTCTGCAGTTCCAGCATATTCCACACCCTGCTCATGTAATTCATCCAGAACTGAGGTGTCTTGCCCATCTCACCCTTGCGTGCACGCTCTCTGAACTGGAACAGACGTGAAAGGAGTGTCCTGCATTTCTCATAATTTGCAAGAGCTGCCCTCAGCATTTCGTCACTTGGTGCCTCGGCTAGTCTCTGAAACACTGCTCGTGTCTCATCATCAAAGAGCTCATGTTCTGCCTTCTCAAATGCATGAGGCAAGAGCCGTTCCAGTGCCTCCATAACACGTTTGTGCACCCTGAGAGCCGTGTTGTAGTTCTTGCCAGAAAGGACTTGGTCAATTGATCCACTAGCACAGATACCAGATTCAATGAGAATGTCTTCAAAACCACTGCACTTGAGACTTTTTCCAAGGGTACACGTGTAGGCACATGCTAGGTGGAACATTCCCAGCCTGACAATGACGTTCTTGAAGTCATGTTGGTTTTGCCAAACAATGACGAGGGCTATTTTTTAAAGCAGCCATGTCAAACGTCAGTAGTGTGTATTGCTGTCCAACCAGTTCTGAGGCTTCCTTAGAAAGACGCAACAAGTGCTGCACAGTGGCATTGTCAGTGATTGGGGCAAACACTGGAGCCATGTACTGGACATTTGATTCTTGTTGGCTGTCTTCTGTTTCAGTTGCAGTGATTGAGACCCACCCTGCCCAGCATGGCACAGTTTGTTGGCTTTCATTGACAAGGGCTCTGCAGCAAATCCACAGTATATCAGACATCTTCACATGCTCGTCCACAGATGGGGCTTCAGCTACAACAACAGAAATGCATGGTTCACATTTGCTTTTAGCAAAGCATGGGTCAATTTCAGTGGGCTGGCATCTTACTGAATGCTCTCGTGCCCTTGGCATGGAGGAAGCTGGAGTTTCCAAGGGCAAGGGGTCTGAGGATTCTGGATTCTGGTCTCACAAAGTCTAGAAAAATGTAATCCGTTTAAATACTAAAGTGAAACAATAGAGATTCCCCTTCCCTCAGCCACAGGGTGTCGCACTTTGATATTACGCAACTTTACGTAACCCTGTGAGCGCACCACATACATTCTAATGAAAGGTAATGCAGACACACAAGTTGTAGACAATACCAGAGTGATCAGAAAGTCAAAACAAAATGATTTATGTGAATAAATAAATGAATAAAGGAGATCCCAGCTGCCCGAGTCGCGACGTATCGCGCTACGGAATTATGTAACTTTGTGAGTGCACCATGGCCAAATGCACCACTTGTTTGAATGCAAACAACCTGATTTGCACTTCTTAGGGGTCAAGCTTTCCAAAAAATACTGTCTGCAAAATTCCCCAGGGGGGGGGGGGGGGGGGGGGGGGGGGGGGGGGGGGGGGGGGGGGGGGGGGGGGAGGGGGGGGGGAGGGTTTTTCGGTTCCTAGGTGAAGGTCTAATACGTTTTGGTTGAAAGCGATGTAAAGTTCGAATTGTTGTTGATATGGCCACATGTATAAGAATGTGTGTGTGTATGTGTGTGTGTGTGTGTGTGTGTGTGTTTGAGAGTTGCATTTATAAGATAAGTGTTGAAAAGGGTTAGTGTGTGTGTGTGTGTGTGTGTGTGTGTATGTGTATGTGTATGTATGCGAGCATTAATGTGTTTTGTTACGTGTTGTGACTATTGGATTCGTAAAATGCCAAAAAAGGAATACAAAACAAAGAAAGTAGAATTACATATTTAAAATGGACCTTCAAAAGTGAATGCAAACGAATTGGTGCAACACGATTCTCCCGGATTATTAAATAACGGTGAGTGATGATGGTAATGATAGGGGTGATGATGACGACGACGATGACGATGGTATACTAAATGATGATGATGATGATGATGATGACAATGAGGATGGTGAGAACAGCATTACAAAAAATACATCCCGCAGAAGATCATGTCAAAACTTCGGTCATTGAACAATAATACAAATCCGTTCCCAGCATGTAGCATCAGCCTAACATTTCGCCATTGGATGGGCGACACGTGTAATTAGCATCTTCAAGCTACATGAAGCCACCACTCCCCTAAGCCAAACTCATTAAAACAGAAGGAAGGATCATGAAAAGAGAATAATATTAAAAAGTATCTATGTCTGTCTATATGTCTGTCTGTCTGTCTCTCTCTCTCTCTCTCTCTCTCTCTCTCTCTCTCTCTCTCTCTCTCTCTCTCTCTCTTGTTGTCTCTCTCTCTCTCTCTCTCTGTCTCTCTCTCTCTCTCTCTCTGTCTCCCCCCCTCTCTCTGTCTCCCTCTCTCTCTCTCTCTATTTTCACTCCCCCCCTCTCTCTCTCTCTCTCTCTCTCTCTCTCTCTCTCTCTCTCTCTCTCTCTCTCTCTCTCTCTCTCTCTCTCTCTCTCTCTCTCTCTCTCTCTCTCTCTCTCTCTCTCTCTCAGGCTTTGCCTAAAATCTATCTCTCTCTCTGGAAAATAAAGTCTCTCTCTTTCAAGTGTCTCTCTCATCTCTTTCTCTCCTCTCTCTCTCTCTCTTCTCTCTCTCTCTAAGTTCTCATAGTCTCAAGTTTCTCTCTCTCTCTCTCTCTCTCTCTCTCTCTCTCTCTCTCTCTCTCTCTCTCTCTCTCTCTCTCTCTCTCTCTCTCTCTCTCTCTCTCTCTCTCTCTCTCTGTGTGGTTATAAGTGAGATAGAGAAGAGATTTGGATTGAGACAGGAAGAGAAATAGAGACAGACGGAGTGGTAATTATATAGAGGCAGAGAGAGAGAGAGAGAGATACTTCAGACTTCAGAAACTTTATTGTACAAGAAAAGACTTTAGGCTGGGCCTAGTCTTCCATTCTGTCCTTGGTGTGAGAGAGAGAGAGAGAGAGAGAGAGAGAGAGAGAGAGAGAGAGAGAGAGAGAGAGAGAGAGAGAGAGAGAGAGAGAGAGAGACAGACAGACAGACAGACAGACAGACAGACAGACAGACAGACAGAGACAGAGACAGGCAGAGTGAGAGAAAGAAAAAGAGAAAGAGGTTAACAAGGGATGGAGAAGCAGGCAAGTGATAATTGGAACTTCTCAAGAGTATAATATGACTATCATTATCACATGCTTCTCCCTGAATACAATGCAGACAGGTAGCCTACGGTAATTGCGCTCATTAGACACAGCACGGTGGTCAAAGGCTGCAAAACTATTTCGTTCTTGTCCGCTTCACACCCACTGGTATGTTGTAACCCCACCCCCACCCCTCTCCCCTGATGATTTGCTTGCTTGTTTTCATCTCTTTTTATCGCTGCTTTCATATCAATCATTTACGGGGGTTGGGGTGCCCCCCCCGTGGGGACACCATGGGGGGTCTTTTGCATAAATAGTTCCCCCACCTTCTGGAAGTTATGTGCTTGTAACTTCATCTAATCTGTCACTCTCTTTGACTGCTTTTTTCCCTTTCCTTACTGTCGTCTACTATCTTTCTGCCTTACCAGTCCATTCTCTTGCCTTTTGTTTTTTCTTCTCACGAAACACTTTGAAAAAGATTTCCTCCCACCGAAGTCGGACTTGCTAGGCGTAACTATTTCTTAGTTAGGCGCTTAGCTTAACCGTTAACGGCAGCATGACGCATCTGCGCTCATAATTGACAGGGAACTGTCTGAGTGATCGAAGAAGAAGAAGGGGGTTGGGGTGGTGGGTGGGTGAGTTGTTTGGTTGTTGTGAAGAATATACTTGTTTTGCACATACCTTTTATGCCATTCCCATCAAAGTTGAGGATCATTTTGGTCTTTTGCACCTCCTTTTCTTTGTATTTGTATCCGTACCTAACCATGCAACCGTTGCATATATACGCATCTGTTAACTCATTCAAGTCGTTGCACCCGTATATGGCTGGATTTAATATAAAGCTGTCAATTTCATGAATTTGTGTCAAGGGAAGTTAATGTGTGTGCACACCTCACTTTGGTCACTTCTAAACTCGCTTCGCTCCCTTAGACCACAGTTTTGCCTCTTCCGTTGCGTTTATTGTGGTTTGAAGTGGGGTAACTAATGGTCAACCTATGGCGATCTTTTTCACGCCAGAGGGCAGTCAATGCTTTAGGGGCTTATCACGCGATTTTCTTACTTGGGCGTAGTGAGAGAGAGAGCGATGGTAGGACCACTCACTGTCTCTCTCTCTTTCTTTATCCCCAACTAATAATATAGAGAGGATTAGCCCCACACGAGCGTCATGCCCTCTGGCGTGAGAAAAATCGCACTAAGTCTCTCATTGCTGTAGGGAGTTTTGTCCATATAAAGTCTCTCTTTTTTATGTCTGTTTTCTTTGTGTGTATGACTGGAGTGATTTGTGAGTTTTTTTTAATAAATCAAAATCATTGCGATGCGAATGAGTTAATCAAACAAGCAGTAATAAATGTCCACACATCTTTGTTAGTGCATATAATTATTGTCATTGCCTTCAAAGGGCCAAGTAGTGCGAAATGGAAACACATTTGTGCCGACTTCAGAAAACAAACAAACAAACAACAACAACAACAAAAACAACTATGTGTACAGCATCCATAAACACTTTTAATGAAAACACAAAATAAAACAACAAAACATGTCAAAAGTGTTCAATCATTTTAAGGGGAAACGCACAAGGTTTTGTTCGTTTATGTTTATCCTTTATGAGACGCTCACAACTCACCAGTTTGAAAAGCAATGCACATGCTAGCTGATAGAAGGTGACCCTTAGTTTGTGTTATGTCTAAGCTTAGCTTTCACATATAATTATCTGTTATTATCGGCACTTGTATTGTACTTACTTTCGCTGGGATACTTATGTGTTTTTTGTTTGTTTGTCTGTTTACGTTTTGGGTTTTTTGTTCGTTAGCCGTTAGTAGCATGTTGCTATGTACATAATTATGTTGTCACTGTACAGTATAATTCGATGGTTTGGAGTCAAAACGGACTATCTTTAGATAGTCTATTGACGTATTATTGAACATATTGTGAAAACTAATAACTTGTTTCAAAAAGAGACTGCATAAATATAAAAAGCACAATCCCCATTTTACATAAATTGCAGTCTTTTTTAATCCAAGTTCTTAGTTTTTGCAATGACATCAATAATAAGTCAATGGACTATCTAAAGTTAGTTCGTTTCGACTATAAGCCATCGAATTATATTATTCAAAAGTGCCATTCTCCTTTCATGGCTCTTTAATTTTATTTCGTCTGTATGTCTTCAAATTATTTTCGAAAATCATTACACTTTACAGTAATAATATAGTTTGAGATAGGATAACAGCCGTACATCTTACAGCGGTGTATCCGTGATTCGCTCTAGTTATCATACCATTATCACTAAGATGCCATATGTTCAGAGGTATACGCATATATATCTGTAATAAATCTATATTTTGCAATGCACGTAATTTGATCATTTTCTCCTAGGAAACCCCCATTAACATTGTTTTCTGTTTTCTTCGTCGTCGTCTTCTTCGATCGCTCAGACAGTTTCCTGTCAATTATGAGCGCAGATGCGTCATGCTGCTGTTATGCGCCTAATAAAGAAATAATTAGGCCCAGCAAGTCCGACTTCGGCTGGAGGAAATCTTTTTGAAAGTGTTTCTTGAAAAAACAAAGGGCAGGAGAATGGACAGGAAAGGCAGAAAGATAGTAGATAACAGTAAGCAAAGGGAAAAGGCAGAGTCAAAGAGAGTGACAGATTAGAGGAAGTTACAAGTACAGAACTTCCAGAAGGTGGGGGAACTATTTATGCAAAAGACCCCCCGGTATTTCCACGGGGGGACGTTTTCTGTTTTAACAGTCAGTATCTTTTAAATGAAATGTCTTCTGATATCTGTTTTCAAATTCTGGATCAACCAGTTTATGGGGCTCTATAAAAGGGTCCCGACACATAAGAAATTGATGAAGATAATAGCAAACTAATATAGATGGCTTTAATAGCAGTGCCTTTTTATGGTGGACGTTAACTTTCTCTTCGGGTCAGACAGTGTATACGACATTCTAAAGAGAAAACAAGATTATGAGGGCGGGGGCAGAAAGTT
Source organism: Phymorhynchus buccinoides (assembly GCA_017654935.2). Taxonomy (NCBI): domain Eukaryota; kingdom Metazoa; phylum Mollusca; class Gastropoda; order Neogastropoda; family Raphitomidae; genus Phymorhynchus; species Phymorhynchus buccinoides. The sequence continues at coordinate 39,773,866 of CM065686.1, forward strand.
AGAGAAAAATAAAGCAAAAAGGACGACGCACTTGATAACACACAGCTGTTCCGTCGCACACAAAGTCGAGCTAATTAGTTAAAAGGCTGAATAATTATAGAAATCTTAGATTAAAACAGAATGTACTAAGCACGTCATTTAAAGGGGCACCTGAGGGATCCGTTTTTGCAAGAAACACGTCGAGATCACCAGAAAGACAGCCTTTTCAAGGATCGGAACACTCACTTTGCTCTGGTTTCTTAGAAATTAAACCGTCAAAACGGCGATTCCTCCTTGGCGGAGATGCCGGAGAGAGAAGCCATTTTGGATGGGGTGGGTGGAGGTCACTCATTGTGGTTGAAGCGCTTTCTTTCTTTGTAGTGCAGTAAAATAAAAAATGGAGCTATTTCCTTTGTTGTGAGCGAAACTCCTTTAGATAAACTGTATAAAATAAAACAATAAATAAAAAAGGCTTGTATTGCGAAAAGTTCGTGCAAACGATTTGGTCGAAACGCAGGCAGCCATTAGAAAAGAGACGGCAAACGCCTTCTCTTTGGATGAAATAATTTGACTTCCAGCACGATTTGACGGCTTGATTTCTGGGAAACCAGAGCAAAGTGAGTATTGCAATCTCTATAAAGGGTGTTTTCCTGGTGATATGGACGTGTTTCTTGCAAAAACTCATCCGTCATGGTGCCCCTTTAAATGTTTTGGCTGCATGTTCTGCATAGTATTTCAAATATGTCTCTTTTACCGATTAATTGTAATTGTAATGTTTATCAGTATCATGAAACACATTGTAGTAGAAAACGTTCTTACACAATTCACCTAGCATCGCAAACATATTAATACATTTGCCCATGAGTGAAAATCTAGCAATTGTAACTGATTATGATTAGTGAACACTGATTTTTACAGTAGTCTGTATTATTAACTCAATCCAGTTTGTATTAAGAGGAATGCTACGACTCGTTGTTTGTTATTGTTGAAACCGATGGTTTTCTTATTTAGTTTAATTGCCCAATCTCTAATATCTGACTCACTAATTGAGTAGAAATGGAAGGCAAAAGCATGAAGTAATAGATATGTGGCTACATAAACATTAGATAAAAAAAGTAAGATGAGACTGCGACAGATAAGCATAATATCTCGAAAATTGGTAGCACCTCTAGCAAAACTGTACAAATTGGCTTAAATGGCGTTCTAGATTGGACCACATTGACACAATTCGTTGGTAGTCTTGAGTTTTACAATTTAGTAATTTAAAAAAAAAAAATTTAAACTTTAGCCAAAATAGTTTCTACGTGGGCAATGCTAAGCAACTATCCTGCTCACAAAACGTAGGGGATATTGCGTAATGTAAGATCTCCATGGATTCAGTAACGAAATTATAAGTTATATTCAATTTGAAGCAAAAGTATGTTATTCCTTGAACATAACATCGAAGACTAAAATTAATTTTGAAACGTCATGTGATTGTCAGAGAAGACGGACATCAATGGGTGCAATGTTCAAAAGTCACAAAAATAGTCATAAAACAGTTGAACATGTGTTGGAGCACGGTTTCCTGCAAGGCATAGCGGGGCATTTGATTGAAAATGGTCTGTGAACCTTGTAGACCATGGGAGGGTCTGGGTTTCGTGGATGTGAAGGTGGTCTTGCACAAACTGTGCTCAGTGGAGACACGAATTGTCATTTTGGAGGTTAAAATCTGCCCAACGCTGGCGTTTTTAAATTTCAGCTTGCACCATTAGAGGATTTGGGGACGCCGAGAAGAAACATTAATCCTCCAGACAATCTTCAGGAGACTATTCCAGAGCATGAGAAAGCATTGTCTTGAATGCCTGGTAGCAAACAGTGGCCCAACAATATGTCGACTATGTAAAGGTGTTTTTTGATTTCGAATAACACACCCACTGATGTTTAGCGATTCTGACAGTCACGTGACATTTTTAAATTGATGTTTGTCTTCGATTTTACAGCCAAGAAAGGCTGAACTATTATTGTCACATGGAATTAAATTAACGGTCTGGTTACTGAACCAATTGTGATAATGAAAATTCAATGTCCCCTACTGTTTGTGAGCAGTATAGTCCGAGGTACCATAATTATGTTCACGGTATATGTTGTTAAATACCGTGTTACGAAAGCAACATCACTGTTTTGCAAAATAAACGCTTTGCGTCTATAGACAATGCTTAATAATAATGCATTATGTTTGTGAATATGAAACTAGCTTAGACAATGTTTGTTGCGTATGTGTTTGTTTATTTCTTTATTTATCAATCGGTATTTAAATATGTATACTATTCAATTAAGTGACTGGGTATTTGGTAACTAATTCATTAATTCGTTGACTCTTTTTTTCTATTTCCATCATTTCCATCTACAGTGAATCAAAGGGAGAGTGAATGAAATAAAACAAGGAATGGGAAAAGGCACAGCTGCTTGGTCGTTAGCAGTCTTCACATTGACTAAAGCTGCTGCCACTTTGAGCCATTCGCGTGGAACAGTTCTGTCTTAGCTCACAGTTTATGCGACATGCCGCTTCCTATGTCGTCTACCTTTTGTTTTTTATGGCTGATAAGTAATATATAATACTAATCATTATCTCTCTCTCTCTCTCTCTCTCTCTCTCTCTCTCTCTCTCTCTCTCTCTCTCTCTCTCTCTCTCTCTCTCCCCCCTCTCTCTCTCTCTCTCTCTCTCTCTCTCTCTCTCCCTCTCTCTCTCTCTCTCTCTCTCTCTCTCTCTCTCTCTCTCTCTCTCTCTCTCTCTCTCTCTCTCTCTCTCTCTCTCTCTCACTCTCTCTCTCGTTCTCTCTCATTGCTTTGACAATTGTGGTTATTGCATTTGATCCACGTGTCCGTCTTAGTATTGTGTGTTTATCCTGATGAAAAAAACAACAACTAAAATAGTCAAGTACACATATGATTCCAGGAAGTGACATAATAGCAAGAAGCATTGACAGTAAATGCTTGCAAAACGCATAGAGAAAACAACCAGCCAACAGAAGAAACAAAGAAAATAACCACCACAACAAAATAACTACGGTTTTGAAAGTCGGCCAACATAATCTGTTACTTAATTAATTATTATGGTTTGATTATGACATTTACTGCGAACATCTGGTTCGTTTGTTTATAATGTATGTGGTTGTTTTTGTTTCATCATCTGCGTTGTTCCGAAATTACACAATTCATTAATCTTTCGAATCAAGCAAAAGCAACAGAAATTCCGGTATAGTTTATTTAATTCACAGATTCCATCGTGATGTGATCGACAGGGGGGAAACATTGTTAATGAGGCTTTCTGCCAACCCCGACGGGAAACCACTCCCTTTGCTTATGTCTCTTCCCATGGTGAAACAGATGGCAACATCTACTTTTTGCTGCTCAGAGAGAGAGAGAGAGAGAGAGAGAGAGAGAGAGAGAGAGAGAGAGAGAGAGAGAGAGAGAGAGAGAGAGAGAGAGAGAGAGAGAGAGAGAGAGAGAGAGAGAGAGAGAGACACAAACAGTGAGACAGACATACAGACAGAAAGAGAGAGTGGTATGTGCGTCACGCCACCTGGTACAAACGGCTAAAGATAACAACTCCACCTTAACAGTCACAGTCCGTGACTAATAATCGTTATAAATTGGTCAAAAAGAGAAGACATGGTGTGTTGATTAAGATTGTGTCGTTGACCTAAACACGTTTTTGCCCGCGTTATGTCACTTTGTTTGCATTAACTGAATCCAGTCCAGCCACACGGCGCGCGACCAAATTTGCCATTTGATATTATATATTTTATCCAGATGGTACGTTATTACTGGCATTTTAGACAACTTTAAAAAGCGAAAATCATTTAAAGGTGGACCCTGAAGGATGAGTGTTTGCAAGAAACACGTCGAGATCACCCGAAAGACAGCCTTTTCAAGGATCCGAACACTCACTTTGCTCTGGTTTTCTAGAAATCAAGCCGTCAAAAACGGCGATTCCTCCTTCACGGAGATGCCGGAGAGAGAAGCCATTTTGGATGGGGTGGGTGGAGGTCACTCATTGTGGTTAAAACGTTTTCTTTTTAGTACAGTAGTGCAGTAAAAACAAAAATAGAGCTATTTTCTTTGTTGTGAGCGAAACTCCTTTAGGTAAACTGTATAAAATGTAAAAGAAAAAGAAAGAAAAAAAGGCTTGTATTGTGAAAATTTCGCGCAAACGATTTGGTCTAAATCCAGGCGGCCAATAGAAAAGAGAAGGCGCCTGTCTTCTCTTTCAATGACAGAATTTGACTTCCAGCACATCCGCCTAGGAGGAATCGCTGATTTGACGGTTTGATTTCAGGGAAACCAGAGCAAAGTGAGTATTGCAATCTCTGTAAAGGGTGTTTTCCTGGTGATCTCGACGTGCTTCTTACAAAAACTCATCCGTCAGGGTGCCCCTTTAAGAAAACATGTTTAGAGATTTGGTAGATGATTAGGGTACTACTCTGATTTAAAAGTCTATCAATGTTTGGTTCAAACGTTTGGAGTTTGAAAAAACAAGATCCGACCCCCCGAAAATATCTATCATTTTTATTCACAAAGGAATCACAGATTAGGTCTATTCATAAATATTACATGTTATTTTGTTTTCTTCTTATTGTTCCTTGTTTCTCAAAGTTCTAGCCCCTGCGTAAAGAGAGAGAGAGAGAGAGAGAGAGAGAGAGAGAGAGAGAGAGAGAGAGAGAGAGAGAGAGAGAGAGAGAGAGAGAGAGAGAGAGAGAGAGAGAGAGAGAGAGAGAGAGAGAGAGAGAGAGAGAGAGAGAGAGAGAGAGAGAGAGAGAGAGAGAGAGAGAGAGAGAGAGAGACAGACAGACAGACAGACAGACAGACAGACAGACAGACAGACAGACAGACAGACAGACAGACAGACAGACAGACAGACAGACAGACAGACAGACAGACAGACAGACAGACAGACAGACAGACAGACAGACAGAGAGAGAGAGAGAGAGAGAGAGAGAGAGAGAGAGAGAGAGAGAGAGAGAGAGAGAGAGAGGGGCTAAAACCGTACAGTCACATAAGAATCAAACTTGAGAGAGAGAGGTAAGGGCGTTGGGGGGAGATGAAGAGCTGAAGTCAAACATTACATAAAGGCTGGTACTGTGTTGTAAATGTTTATCATAATTATCATGGGGGTAAATTGTGACCAAATGACAACTTTTTCGTTGCCACTGGGGTTAACGTGTGTTTAGTGCACGGGCACACGGGACCTCGGTTTATCGTCTCATCCGAAAGACTCCACGTTCAGACCATAAGGCCTAGTGCAGAGTGAAAAGAAAAATCCCCTGTACCCAGGTTCGAACTCGGGTTTACTGTGCATAAGGTGAACGCGTTGCCTCTGTGCCACACTACAATTGTGGCACAGTGTGTCCGAATACCAATATTAACGATAAACAACGATCAACAACAACAACAA
>CM065686.1:39784281-39789281 GCA_017654935.2 Phymorhynchus buccinoides
GTAGGAATAGTAGGAATATATTAATGTCTGTCAAAATGTTAATGATACAGTATATTTAACTGAACATGAGAATGTTCTTGCTTAGCATTATGGTAGTAGGAATATTTTCAAACAGGTGTTTATAATACAACATGGGAATTCAAATGCAATCCTTCTTCTTTATTTTGATTACAAGTTCAATACGTTATGATTTCCCCATTACTTTACATACGGGCTTCAAGGTATTTAAGTGGACTTCCCTGAAATCTTTTGTAGGAATTCGTGGTCTTGGGTATCCTGACTCTTATTGCATATATCTGTAATGTTTTCAATATTTCTTACCCCATTCTGCGTTATGTGATAAAGTAGAAGAGCCCGCATAGTTTTGATCAGCTTTTGATCTGGTGAATAGCTGGACCAATCAGAAACCATTACGTTTTGGCCGGAATGTTGGTGTCAAATGTGTTTGCGGTAGCTCTACAGTAAAATCCATATGTTTTAGGCTGTAAGCGTGATTTGATGTAGAGGGGCATTTGATAATTCACACATAATATTGTTATTTTTATCAAACTGTCTATTAATGTGAAGGCAGGAGTGTTTTATCTTGTCGATACCCAATCCATTTACAGTACTGACCGGCAAAATTGCACACTTTTTGTGTAGCCACGCTTTTGTGATTTTCAAATTTGGTGTGCTATGATGTGTTGATCTATTGTATCGAAGCAAATCGCACGAATGCAATGCAACTTCTTAACGTTGTGGATACACACATAAATGAATTATACATCTGCAAAATTTGAAATGATTTGAACAAGCCGTTCTTTTACGCGCATATAAACTGCACGTGTGTAGTTTCTTTTGCCGGTCAGTATACCAATTTGGGCAACTCATGGGCTATGGATACATTAATTTTCATTTATGTTTTGCCGAGATCTTAACCTATCTTGATTAGGTCTACTCAGAGCTTGCACCTGAGAAAAGCACATTCTTCTGGTTTATATTTTTATGGGTTACACACTAAGAAACATGCTCTGCATTTTTGCTCATTACCAGCGGAAGGGACGTCATTTTGTCAAATTTTACGAGTTTATTGCAATCAAATCACCCTCTAAATGGTATATTTAAACACCACAGATTGCCGTCTTGGTACCAATATTTTTGTTTTAAGTAACTACAACTCTGTATTAGCCCGCAACAAAGAACTAAATCAGTTGGTGTTGACGCATATGCACACAAGACGAATGCTCACATGACAGATGCTCACAAGACATTTGCTCACCAGACAATTGCTCACAAAAGAAAGCAACCACTGAAGTGAGTGTGTATGTAAGTGTACGTGTATAAATTGTGTGTATGTATGTGTATGTGTATGCGTATAAAGTGTATGTATATGTATGTGTATGTATGTGTATGTGTATAAAGTGTATGCATGTGTATGCCGGTGTATCGTTTCAGACCATGACTGCCAAATTATGAGATAGCAAAGGGGGCAGCTGCTTTTCAGGTGGGAAGGGGTAATTTTTTTTATAACGGAGAAGCCTTCCGCAGGGCACATCCTCACTCTGTCGGGTAAAGGGATTTGAGGCACCTGGCGTTGCAAAAAATCCCCAAAGGAACCAGTGCACATGCCCCTAGTTTAAGAGTCAGTTATATAAAAGTCTGAGAGAGAGAGAGAGAGAGAGAGAGAGAGAGAGAGAGAGAGAGAGAGAGAGAGAGAGGGTGGAGGGGAAGAGGGAGCATTATTAAAAGTGTGCATACTTATTGTTTTGTTATTGACAACACTTCATGTAATAACACTTTGTCTTGTGAGCATTTCTCGTCTTTTTCGTTAACGTTGTGAGCATTGGTCTTGTGTGAGAAATTGTCTTGTGACCATTACTCTTGTGAGCATTCGTCTTGTGAGCACATGCCACCCAATCAACCCAGTTATCCAAGGTCACTTTGTTCCTTACTTAGTCTCACCCAGTACCTTGATCACGTTCAGTACGTTCATGTGCCTTCAGGCTGTTGATTATATGATATGCATTTAAAAGAAGAATCTCCAAATAATGTTTTCATAAACTATTTGATTGCGCTTGTCTGCATTATATTGCTCAATAAGCACATTGTGTCTGGGTTCTGCCTTTGATTGTCAATCTGCTTTCAATATGGCTGACTAAACAAGTAAAGGGGAGCAACTCTTCTGTCTTCTGGGCTGATTGCATAAACTAAGATTATCTCTCTCTGATAAGTATTCCGTATTCCGTAGTTATCATTTAGACAGCCAGATATTTTAAAATATTTTTGTAGTTATATACTCACATTCTCATGTTCAGTGATAAAAACTATAAATATAGATGCCAATATATTCGTACATAAATAATGTGTATGTAAAATAAGGCAGTGACATCAATGAAGGTGACCAAATTAATTTTGAAATTCTGTCACCGGAATTATTTGTAGGAAAAAAAATGTTTTCTTATCTCAAGGTGAAAACTAAACACAAAATGTACAAAAACTACAGAGAAAACGAAGATATATCTATGAATGTCCCATATGTGTCTGCTCTAGACCGGAGGACGTTAAGCAGAATTTCATCGCTCAAAATATTATACACATCTCAATGGTTAAAACAAATCCTGGACTTTCCTGGTGTTGCACTGCCTCCGGGCATTGCCTCCAGGATCGTACCCACCAGAGAGAGAGAGAGAGAGAGAGAGAGAGAGAGAGAGAGAGAGAGGAAGAGAGAGAGAGAGAGAGAGAGAGAGAGAGAGAGAGAGAGAGAGAGAGAGAGAGAGAGAGAGAGAGAGAGAGAGAGAGAGAGAGAGAGAGAGAGAGAGAGAGAGAGAGAGAGAGAGAGAGAGTGCATGTGTGTAGCACTGTAGTAAGTGTCTTGCACTATTTTTGAGTGATTGTATACCTACATTTTATGAAAAGTTGCCAGCGTAGAAACTTTCCGCAGGAGCATCATTTTGCTCTTAAGGCTTTCGACACTTTGCCATCTCGTTGCGTAAGTTTCATTTTAACTTATCGACGCATGCGTGATAAATGGGTTTGTCATTTTCGAAAAGTCCGATGCTTTTCTCATCATCACGATAATTAATTTCTTGTCTGGAGTGAGCACTTTTGGCCACTTTCTTGCACTGTTGCTTGACCCCTTTGGTTTTTGTGCACTGTAATTTCTGTGATATATGTATTGGGGCCACAACTACGGTGCTTTTGTTTGCATTTATTCAAGTCTTAAATATGTATTGCTTTCGTAGACCACATACTATAACCAAAGATAATCTAAAAGGGTAAGATGGATTACTTAAAAGCTCGGCGAACCGGGCTGGTAGAGTTATCGTTAGTGGGGACGTGTACACTATTCTCAGTGGAGGCTATCCAAGAACTCGGACTGGAACTTGAACGGAGAATTCAACTGGCCTATCGATGTGTAAAATGTGTCACGTTTCAAAGGGACATAACCACTGTTTCTGTCCTCACTACTCATATAGGGAAAAGAGACCGGATGTTTATCTTCCCCTGTACAGACTTTGCTATAACTAACCGGTCCACATCGTTTTGTATGCGTTTCTTACGCAGCTGATTGAACACTGACGCTGATGCGCACACTTTCAATGACTAGCATTCATTGTACTTTGAAAGTGTGGTGGTTAGTACAGTTGGTGGGAAGATTGAATGGATGTTAAAAGAGTGGGAGAGGTGGAGGTGGTTGTACTGGCGGTTAGGGGCGAATATAAGACGATAATCGATGAAAGAGTAAGGAAATGGGGGCCAAGGGAAACTACTGTGGACGTGTTAAGTCGATAACTCATTCCGTGGGTATGGTCCAATGTCGGTGACTCGCGGTCAGTACGGAAGGCCTGTAGGGTCGGAAATAAAAGGGGAAACGAAACATTAGTGAGTGGAGGAGTTTATATGAGGTTTGACCGAGGCGTAGTTACCGCTGCACCTATCTCTGTTGTTAAAAAATCGGGACTTTACTGGAGTTGCACTGCCTCCGGGTATTGCATCCAGTATTGTTCCCACCATCTTTGTATCTACAAATGTCCCATATGTGTCTGTTCCAGACCGAGAGGACGTAAAACACCATTGGTTTTTTTTAGAGAGTGGAGGAAGGATGAAGAATGTGTGCACTGAGGGTTGGACGGGGATCGTGGGTATATAAATTATATATATATATATATATATATATATATATATATATATATATATATATATATATATATATATATATATATATATTGTACATCTGTATTGTTACAAATTCAGGACGTTCCTGGTGTTGCACTGCCTCCGGGCATTGCCTTCAGGATCGTTCCCACCATATATCTATGAATGTCCTATATGTGTCTGCTCTAGACCGGAGGACGTTAAGCAGAATTTCATTGCTCAAAATATTATACACATCTCTATTGTTTAAAAAAATCATGGACTTTTCCTGGTGTTGCACTGCCTCCGGGCATTGCCTCCAGGATCGTTCCCACCATCTTTATATCTACTAATGTCCCATTATGTGTCTGTTCCAGACCGGAGGACGTTAAGCAGAATTTTATTCATTTGCTCACATGCATAACCTCGAACAACGATTTCAAGTGAAATTGAGAACCTTTCATGCAAGGCGTTACATTTGTTGGTGGGAGTATGTTGGTCTAGCTATGCTAGAATTGAATTTGGGAAGCCTGGTGAGAGGGTCAAATGATTGTAGGTGAAACCATGTTAATAATGATTGGGGATCATTTATTGCCTGAATGCCTAAGAAGCTTATGTCTATACCCTCAATATACTGTATACCATTTTGACTTGACTTGAAAGTGTGCGTTTAGTTTTTGACATAAATGTCATGCTTCTTTGCAAATACTAGTACTAGTAGGCCCAAAGCATGTCGTAATTGTATGTGACAACGATGATCTGTTTTGATGAAACTGAAAAATAAAGTATGCAAAATATCGGGGAATGGGAATAGGGCTTCGTGGGTGTCATCCATGCTTTTGTATCGTTTAGGGGTAGCGCGTTTTAGGTTTTATACCTTTTCGCAA
>CM065686.1:39799281-39801781 GCA_017654935.2 Phymorhynchus buccinoides
CACTCTGGTTTCCTAGAAATTAAACCGTCAAAACGGCGATTCCTCATTGACGGAGATACCGGAGAGAGTAGCCATTTTGGATGGGGTGGGTGAAGGTCACTCATTGTGGTTGAAGCGCTGTTTTTTTGTAGTGCAGTAAAAATAAAATTGGAGCTGTTTCCTTTGTTGTGAGCGAAACTCCTTTAGATAATCTGTATAAAAGTTATAAAAAGAAAAGAAAAAAAGACTTGCATTGCGAACATTTCGTGCAAACGATTTTGTCTAAACGCAGGCGGCCATTAGAAAAGATACGGCATACGGCTCCCCTTTGGGTGAAATAATTTAACTTCCAGCACCTCCGCCAAGGAGGAATCGCCGATTTGACGGTTTGATTGATAGGAAACCAGAGCAAAGTGAGTGTTGCAATGTCTGTAAAGGGTGTTTTCCTGGTGATCTGGACGTGTTTCTTACAAAAACTCATCCGTCAGGGTGGCTCTTTAATGGGCATCTTTGTTGGTGGTAGGGCCTACCTAGCCACAGGCAGCTTTGATTGTAAACCAAGAGTAGCAACACTACCGACATATGGTTCCGTTATACTAGCAGTGTCCGAGTTATGAACAACACCCCTTTATTGCAGTGTGGCCACACGCGGCGAAAATTAGTGACAGGTGCTTCCCTTGCACACACTGGTGGCATTTAAACCCCAGAAGGCATCTCTGTTCTGGACCCGGCACTTGCCACAGGTCATTGAGTTCAAACCTGACCGGATGGAATGGCGGAACTGCAGAAGTTCTAGGATTCCACATAACCTATGAGGAAAACAACCCCTCCACCATCAACAACGAAAAACCACAGCTTTTGCCTCCAGGAGTTGACTGACATATGTTGCGCATGGCATTGCAGTGCAGATGAAGATCAATACATGTGTTGCTGACAGCAACGAGACGTTTCGATGCGCATAAAAAATTATTAAGGTGTGAAGGCGTATCAGACTGATTCAGTGTAAAATTTAATATATAACCTCTTTTCACATTTATTTAGTTGATACTGTGATGTAAGCAATCCAATGGCAAACACACGTTTGATTAATTTTAAGATTAATTATCAGGAGATTCGTGCGACTCGGTTCGGGAAAGGAACGTTGTTACCTAGTACTTGCATTTCAAAACGGTTGCGCAACAAACGTAGTTTTAGCATAATGATATACGTGTGTTGCTTCTCAGCAGACTCAGCTTCGTACTTAAAGACCCACCAGATCACGTGTCACAATCACGGGTTTCACATGTTTTCCCTCTTATAGCTGGTAATATTCTTGTTTTGACCAGGTTTGACTCCCATACAAATGTCCCCAAACTGAAAACGAAATATAATTTTAAAGATCAGCCTGAATTTGAAGTCGGGGACATTTGTATGTGGGTCACAGCTACCCAGAAAAAAACCCAAGGAACTTAATCGTGGTGCGTCAGTGTATCTGTAATAAGCCGCCAGCTTGTTATATTGCATCGAATGGTTTGGTTCCTATTAGGGAAGGAGGTGGTATGCTAAAGGTACCGCTGATTATTATTAGGGTACAGTTACCAGAATGAACAAATTCCAAGTAATGCGGCTCTGCTTCTGGTCTGACAGTAATAGCAAGGAAGGTCTGGGTCAATCATAATAATGGGTCTGGGACCAAACAAGTTAGTTCTCTCTCTGTCTCTGTGTCTGCGTGGCTGTCTACCTGTGTAACTGTCTGTGTGACGGTACATGTGCCTGTGTGTCTGCCTCTCTCTCTCTCTCTCTCTCTCTCTCTCTCTCTCTCTCTCTCTCTCTCTCTCTCTCTCTCTCTCTCTCTCTCTCTCTCTCTCTCTCTCTCTCTCTCTCTCTCTCTCTCTCTCTCTCTCTCCAGAAATCCGAAGTGAACAATTACAAAACTAGAATATTATTTGCAAATGCTAAGCATTGCATGTGCATGAGTGTAATCTTATGTTTGCTCCAGTCAATCTGAGTGTTCAGTTTCCCTCTTGAAAGGAGGGAAAACTCGTATGAGTTTCTTCAATAAAATATAATTGTTCATTGCTCTCTCTCTCTCTCTCTCTCTCTCTCTCTCTCTCTCTCTCTCTCTCTCTCTCTCTCTCTCTCTCTCTCTCTCTCTCTCTCTCTCTCTCTCTCTCTCTCTCTCTCTCTCTCTCTCTCTCTCTCTCTCTCTCTCTCTCTCTCTCTCTCTCTCTCTCTCTCTCTCCTGGGAGAATAGGCGTTACCTAAAATCTATATTCTTGGAAAATAAAGTTTAAGTTTTCAAAGTCACTCTCTCTCTCTCTCTCTCTCTCTCTCTCTCTCTCTCTCTCTCTCTCTCTCTCTCTCTCTCTCTCTCTCTCTCTCTCTCTCTCTCTCTCTCTCATACACACACACACATGTGTGTATTTATGTGTGTGGCGTGTCTGTGTGCGCGTGTGCGCGTGTACGTGTGTGCATATGAATGTATTTGGACACGAGTCTGTGTGTTCACTATGCGTGTTTGTTTGTAGGCGCGTGTTCCTGT
>CM065686.1:39806781-39814281 GCA_017654935.2 Phymorhynchus buccinoides
ATTTTGCCGCAGGACTTTCCGCGCAAAATGTTACGAGGCGTCAAAATGTTACAACTGTAACATTTTGACGCGTTGTAACATTTTGCGCTGCCACACCCCTCCCTTATAAGACCTCATTTTGGATGATTTTGAAGGTCTTATTAGGGAGGTTCCACTGTATTCTCATTTACATGCTTTGAAGATGTCTCTTTGTTCGACCACGTTTATTAGCTCAAAGTCGTGCAGTGCAAGAAGCTTCTACTTCCGAGGAGCTGTCTCCCCCAGGGAGTGTCCTGTTTCGGCCCATTTCTTCTAAAAGCCCTTTTTGGTCCGTGAATTATGTCTTTTTCTCTCTGTCACCGTTGCTCTTTTTCTTTCTTGAATTCGATGTTTAACCCTTTCACCGCCAGCCATATTTCAGCCAAACATTCCCATTAAATTTACCTGGGTAGAGGACAAAATCCATCTGCAGTATTGGGGATTCTTCTGTGACATATATAAAATAAGGTATATCCTTACTTCCCAAAACTAAGACAATAGGGTCTTTGGATATTAGACCCCAATTTGATGCCTTTTAGTGACATAGGTGTTAAATCACGTGCTAAAAGGCGACTTTGGCGGTGAAAGGGTTAATATGAATCTCCGTGGGGTGCCAATCAGTGCTTGTTTTGTGCTGCCTCAGTTTCTAGATGGAGACGTCTTTGACTCCCTGATTGAACATTAAGTGGGGTTTTAATTTCTTATGATTCTTATGTACAGGTATGTATGTGCTTCAGCATGGCAAACGTTGCGTTGGCATCGATTAACAACTGCCCTTAAAATGATACTTTTGAATCAGGCGCACAGTCTGTTACTCAAACAACTGAACAAGGTGCATGTTGTTATTAAACACACACACACACGCGTGCGCGTGAGCGCTTACACACTCACGCACGCACACACACACATACATAATAATAATAATAGGGGATACTTATATAGCGCGATACCCCACAATGGGCTCATCGCGCTTTACAACAATATAAATGCATTACAAATCATTTTTAAAAACTAAAAACAAAAAACAAAACAAAACATATAGTTAACAGCATCATATTAAAGTATCATACATAAAATCACAAATTGACTAAAAAGATTTATCAATTAAGACAATATAAAACAGCACGTCACACGAAAACTATGGGAAATATACAACTTTTAAAATATGACTGCACAGAAACAACAATACATACGGTACACTTACACGCCAACATCCACACCCACAGGCACACGCGCACGCACACACGCACCCACGCACCTACCCACACTCACACACGCACACACGCGCGCGCACGCACGCACGCGCGCGCGCACACACACACACACAGAGAAATGGACGTAAATGGACATACAAAGAGAGCATATAAAAGTACATACGATAATGTTCGACATAAAATTTTAAAACATAGATTTAAAACATAATTCAAAAGCAATTTTGATAAATATATTATACTGAATTCCAAAGACTACCAAAAGGTCAACGAGTTCAGAAACATAATGTCGAATCTGAATGCTAATTCGGTAAGAATAAGGTTCAAACTCCTGGCAATAGGCAACAAACTATGTGATTATTTTTGTGTTCCGCAAGGAAAGCTGGAACTTGATGATTTGCCCACTCTCGCAGACTTGATTTAATGTCAAAACATGCCCCTTCCATAGCAGCTCACACACACATGCAAGTTAGCGTCAAAACATGACGTCTGGCTGTTTTTGCAATCGCACTTACCTGTTAGGTTGACGACCTGAAGAATTGTAGTTTGATTTTGTTTTATCATTCTAGACATACACACGTATATACACAGACACAGACACACACGCACACACGCACGCACGCACACGCACACGCACACGCACACACACACACACACACACACACACACACATACGCACGCGCGCACATGCACTTAACGTAGATACATAGTGGGATGATCGCCATTTGCCCAGTTTCAATCTCATCTCATTTCTAAGGTACAAAACATCTTTAATATGTTTATCTATCTGTCTACCTCTGTCACCCTCTTCGCTTCTCTCGGCTCTAACTGTTCTTCCTAGTTGTCTATATCTCTATGAGCAAAGCGACACACACAAACAAATGTCTGTGTCATGTCTATTGAAGTAATAGTTACATATCAGTAGAGTTGCCTTTCTTTGCTTTCTATGTGTCCCGATTTGTTAACCTAAATAAATTGAAATACCCCCCCCCCCCCCCCCCCTTTCTCGCCATGTCTCTGTTTCTGTCTGTGTCTGTTTGTCTGTCCCCCCTCTTTGAATCTCTCGATCTTTCTTACCATGTCTGTATCTCTCTTTCTTTCTTTTTCTATGTCTGTACCTGCTCTTTCTTTCCATCCCTCTTCTCTTTCTGTTTATATTTTCGAAAACATATATCAGTGAACGTGTTTCTAATTATGTTTCTGTGTATCAACTTTTTTACAGCATAAACAAATAGCATCACGTAAATAGAACATTTTTTTAATGTTTAAAAAACAAAGTGCAACGGCGAGCGGCTGCAAAGTCCCCTCGCAGCATCGCCGAGGTACTCCGAAATCGGAATGGCGTAAATTTGACCTTAATGTAAGACTAAATACATCAGTGGATAGCTTGCATCTTGTGCAACAAGCATACCAAATTTGACGATAATAGACTGAATAGTTTTTGATATATAGCCTTGGGGTTCGGACCCGTGATTTGAGCGCGCGCGATCATGCGCACACGCACGCACATAAAAATTCATGACAACTGTGTTATAGACCATTTATCAAGAAACGTTGTGAAAAAAACAGCATTAAAATAGATGCAAAACTTCGCGAGATATTAGCGATTATGTGTTTCGGGGTTTCAACTCCGTAACTGGCGCGACCTTGACCTTAATGTAAAGCTAAATACATCAGTGGATAGCTTGCATCTTGGCAAACTAGTATACCAAATTTGATGATGATAGACTCAATATTTTTTTTTAGAAAAACGGACGAATAGCCGGACGGACGGAGGCACACCGGACGGACACCGGACGGACGGACGGACCAGACAAAAACAATAGCTCCCCGAACCTTCGGCTCGGGGACTAAAACAAAAAACATAGTCAATGAAGACATTGATAACATGAAGTTTCTTCCCCAGCTTTGCAACAATATCCAGAAATGTGAATTGACGTAGGAGAAGAGTTACGCAGATCAGTGCTGTGCCAGAGAAAACATCTTACTGTCTGAGAGTCTCTCATGTGACTTGTGAAACAGAACGGATAGGCTCGCTGCCCTGTCACTGTGTCAGTTCTACCTCAGTACACACTACACAACTGCTTCCAGGAAAATATTATCATTGTGAAACAAAAAAAGTATATGTGCACTTTCGTAATATACTTAACTTTAAGAGAGAGAGAAGGAAAGAGAGAGAGGGGGAGAGAGGGGGAGGAGAGAGAGACAGACACAGACACTGGACACTGGAAAGCTTTATTTGAGAGAGAGAGAGAGAGAGAGAGAGAGAGAGAGAGAGAGAGAGAGAGAGAGAGAGAGAGAGAGAGAGAGAGAGAGAGAGAGAGAGAGAGAGAGAGAGAGAGAGAGAGAGAGAGAGAGAGAGAGAGAGAGAGAGGAAGGAGGAGGAAAGGGATAGAAAGATATCGAAAGAGGGAAGGAGAGGGTGAGACAGACACATAGAAAGAGCGGCATTGGGATAGAGATCAAGGTATATAATAGTGGGACGTGTGTGGCGTGGCAATAGGACACAAATCTACCGTTGCGGTGTGCAAAGAAGAGTAAAGCAGGAGGGAAGGAATCGGGATAACATTCCATGGCAAGGACAATACAGTAGACCTACCACTGTATACCTGCCTCTTAAAGACACAATGACGCACCACGATTAAGTCCCTTGTTTTTTTCTGGGTAGCTGTGACCCACATACAAATGTCTCCAATTTCAAATTGAGGCTGCTCTTTAAAATGATGTTTCGCTTTTGAATTTGGGGGCATTTTTGATGGGGCTTTTTTATGGGAGTCAACCCTGGTCAAAACAAGACTTCTTACCAGCTATACAAGGGAAAACACGTGAAATCCGTGATTTTGACACGTGATCTGATGGATCTTTAATCTGCCTTTGAAATCCCTCTGTGGTTTTCGTTATGAAACAAAATGTATTTTTGTGCACATTTCTTTTCCTTGTTCCAATCCTTACCATTATCTTTTTTTTTTTCAAGCACCCCCACCCACCCACACTCATAACATGGGATCTATTGGTTTGTGTGTTTATGTCATTTCGCAAACACGAACAAGCATTTATGAAGATGTTTTGGAAGAACATGCTTTTTAGTAGATGTTTAAGGTACCCACTTCGATTAAAAAAAGAATTTAAAATGTATTCAATATAAAACCAATCAGACACAGGGAATACAATTTATAAAAAGCAAGAATACTTTGAAGGAAAACGAGAAAGAACGACGAGAAAAACGTTGAAAAATATGATACAATACAATGTAACGTTCTTGAATAAAATCACGTGATTATCTAAACGGTGTTATCAAGTTGAGACAGTTTACAAAATCGTCGATCATGTTATTTACAGCCTTACTGACTGTTCTCAAAGTGTTGGGTTTAGCTTAAATACTTAGACAGGTTCCGAACTATGCCTTCTGTTCCAGATCATGGCAGTTTTATTTTCTCAGCTTTGTGAAGTAGCTGATATAGACAAGACAAACAAGGAAGCCTGGTTTTTGTGTCCTGTCTCCTTTCACAACAGATGGGGGCACAGACCCTGCCGGGGTGTGAGCTTGCCAATGCAAACAGGGCTCTGCGCAGGGGTGCTTCTCCCTCTTGGAAGCCCTAACACCCCCACATGTCAACAAGAAGTAGAGAGAGAAAAGACGATAATCGCATTGATTGTTTTAAAGACCCACCAGATCACGTGTCAAATCACGGGTTTCACGTGTTTTCCCTCTTATAACTGGAAAAAAAATCTTGTGTTGACCAGGACTGACTCCCATATAAATGCCCCCAAATTCAAACCGAAACATCATTTTAAAGAGCAGCCTCAATTTGAAGTTGGGGACATCTATATGTGGGTCACAGCTACCCAGAATAAAACCAAGGGACTTAATCGTGGTGCGTCAGTGTGTCATTAAGCGAATTAAATTGTCAAAAAGCGCACGAAAACAATCGCAATGTGAGGCAGTACGAAAACAAGTGAACACATGTTTTCAGTAGATTAGCAGGGTTATCGAATGGGAAGTGTATTGGATTTAAATTTTTAGGTAAACGTACACAGAATATCAAATCGTTAGAGAAACAGTGCGTGCTTTCAATTTACGGAACTTGAAACAAGTCTGCGTGGTTCTTGGCAGATCTTAACCACAGTATGTCTTTCTCGATTTTCTGTTAACGATGGATAAGGGTGCATAACACAGCAACGAAAACTCAAACCATTGCATTCCTCCCCGTAGGGATACCGGGGGGGGGGTCTTTCGTACAAATAGTTCCCACATCTTCTTGAAGTTCTGTGATTGTAACTTCCTCTAATATGTCACTCTCTTTGACTCTGCCTTTTCTCTTTACTTTCTGTCATCTACTACGTTTCTGACTTATTGACCCATTCTCCTGCCTTTTTCCCAAACAAATCTTCCGAATATTTTCTCCTTTGAGCTCCTCCGAAATCAGAATGTGTTGGCTGTACGCAACGGGGAGACCAGTGAAAACTGAAAACCGGACACATACGTACCTTACCCATTATGGCCATATGACCTGGGAACGCAGAAGAAGAAGAAGAAGAAGAAGAAGAAGAAGAAGAAACCATTGCAACCCTCAAACCTATCACGAGCAAAAAAGGAAATAGAAACGATAATTTTCAAAACCAAAACAGACCACACTAGTACAACAATGAAACAAGTATCAATTCATATCAGTGACGACCACTACAATAAATTAATTGCAATAACTGTAATATGGATAAATCAAGCTATGCCAAATAAATTTTAGCGAGGCTGGTGGCTGCAAGTGCTATACTGAATTTTTAATCCCATGTTACAATTTTCTATGGGTTTTGTTCTCCATTTAATGTCACAGGCAAGAAAAGCAAGCCTAATCATCGTTTTTGATTACTTTCATTATAAACATCCAACATCCAATTGGTCCTTGTATTCGACTACTGTGCGTTAACTAAGCCACACTAATTACTTTTAGTAACGTTTGAAACCCTTTCAACGCTAGACATTTTTCAGCTAAAACTTTCCATTAAACAATATTGGGGATTCGTCTGTGACGTGTTTAAAATAGGGCCTATCCTTACCTCCCAAAATCAAGAACATAAGATCACTGGATACCATACCCTAATTTGATGCCTTTCAGTGACATGGGTGTTCAATCCACACAAAAAATAGCTTAGGGGTTCCAGTTCCTGCCGATTCAGCATCATGCCGAGCTTCCGCTGAACGGGTCTTGGCTGGCTGGGTCACACTAGATTAGGGTTGTTTTTTATTTGTTTTCGTTCTGTGTGCGATATTCGGACCTCGACCAAACAGTATCAAAAAATCAAATTGTTGATTGTGGATACTTAATGAATAATAATAATAATAATCATTGTGGTGCCAAGAGGCGACACTGGCGATGGAAGGGCTTAAGTTCGCTTTGAAAGCTGTTACTGTTACTTTTGTTTTAGTTTCATTTGCAATGTTTTGCAATGGAGTTTTGATCACTCGTCTTTATCATTTCATACCTTGTATATATTTGACTGGATAGAAATAAGTCTGGTATATTTGTTTTGAACAAAACAAAAAGGTTTCTTACTGGGGTGGAAACAGAAACTACATAGAGCGGATATAGATGTCTGGGGAGGTATGTGCATGGAATTAAACACTTTTCACCCTCTCATCTCATTCCCAAACACGCGTGCATCAAAGCGATTAGATCGGCATGTAGGGCAGACAGACAGGCTGAGTGGTAGGTCTGCTGGGCTGCCAATAAGATTTGTATCTCAACACCCCGCACTTCACGATCGACCTTCATTTCTGTTCTCGTTTTTGTTTGTTGGTTTGCATACTCTGTGTCTCTGTCTCTGTCTATGTCTCTGTCTGTCTGTCTGTCTGTCTGTCTGTCTGTCTGTCTGTCTCTCTCTCTCTCTCTCTCTCTCTCTCTCTCTCTCTCTCTCTCTCTCTCCTCTCTCTCCTTCCTCCCCTCTCTCTCTCTCTCTCTCTCTCTCTCTCTCTCTCCTCCCCCTCTCTCTCTCTCTTTCTCTCTCCTTCTCGCCCAATGTATAAATCGACTTACCAGCGATATTTTCCTGGAAGGAGTATAACATTATGTAGTGTAGTGCACCGAGGCAGAACTGACAGGGGTAGTCCATCGGTTCTGTTTGGCAAGCCACCTGGGGTGGTAGGATGTTTGTCATTGCCACAGCACTGATCTGTGTAACTTGAATGTAAACTTAACTTACAGCTATTTTGATTTTTGAGCCCCGGATAATAATATGTGATGGGCTGTGGAGAAACTTAATTTATATGTTTGTC
>CM065686.1:39821781-39834281 GCA_017654935.2 Phymorhynchus buccinoides
CATTCCTGTGGGTTCTTATTTATGTTTGGAATGCCTACCATCTAATACATTCCTGTGGGTTCTTATTTATGTTTGGAATGCCTACCATCTAATACATTCCTGTGGGTTCTTATTTATGTTTGGAATGCCTACCATCTAATACATTCCTGTGGGTTCTTATTCATGTTTGGAATGCCTACCATCTGATACATTCCTGTGGGTTCTTATTTATGTTTGGAATGCCTACCATCTAATACATTCCTGTGGGTTCTTATTTATGTTTGGAATGCCTACCATCTAATACATTCCTGTGGGTTCTTATTTATGTTTGGAATGCCTACCATCTAATACATTCCTGTGGGTTCTTATTTATGTTTGGAATGCCTACCATCTAATACATTCCTGTGGGTTCTTATTTATGTTTGGAATGCCTACCATCTAATACATTCCTGTGGGTTCTTATTTATGTTTGGAATGCCTACCATCTAATACATTCCTGTGGGTTCTTATTTATGTTTGGAATGCCTACCATCTAATACATTCCTGTGGGTTCTTATTTATGTTTGGAATGCCTACCATCTAATACATTCCTGTGGGTTCTTATTTATGTTTGGAATGCCTACCATCTAATACATTCCTGTGGGTTCTTATTTATGTTTGGAATGCCTACCATCTAATACATTCCTGTGGGTTCTTATTTATGTTTGGAATGCCTACCATCTAATACATTCCTGTGGGTTCTTATTTATGTTTGGAATGCCTACCATCTAATACATTCCTGTGGGTTCTTATTTATGTTTGGAATGCCTACCATCTAATACATTCCTGTGGGTTCTTATTTATGTTTGGAATGCCTACCATCTGATACATTCCTGTGGGTTCTTATTTATGTTTGGAATGCCTACCATCTAATACATTCCTGTGGGTTCTTATTTATGTTTGGAATGCCTACCATCTAATACATTCCTGTGGGTTCTTATTTATGTTTGGAATGCCTACCATCTAATACATTCCTGTGGGTTCTTATTTATGTTTGGAATGCCTACCATCTAATACATTCCTGTGGGTTCTTATTTATGTTTGGAATGCCTACCATCTAATACATTCCTGTGGGTTCTTATTTATGTTTGGAATGCCTACCATCTAATACATTCCTGTGGGTTCTTATTTATGTTTGGAATGCCTACCATCTAATACATTCCTGTGGGTTCTTATTTATGTTTGGAATGCCTACCATCTAATACATTCCTGTGGGTTCTTATTTATGTTTGGAATGCCTACCATCTAATACATTCCTGTGGGTTCTTATTTATGTTTGGAATGCCTACCATCTAATACATTCCTGTGGGTTCTTATTTATGTTTGGAATGCCTACCATCTAATACATTCCTGTGGGTTCTTATTTATGTTTGGAATGCCTACCATCTAATACATTCCTGTGGGTTCTTATTTATGTTTGGAATGCCTACCATCTAATACATTCCTGTGGGTTCTTATTTATGTTTGGAATGCCTACCATCTAATACATTCCTGTGGGTTCTTATTTATGTTTGGAATGCCTACCATCTAATACATTCCTGTGGGTTCTTATTTATGTTTGGAATGCCTACCATCTAATACATTCCTGTGGGTTCTTATTTATGTTTGGAATGCCTACCATCTAATACATTCCTGTGGGTTCTTATTTATGTTTGGAATGCCTACCATCTAATACATTCCTGTGGGTTCTTATTTATGTTTGGAATGCCTACCATCTAATACATTCCTGTGGGTTCTTATTTATGTTTGGAATGTCTACCATCTAATACATTCCTGTGGGTTCTTATTTATGTTTGGAATGCCTACCATCTAATACAATCCTGTGGGGTTTTATTTATGTTTGGAATGCCTACCATCTGATGCATTCCTGTGGGTTCTTATGCATGTTTGGAATGCCTACCATCTGATACATTCCTGTGGGTTCTTATTTATGTTTGGAATGCCTACCATCTAATACATTCCTGTGGGTTCTTATTTATGTTTGGAATGACTACCATCTAATACATTCCTGTGGGTTCTTATGTATGTTTGGAATGCCTACCATCTAATACATTCCTGTGGGTTCTTATTTATGTTTGGAATGCCTACCATCTGATACATTCCTGTGGGTTCTTATTTATGTTTGGAATGCCTACCATCTAATACATTCCTGTGGGTTCTTATTTATGTTTGGAATGCCTACCATCTAATACATTCCTGTGGGTTCTTATTTATGTTTGGAATGCCTACCATCTAATACATTCCTGTGGGTTCTTATTTATGTTTGGAATGCCTACCATCTAATACATTCCTGTGGGTTCTTATTTATGTTTGGAATGCCTACCATCTAATACATTCCTGTGGGTTCTTATTTATGTTTGGAATGCCTACCATCTAATACATTCCTGTGGGTTCTTATTTATGTTTGGAATGCCTACCATCTAATACATTCCTGTGGGTTCTTATGCATGTTTGGAATGCCTACCATCTAATACATTCCTGTGGGTTCTTATTTATGTTTGGAATGCCTACCATCTAATACATTCCTGTGGGTTCTTATTTATGTTTGGAATGCCTACCATCTAATACATTCCTGTGGGTTCTTATTTATGTTTGGAATGCCTACCATCTAATACATTCCTGTGGGTTCTTATTTATGTTTGGAATGCCTACCATCTGATACATTCCTGTGGGTTCTTATTTATGTTTGGAATGCCTACCATCTAATACATTCCTATGGGTTCGTATTTATGTTGAATGCCTACCATCTAATACATTCCTGTGGGTTCTTATTTATGTTTGGAATGCCTACCATCTAATACATTCCTGTGGGTTCTTATTTATGTTTGGAATGCCTACCATCTAATACATTCCTGTGGGTTCTTATTTATGTTTGGAATGCCTACCATCTAATACATTCCTGTGGGTTCTTATTTATGTTTGGAATGCCTACCATCTAATACATTCCTGTGGGTTCTTATTTATGTTTGGAATGCCTACCATCTAATACATTCCTGTGGGTTCTTATGCATGTTTGGAATGCCTACCATCTAATACATTCCTGTGGGTTCTTATTTATGTTTGGAATGCCTACCATCTAATACATTCCTGTGGGTTCTTATTTATGTTTGGAATGCCTACCATCTAATACATTCCTGTGGGTTCTTATTTATGTTTGGAATGCCTACCATCTAATACATTCCTGTGGGTTCTTATTTATGTTTGGAATGCCTACCATCTGATACATTCCTGTGGGTTCTTATTAATGTTTGGAATGCCTACCATCTAATACATTCCTGTGGGTTCTTATTTATGTTTGGAATGCCTACCATCTAATACATTCCTGTGGGTTCTTATTCATGTTTGGAATGCCTACCATCTGATACATTCCTGTGGGTTCTTATTAATGTTTGGAATGCCTACCATCTAATACATTCCTGTGGGTTCTTATTTATGTTTGGAATGCCTACCATCTAATACATTCCTGTGGGTTCTTATTTATGTTTGGAATGCCTACCATCTGATACATTCCTGTGGGTTCTTATTTATGTTTGGAATGCCTACCATCTGATACATTCCTGTGGGTTCTTATTTATGTCTGGAATGTCTACCATCTAATACATTCCTGTGGGTTCTTATTTATGTTTGGAATGCCTACCATCTAATACATTCCTGTGGGTTCTTATTCATGTTTGGAATGCCTACCATCTGATACATTCCTGTGGGTTCTTATTCATGTTTGGAATGTCTACCATCTAATACATTCCTGTGGGTTCTTATTTATGTTTGGAATGACTACCATCTGATACATTCCTGTGGGTTCTTATTTATGTTTGGAATGCCTACCATCTGATACATTCCTGTGGGTTCTTATTCATGTTTGGAATGTCTACCATCTAATACATTCCTGTGGGTTCTTATTTATGTTTGGAATGCCTACCATCTAATACATTCCTGTGGGTTCTTATTTATGTTTGGAATGCCTACCATCTAATACATTCCTGTGGGTTCTTATTTATGTTTGGAATGCCTACCATCTAATACATTCCTGTGGGTTCTTATTTATGTTTGGAATGCCTACCATCTAATACATTCCTGTGGGTTCTTATTTATGTTTGGAATGCCTACCATCTAATACATTCCTGTGGGTTCTTATTTATGTTTGGAATGCCTACCATCTAATACATTCCTGTGGGTTCTTATTTATGTTTGGAATGCCTACCATCTAATACATTCCTGTGGGTTCTTATTTATGTTTGGAATGTCTACCATCTAATACATTCCTGTGGGTTCTTATTTACGTTTGGAATGCCTACCATCTAATACAATCCTGTGGGGTTTTATTTATGTTTGGAATGCCTACCATCTGATGCATTCCTGTGGGTTCTTATGCATGTTTGGAATGCCTACCATCTGATACATTCCTGTGGGTTCTTATTTATGTTTGGAATGCCTACCATCTAATACATTCCTGTGGGTTCTTATTTATGTTTGGAATGCCTACCATCTAATACATTCCTGTGGGTTCTTATTTATGTTTGGAATGCCTACCATCTAATACATTCCTGTGGGTTCTTATTTATGTTTGGAATGCCTACCATCTAATACATTCCTGTGGGTTCTTATTTATGTTTGGAATGCCTACCATCTAATACATTCCTGTGGGTTCTTATTTATGTTTGGAATGTCTACCATCTAATACATTCCTGTGGGTTCTTATTTACGTTTGGAATGCCTACCATCTAATACAATCCTGTGGGGTTTTATTTATGTTTGGAATGCCTACCATCTGATACATTCCTGTGGGTTCTTATTTATGTTTGGAATGCCTACCATCTAATACATTCCTGTGGGTTCTTATTTATGTTTGGAATGCCTACCATCTAATACATTCCTGTGGGTTCTTATTTATGTTTGGAATGCCTACCATCTGATACATTCCTGTGGGTTCTTATTTATGTTTGGAATGCCTACCATCTAATACATTCCTGTGGGTTCTTATTTATGTTTGGAATGCCTACCATCTAATACATTCCTGTGGGTTCTTATTTATGTTTGGAATGCCTACCATCTAATACATTCCTGTGGGTTCTTATTTATGTTTGGAATGCCTACCATCTAATACATTCCTGTGGGTTCTTATTTATGTTTGGAATGCCTACCATCTAATACATTCCTGTGGGTTCTTATTTATGTTTGGAATGCCTACCATCTAATACATTCCTGTGGGTTCTTATTTATGTTTGGAATGCCTACCATCTAATACATTCCTGTGGGTTCTTATGCATGTTTGGAATGCCTACCATCTAATACATTCCTGTGGGTTATTATTAATGTTTGGAATGCCTACCACCTAATACATTCCTGTGGGTTCTTATTTATGTTTGGAATGCCTACCATCTAATACATTCCTGTGGGTTCTTATTTATGTTTGGAATGCCTACCATCTAATACATTCCTGTGGGTTCTTATTTATGTTTGGAATGCCTACCATCTAATACATTCATGTGGGTTCTTATGCATGTTTGGAATGCCTACCATCTAATACATTCCTGTGGGTTATTATTTATGTTTGGAATGCCTACCATCTAATACATTCCTGTGGGTTCTTATTTATGTTTGGAATGCCTACCATCTAATACATTCCTGTGGGTTCTTATTTATGTTTGGAATGCCTACCATCTAATACATTCCTGTGGGTTCTTAGTTATGTTTGGAATGCCTACCATCTGATACATTCCTGTGGGTTCTTATTAATGTTTGGAATGCCTACCATCTAATACATTCCTGTGGGTTCTTATTTATGTTTGGAATGCCTACCATCTAATACATTCCTGTGGGTTCTTATTCATGTTTGGAATGCCTACCATCTGATACATTCCTGTGGGTTCTTATTAATGTTTGGAATGCCTACCATCTAATACATTCCTGTGGGTTCTTATTTATGTTTGGAATGCCTACCATCTAATACATTCCTGTGGGTTCTTATTTATGTTTGGAATGCCTACCATCTGATACATTCCTGTGGGTTCTTATTTATGTTTGGAATGCCTACCATCTGATACATTCCTGTGGGTTCTTATTTATGTTTGGAATGTCTACCATCTAATACATTCCTGTGGGTTCTTATTTATGTTTGGAATGCCTACCATCTAATACATTCCTGTGGGTTCTTATTTATGTTTGGAATGCCTACCATCTGATACATTCCTGTGGGTTCTTATTTATGTTTGGAATGCCTACCATCTAATACATTCCTGTGGGTTCTTATTTATGTTTGGAATGACTACCATCTGATACATTCCTGTGGGTTCTTATTTATGTTTGGAATGCCTACCATCTGATACATTCCTGTGGGTTCTTATTCATGTTTGGAATGTCTACCATCTAATACATTCCTGTGGGTTCTTATTCATGTTTGGAATGCCTACCATCTGATACATTCCTGTGGGTTCTTATTTATGTTTGGAATGCCTACCATCTGATACATTCCTGTGGGTTCTTATTCATGTTTGGAATGTCTACCATCTAATACATTCCTGTGGGGTTTTATTCATGTTTGGAATGCCTACCATCTGATACATTCCTGTGGGTTCCTCTTTACTGAATGGATCTTGTAGCTGGTTGTCATTAGCTGTTGCAGAGGTCAATGATAAGGTGAGAGCTGAGCAATATATCATTTTCTACAGTGATGGGAAATCAACGTATAGCTTATTCTTTGGCGAAAAGCCATGTCTCTCAAACTAGCCCCCCCCCCCCCCCCCCCCCACGTAGGGATACCGGGGGTCTTTTGCTTAAATAGTTCCCCACCTTCTGGAAGTTCTGTGCTTGTAGCTTCCTCTAATCCGTCGCTCTCTTTGAATCTGCCTTTTTCTTTTGCTTGCTGCTGTCTACTGTCTTTCTGCCTTATGTTATATTTTGTATATTCTCTCTTATGTGCATGCTTACTTTTTGTGATCTTGTTAATACTAATTATTGTCCTATAAAGCTATTCCGTACTCCGTTTCTGTCACCTCACACAATAGAAAACAATAAAAGAAAATATTTGTTTTCCAGTATAGGCATGTTTATATGTAAAGCGTCTGTTAAGTCCTTTCGCGTATATGTGTCCTCTCGCGGATACCATGACCTACAATAAGCCTAGGGTCTCCCACAGCCATACATAATAATTATTCTTGATCAGCATTTCACCTGTCCAGATCCTGAATTTTTGAACCGCCAGTGCAAACCTCAGCCAAGGCAAACTCACAAAACCACATTTTCCTTCCGTCATGTCCGAGCTATATCTCATGAACCAGTTGGTAGAATGGCTTCAACGTTTGTGTGGTAATGTAACATGGCGAGTAATGAAATAAATACTTGCAATAAAAACAAAAAAAAAAGCAGAAACAGGGTCATTTTAGACAAATGTGCACATAAGGACAAAAAGTGCGAGAGAGGACTTAACAAGCGTCTTTCAGCGTGAGAGAGAGTGCTGGGGGGGGGGGGGGGGGGGGGGGGGGGGGGGGGGGGGCAGTAGGACTCCTATGTGGCGTCATTATGTGTCAAATTAACCGCATTACGCCCTTTACATGGTCTGAGCTGCTGCTTCATAACACTCGGGTCCATAATAAAGACAGATGGGAGGATGGCAAAGCGGGCCATGTGGCAGCAGCTGGAGATGGGAATCATTTTAGCTATGAGTGCTCGGTTGGGATTCTGTTGTTGGGCATATGCAAAGCATTTACTACCAGCAGCTGGGCTACGTGCTCACAAGAAATGAGTGTTTAGATAAACAAACAAAACATGTTTTTAGTAGAAGAAACAAAGAGGGAAAAGATAAAAGAACTTGTGATATTGAATGGTGTATTGGGAAGACATTCAGGACATTGCGATCGAGGGGAGGGGGCACTAAATGCTGATACGTTTTAAGATTACACCTATGTCTTATGTCCACCCATATTAAAAATCGATCAGTGCCAGGAACGCAAGGAAAATGCATTGGTGTTCACCTCAACAAAGCACAGAACAATACGAAATCACTGAAGAAGGAAACTATTGCAGTCACGAAAAAGCCCAATAAAATCTAATTGATCTTCACGTTGATCAATAAAGTAGCACACTCTTTCCATAAAACTGGGTAAAACATGTTCATAAGATGTACACTAACAACACCATAAGAACAGCAGACAATAGGATGAAAGCGCTCAGGAAAACGCTTTAATGGATTAGCCGTACGAAACACCACATACTTTTTGTTACCACCATCAGCCAGTTTATTATAGTCGGGTGGCTACCACTTCAGACAAATCCACAGAGGCAAAGTTCAAAGGAAGCCAGCGTTTTTGGCAATAGCAGAAAGCAATTGAAGACTGATATTGCAGAATAAGCCGTAAATGAAACAGTTGTTATCATGTTTTACAACGTTTCTGAGCCAATATGGAATGAGAAATAAATCCGGTCAAGTATCAGGCGCGTTTGGGCCTTAAAGTGCCAAATAAAGGAGACTCGAGGGACGGCAATATGTCACAAAATGGGAGTTATGTTTTTATTAGCGCATGGCAAAGCCTTATGGAGACCACTGTTTAAAAACCCCCACAAAAAAACACATGAAATATGCCAGTTTACTCCAGACCAACAGACTAGGCTTATTTTGTTTTATTATGAAAGCGGTCACATCTTCATCATTCCATTGCCATTACAGTTGACAGTTCAAATATTGTTGTTCACAAGTCCACGCAGTTTGATTGGCATTCACGTGCACTAAATGCAACGTGGTGAGATGTAACGTGGTGACAGCCCTGACATGGCCTTTGTTGTCGACGGGGCTATAATTTTAATATAATTATCTCTCTCTTAAACGTGCACTAAAAGAGGGACGTTCTTGTAAAGTTTGCTGATGCACATACTGTATTATATGTTCTGGTTTCAGTTTACCAAGAAAGTTGTGCCGTTTAGGGTTTTGCGTATAAGGGCCGTTAGCAGACAATTGTAAAGGTCAGCACTAGATTTGAACGATTTCAACTTCCATTATCATCTTTCAGGATAAGATTTTAAAACGATAAAGCGACCTTCAACGCAACTGAGCGGTGTTAAAAACCCAGTGACGCGCCACGATTAAATCCCTTGGTTTTTTTCTGGGTAGCTGTGACCCACATACAAATTTCCCCAACTTGAAGTTGAGGCTGCTCTTTAAACTGATGTTTCGGTTTGAATTTGAGGCCATTTATATGAGAGTCAGACTTGGTCAAAACAAGATTTATTTCCAGTTATAAGAGGGGACAAAACATAAAACCCGTGATTTTGACACGTGATCTGGTGGATCTTTAAATTCGCTGACCTCATTTCGGCAAGATGCAAATCGATACAGTCGCGTAGCAGGGATGGAGCATACATACGTGAACAAGAAGAAAACACGTTGAGGAGACCTATGTCACATCAACTTTTGATAGCTTGTCAATCAAGAAGATTGGGTTCTTTGTAGAGCTATTCGGTGGAGCTACGAAATAATGGGTATGGATAAATCCCTGCCAGGGTAGGGGTTGGAGGTCAGCTTTTGTCACACTGAAGAAAAAAATTATACTGCACAAGGGAAATCAACATAGTCATAGCATATCCACATCTGCAAGTCAAAAGCCAAAGAAACAAAGCAATATACTGCATGGCTCTTAAAGACCCCCCCCCCCCCCCCCCCCCCACACACACACACACACACGTCACGTGTCACATTCCCTCTTATGCTAGGACTATTTTTTTTAAAGATTTCTTACCAGCTATAAGAGGGAAAACACGTAAAAAACGTGATTTTGACACGTGACGTGGTGGGTCTTTAAGGATGAAAACGAAGCATATTCCGAATAATGGCACAACACCACAAGCAGGCACAGGTCGCTGGGGAAAAGAAAAAGGCAACCATGAGTTACCTTTATGAAAGTAAATGGAAGAGCAGACGTCACTGACCACAACAGATTTTCAGAAAAAAATGGGACGCACTAACATTTTTTTTTTTGGGTGAGAAAAAGATTCTTACAAATCCCAACTCTGGTGCGTAGCATTTGCAAGAAAGAAAACAAAATGACATAGAGGGAAATAAAGACTAAGACGGGGTTCCACAAAAATTATACGTAAAGCAAAACAAGACAAAACCATACACACAATAACCAGACTGTTACATGACCCTTGAATAGAAACGTTGAAGGCACAGGACCTGTTTATATAATGATGTCGCAGCGTTACAAGTTAATACATATCTTTGACATCGCAATTATCTGGTGTGTGTGAGACTAAAGCTAGGCGTTGTCATGTAATACCATGTGTATCGTAAAGGCCACTTAACGTCGGGACTAACGAAGGGTGCCTGGAAGTCAACAGGGTCATTTATAATGTGTTGCCGTTGTTTCCCTCTTAATAACACGACACGGTGTTTACGATTATAAAACAAAATAATGCTTAGCAGATAGACCGAAAAACGAAATCAAACTCTAAACGTTAATGGTCATAACATTTTGGGACATAAACAAATAGATAATAAATAAGGGATACAAATGGGATCATGATGCATGCAATGAGACGTATTTCTTTCGAAAAATGAAGCAAAAAGATGTCCAGAATAATCCAGGGGCGGACCAAATTATTCGTAAGGGGGTAGGGGGGGGGGGGGGGGGGGGGCATCCCGCGGGGATTCACGGGAGCTGCATAGGTCCTGGATTAAGGTTTAATGGCTTTGTGGGGGACCGGGGGGGGGGGGGCGCCCCCCCCCTTCCCCAGAAAACGTTTCGGTAAAGGTCAAGATGTGCCACCCCCCCTACCTATCTCGGTTAATTGTATTTTTCCGTTATTGCCTTTCTTACCATACATAAAGCTGTATTTTAGGAACATTTTTAGCTAATAACCTTTTTGGAATACTAACCCTAACCCTAACCCTAGCCCTAACCCTAACCCTACCCCCCACCGTATAAGACGGAAAAACGCAACGAACCACAACTGTGACAAATCGCGGTGTACTGCAGTACATAGTGGGGGGTAGGGTTAGGTTTAGGGGTAGGGTTAGGGTTAGGGTTAGTATTCCAAAAAGGTAATTAGCTAAAAATGTTCCTAAAATACAGCTTTATGTATGGTAAGAAAGGCAAAAACGGAAAAATACAATTAACCGAGAAATGCATGGGGGGTGGCACATCTTTACATTTTCTTACTTTTTATCCTTGTATAAGGTGCATGCCTGGGGCAATGGGTGGTTTCCGGAAACCCTGGAAACACCCCTCAGATCCGCCGCTGTAAGCAATGAAGGAAGAAAGGAAGGAATGCATTCCCTGCAACCTTAGCACCCGTGGGTCTGCGTGGAACCCGAAGCAGAAACAACTCGCTTTGTTAGGCAGACAGAGCAGAAATGAAGAATGCCCTCTGCCTTCCAACTTCCCTAAACTGTTCACCGGACCACTCACCCTTGATTGCTCTGACTAGCGTCACGTCCCCTCTACGACTCACATTACGTGTTAAGGAGGGGGGAAACGGAACCGTTGAGTTGAAGAACGGACAGGCTGAAAAGCGTTCCCTGTTGTGTTTAACAAGCATGCTTGGAGAATATAGATGGGGCAGGGCATAAATCAAAGTGGAAAGGTACACGCGCCCAGAAACACAAACGCGCGCCGCGCACAGAAAGAGAGAGAGAGAGAGAGAGAGAGAGAGAGAGAGAGAGAGAGAGAGAGAGAGAGAGAGAGAGAGAGAGAGAGAGAGAGAGAGAGGGGGGGAGAAAGAGAGAGAGAGAGAGAGAGAGAGAGAGAGAGAGAGAGAGAGAGAGAGAGAGAGGGAGAGAGTGACAGAGGGAGAGAAAGAGAGAGAGAGAGAGAGAGAGAGAGAGGCAGAGTGAGAGAGAGAGAGAGAGAGAGAGATAAATAGAGAGAGGGGGGGGGGGGGGGTATTAAGACATTACGAAAGAGGTAATAATTAAGCCATCTATTTCTGGAGTTCATGGCATTTAAATGAACAAGGTATTATGAGCTTAATATTGCGTCGCCCACATTTCTTTAGCTGCGGACCACTGTCTCTCTGTCTCTGTCTATCTCTGTCTGTTTGTCTGTCTCTGGCTCTCTCTCTCTCTCTCTCTCTCTCTCTCTCTCTCTCTCTCTCTCTCTCTCTCTCTCTCTCTCTCTCTCTCTCTTTGGCTGTACTTTAAAATCCCAAATATCCTCATCCTTTCCCCCCTCTATGCCTCCCCCCCTCCTCCCTTCCATTTTCTTCTCATTTCTGCATGTACATATATTATTTAGCTTTCTTGTTTGATTTACTTTATATTTCCCCAGGGCTGGGTGAAAAAAAGCATTTGCTTATCTCATGTTCCCTGGTTAAATAAAATTTCGTTTTGGTTTTCGTTTTGGTTTTCTCTCTCTCCACAAAGGAGGAAATCCTTTAAACATGATATTATACGTTCATGTGTATTTTTATTTATGGTGGCCACATGGTAAATGGAACGATGTGAGCATTAAAACTGTTTTGGTTGTGTCCTTACACTTTATTCTGTTTAAATC
>CM065686.1:39839281-39846781 GCA_017654935.2 Phymorhynchus buccinoides
TAAATATCCGTTGTTTATTATTATTATTATTATTATTATTATTATTATTATTATTATTATTATTAAGATGTTCGGGAGGTAAAATGTGGAATCATATTCCTGAACGCGTGAAAACCGAAAGTACATTATCATCATTTAAAAGATGTTTACAATAATATCTATTTGAAAGATTGTAAAATGTTCTGTTTTGTGTTTATAAAATTATGGTTTGTACATAAAGAGACCTTATCATGTCTGGAATCATCTAATTACATATTACTGTTGCTCATAGCGTTGCATCCTTAATTATCATTGACATGTGGCATGAGTGAAGAGGGGTATAGGGCCACCATGCATGTATCATGCTCTATTTGTGCTTGTTGGACTAGAAATAAGTTTGCTCGTTTCCTTTTTTGTTGTTTGTTTGTCTCTCAGTTTGTTTGTTTGTTTTATTTTATTTTGCATGTGCGTTGTGTTAAGTTTGTGGAAGACTTGCTGAAGTGTGTGTGCTCTTGTTATATGAAAAGATGCATGATTTATGTATATGTGATTTTTTGTAATGTTTGATTGCTTTGTACATTATTGTTAACTTGTTTTGTCGAGGACATGGTGAAAAAAAGTATTGTTGCTTATCCATTTATCCTCATTAAAAATGTATTTTGTCAATTCAATTCAATTCAATTCAATTATCTTTCTTAACCCCACTCCCACGCCCTTCGTCGCTTTTATGAATGGGAGTTGTCAAAAAGCGCGAATAGGTCAAATTGCGCTACTTCTTTCCTCTTTGCAATGTGCGCGAACATGAAGTATGCAATTTGCGCGATTATCCCACAGAGAGAGACAGAGATAGAACGCACACGCACACGCACACACACACGCACGCACACACACACACACACACACACACACACACAAAAAAAAAAAAAATCCCCCCCCCCCCCCCCCCCCCCCTGATTTAAAAAAACTGAAATATAGTCTAATATCACGATTGTGAACGTTGTGACTATCAGACATTCACGGAAGGGGGTCGCGCTGTTTGACTATCAGACATTCGCGCATTTTGTATACAGAAAGTATTTTAAGAGGTATGTATGTTCGCTCAAATTGACGGTTGCCTTATAAACATATCTTAGTTCATTGGAATAAAAATACATATAAATTTTAAAAAAAAAAAAAATATAAAGAAAGCAGGACTTGATGAATAAAGGTAATCATGATCTTGAAACCCAACGCCTCAGGCAGGCTTGATATCTGAGTGTTTGCAGCGTGAAATAAGATGTTGTAAAAGCAAACTCTGCTGACATTTCATTATTATCATTCGCAGTGTTATCTTTCGGTTTGTTCTTCTTGTTGCTATCATATTCTATTTCTTTTCTATAGAAACGAAACGCACCTCGAGGTTTTTCGTTGAAAATTAGCCTCGTTTCCTTGGCCTCCTAGCAGACACATTGGAAAATTGGAAAGCGCTCGGAGAGAGCATACAGACCTCAATCAATAGTGGCGTATCCACTCACTTTTTGAAAAAAATCGCGCAGTAGGGTTTCGCGCAGTAGGGATTCGTGCAGTAGGGATTTGCGCAGTAGAGCATTCTCGCAGTGGGGTTAGCGCAATAGGGTATTCGCGCAGTAGGTTTTCGTGTGACATAGGTTTCGCGCAGTAGGGTTTCGCGCGACAGAGGTTTCGCGCAGTAGGGTTTCGTGCAGTAGGGTTTCGCGCTGTGGCGATTCGTGCAGTAGAGCATTCGCGCAGTGTGGATTAGCGCAATAGGGCATTCGTGCAGTGAGGTTTCGCGCAGTAGGTTTTCGCGCGACAGAGGTTTCGCGCAGTAGGGTTTCGCGCGACAGAGGTTTCGCGCAGTAGGGATTCGCGCAGTGGCGATTCGTGGCTGTAGGGCATTCGCGCAGTGAGGTTTGGCGCAGTACATTTTCGCGCGACAGAGGTTTGTTACCCGACCTCAGCGGTTTTTCTGCTCACCCCCACCGGACTACTATGCTATGTGCATGTGTATGTTTGTGTGCAAGTATATGCGTGTTTGTGTGCATAGTTGTGTCAGTATGTGCGTGTGTGCATGTGCGCGCGCTAGAAATCGTATGTAACGTACTATGCAATTACAGGGGGGGGGGGGGGGGTATAAATGACATTTTGCACACACACAAAAATGCCAATAAACAAAACAAGCACATTGGAAGAATAATAAACAGAGGGAAAAAGTAGGCTTAAGCTTTATTGACTAAACAAACAAACACACTGGAAGAGGGATAGAGTAAATAATCGCAGAACAACAAAGGAGATGAAGTAAACAAAATAGGGCGAGAAAAGAATACCACTGGCAAGATGTTCAGATAGTAAGAGCGTCCTTAGGCAATGACGTTAACACAAGGCTTCCATTGAAAGCTACCTTTCTTTTATGCCATCATTTTCTCTCTCTCTCTCTCTCTCTCTCTCTCTCTCTCTCTCTCTCTCTCTCTCTCTCTCTCTCTCTCTCTCTCTCTCTCTCTCTCTCTCTCTCTCTCTCTCTCTCTCTCTCTCTCTCTCTCTCTCTCTCTCTCTCTCTCTCTCTCTCTCTCTCTCTCTCTCTCTCTCTCTCTCTCTCTCTCTCTCTCTCTCTCTCTGCGTGTGTGTGTGTGTGTGTGTGTGTGTGTGTGTGTGAAAGAGATGTGCGTGTGTACGTGTGCGTGCGCGCGTGCGTGTGTGTACGCATGTGTGTGCTAACGCGCGCACACCCGCGTCAGCTCGCTTGTGCGAGCGAGCGTATAACTTTTAATCAGTATGCGTCTGCCTGTATACACACGTAGGTGTAAGCTCGCACGAACGCGTTTTTGTGTGGCTGCGTCATAATATGTGTGCATACTATGCTAGGCCTAAACCCTTATGCTTGTTCTTGTGTTCCAGGTATCGTGCGAGAGGCAGTGTTTGGCGTGAGCGAGCAGCCACAGAAGCAGGACCCACCCCACCCCCCACCCCCCACTTTGCAGCCGATCAAACCCCACCAGATGGTTTATACGATCAACAAGCCTCCATACCACCACCTCGCACGGACGGACACCTTTCACTAACAAGGCCCCACCGCCTTTCGTCCTCATTAAACCGGCTAAACCGGCCAACGGACCGGATTGAAACAAAAAGCACCACCGTCCGTGGGCGCGAGCTTACAGGCCTTTAATGAACTCAATAAATCGTCATCTTGTTCTCGCTTCCAAGAACTACAGGATAACAGTTTGGTTTTACCTTTGCTGCGACAAATAATGTGAAGATAATTGGCAAGCGAGACCCGTAGAGAAAGGCAGTGTTCGGAAGGCGGGGAACCCCCCCCCCCCCCCCCCCCCCCCCACTAACATATGAACGGGAAACGGATTGACCGGAATTGTTCTTCAGAGACCAGCTATTGGATGGGTTCATCAATAAGATCTTATCAATCTTTGTTAGCTGCGTTGCTTTGTTGTAATATTATTCATTTTAATTAGTTGTGTATCCCTTTTCATATGATTTTTTTTTTATAGAGAGAGATCGTCAGTGGCAAAGTTTTCTTTTCTAATTAAATGTGCCGCGGCATAATTAAAAGAGCGAGGAATCTCGACAGTAGAATATGTTGGTGCTTTAATTGGATAGTAATTTAGATCAGAACTTTCTTGTGCTGTCCCCATTGCAAAACTAAATAATGAAACCTGAAGACGAAATAGTGCTTGACAGAGAAAGTGACTAACACTCCTGTAGGAACAACAACATTATTTTTGTTTCTAGACATTGTAAACTTTCTTTTTCTTTTTGTTTTCTTTCTTTTCTTTTCTTTTCTTTTCTTTTCTTGGAAAAAGCTGGTTATTATTTTCCTAATGAAATTTCCTCTCAAAATGTCAATTACTTGAAGTCTTTCAAAAGAAATGGAAAAAAAGAATAATAAACTTGTTACAACGTTGGAGACCAACGATACTTATAGGTGGACCCTGACGGCTGAGTTGTTTTGTGCAAGAAACGCGTCGAGATCATCAAAAAGACAGCCTTTTCAAGGATCAGGATACTCACTTTGCTCTGGTTTCCTAGAAATGAAACCGTCAAAACGGCGATTCCTCCTTGGCGGAGATGCCGGAGATTGAAGCCATTTTTGATGGGGTGGGTGGAGGCCACTCATTGTGGTTGAAGGTTTTTCTTTTTTTTGTAGTGCAGTAAAAGAAAAAAGGATCTGTTTCCTTTGTTGTGAGCGAAACTCCTTTAGATAATCTGTATATAAACAAATAAAAATAAAGAAAAACCGCTTGTTTTGCGAAAATGTCGTGCAAATGATTTTGGTCTAAACGCAGGCGGCCATTAGAAAAGAGACGGCACACGCCTTCTCTTTGGGTGAAATAATTTGACTTCCAGCACCTCCGCCAAGGAGGAATCGCCGATTTGACGGTTTGATTTCTATGAAGCCACAGCAAAGTGAGTGTTGCAATCTCTGTAAAGGGTGTTTTCCTGGTGATCTGGACGTGTTTCGTACAAAACCTCATCCGTCAGGGTGGCCCTTTAACTGTAACACTATTGAGAATGGGGCCGTGGAAAGTGAGGATGAAACCTGAAACGAAGTTGACAGAAGATTAATTTTATTGACGGGGGTAAAGGTGTTACCAACAGAGCTAATTATTTGACATTTCTGGCAGGCAATAGTGTTCTTGCACGCACGCACAGGGGGGGAGAGAGAGAGAGAGAGAGAGAGAGAGAGAGAGAGAGAGAGAGAGAGAGAGAGAGAGAGAGAGAGAGAGAGAGAGAGAGAGAGAGAGAGAGAGAGAGAGAGAGAGAGAGAGAGAGACAGAGAGAGGGGACGGTAGTTTGAAGGTAATTAACAAACACGTCAGGTTATGGCATAACAAAACATCTTCTGCTTTGGATGCAGGATAATGTATTATGTTTATATGAAAAACAATGAAACCCCGAGGATAAACGTGCGCTATAGCTTAATCATTTCACATTATTTGTCTGTATTTGTCTGTAATTAATTACTCTGTTTCAAATTTAAAAGTAAGTACGTGAGACCAGCCCAATACTGTCTCTGATGTGAAAATCGTGATGTCGTTCTTGATTTCGTCCAGTTAAACCCGTCAGAAAAAGACACCCCTGATACAAAAAAAGAAAGAAAAAAAAGAAACTGGAACTTTACCCAGATTGTTGTTTTTAATAAATTGCACTCAGCATTTGACTCCGTGTCTAAAAAAAATAAAAAAAATACAATCACAAAATATGACGAAATGCTGAATTTAATGTTTATGTATATATCCCCTTTACAGCAAACGACACGGTGGAAATGTTACCGTGATTTCAAGAGCTAGAGAAGCAAAACTGTACTGGTGACAGACTTTCATCTGTGGGAGGGATTTCGCGAGAAACAGAATTATGCTGGTGGTACTTACTTTTTTTCTCGGTTTAAAGGATTACAAGAGAAACTGATTTGTGCTGGTGATTATTAGTCTTCCTCTGTTTGGAGAATTTCAAGAGAAACATTCGTGCTGGAGACAGTTAAGCTTTCGTGTGGTAAAGAATTTCAAGAAAGAACAACTGTGAATTGTGTTGGTGACGATAAAGCTTTCAAAGGATTTCGATAGAAACGGTTAGAATTGCGCTAGTGACGGTTAGGTTTTTCAAGAGGGGATTCAAGAGAAGCAGAACTGTGCTGGAGACAGGTAGGCTTTCAATAGAAACAGTTAGAACAGCTTGAGAAAGAACTGTGCTGGTAACGGTTATGTTTCCATCTGCTAGTAAGGGATTTTAAAAGAAACTGCTTGAGCAACAGCCAGAGAAACAGCTATAACAGTTCGAGGAACAGCATAAAATCAGCTAGGACTGTGCTGGTGACGGTCAGGTTTTCATAACGTTCAATTGATTTGAAGAGAAACAGCCTGATTTTTGCTGGTGACAGTAACTTGAAGTACTTTTATCCTTTGAAGAGGGACAGATATAATAATTGTACTCTTGACAGATGCCAGCCTTTCCATCTGCGTAGATACAAGGCACCGTTGCTGATAGGAAGCGTCCACTAACTACTCCTACAGGTGAGATCATTATGTACATGTGTTACTGTCTGTCTGTCTAAGTTATACTTCATTGTGGCCTTTATTGTGGATTCTTTGTGCGTGTTGGACATTTCATCAGAGGGGGTCTCAGAGCGAGGGCAAGCTATGGGCGGTTTCGGGCGGAATACAGAATAGTGATGAGATTAGCGTCTAATCGGTCAGAGACCCTTATGGACGGTATTCCTGCGGAATAAATGCAAGAGGGTTAATTTATTCCCTTTCTGTCTTGCAACTTTTTATACAGAATGTTAGTGAGTGTGTGTGTGTGTGCGTGTATGTGCGCGCGCGCGCGCGCGCGCGCGCGCGCGCGCGCGCGCGCGTGTGTGTGTGTGTGTGTGTGTGTGTGTGTGTGTGTGTGTGTGTGCGTGTGCGTGCGTGTGCGTGCGTACGTGCGTGCGTGGGTGCGGGCGGGCGGGCGCGCTTTATTTGCTTGCGAGCACTTAGACCTTCACCAAGGGAGATACACCAGGCTTATAATGTTAAGCTTCACGGAGAGGTAGCGTGTCGCCACCAAGAGCAGTCATCTGGGGGAAAGCTTGAATGTATTTCACATGCAGTAGTATTTATGGACTATTTAATGATCCGTTTTCGTTATTTAATGGCATTTCTGTAAAAGATATTGACTGATTTTAGTTTGTGTGCGTGTGCGCCGGCGTGCGTGCTTGTATGTGATAGTTTAGAATGTCATACTGGGGGGGGGGGGATTGAAAGATTAAACTCACTCAGACTTGGATACAGTATCTCTCTTTGACACTCCCCCATTACCTAAATCAAAATGCATGTCTAGGCTAACATACCGTTAAGCCAAGGTTCATAGGGAATATTACTTTGTATTGCTGCTGTAATATATTATCACACTATTGTAATAACAATATTAGTGTCTTTTTTTTTAGTGTCTTTGACGGAGGTTCGTGCTGTACTCTTACTTCCTGTTTACAGACGTATTTAATTTTCCTAAAATATAAATAAATAAACATGTTAGTCCGATTTTGGAAACATGAAAAGGTGTCTGGCACGACCTTTCCATTTTCATCACAAAATAAAAAAGAAGTCTGCGATCACATGTAGTCCAGCAAACGTTTATTCTATTTATGAACCAGGAAGGATGACTAATATCAGTTTGTTAAGATGTAAATACAAAGTCAAGCTTAACATGCGACCAAAATGGAAATGCTAAGGGGGAGGGGCGTCTATGGTCTCCATAACACACTCCATATATCAAAGATTGTTTTACGCCAAGACAAAACAAAATCCCAAAGACAATGCTTTGAGGTTTTTATTTCTGATTTCATTTTGTAAGAAAATTAACATGTTTTTATCTCGCGCAGCGCGTATATATCTCGAATATTTGTATGTAGCCTATATTATATAATTATTGTAATGGTTTTTTTCATGCGTTTTTTTCCCATGCGCTTAATAGATTTTACATTCAGTATTATTGCTGTTTATACAGTCATACACTATCCTCCGAGGACGGAGC
>CM065686.1:39849281-39866781 GCA_017654935.2 Phymorhynchus buccinoides
CGTGCGTGCGTGCGTGCGTGCGTGCGTGCGTGCGTGTGTGTGTGTGTGTGTGTGTTTGTGTGTGTGTGTGTGTGTGTGTGTGTCCGTGCGTGCGTGTGTCCGTCCGTGCGTGCGTGCTTGTGTGCGTGCGTGCGTGCGCGTTTTCTTGCAAGAATCGTTGACATTAGTTGTGTCGCTTTGTTTCCTTTTTTTGCCTGTTGTATTTCTTCGTTTTTTGAAACCTTTGTTAAAATTGTTCTGTCTTCATTTTGTTCTTCTTTTTCTTTTCACTGTCTATAATTAATCTTCGTTCCCAGTTTGTTCATCTTTTTTTATTCTTAG
Source organism: Phymorhynchus buccinoides (assembly GCA_017654935.2). Lineage (NCBI taxonomy): Eukaryota > Metazoa > Mollusca > Gastropoda > Neogastropoda > Raphitomidae > Phymorhynchus > Phymorhynchus buccinoides. The sequence continues at coordinate 39,849,603 of CM065686.1, forward strand.
TGCTTAACATAATATTTGGGGTTTTTTCTTTATGCTTTTTGTCTCTTTTGTCTAAACTTATTTCTGTTTCTTTTTGCTTTCTAGCTGGGTTTTGGTTTCTTCTTGTGTCCGTTGTTCTGTGTATGTTAGCTCTATGTGTTTATCTGGAGAACAAAATAAGTTTGTTTCAGATTATCTAATTGTCTGCCGGATTGCATGCATACTTGATTGTCTGTCTGTCTGTCTGTCTATCTGTCTTGCACTGCTTTGCCTGCCTGGTTTGTTTTCTGTCAGCTTGAATGCTTGTAATCCTATTTCCTTTGTTCTTCTTCTTTAGCGTTTCAGTTACAATTGTTTGACAGTCACGCGAACGTTTCTCTGAGTTGAAAGTTGTGTCGTTTGTTGTCTGTTAGCTAACAGTAATAATGAAGCCGGGAAGAAGAACTAATAAAACAAACAAACAGAAAAAGTAGTATTTTAACTTTTAACCCTAACCCCAAACGGTGGTTGATGCATCGCTCTAGCGTGCGGTAATTAGTGTCAAGGCTTTTAGTCTGGCATGCTGTAGATTCGATTCCCATCAGAGACTTTCGAATGGCTGGCATGCCACGTTGTTGTCGGTCTTGTTTAGTTCGCGCTCACAAAGGGGAAGTGTGACGGGCGGGTTTTAACTAAAACTCGAAAGAATGTAACTAAAATGGATTTTAGTTTTGGCCAAAGTAAAGACGAGCAAGCGTTCCTTGAAATGTTTTTAGTTCCCGAGCTAAGCTTCGGGAAGTATCGTTTTTGTTTCATCCATCCGTCCGTCCGTCCGTGCGTGCGTACGTGCGTCCGCCGCCGTTTTCTTAAAACCCGTTCAATCTATTTATTTCACTTTTAGTGCACACGTTATAGAGGATAATCAGCTATCGAGTGATTGCTTTAGTTTTATTTTAAGGTCAGCGTCATGCTGATTAAGGAGCTCAACCCCCCAAAACACTGAATCGTTTTTATCTCGCGAACTTTTGCACGTATTTCATTGCGTTGGGTTTTTCCACAACGTTTTCTCATAAAAGGACTATAACATTATAATCATGAATTTGTCTGTGCGCTTGTGCGCGCGTGCGAGCGAATCACGGGGTTCAACCCCCAAAGCTGTATCTCAAGAAGTGTTGCATGGAATCGCTTACATTTTACTGTGGTGGTGCATCATGGTATGCAAAAGGTCCCATGCAAAAATAATAACCATGCTGACATTGACCTTGAAGTTTGACCTTGCAAACGCATATTTCTTCTTGTGACCATATATTTCAAATTGTTGGACTTAAAACTTTCAAATTTGGTATGCAGATGCATTGGCTTAAACTATACACACCAGCATTAAGTATGTGATTACCGTTGGGAAAAACCCAACAACGACAACAAATAATACCACGTGATTACATCAAGGGTATGCTAAGAGTGTGTCTGTGGTATGTTGCAACAATCAAGAGAGAACAACAACCGAAAACATTACACCTATCTTTGCTTGAAGTTGTTTCTCTTTCTCACAGTTTTGTGACTCTCTAAGGCAATCTGGTTTTAGCTTCAGGATCAAATGAGTCAATTTGTGGCATTTACTCTGCAAGCCTTCCACTTATGAAACCGAACACCGAGGCAAGTGGCAAGTTAGTGATGCCAGTTAGAACAAAACAAGGGTGACTGTACAAAACACAAGGACATTCCGAGGGCAAACGTATTCACACTTTTGTTTCCACTGTTCTCTCTCTTTACTTCTGCACAAAACACATGGTACACTGTTCTCTCTCTCGTTACTTCTACACAAAACACATGGTACACTGTTCTCTCTCTTTACTTCTACACAAAACACATGGTACACTGTTCTCTCTCTCTTTACTTCTACACAAAACACATGGTACACTGTTCTCTCTCTCTTTACTTCTACACAAAACACATGGTACACTGTTCTCTCTCTTTACTTCTACACAAAACACATGGTACACTGTTCTCTCTCTTTACTTCTACACAAAACACATGGTACACTGTTCTCTCTCTTTACTTCTACACAAAACACATGGTACACTGTTCTCTCTCTCTTTACTTCTACACAAAACACATGGTACACTGTTCTCTCTCTCTTTACTTCTACACAAAACACATGGTACACTGTTCTCTCTCTCTTTACTTCTACACAAAACACATGGTACACTGTTCTCTCTCTTTACTTCTACACAAAACACATGGTACACTGTTCTCTCTCTTTACTTCTACACAAAACACATGGTACACTGTTCTCTCTCTTTACTTCTACACAAAACACATGGTACACTGTTCTCTCTCTCTTTACTTCTACACAAAACACATGGTACACTGTCTCTCTCTCTTTACTTCTACACAAAACACATGGTACACTGTTCTCTCTCTCTTTACTTCTACACAAAACACATGGTACACTGTTCTCTCTCTTTACTTCTACACAAAACACATGGTACACTGTTCTCTCTCTCTTTACTTCTACACAAAACACATGGTACACTGTTCTCTCTCTCTTTACTTCTACACAAAACACATGGTACACTGTTTCTCTCTCTTTACTTCTACACAAAACACATGGTACACTGTTCTCTCTCTCTTTACTTCTACACAAAACACATGGTACACTGTTCTCTCTCTTTACTTCTACACAAAACACATGGTACACTGTTCTCTCTCTTTACTTCTACACAAAACACATGGTACACTGTTCTCTCTCTCTTTACTTCTACACAAAACACATGGAACACTGTTCTCTCTTTACTTCTACACAAAACACATGGTACACTGTTCTCTCTTTACTTCTACACAAAACACATGGTACACTGTTCTCTCTCTCTCTTTACTTCTACACAAAACACATGGTACACTGTTCTCTCTCTTTACTTCTACACAAAACACATGGTACACTGTCTCTCTCTTTACTTCTACACAAAACACATGGTACACTGGTTCTCTCTCTTTACTTCTACACAAAACACATGATTCACTGTTCTCTCTCTCTTTACTTCTACACAAAACACATGGTACACTGTTCTCTCTCTTTACTTCTACACAAAACACATGGTACGCTGTTCTCTCTCTCTCTACTTCTACACAAAACACATTGTACACTGTTCTCTCTCTTTACTTCTACACAAAACACATGGTACACTGTTCTCTCTCTTTACTTCTACACAAAACACATGGTACACTGTTCTCTCTCTCTTTACTTCTACACAAAACACATGGTACACTGTTCTCTCTCTTTACTTCTACACAAAACACATGGTACACTGTTCTCTCTCTCTTTACTTCTACACAAAACACATGGTACACTGTTCTCTCTCTTTACTTCTACACAACACACATGGTACACTGTTCTCTCTCTTTACTTCTACACAAAACACATGGTACGCTGTTCTCTCTCTCTTTACTTCTACACAAAACACATGGTACACTGTTCTCTCTCTCTTTACTTCTACACAAAACACATGGTACACTGTTCTCTCTCTCTTTACTTCTACACAAAACACATGGTACACTGTTCTCTCTCTCTTTACTTCTACACAAAACACATGGTACACTGTTCTCTCTCTCTTTACTTCTACACAAAACACATGGTACACTGTTCTCTCTCTTTACTTCTACACAACACACACGGTACACTTCTCTCTCTTTACTTCTACACAAAACACATGGTACACTGTTCTCTCTCTTTACTTCTACACAAAACACATGGTACACTGTTCTCTCTCTCTTTACTTCTACACAAAACACATGGTACACTGTTCTCTCTCTTTACTTCTACACAACACACATGGTACACTGTTCTCTCTCTTTACTTCTACACAAAACACATGGTACACTGTTCTCTCTCTTTACTTCTACACAAAACACATGATACACTGTTCTCTCTCTCTTTACTTCTACACAAAACACATGGTACACTGTTCTCTCTCTTTACTTCTACACAAAACACATGGTACACTGTTCTCTCTCTTTACTTCTACACAAAACACATGATACGCTGTTCTCTCTCTCTTTACTTCTACACAAAACACATGGTACACTGTTCTCTCTCTCTTTACTTCTACACAAAACACATGGTACACTGTTCTCTCTCTCTTTACTTCTACACAAAACACATGGTACACTGTTCTCTCTCTTTACTTCTACACAAAACACATGATACACTGTTCTCTCTCTCTTTACTTCTACACAAAACACATGGTACGCTGTTCTCTCTCTCTTTACTTCTACACAAAACACATGGTACACTGTTCTCTCTCTCTTTACTTCTACACAAAACACATGGTACACTGTTCTCTCTCTTTACTTCTACACAAAACACATGGTACACTGTTCTCTCTCTCTTTACTTCTACACAAAACACATGGTACACTGTTCTCTCTCTTTACTTCTACACAAAACACATGGTACGCTGTTCTCTCTCTCTTTACTTCTACACAAAACACATGGTACACTGTTCTCTCTCTTTACTTCTACACAAAACACATGATACACTGTTCTCTCTCTCTTTACTTCTACACAAAACACATGGTACACTGTTCTCTCTCTCTTTACTTCTACACAAAACACATGGTACACTGTTCTCTCTCTCTTTACTTCTACACAAAACACATGGTACACTGTTCTCTCTCTCTTTACTTATACACAAAACACATGGTACGCTGTTCTCTCTCTATTTACTTCTTCACAAAACACATGGTACACTGTTCTCTCTCTTTACTTCTACACAAAACACATGATACACTGTTCTCTCTCTCTTTACTTCTACACAAAACACATGGTACACTGTTCTCTCTCTCTTTACTTCTACACAAAACACATGGTACACTGTTCTCTCTCTTTACTTCTACACAAAACACATGGTACACTGTTCTCTCTCTTTACTTCTACACAAAACACATGGTACACTGTTCTCTCTCTTTACTTCTACACAAAACACATGGTACACTGTTCTCTCTCTCTTTACTTCTACACAAAACACATGATACACTGTTCTCTCTCTTTACTTCTACACAAAACACATGGTACACTGTTCTCTCTCTTTACTTCTACACAAAACACATGGTACACTGTTCTCTCTCTTTACTTCTACACAAAACACATGATACACTGTTCTCTCTCTTTACTTCTACACAAAACACATGGTACACTGTTCTCTCTCTTTACTTCTACACAAAACACATGGTACACTGTTCTCTCTCTCTTTACTTCTACACAAAACACATGGTACACTGTTTCTCTCTCTTTACTTCTACACAAAACACATGGTACACTGTCTCTCTCTCTTTACTTCTACACAAAACACATGGTACACTGTTCTCTCTCTTTACTTCTACACAAAACACATGATACACTGTTCTCTCTCTCTTTACTTCTACACAAAACACATGGTACACTGTTCTCTCTCTTTACTTCTACACAAAACACATGGTACACTGTTCTCTCTCTCTTTACTTCTACACAAAACACATGGTACACTGTTCTCTCTCTTTACTTCTACACAAAACACATGGTACACTGTTCTCTCTCTCTTTACTTCTACACAAAACACATGGTACACTGTTCTCTCTCTCTTTACTTCTACACAAAACACATGGTACACTGTTCTCTCTCTTTACTTCTACACAAAACACATGGTACACTGTTCTCTCTCTTTACTTCTACACAAAACACATGGTACACTGTTCTCTCTCTCTTTACTTCTACACAAAACACATGGTACACTGTTCTCTCTCTTTACTTCTACACAAAACACATGGTACACTGTTCTCTCTCTCTTTACTTCTACACAAAACACATGGTACACTGTTCTCTCTCTTTACTTCTACACAAAACACATGGTACACTGTTCTCTCTCTCTTTACTTCTACACAAAACACATGGTACACTGTTCTCTCTCTCTTTACTTCTACACAAAACACATGGTACACTGTTCTCTCTCTTTACTTCTACACAAAACACATGGTACACTGTTCTCTCTCTCTTTACTTCTACACAAAACACATGGTACACTGTTCTCTCTCTTTACTTCTACACAAAACACATGGTACACTGTTCTCTCTCTCTTTACTTCTACACAAAACACATGGTACACTGTTCTCTCTCTCTTTACTTCTACACAAAACACATGATACACTGTTCTCTCTCTCTTTACTTCTACACAAAACACATGATACACTGTTCTCTCTCTTTACTTCTACACAAAACACATGGTACACTGTTCTCTCTCTCTTTACTTCTACACAAAACACATGGTACACTGTTCTTCTCTCTTTACTTCTACACAAAACACATGGTACACTGTTCTCTCTCTTTACTTCTACACAAAACACATGGTACACTGTTCTCTCTCTTTACTTCTACACAAAACACATGGTACACTGTTCTCTCTCTCTTTACTTCTACACAAAACACATGATACACTGTTCTCTCTCTTTACTTCTACACAAAACACATGGTACACTGTTTCTCTCTCTTTACTTCTACACAAAACACATGGTACACTGTTCTCTCTCTTTACTTCTACACAAAACACATGATACACTGTTCTCTCTCTCTTTACTTCTACACAAAACACATGGTACACTGTTCTCTCTCTCTTTACTTCTACACAAAACACATGGTACACTGTTCTCTCTCTCTTTACTTCTACACAAAACACATGGTACACTGTTCTCTCTCTTTACGTCTACACAAAACACATGGTACACTGTTCTCTCTCTCTTTACTTCTACACAAAACACATGGTACACTGTTCTCTCTCTTTACTTCTACACAACACATATGGTACACTGTTCTCTCTCTTTACTTCTACACAAAACACATGGTACACTGTTCTCTCTCTTTACTTCTACACAAAACACATGATACACTGTTCTCTCTCTCTTTACTTCTACACAAAACACATGGTACACTGTTCTCTCTCTCTTTACTTCTACACAAAACACATGGTACACTGTTCTCTCTCTCTTTACTTCTACACAAAACACATGGTACACTGTTCTCTCTCTCTTTACTTCTACACAAAACACATGGTACACTGTTCTCTCTCTCTCTTTACTTCTACACAAAACACATGGTACACTGTTCTCTCTCTTTACTTCTACACAACACACATGGTACACTGTTCTCTCTCTTTACTTCTACACAAAACACATGGTACACTGTTCTCTCTCTTTACTTCTACACAAAACACATGGTACACTGTTCTCTCTCTCTTTACTTCTACACAAAACACATGGTACACTGTTCTCTCTCTTTACTTCTACACAACACACACGGTACACTGTTCTCTCTCTTTACTTCTACACAAAACACATGGTACACTGTTCTCTCTCTTTGCTTCTACACAAAACACATGATACGCTGTTCTCTCTCTCTTTTCTTCTACACAAAACACATGGTACACTGTTCTCTCTCTTTACTTCTACACAAAACACATGGTACACTGTTCTCTCTCTTTACTTCTACACAAAACACATGATACACTGTTCTCTCTCTCTTTACTTCTACACAAAACACATGGTACACTGTTCTCTCTCTCTTTACTTCTACACAAAACACATGGTACACTGTTCTCTCTCTCTTTACTTCTACACAAAACACATGGTACACTGTTCTCTCTCTTTACTTCTACACAAAACACATGATACACTGTTCTCTCTCTCTTTACTTCTACACAAAACACATGGTACACTGTTCTCTCTCTCTTTACTTCTACACAAAACACATGGTACACTGTTCTCTCTCTCTTTACTTCTACACAAAACACATGGTACACTGTTCTCTCTCTTTACTTCTACACAAAACACATGGTACGCTGTTCTCTCTCTCTTTACTTCTACACAAAACACATGGTACACTGTTCTCTCTCTTTACTTCTACACAAAACACATGATACACTGTTCTCTCTCTCTTTACTTCTACACAAAACACATGGTACGCTGTTCTCTCTCTCTTTACTTCTACACAAAACACATGGTACACTGTTCTCTCTCTCTTTACTTCTACACAAAACACATGGTACACTGTTTCTCTCTCTTTACTTCTACACAAAACACATGATTCACTGTTCTCTCTCTTTACTTTACTTCTACACAAAACACATGGTACACTGTTCTCTCTCTCTCTTTACTTCTACACAAAACACATGGTACACTGTTCTCTCTCTCTTTACTTCTACACAAAACACATGGTACACTGTTTCTCTCTCTTTACTTCTACACAAAACACATGGTACACTGTTCTCTCTCTCTTTACTTCTACACAAAACATGATTCACTGTTCTCTCTCTTTACTTCTACACAAAACACATGGTACACTGTTCTCTCTCTTTACTTCTACACAAAACACATGGTACACTGTTCTCTCTCTTTACTTCTACACAAAACACATGATTCACTGTTCTCTCTCTTTACTTCTACACAACACACATGGTACACTGTTCTCTCTCTTTACTTCTACACAAAAAAGATACGTTGTTCTCTCTCGTAACATATTAACACTTCAGTAGATAGAACAGAATGAAAGCACGATCTAAACGGATAGGCTAGTTAATATAGCTTCACATTTTTGTTAGATTAGTAGCTTCAGTAATGCTAGCCTGTTTTCCAACCAAAATAAGCACCAACTACCCATAGATAATAATATAGGCCTGCTTGAGTATTCATTCTGTTTGTCCCATTTTAAATCATGGATGATAAAAACGTGATTTTAATACCCTTCAACAAACCAATAATTAGAGGGAGAAAAGGATGCGAGGGTGACGGATACATGAAGATATAATACATAAACAATGCAATACCATAATTCTATTTAGACAACAAAATCAAACGTATATGAAGCTGAACGCTTGGAGAATGTTGGTGAAAGTGTTCAAAGTGTTTTGAGCCCCGGTTATGTTTCGACTGACAGGGGGGGAAAGCAATTGGTCTTAACCCTTTCACCGCCAATGTCGCATTTTAGCACCACAGTGATTTAACACCTATGTCACTAAAAGGCATCAAATTGGGGTTTATTATCCAAAGTCCCTATTGTTTTAGTTTTGGGAAGTAAGGATAGTCCTTATGTTATATATGTCACAGAAGAATACCCAATACTGCAGATGGAGTTTGTTCTCTACCCAGGTAAATTTAATGGAAATTTTTGGCTGAAATATGGCTGGCAGTGAAAGGGTTAAGCTTAGTGAATCTTTTGAACAGTCTACTGCTAGTAGAGTTGCGAAAAAAACCGTTTAGAATTGCTTGAGTTGCAACCGTTCCATGTTTCGGGTTTTTTCGGAGGTGATAGGGCAGTTAAGGTTCATGTTCGAATCTGGTGACGTTTGCCCTCCATGCCCTTAATCCTTCTAATGTTCAAATACCGGTTAATTTACAAACTTTTTTTATATATATATCATACGCATCCACAATATTACAATTATATCGTCGGTGAAATTCAAAAACCTCGTATCTCAATTTTGGTAGTTTTGAGAAAAATGAACAAAACTTAAAAAAATTAACTGCGTTCACCACAGTTGATTAACTATGATGAATATGTTGTTCAAGACATTGCGAGTTTAGTCCTGCATTTTGTTAAAATTACTTTTTTTTTAAAATGGTTACACTTGAAAAGAACGACGATACGAGTTTTTTGTCCTTAACTAGATCTGAATTTGGGACTTACGAGTTTTTCTTCTATGTACACAACCTCATTTACCCCAGATATAAAGTCGTTATATGTCTATACGATCTTTTGGTGGAATGTGGCGGGGAAAAAATAGAAAGATATGTATCTAACTAAAATAAAAAATAAAAAATCGAGATACGAGGTTTTTGACTTTCACCGACGATATGCCATATCGTATGATTTTTAGGTCAATAAACATTTTATAAATGCATCAAAAGGACTCCAGAACACCCTTAGCTGAGCTAGCCTGCTTTCAAACACACAAAGTAACTAGCATTTGTTTTTATGACAAACATCTATATCTAGTGAACTAACAGGATCAGATCGTGTAAACGTTCTCTGTAAAACGATATACTTTCATGACATTTTTCAAGGAAAATATAACGAAATAACCCAAGATTGTTTTTTTAATCTTACAAAAATAAGCAAGCAAGCGCGCGCACACACGCACGCACACGCACACACACACACACACACACACACGCATACGCACGCACGCACGCACGCACACACACACACACACACACACGCGCGCGCGCGCGCGCGCACACACACACGCGCGCGCGCGCGCGCACACAGAGAGAGAGAGAGAGAGAGAGAGAGAGAGAGAGAGAGAGAGAGAGAGAGAGAGAGTAACGAAAACAACGAACTGCCATTGTCGTACTGCAAAGAGGAAAACAACAACCTTGCATAGACCCAAAACAAACAGATTGGTGCTTGGAAGAAACTGGTTGAACAGTTCTTAGAGCGTGGTGCTCCAGCGATTTCCTGACTGACGGGAGAAAAGAGGTACTTGAGAAACAACCGTGTGCTCAAGAGTGCGCGTGCTTGCTGTGCATTCGATCAACCTAAGAGAAGAAAGGTAAAACACTTAGCTTCGCCAGACTTGCTTCCGTTCCATGCATGAGTTTTGGCGAGTCGATAAGGCGATCTCCCCGTTAGCTTCGGGTTCAAATCGGTTAACTTCTCCTCCCTCCCTGCCGTGTGTTGCTGCTTCCCGCCAGAAGCAAGATGAGTGTATGATAGAAAGCGACAGAAGATGGAAGTTCTGATTGTGATTTGGAAAACGTTGGGAAAGTGGATAATGCTTTTCTTCCTTAATAGGGCCTCTCCAAGTAAAAGGTGTGTGTTAGTGTGAAAGCAAATTAAAACAATTCGCACGCTTTCGGAGCGTCAAGCCCGCCTTTTGTAATAGTTACTGCGGTGACAGATGATGCATTTCGGGAATAGGGGAAGACGGGGTAAAAAGCCCACGGGCGGGTAAGAAGCCCATGACAATTATGTCATGAAATGAAGCACATTTCAGTCCAATTTTGCCTATGAGACGAGTATTAATGTCTAGCGTTCGTCTCATGGGCAAATTTGACTGACATTTGCTTCATTTCATGAGATAATTGGCATGGGCTTCTTACTCGCCCATGGGCCTTTCACCCCGTCTTACCCTACAATTATCAGGTCAGGTCAGGTAGTTAGGACATTAGGCCTCGCGGCCTCTTCACTGTCCTGCCATTTTTTTTTTGCACAGCTGAGAGGTTTTTATATTTTGTTTTCGGCAAATCTGCATTTTTAGTCATGCTCATATTGTAGTTTTGATATGTTGGTGTATCCACCAAGGAGGTTTTTGAATTGTATTAGATGCTGTGCTCCTTTAATATGTGCAGGAAGAGTATTCCAAAACTTTGTTACTCTGTTAGAAAAAAAAAAAATTCTAATATTAGTTCGGCTATACTGGGTTAGTATTTTTAAATCACTGTTACGGGTTCTTGAGTCAGTTGTTAGCTGGAACAAAGATTTATTAGTATTGTTATCACTGTGAAAAACATTGTATGTATTTATCAGATCCCCACAAATTCTTCTATATTTCAGAGATGGTAATTTCAACTTTCTTTGTCTGTGTTCGTAATCAAGGTGACTAACGCCTTTAATCAATTTTGTTGCTCGTCTTTGGACCCTTTCTAATGCTGCCGATTGCCTTTTTAAGAACGGACTCCAGACCTGATTTCCATACTCTAGATGAAGTCTGACCAAATGTTTATATAGTTTTAAAAATACTATATTATCTAACCCAATAAAACGTCTTCTAATTAGGCCCAGCATTTTGTTGCCTTTACCAATAGCCGTGTTAATGTAGTTATCAAATGTTAATCCAGAGTCAAAGATGACTCCAAGATCCTTTTCTTCTTTGCAAGTTTATAGAATATGTTTGTCGGTACCATGTGAAATTTCATAATTGCAACTTGGATTATTCTTTCCTAAATGCATCACCTTACATTTACTATCATTAAAATACAAATTCCATTTCTCTGTCCAGTTTATTAGTTTGTCAATGTTTGAATTGTTTTATAATTTTTTGAAGTATTCTATATTTTGGTATCGTCCGCAAACATTTTACATAATTTTATGCTTTCTACTTGATCCGGTAAATCATTAATGAAAATTGTGAACAGAATGGGGCCTACTTATATGAAACTAATAAAATTATTATGCTCTTGAATTCTGCTTTGATACTTCGAACTGCCTATCATAATTTGGGCGTGTCTGTTGGAGATAATATTATATTCTTTATTTATTATTATTTTTCTTTTATTTGTTTCCCCCATATGGCTCCAACCCACCTGCGTGCGCATCTCGACCCTTCCAACGGAAGTGTCGCCATCTTAGTCCTTATTTGTGTGTAAACAAAGTGAAACTGTTATCTAAACGTGTAAAGAAAACATCCAGATGTTATAAATACAATTTAGGTAAGTTTCGAATTGGAACAGCCAAATACGCAGCATCGATCTGGCATTTTTCAAACAAAGTTAGTGACTAAGATGGCGGTCTCCCATAATATGGCGCTCCTTGTGGCCGGATATGACGACACGTGGGTACCAGCCATTTATACATCCGCATAACGCGGGGTTAATTGTGCCGCATTTGGTTTCGTTGCCGTTGCCCTTGATCGTGCGTTGCGGGTTTCCACACAGAAAACAACGACCATGGTAGTTGCTAATGGCGCCATTGCAAGAGCTTGCTTGCAGCTGAAGAAAAAACCCAAAAGCACCCACACGAATTGTGGTTATCTTTATGATAAGGAAATGTACCGTGAGTGGAGTGATGCTGACATTATGGGTATCGAACCTCGACCGTTATTGTCTTTTTTTAACAACAAAATCATTGGCTCAAGCAATACATTATCACGTTGTGCTTCTAAAGCGCGATGAGTCCTGCTGTGTCAGGAGAATAGCGCTATAGAAGATTGATTTATTATTATTATTATTACCCAGATACAACTTTGAGGGATTATTGTATTGACGTGTAGCTTAATACGTATTCCCCCAGCCCCCGGTGTACCGTTAACACGAATCTTAGAAACCACTTAGCGCTACATGACCTAGTTCACGCTTATTGCGGCCGAATTGAGGGGTTTTGTTTGTTTGTCACTCGAATTACGTTTGATCGTTTTGTTTCGCCCAACAAACATAAGATATTATTTGATTTGTTAAGTTCGTGTGATTTTATTGATGGTACAATCTGTCATAGCTTTTGGTTTTTTTAAATATATAAATGACATTGTTGAATTATTGTTAGCAATAACCGTGGACTGAGACTGTCTCTCACTTCAACTCTGTATATATATATATATATATAGTTTGTGAATATATATAATATATATATATATATACACGTACAAGAATTGAAGAAGAAAAAACAACCACACCATTAAACTTTCCTCTTATATATATAGTTTGCTTGAATAAAACTTTTTTTGTGTCCAATATTTAAGTTTGTGAACCTAAGAAAGAAACTGAATAACTTTAATTTTAACTTCATAATTTATTCTGTGTTCTGAAAAGAATAAAAGAAAATAATGTGCTGATTTACTTTTTCTCCCAATGGGGGAGATAGACAATGCCTATGCAAAGACAGCTGTTTCGTCTTTGAGAAAGACTCTTCAGTCTGCATATCGGCCTGCAAAGAATGTCCACAGTGAACATTCAAACTGAGCTAGAAGACTTTCTACAAGAGAAAGGTTGTGCGTGTGCGCGCGCACGTGTGCTTAATAGTAGGACATTTATGTAATGTGTATATAATAACAGTATAATTATGTTTCCGCGTGTTTTTATTCGCCGTGTCTATCCCTGATAATGATTCCAGACATACACATCAAAACTAGCGTTGATTCAGAACTATGGACATTTTGTTTGTTTGTTTGTTTGTTGTTACCGTTTTATTTGCTTTCTCTCTTTGATGGCCCAATTCATTCTTGCTCGAGCTCCTTCACAGCTTCAACGTCTTCTATTTTAATCAGTTAACCGTTTTGCTTTTGTTGTTGATTACACTCATGTCCGTTAATTGAAGTCAGTAGGCGGCACTGGAGTTCCATTAACCGTCAGAGACAAGACCATTCCGTCAAATATCACAAGATTAATTTTCTGTTAGGCACTCTGTGCTTCACACGGAATGAGAGCATCCTTAAGTTCAATAACTTTTCTGCAACAAGCTTGGAGCACATAGTTGCTAAAGCTGCGTATTTCTGAGTATGCGTGCATATGTGTACGTGCGTGCGTGTGTGTTTGTATGTGTGTGTGTAGTTGTGTGTGTGTGTGATTGTGTGAGTGAGTGTGTGAGTGTGTGTGTGTGGTTGTGTGTGTGCGTGTGTGTATGTGTGTGCATGTGTGTGTGTGTGTGTGTGTGTGTGTGTGTGTGTGTGTGTGTGTGTGCGTGTGTGTGTGTGTGTGCGTGCGTGCGCGTGCGTGTGCGTGTGCGTGTGTGTGTGTGTAAGTGCGTCCGCCCGCACAGATGTAACGGTTCAGCTAATAATAGTATCATTTAGTGTACAAGTTAACCATCACATTTCCAAGTTTATCCGAAAAAGACTACGCGCATGAAGATATTGGTCAAAGGATATTATCGTTTTACGTTTTGAACATTCCTTCTGGCCGCTTAGCATCCGCTGGACATTGAATCAATCTCTCCTTCCATTCAATCGTTTGACGGTTTCTTCACTAGTTTTGCGATATTTTTCCAGCGTTAATTACGAGTGTTCCTTGATTGAAGTCATTAGGCGGCACTGGGATTCCAGTATTCCCAGAGACAAGATCGTTCCGTCAAAGGTCATGATATTAATTTCTGCTTTTGGGGTGCTTGGGCACACAGAACCAAGAGTTTAGCAAGCGTGGGGGTAGTTAGCTGCTTGAAGTATGCTTCTGTCTTTGTTTCTTGAACGTTAACTACGTAAATGGTATGCACTTAGTGTCTCTGTCCGTACATGATTTGTGTTTCCCAGGCTGTAGCTGTCTTTCAACCTTTCTATCTGTCTGACTTTCTGTCTCTGTCTCTGTGTCTGTCTCTTTTTTCTGTCTGCCTCTCTCTCTGTCTCTCTCTCTCTGTCTCTGGCTCTATATCTCTGTCTCTCTCTCTCTCTCTCTCTCTCTCTCTCTCTCTCTCTCTCTCTCTCTCTCTCTCTCTCTCTCTCTCTCTCTCTCTCTCTCTCTCTCTCTCTCTCTCTCTCTCTCTCTGATTCCTGAATCCCCCTTGACAAAAGGACTGTACTTGTCAATGTCAATAAATACTATTCTGAAGCGTCTGAAGCATCTCTCTCTCAAGACGTGGTAAGATTTAATGTGGTGACGGCCCTGACATGGCCTTAGTTGTCGACAGGGCTATAAGTTTAATCTTAAATCTCTCTCTCTCTCTCTCTCTCTCTCTCTCTCTCTCTCTCTCTCTCTCTCTCTCTCTCTCTCTCTCTCTCTCTCTCTCTCTCTCTCTCTCTCTCTCCTCTCTCTCTCTCTCTCTCTCTCTCTCTCTCTCTCTCTCTCTCTCTCTCTCTCTCTCTCTCTCTCTCTCTCTCTCTCTCTCTCTCTCTCTCTCTCTCTCTCTCTCTCTCTCTCTCTCTCTCTCTCTCTCTCTCTCTCTCTCTCTCTCTCTCTCTCTCTCTCTCTCTCTCTCTCTCTCTCTCTCTCTCTCTCTCTCTCTCTCTCTCTCTCTCTCTCTCTCTCTCTCTCTCTCTCTCTCTCTCTCTCTCTCTCTCTCTCTCTCTCTCTCTCTCTCTCTCTCTCTCTCTCTCTCTCTCTCTCTCTCTCTCTCTCTCTCTCTCTCTCTCTCTCTCTCTCTCTCTCTCTCTCTCTCTCTCTCTCTCTCTCTCTCTCTCTCTCTCTCTCTCTCTCTCTCTCTCTCTCTCGCTCAATAAGTCTTTTAGGATATTACGCACACGATTTATCAAATGAGCAGGAGTCGCATCAGTTGTATAACCTATCCCTGTGATTTTAGAAGCGAAAATAGTACAACCACGCTAACTAGGATCGTGAAGGTTTCATTTCAATATCTCAGCACATAGTAGTGTGTTATACAGCAATGGTTTCAATATTTGAAAAACAATGAGGGGGGGGGTTTGGGGGCATTTGGGGGGGGGGGGGGGGGGGGGGGGGGGGCATTTTAAACCAAAACTAAATCTCAATGATTCTATCTTTGAGAACGCGCATGACTATTGCTGCTTTTTTTCGGTACTTTAAGTTAACATGTTTTCACCAATAGTGATATTAGACACAAAAAAAGAACCAAAAACGTATTAATAATTAGCAAAACTAATGCATAAAACAACAATTTCTAGTAACAAGGCGTCAAAAAATCATAACAATTTGGCAATTTCAGAATTTGCTATAACAGTAGCAATATGAAAGACGAAAGGGCTGGATAATATTTGACTGTCATTCTCATAATTCACTAAGTCAATAGACTTTTAACGTGATGTTAAAATTGTTGGGAATTGCTTATTACCGAGCACGTGTTACAGTACAGCACATCGGTGTGTCGATGTGGAAGAGAGAGAGAGAGAGAGAGAGAGAGAGAGAGAGAGAGAGAGAGAGAGAGAGAGAGAGAGAGAGAGAGAGAGAGAGAGAGAGAGAGAGAGAGAGAGAGAGAGAGAGAGAGAGAGAGAGAGAGAGCGGGAGAGAGAGAGAAGAGAGAGAGAGAGAGAGAGAGAGAGAGAGAGAGAGAGAGAGAGAGAGAGAGAGAGAGAGAGAGAGAGAGAGAGAGAGAGAGAGAGAGACAGACAGACAGACAGACAGACAGACAGACAGACAGACAGACAGACAGACAGACAGACAGGCCCTAATCTGCATGAACGAAAAAGTTCAAGGTTTATCACACCCGGTTAATGCATTCTCTCCAGTACCACAGACCTTAAATTATAAGGTCTGTGCCAGTACTAGATAGAGGATAAAGCCTCTTTCTTTTTAAAGCTGGGTAAAGATAGGGAGACTGCCAGACAGTATCTCACAGACGCTGACATGCTGGGACATGTGTGGCATTTTTACACACGTGCATGCACGCGTGAGCACCCACATACATAAAAAGTGTGTGCTGTGTATATATCTCTGTGTCTATGTCTCTCTCTGTCTCTGTCTCTCTCTCTCTCTCTCTCTCTCTCTCTCTCTCTCTCTCTCTCTCTCTGTGTCTCCCTCTGTGTGTCTCTCTCTCTCTGTGTCTCTCTCTGTCTCTGTCTCTCTCTCTCTCTCTCTCTCTCTCT
>CM065686.1:39871781-39874281 GCA_017654935.2 Phymorhynchus buccinoides
AAGAAACGGCGGAGTTATATGGCCCCGTTTCCCATTGGCGCTGCTCTGAGAGTGACGCGCTCTCCCGATTGTCTTCAAATTTGCTGCCAAGCTTTGCCCTGACCACAGCAAGGCTGACAGCAAATCTGAAGCGATTCGGGCCAGGCTTTGCCCCGACCACAGCAAGCCTGACAGCAAATCTGAAGCGATTCGGTCGAAAAACGGCGGAGTTATAAGGCCCGTTTTGTGTTTCAGACAGACACACACACACAGCCACACACACTTGCCTTTTTATTATATGATGCTAATCACGACAGGAACTCTCAGACACTGATCATTCGTCTTCCCCTGTCTTTCATTAAAAAAAAAGAGCAGGCTACAAAAAAATAACGTGCGACTTTGGTACATAATTCCCTACTGTGCTTATCCCTACTTCCCGTCTGGATAGTGACACAGGGCTCCAGCTGTCCTCATTTGTTAGTCCCCCAGCCGAAGGTTCGGGGAGCTATTGTTTTTGTCTGGTCCGTCCGTCCGTCCGGTGTCCGTCCGTCCGTCCGGCGTGCCTCCATACGTCCGGCTATTCGTCCGCTTTTCTCAAAAAACTATTCAGTCTATCATCATCAAATTTGGTGTACTAGTTTGCCAAGATGCAAGCTATCCACTGATGTATTTAGTTTGACATTAAGGCGAAGGTCGCGCCAGTTACGGGGTTCAAACCCCGAAACACATAATCGCTAATATCTCGCGAAGTTTTGCATGTATTTTAATGCAGTTTTGTTCACAACATTTCTTGATGAATGGTCTATAACACAGTTGTCATGAATTTTTATGTGCGCGCGTGTGCGCATGATCGCGCGCGCTCAAATCACGGGTCCGAACCCCAAGGCTATATATCAAAAACTTCAGTCTATTATCGTCAAATTTGGTATACTCGTTGCACAAGATGCAAGCTATCCACTGATGTACTTAGTTTTACATTAAGGTCAAATGTATGCCATTCCGATTTCGGAGTATCTCGGCGATGCTGCGAGGGGTCTTTGCAGCCGCTCGGCGTTGCACTGTCTTGTTTGTTTTGTTTTTCTTTTTGTATTCACAAGTCTGTTTAACGAGAACGGGTGAAAATGATGTTGCGAACGAGGGTCTCTACGTTCTTTTGTATGCGTGTGCGGGTGTGTATGCTTGTACTTTTGTACGGGAACGGCTGTAGGCTACATCCCACTCTCTCCATCAGAAACATCGCATACTTTCCATATCTTCCTCATGCTGCAAATCACCCAGCCTCTCTGTCTCTCCCCTCTCTGTCTCTGTGTATCCGTCTCTGTCACTCTGTCTCTCATTGCTACATTTTGAGAGACAGAAGTGCTGTCCACATTGTAACGGCATAGAAGATGAACGGCACTTTGTGCTCGTGTGTCCACTGTATCAAATGTTAAGAAAAAAGTACTTAACTAAAGCCTTCAAAAATACCAATGAAAATATGCATTTATCTGGTACTATTGCAAAACGAAACAACATTTATAAATCGCTCCGTGGCAATGTGTATATTATTATTATTATAGTATGCCTTAAAGAGAAGAGAAGAAGAACATTTAAACTAGATGGTATTTGATAAATACCTCTAGTCAATGCATTTGGTGTTTAAAGAACATCCACTGTTGTATTGTTTGTTGTTGATCGTGCATGGTTGTTTGTTTATTTTTATCCATATTAATTAGTATGTTGTGTGTCATATTTTGTTACCTCCCTTGCATACAGACCGGTGGCCTTGCAGTAAACCATTTTCAGTGTTCAGTGTTCAGTGTCTCTCATTGCTGTTCTTTTCCTTTCCTATCTTCTTCGTTTGTCCCTCCAGGCTGATGTTCTTCATCCCATTAGTCTCTTGTGCCTCCCCAGTCGATCGTACCCTTCATCTTCTTGACACTTTCCATCCCCCCCACTAACTACTCTAGTAGTTTCTTTTTTCCTTTCTGCCTATATAGTTGATCACCCCATTATCCCTCTCACTTCCCCTCCCAACTTAAAAACAAAACAAAACAAGGAAGAAAGGTGATAGAGAAGTTCGCCTACTAATTCAATGCGTGAGTGACCTGGGTTCGAATCCGGCCTTGCCCATTCTTCTCAGTTCGACGGGGAAATCGAACTGAAAGTCCTTCAGATCTTACCCTTGCGCTTTGCGCGCGTAGACAAAACCGCGCCAGTTAAATGTCGATAAGGGCATGGATAAATATCGCGGCGACGCGCTCTCCAGGTGGTGGGAGCAACCCGAATTTTACAGAGACGCGTCTGTGACTATAGTATAAAATACCTGTCACGTCCAAGGCGACTGTCAAATTGATTGCTAGGTTTTCCCGAGTCCTGCCCCATCCACCCTCCCCTTAACAAAATGGGCGGCACTGCACTACCGGCTACTTCACAGCGAGTCTCGGTGACTAGAAAATACCAATACAGTGGAATCTCCCTTAGAAGACCTCCCATTATAAGACTCCCTCCCATATAAGTCCTACTGATCTGATAAATTGCC
>CM065686.1:39881781-39886781 GCA_017654935.2 Phymorhynchus buccinoides
AACAAAACTTTTCACCGCTCTGACCTTGACCTTGGCGTATGACCTTGAAAACCCCAAATTGTTAAGGGGCCATAACTTCCACACCACAGGTCCTGGAGTCATGAAACTTGGCATGGAGGTACTTGCGCTTATGGCCGTTATGATGATGGCATACCGATGAAGGTCAACATCAAGGTCAGGGAGATCGGTATGCCTTGAAAGTGGTATGGGTCTAATAATTGGGGTTTTCTGCCCCACGCATATCTTCCGAACCGCATCACCGAATCGTTTCCAATTTTGTGTGGTGGCGTGTCACCATGAGAGGAAGGCGTCCGCACATAAATTATCACCGTCATCACCTTCACCTTGGCGTATGACCTTCACAACTGAAAATATTTAAGGGGCTGTAACGTCCACACCGTTGGTCTTAGGGACTTCAATCTTGGCATGTAGGTACTTTGGCATATGTTTGTTCTGATCATTGCATACTGATCAAGGTCAAGGTCAAGGTCATGGAGATTGGTAGGGGTCTAAAAATTGGGTTTTCAGCCACAAAAGTAAAAATATAATATTTCGCGGACCCGGCGAAGCTGGTACTCAGCGTTACCGGTACTTGACGTTACCTGTACTAGGCGTTACCAGTACGGGGCGTTGCGCTAGTTTTCTTTATAAAAGATCATTTTTGTCTCTGTCCCTATTCAAGCCCCCTACCCCACCCCCTTCTCTCTCCCTGTCTGTCTCTCTCTCCCCTCACCCCCACCCCCGGTCTCTCACTCCCTCTCGCTCTCTATCCATCCCCAACTCTCTATCTGTACGTCTGACAGTCTGTCTATTTATCTTTCTACCCTGTCTGCCTTACCTGTCTATCTGTCTCTATCACTCTTTCTCTGTCTCTCTCCTTATTTCCTGTGTGTGTGTGTGTGTATGCGCGTGCGCGCGCGCCTGTGAATGTATGCGTGTATGTGTGCGTGCATGCGTGCGTGTGTGGGTGGGTGCGTGTGCGCGTGCTTGTGTGTGTAAGCGCGTATATATGTTTGGATGAGAGAGAGAGAGAGAGAGAGAGAGAGAGAGAGAGAGAGAGAGAGAGAGAGAGAGAGAGAGAGAGAGAGAGAGAGAGAGAGAGAGAGAGAGAGAGAGAGAGAGAGAGAGAGAGAGAGAGAGTGAGTGTGAGTTCGGTAAGCTTTTCATACTTGGGTCAACTTGTTGTAGGAAACGTTGGTTTAGCATATTTTATCTGTTCCTCGGATAAGTCGACCCTCTAGCAGAAAAGGTCGAATTATCCGAAGATGGAATAAATCGACCCTCGGATAAACCGACCTTTTTCATGGTCCGCAGGGGGGGGAGGGGGGGGGGGTCGTCTTATCCGAAGCCAATTCAATTCAATTCAATTCAACAATTTTATTGTCTCCAAACAAGTGAAGAAATTTGCTTTTCGGCATGTACATAAAAATAAAGACAAAATAAGACATTGTTATAACCTAACAGAAGAGACAATTTGTAAAATAACATAAAAGCACATGTCATTGACATAAAACATAGTTATCAAGCACACACACACACACACACACCTGAACAAGTACACTGAGCAATGATCGATCCCATTTAGAGGACTAAAAGTAATAATCACAGATAATAATGACATCACAGTAATAATGATAACACATACCACAGAAAGCATTAACAATATCACAAACCAGTATGGCTATCACTTGAGTATGCACACCCGACCACCCACCCCTCCCCTCCCCCCACCCCACCTCACACACATGTGTACACACCGAGCATATCATAAGACCCCCACCCCCCACCCCACCCAGCTAAAAACTCAGACTTTAGAGATATATATGAAACCAAGTAACATCACTTATAATAATAATAATAGCAAAATATTACCATACACTCACAGTCACAAACACACACACACACACACACACTCACCCACACACACACCAACATACACACACACATTTACCCCCCACCCCCACCCCTCCTCCACACATTCTCCAAATGGGGCCCAACACATTTTGTAGGCAATTCTATAGAAGGAAGTGCATAACAATATAATGTTGCAGCACTTAACCTTCGAAGGCACATGCATACCATTACCTACACAAACACACACACACACATACACACACACACACACACACACACACACACACACACACACACGCGCGCGCGCGCACACGCACACGCACACGCACACGCACACACACACACACATAAACAAACCAGCATGATTAAATTAAACAAAGCAAACAAATAGTACATCATAAATTATGTAAACATAGTTGCTACATAACTAAACATATTTTATGTGAAAGCAAATAAAATGATACAAAATTAAAATCCCCCCCCCCCCCACACACACACACACACCTTGACCAACATAGTTAAAGTATACAAAGCATTCAAGTAGTGCATAATAGGTAAAATATTAACAACAACAACACTAAACATTGTATGTAAAAGCAAATAGTAAGGATAAGAAATAATTAAATCTTCAAAGACCCCCCCCCCCCCCCACACACACAACACACACACACACACACTACTGCATGAAGCCTACTGTATGCATGCACATACGGTTTTTTTTTACTGTGTCCACAAAACTCATCTGCCTGTCTTGCGTATCTACTTAACTATTGCCATCGATTTGCGAGAGAGTAAAATAAACAACCGTAAGGTTTCGGAAGCAAAAAGCCCCCTGCACCCGAAGCAGTGCAGATCGAAGTATTATAATTCTGTGGGGCCGCTTCAAACACGATGGCTTTGATTAGTTTTCAAAGAAAGAGACGTCTGAACTTTGATATAGATTGGAAAGACTACATCAAAAGATGTTTTGGGCGTTTGAAAGAGGGACGAAGGAAACTGCACCAGAACTGAGATAGGGAGCAGCTACAAAAGATGCTTACAGATTGATTTTCAAGAAGTAACGCAATGACATCTGAGGGACTCGAAGTGCTTGAAGGAATGGGAGAGGTCATTTTGAGAGCGCGCGCACTTGTACGTGTGTGTGTGTGTGTGTGTGTGTGTGTGTGTGTGTGTGTGTGTGTGTGTGTGTGTGCGCGTGTGCGTGCGCTCGCGCGCTCGCACGTGCATAACTAGAATCTATTCATGCGCAAATATGTGTATGAGTGCATGTGGGTGTTTTATTCTTCTTCACATTATTTGCATTGCATTAACCGGTAAACATCAGCTCTAATTCATGTGCATAGTATTAGTATCGTTTACCTTTGTTGGTTCGGTTCGACTGTTTGGCTGGTACCCACGTGTCGTCATATCCGGCCACAAGGAGCGTGCCATATTATGGGAGACCGCCATCTTAGTCAGTAACTTTGTTTGAAAAATGCCAGATCGATACTGTTTACACACAAATCTGACTAAGATGGCGACACTTCCGTTGGATGCGCACGCAGGGGGGGGGGGGGGGGGGAGCCATAGCAGGAATACACATGTACAAACTGTTATGTAGCGCATGATTATGTTGTAAGGTTTCGTCTAGAAAATACTCTTTCTCCAATAATTTAAACAAAAACCCAACTAGTTACAACAAAGAATATGATCAATGTAAGATTTTGTCTGTTTGTTTTGTTGTCTAGTTATTTTTCGTAAAACACAGCTGTTGTTCGTTTGAACGAATGTAACAGAAAGCACACAAAAAACCCCGCTCAATTAGAGGCTGGTTGATTTTGGTCCCTTTTATTTCAAATAACACAAACGTTTCTGACTATAAGCCCGTCTTCAGTGTGACAGAGAAGGAAAACAAAACAAAAGTGAGCAAAAAACAAAGCAGTTTGAGTGTAGCTCCTTATGACGAGGGGTTGAATGGACAACGTTCCGAGACATACACAGCAAACTTAGAATGCACGCTTCTTCTTTTTTTGCTGAAGGTCTTGCTGTTTCTTTTTGGTCTTTTGCAGATATTTAAGCAGTGTGCGGTTCGACCATAGAAGAGTGCACCCGTTTAAGTGGTTGCTTCACCGGTTGCTGATTTTCCTGTGGGGCCTTCGAATTCAGGTAAAAAATATGTGCTGTACACGTGTGACATGGATTTGATATTAATTTATCATCTGTCATTTTAGTATTTAGGTAAACGTTCCGTCGTCTTTTGTTATCTTCGTCTGTTTTTCATCGTCATCGTCGCCACCATCACCTTCATCATCATCATCATCATCTTCGTCATCAACAATGACAACGTCTTCTTTGTTTCATCCGTCTTCTTCTTCTTCTTCTTCTTCTTGTTCTTGTTCTTCTTCTTCTTCTTCTTCTTCTTCTTCTTCTTCTTCTTCTTCTTCTTCTTCTTCTTCTTCTTCTTCTTCTTCTTCTTCTTCTTCTTCTTCTTTTTCTTCTTCTCCTTGTTGTTGTTGTTGTTGTTGTTGTTGTTGTTGTTGTTGTTGTTGTTGTTGTTGTTGTTGTTGTTGTTGTTGTTGTTGTTGTTCTTCTTTCTTCTTCTTCTTCTTCTTCTTCTTCTTCTTCTTCTTCTTCTTCTTCTTCTTCTTCTTCTTCTTCTTGTTCTTCTTCTTCTTCTTCTTCTTCTTCTTCTTGTTCTTCTTCTTCTTCTTCTTCTTGTTCTTCTTCTTCTTCTTCTTCTTCTTCTTCTTCTTCTTCTTCTTCTTCTTCTTCTTCTTCTTCTTCTTCTTCTTCTTCTTCTTCTTCTTCTTCTTCTTCTTCTTCTTCTTCTTGTTCTTCTTTCTTCTTCTTCTTCTTCTTCTTCTTCTTCTTCTTCTTCTTCTTCTTCTCCTCCTCCTCCTCCTCCTCCTCCTCCTCCTCCTCCTTCATCTTCTTTTTCTTCTTCTTTTTCTTCTCCTTCTTCTTCAATTGGAATTTTACTGATAAGGGAATGAGATTGCTAGTGATGACTCTGTTGAGTGTAATAACTTAATAAGGGATCAGTTTACAGCCTATACCGGTTGCCTGCGCCAAAACAACGTGCTTTTCAAATATTTTTTAGTGGCCTGGGCTCCATGTGGGGATACCGGGGGTGGGGGGCTCTTCCGTACAAATAGTTCCCCCACCTT
>CM065686.1:39896781-39899281 GCA_017654935.2 Phymorhynchus buccinoides
TTTACCATCAGGACAGATTCTTTACTCTGTCTCGATTTCTTCAACGTCGCCCTGTAATCTGTCAAATTGCGTCCATCTGTAGGCATACTGTCGATCTGATGTCTTACACTACGTCTGATAAAGTCTGTCTGACCCTTTGGAATCTGGTGACTTTAAAAAAACTCTGTTGCGCTTCCTTGAAATGTCAAAATATACGCCTAGTCTATGAAACTGTTAACAATAATGTTCATTTGAGTCTACCTGACCCTTAACATCCACACTCACATTAAATCGCTCATATCGAAATTTGCCAGACAGTTAATCTGGTTAGATATGATAGTGTTAGCTTGTCGGATTTGGACTGTACAATACGCATGTTCGCGTTATCGGTTTCATTTGTTATTTCTTAATCTCAATTTTCTGATCGGTTTTTGTTTGTGGCTCAAGCCACAAACCTATAACTCACTTTGTCGGTCGGTCTGTCTGTCTGTCTGTCTGTCGGTCGGTCGGTCGGTCCAAAATTGTCGCACTTCAAATCGAGGCTACACTTCTTTAAAATGATGTATTTTAAAAGCGTACAAAATAATAAACATACGTAATACAGACACTACAACAGACACGACGAGTATGCGGTGCTTCTTTTGATGAGTATAAGTAGGATGCATAGTTTTAAATGTTTTCCAAAAGATATAAAAAGTTACGAAATGGTGCAGAGATAACATTCTGGTTTACAGATTAAAATTATTGAAAAGCCAGGGGAGGTGACTCATGATTGGAGTGGTAAAAATAGACCGCGTGCCACAAACTATTGCGATTTCGCGCTTGGGTTTTTTCAACTTCATGAAATTGTGTACTTTTTGTGACTCATTAATGTTCGATTTGTGTGCCCGGTCATTATAAAAACAGTATTGTTTACCCATGATGTTGTTTATGTGTGCTATTCGACTCGCAGCATTTCTTAAGTTTGATGTTCAAAAGCCGCTTACTCTGATTCCTCTGTTACACAGTGTATGTTTGGTTTGTGTCATCGGTTATTTTCCGCTTGTATGCCCATACAATTTTCCCCATGTATGCCCATGTATTTTCCGCTTATATGCCCATCTCTATGTCCTTCGTCGATAACAAAAATGAACCACGCGTATGCACGCAGGCACACACACACATATACACAAACACATACACAAAACATGCCCACATAATGAACGCACGCACGCACACATACACACATACACGCACGCACACACGCACACAATTAGGCAAGAGTAAAATAGTTACAATATGAAAATGTTAAGAAGAAACATAGACCACATTCACCTTCGCAATCAAGTATAGATACAATACTGCAAATACAATAATAATAGACACGTTTTGCAAGAACAAATATACCCTTCTACCCCATTTACAAGCGTTTAAAGTTTGCAAGACGTAGACATTCTACATACAACTTTATTTTTAGTCGAAACTCCTATACGCAGAATCTGTATGTACTTATACATTTTATTTCGATGAAGAAATCGCGTGCAAGCCAAAGTGATTGATCCTGCACACTATTCTCTCGCTCTGCTTCTTGTCCATACATCTTTCAATCTTTCCCTTTGAATGATGCAAGGCATGCTTCAGCCGATATGGACAGCAATATCAACGGATTTTCAGTGATTCCCATTTTGATGACAAAGCTAGCACATTGTTTAGGATTAATACATTTGTTTTGGTCAGAATTTCCTCGTTGGCTTTGGATTTTATGCTCAATCAAAGAGCTCAGAGATCTCTGCCTCTCTGTCTCGCTCTGTCTGTCTGTCTGTCTGTCTGTCTGTCTCTCTCTCTCTCTCTCTCTCTCTCTCTCTCTCTCTCTCTCTCTCTCTCTCTCTCGCTCTGTCGGTCTGTCTCTGTCTCGCTATGTCTATCTGTCTCTGTCTCGCTCTGTCTCTCTCTGTCTCTGTCTCTCTCTCTCTCTCTCCATCTCTCTCTCTCTCTACCCTCTCTCTCCCCATCTCCATCTCTCTCCTCTCGCTCGCTCTCCCCCCTCTCTCTCTCTCTCTCTTCCCCCTCTCTCTGTCTCTCTCCCCCCCCTCTCTCTCTCTCTCTCTTCTCTCTCTCTCTCTCTTACTTGCTTAATATTTGTATTATGGATTTCCCCCCTTTTGTTTGGTTGATTTAACAATTCCCCCTTCCCACTGTTCCCTTTGACATGGGCAGATGACCCGGTTCATTAAAACGTTGTTCTTGTTCTTGGTTTTTTTCTCTCTCTCTCTCTCTCTCTCTCTCTCTCTCTCTCTCTCTCTCTCTCTCTCTCTCTCTCTCTCTCTCTCTCTCTCTCTCTCTCTCTCTCTCTCTCTCGGGGTTACATCGCATCAAGAGATAAATGGTTTTATATTGGCGCACAACTAGATATAGTAAACGAATACAAGTATCTAGGAGTAATATTTTCAACAGGTTTAACCGTTTCATACTCATTACAAGACATGGCCATAAAAGCTAGAAAATGTATCTTTGGAATTCTAAGATGTTTGTGGTCTTTAGG
>CM065686.1:39929281-39931781 GCA_017654935.2 Phymorhynchus buccinoides
TTTCTCTCTCTCTCTCTCTCTCTCTCTCTCTCTCTCTCTCTCTCTCTCTCTCTCTCTCTCTCTCTCTCTCTCTCTCTCTCTCTCTCTCTCTCTCTCTCTCTGTGCATCTGTCTCTCGGCATTTGTCTGTCTGTCTCTCTCTCTGTGTCTCATGTCTCTGTATGTCTATGTGTCTCTCTGTCTGTCTGTCTCTCTCTCTTCCTGTCTGTCTGTCTCTCTGCCTGTCTGTCTGTCTGTCTGTCTGTCTGTCTCTGTCTCTCTGTCTCTCTCTCTCTCTCTCTCTCTCTCTCTCTCTCTCTCTCTCTCTCTCTCTCTCTCTCTCTCTCTAATAACATAATATTTTGCGGACCCGGCGAAACCGCTACTCATCATTACCGGTTCTTGGCGGTACCAGTACTAGGCGTTACCGGTTCTGGTCTTTGCCAGTACTAGGCGTTGCGCTAGTATTATATATTTTCGTCTGTATATGACACGGAAATCTAACCCTAACCCTAATCAAAACCCAAAACCTAGTCTGAAACCCTATCCCTATCCCTATCCCTATCCCTATCCCTAACCCGAAACCCAAATCCTATGCCTAACCCTGTCATTAACCTGAGAGGACAGAGGGACGGGGGAAATAGAGACTGGGACACATACAGGCACATTATATATATATAGAGAGAGAGACGGGGGCACAATGAGGGTGACGCATTGACACGGAGATGTATAGAGACAGGGGGGGCATCGATATGTTGTTGTTGTTTTCGATCCCCAGCTTAAACGCTCTGGAGGCACACCCAGTGCCATGTGAACACTTCGCATGGCCTGGTGTGGGAAGATTACGTGCATGGCTGCTTTTAAAGGGCCCCGCCACGTGAGCGGCCATACTCAGACTTCAGTGGACTTCGCTCCATTCATGGAGCCACCCATACATTCACTCCACAATTCTTTGCCGCGTGTAGGGAGAACTGCCACTGGTAAAGACAGCTTCCATTGGGCATTGGGCACAGCCGCAATATTTTAATATTGACCATGGGTCAGTTTCCCTTGCGTCATATGTACAGAAACAGTGAACTGCCAAGGACCCTTGACCGAGCACAGCTGTTTCAGGAGGAACATTTAGTTTATCTATATTTTCATAAGTTTTTTCAAGCAAACTTTAGTTAACTATAAGTAACTTTTCATAAATAACAGGCGAGAATATGTTGTAGTATGTGACAAGATTACTTATAGTCAGTGGATATTGCTAGAGTTTCACTCATAGGCAATCTTATTTATGTTTGTGATACTAAGTATATTATTTTTACTAGATATGTTGATTGATACTGCTCACAAAAATAAGTTTTTACCATAAATCTGAGGGAAGAAATATATTTGAAATACTATGTAGAGCATACAGCCAAAATATCTTTACAGACAAAAGCTTGGTACAGTTTTTATCTAAGATTTCTAGATTCAGGCTTTTAACTAAATAGCTTGATTATGTGTGGGACGGAACAGCTGTGCGAGCACATTGGTATGACTCCAGTCTCCTCGGAAAATGAACTAGGTAAATTACAATATTTCCTGATCTGTCTTCCCTTTATACTTCATGTGCATTCGATGTTGAATTTGGGGAAAGATTATGACTGTAAGAGGGTTAAGTGGCAAACGGGGTGTCTTGTGGATTCATCAGAGGGAACGTTGCCCAAGGTAGGCACAACTTGCAGTTAGCAGCACTTCCTTGAACCACTGGATTCTTTTTATTCTGTACCTTGGAGTTATTTTTAAAAATAATAAATAATACATGCTGCTTTTGATTCCACCTCCTCCTCAATTGGATTTGAATAATAGGCTTTGTTTTATTTTCATGAAATGACATGCGTGCCAAATTATCTTCCCAACTCTTATTGCAACGGAACGAGAGATGAGCGGAAGGTGGAGGGCACAGAGAGAGAGAGAGAGAGAGAGAGAGAGAGAGAGAGAGAGAGAGAGAGAGAGAGAGAGAGAGAGAGAGAGAGAGAGAGAGAGAGAGAGAGAGAGAGAGAGAGAACAATGAACAATGAACAAATTGTTTAATGATTAGGCCTTTGGCCCATATCACTGGAGGTGAGATACAAAAAAGTGACAGAAAAGATTGTAGTTGTCATGAATTAAAAAAATGACATAATACACACAGACATGAATATATCAGATCAACAATAACTAGTTACGTCATTAACGATAACCGTCTTAACCGCAAGAATGTATGGACATAAGCGGCAACATTATTGACGATTATACTGTTCTCATTTGCAAAGAGAAGAGATAATCTAAAACTTGATGGATATCTATAAACCTTTGTTGGAATATATATTTCGCTAATTGGAGAATGCCTAGTCTGAGCCTCGTTAGAGCAGAGAGAGAGAGAGAGAGAGAGTGAGAGAGAGAGAGAGAGAGAGAGAGAGAGAGAGAGAGAGAAGGAGAAGAGAGAGAGGAGAGAGAGAGAGAGAGAGAGAGAGAGAGAGAGAGAGAGAGAGAGAGAGAGACAGACAGACAGA
>CM065686.1:39934281-39936781 GCA_017654935.2 Phymorhynchus buccinoides
TGGGTGGAAAAAAAAAGCATTGTATTGCTTATCTCATGTTTCCCTGGTTAAATAAAATTTCGTTCTCTCTCTCTCTCTCTCTCTCTCTCTCTCTCTCTCTCTCTCTCTCTCTCTCTCTCTCTCTCTCTCTCTCTCTCTCTCTCTCTCTCTCTCTCTCTCTCTCCCTCTCCCTCTGTGTGTGTGTGTATGTGTGTGTGTGTGTGCGTGTGCGCAATTTGCATTGGCCTAGCGCCTGTGTATGTGTGGGTGCGTGTTTGTGTGCGTGCGACCGAGTATGTGTGTGGAAAACCCCCCAACAACAAACAAGCAGCGTTTATCCTTCACACGAGGCTCTAAAGCAAATACGATGCAATAATGTCTAATTTGTGTCCCATCTCCCATAATGCCATAATCTTCCTGTCTTGCCTGTCTTGCCTCATTTCCTCATATGGAAACACATGCATAAAATGAGTCATTTTATGAGAAATTCCCTTCACTATTTTGTTTCTGCTGTTTCTCTGCCGCTTCTGTATCCTATGTTTTGCTCTCTGTGACGTCTCTCTCTCTCTCTCTCTCTCTCTCTCCCTCTCTCTCTCTCTCTCTCTCTCTCTCTCTCTCTCTCTCTCTCTCTCTCTCTCTCTCTCTCTCTCTCTCTCTCTCTCTCTCTCTCTCTCTCTCTCTCTCTCTCTCTCTCTCTCTCTCTCTCCTGTGCCTTAAAAATAGCCCCCCAAAAGACAAAGTTAAATACATAGGATATTTGACTTATGAATCTATATTGCATGATTTGTTAACATTTACTTTCCATCGTTTAACTCGCGGAGAGAGAAAGGAAGAGAGAGAGAGAGAGAGAGAGAGAGAGAGAGAGAGAGAGAGAGAGAGAGAGAGAGAGAGAGAGAGAGAGAGAGAGACGTCAAAGACAGAGATATATAGAGTGAGAGAGACAGACGTCACAGACAGAGATATATAGAGAGTGAATGTGTGTGTGTGCGCGTGCGCGCGCGTGTATGTGTGTGTGCGTGTGTAAGTCTGAAGGGAAGCGCTTCAGGGAAAACACAAACAAAAGAAGAATGTTCAGCAAAAATGTCAAATCATAATTCGTGACATTTGTGCCATATGATGGATTGAACAGAAAGGTGGAAATGAAAGGGGCTTACGGGGTGCGAAGGGTGTGGGTTGGGGGTGGAGTGGGGTGGGGTGGAGCATTAAGCTAATTAGAAATTAATGCACCATATTATGGGTTTTTTAAAAGGGAAACAAGTCGGTCAGGGGGCACTTCGCAGGCCAAAAGTAGATTTGAAAATTGAACTGAAGAAGAGAAGAAGAACGAGGAGGAGGAGGAGGATGAAGAGGAGGAGGGAGAGGAGGAGGAAGAATAATAATACTAATAAGAAGAAAATATGCTGTTGCTGTCGCCTGCTGCTGCTGTTGATGATGGTGAGGATGATGACTATGAGGATGATAATGATGGTGAGGATGATGACATGCGATGTCCCTCTGCACATGCGCGCGCGCGTGTGTGTGCGTGCATGCTTGGGATATCTATGAAAAGCTTGAGGTCTATGAAGGGGGGGGGGGCGTGAATGCGGGGGCGGGCGAACGAGGGATGGGGGGGGGGGTGGTAGTGTGAGACAATGCCTTTTGCGTGGAAAACTCTATTTGTAATGGTTTGGATTCTAGTGGAGTGTGAATGGGGGAGGGGGGGGGGGGGGGGGGGTGACTGTAGTTATTGTGATTTCGTTTCGTGTTGTTCCTTATGATAAGTGCGTTGTTTTTGTGTGTGTTTTTTCTCCTCAGATTTTTAACTTCTTTGTGAAGCACTTAGAGCCCCGTAATGAGAATAAGCGCTATAGAAATGGTCAATTATTATTATTAGTAGTAGTATGACGATGATGATGATGATGAGGTTGATGATAATGACGACGACCAGGTTGATGATTATTAGAGAGTGGCGACAACAAGAACACTAACAATGGTGATGGTGATACTGCTGCTGTCGTTGCTGCTGCTGCTGCTGCTGCTGCTGCTGCTGCTGCTGCTTCTAATATAATTGGATGACGATGATGACTATGATGGCAATGATCATTTCACTTCCGTGCTTTCGTGTGTCTGTGTGCGTGTGTTGGTTGTACCT
This sequence comes from Phymorhynchus buccinoides, assembly GCA_017654935.2. Taxonomy (NCBI): domain Eukaryota; kingdom Metazoa; phylum Mollusca; class Gastropoda; order Neogastropoda; family Raphitomidae; genus Phymorhynchus; species Phymorhynchus buccinoides. The sequence continues at coordinate 39,936,392 of CM065686.1, forward strand.
AGGCTATATTATGAGTGAGTGCTTATGTATGTATGTATGTATGTATGTATGTGCACGTGTGTATGTGTCTGCACACTCACCCGCGCGAGATAGAACAAGGAATGAGAGAGAAAGAGAACAAGGGGGGGAGAGAGATAGAGAGAGAGAGAGAGAGAGAGAGAGAAGAGAGAGAGAGAGAGAGAGAGAGAGAGAGCTAGAGAGAGAGAGAGAGCTAGTAGAGAGAGAGAGAGACAAAGAGAAAAAGAGAGAGAGAGAGAGAGAGAGGAGGGAGGGAGAGAGAGAAAGAGAGAGACTAGGGAGGAGGGGGAGAGACGAGAGAGATGAGGATAGAGAGAGATATATGGATAGCTAGAGAGAGAGAGAGAGAGACAGAGAGAGGAGACAGAGAGG
>CM065686.1:39944281-39961781 GCA_017654935.2 Phymorhynchus buccinoides
GCAACCACTTCTGAGGGTAAAGACCTAAATAAGGAAAACAGTAGAGGGAACATGTAAGTCAGACACACGTTATCTAACCATGTGCATGTACTATAACGGGTAAGTGCATGATTTATGCATGGTAAAACAACCGTATTAGCAAGTAAGGCTTTGCCCGGGCGCTTTAACAAGCACGCTACAATGACGCATGTGCGTGCGTGCTGTCTCTCTCTCTCTCTCTCTCTCTCTCTCTCTCTCTCTCTCTCTCTCTCTCTCTCTCTCTCTCTCTCTCTCTCTCTCTCTCTCTCTCTCTCTCTCTCTCTCTCTCTCTCTCTTCTCTCTCTCTCTCTCTCTCTCTCTCTCTCTCTCTCTCTCTCTCTCTCTCTCTCTCTATCCCTCTCTCTCTCTCTATCTCTCTCTCTCTCTCTCTCTGTCTCTCTCTAGTCTCTCTCAAGCTGTGTCAGTCTCTCGACCCTCTTCAATTAGTAAGAGACAAACCTGTTCAGTATCTTCACATCATATCTTGAAGACCCACGACAAAAAGAATAGTGGAAGTTTGGTTGTTGAGCAGAAACAGCAGAAACAAAATAAAAGAAAAGGAACCTGTCTGTCTCTCTGTCTGTCTGTCTGATTCTCTCTCTCTCTCTCTCTCTCTCTCTCTCTCTGTCTCTCTCTCTCTCTCTCTCTCTCTCTCTCTCTCTCTCTCTCTCTCTATCTCTCTCTCCCTCCCCCCCCCCCCCTCTCTCTCTCTCTCTCTCTCTCTCTCTCTCTCTCTCTCTCTCATCTCTATCCTCTCTCTCTCTCTCTCTCTCTCTCTCCTCTCTCTCTCTCTCTCTCAGTCCTCTCTAGACCCTCCCCCTCTCTCTCTCACGGGTCTCTCTCCCTCTTATCTCTCTCTCTCTCTCCCCTCCCCCCCATCTCTCTCTCTCTCTCCTCTCTCTCTCTCTCTCGCCTCTCGCATCTCTCTCTCTCTATCTCTCTCTCTCTCTCTCTCCTCTCCTCTCTCTCTCTCTCTCTCTCTCTCTATCTCTCTCGGCTGTGCGAGCACTTGATTTCAGTCCTTAAAGACCCACCATATCACGTGTCAAAATCACGGGTTTCACGGGTTTTCCCTCTTATAGCTGGTAAGACATCTTGTTTTGACCAGGGTTGACTACCATACAAATGCCCCCAAATTGAAAACAAGAAACATCATTTTAAAGAGCAGGGGCCTCAATGATAAAGTTGGGGGCATGTTTATGTACGGGTCACAGCTACCCAGGAAAAATAAAACCAAGGGACTTAATCGTGGTGGGTCAGTGTATATTTAACCTTGTGGTTCTTTTGGCAATCTTTTTCGACGAGATACAACTTGAAAATACAGTATTCAGAGAGGGTGGGGCTGAGTTGGATAAAGGGGGTGTTAGAGGGAATGCAGGGGCAGATACAAGAGTTTGATACAGGGGATGTTAGGGGGAATGTAGGGGCAGATACAAGAGTTGGATACAGGGGGTGTTATGGGGATGCAGGGGCAGATACAAGAGTTGGATAAAGGGGGTGCTAGGGGGAATGTAGGAGCAGATACAAGAGTTGGATACAGGGGGTGTTATGGGGATGCAGGGGCAGATACAAGAGTTGGATAAAGGGGGTGCTAGGGGGAATGTAGGAGCAGATACAAGAGTTGGATAAAGGGGGTGTTAGGGGGAATGTAGGGGCAGATACAAGAGTTGGATACAGGGGGTGCTAGGGGGATGCATGGGCAGATACAAGAGTTGGATACAGGGGGTGTTAGGGGGATGCAGGGGCAGATACAAGAGTTGGATAAAGGGGGTGTTAGGGGGAATGCAGGGGCAGATACAAGAGTTTGGATACAGGGGGTGTTAGGGGGAATGTAGGGGCAGATACAAGAGTTGGATAAAGGGGGTGCTAGGGGGATGCAGGGGCAGATACAAGAGTTGGATAAAGGGGGTGTTAGGGGGATGCAGGGGCAGATACAAGAGTTGGATAAAGGGGGTGCTAGGGGGAATGTAGGGGCAGATACAAGAGTTGGATAAAGGGGGTGCTAGGGGGATGCAGGGGCAGATACAAGAGTTTGATACAGGGGGTGTTAGGGGGAATGTAGGGGCAGATACAAGAGTTGGATAAAGGGGGTGTTAGGGGGAATGCAGGGGCAGATACAAGAGTTGGATAAAGGGGGTGTTAGGGGGAATGCAGGGGCAGATACAAGAGTTGGATAAAGGGGGTGCTAGGGGGATGCAGGGGCAGATACAAGAGTTGGATAAAAGGGGGTGTTAGGGGGATGCATGGGGCAGATACAAGAGTTGGATAAAGGGGGTGCTAGGGGGATGCAGGGGCAGATACAAGAGTTGGATAAAGGGGGTGCTAGGGGGATGCAGGGGCAGATACAAGAGTTGGATAAAGGGGGTGCTAGGGGGATGTAGGGGCAGATACAAGAGTTGGATACAGGGGGTGCTAGGGGGATGCATGGGGCAGATACAAGAGTTGGATAAAGGGGGTGCTAGGGGGATGTAGGGGCAGATACAAGAGTTGGATAAAGGGGGTGCTAGGGGGATGCAGGGGCAGATACAAGAGTTGGATAAAGGGGGTGCTAGGGGGATGCAGGGGCAGATACAAGAGTTGGATAAAGGGGGTGCTAGGGGGATGCAGGGGCAGATACAAGAGTTGGATAAAGGGGGTGCTAGGGGGATGCAGGGGCAGATACAAGAGTTGGATAAAGGGGGTGTTAGGGGGAATGCAGGGGCAGATACAAGAGTTGGATAAAGGGGGTGTTAGGGGGAATGCAGGGGCAGATACAAGAGTTGGATAAAGGGGGTGCTAGGGGGATGCAGGGGCAGATACAAGAGTTGGATAAAGGGGGTGTTAGGGGGATGCAGGGGCAGATACAAGAGTTGGATAAAGGGGGTGCTAGGGGGATGCAGGGGCAGATACAAGAGTTGGATAAAGGGGGTGCTAGGGGGATGCAGGGGCAGATACAAGAGTTGTGCAAGATCGCTTCTAAGTGGAAAGGAAGGAACAGACGATACGCTATGATGTGATGCTGTGAAAACAGTCATTGGCCTTATATTTGTTTTTTGCGTTTTCCATGACATTAAGTCCTGGGTTTTTTTAAACTTTGGAAATAAAGTCGTTTGTGTATATGTTTACTTTATATCAGGTTGTGTGGTTCACCGTCTACCCCCCCTCCCCTTCCGACCATTCATTCTCCCACCCTCTTTCTTTTATTTCATAATAACGAAAGAAAATAGCAATAAAAATAAAGAATGAAAAGCAATCATCATCGTCATCGTCGTCATCATTATCATCATCATCATCATCATCATCGTCACCATCACCACCATCATCATCATCATCATTATCATCATTGTCAAGAGTTATATCATACTTACCAAATGTTTCGATGTCATCATTATCATCATCATCATCATCATCATCATCATCATCATCATCATTATTATCACCACTCTCACCATCATCCATCATCACCATCATGATCGTGATCATAACGTTTGCAAAAACACGGAAAGGTTTTGATCAATTAAAAAGAAAACAAACAAACTCAGAAATTCACGATTACGCTGGGTTTGAAAACAGAATGTGAGAGTTCTCGAGTTTATTTTGATTTAATTACTGGAAGATGCAAAAATGACTCAACGATCGAAAATAGAGTGACTTTGATTACAAACAATTCACGGCCCCATCTTGATGCTGCCGTTTAAAGACCCACCAGATAACGTCTCAAAATCACGGGTTTCACTTGTTTTCCCTCTTACAGCTGGTAAGAAATCTTGTTTTGACCAGGTTTGACTTCCATACAAATGCCCCCAAATTGAAAACGAAACATCATTTAAAGAGCAGTCTCAATTCGAAGTTGGGAGCATTTGTATGTGGGTCACAGCTACCCAGAAAAATATCAAGGGTCTTAATCGTGGTGGGTCAGTGGGTCTTTAAGGACTCGTGTGAACGAGAAAGGAGGAATTCAAGAATTAGTAAAAGAATGAACGAAAGCACGAACTAACGAAGCGAATGAATGGATGAACGAACGAACGAACGAACGAACGAAAGAATGAATGAATGAATGAATGAATACTGACTGACTGGTTGTTTGTTGAAATTAAGAAAGAGTGAACATGGATGAAGACAGAAATGAGCGAATACAGTTAATACGGGAATGCCAGAATGAATAAAGGAACACGCAGACCTCTCAACAGTAGCCCCTTTCAGATTCTTCAGCCCAGTAAAAGCATCGTAATCATTATATGAAGTTATGTGTCGTCAATATAGAAATATTACGAGGAAAGATGAGAAACTAAACGATTTACTTTTCCCCGATATTTATTTTGTATTACAGGCCAATAATGTTGCCAAAATAATAGCATAATTTCCTGTCTATAAAGTATGTTATGTTGTCTGTTTGTTTGTTTGAAAATGTCTCACCTCTCCCGTCCACTCTTCCTCGTGTCCTTATCGACGGGGATCTATTTCTCTGTCTCTATGTTCTCAGTGTGTGTGTGTGTGTGTGTGTGTGTGTGTGTGTGTGTGTGTGTGTGTGTGTGTGTGTGTGTGTGTGTGTGTGTGTGTGTGTGTGTGTATGTGTGTGTGTGTGTGTGTGTGTGTGTGTGTGTGTGTGTGTGTGTGTGTGTGTGTGTGTGTCTGTCTGTGTCTGTGATTGTGTGTGTATATGTGTCTGTGTGTGTACACGTATGTGTGCGCGTGTGTGTGTGTGTGTCTGCATGCGTGCGTGCGTGCGTGTGTGAGTATGTGCCTGTCTGTCTTTGCATGCATGCATGCGTGTGCGCGTGTATGTGTGTGAGCGCGCGTGCGCAATTGTGTATGTGTGTATGCGCGGGTTGTTTTTTTTTGTGTGTGTTGTGTGTGTGTGTGTGTGTGTGTGTGTGTGTGTGTGTGTGTGTGTGTGTGTGTGTACCTGCCTGCCTCTCTCTCTCTCTCTCTCTCTCTCTCTCTATCTCTCTCTCTCTCTCTCTCTCTCTCTCTCTCTCTCTCTCTCTCTCTCTCTCTCTCTCTGTCTGTCTGTCTGTGTGTGTGATTGTGTGCGGCGAGGTGTGTGTGTGTGTGTGTGTGTGTGTGTGTGTGTGTGTGTGTGTACTCTGCTCTCTCTCTCTCTCTCTCTCTCTCTCTCTCTCTCTCTCTCTCTCTCTCTCTCTCTCTCTCTCTCTCTCTCTCTCTCTCTCTCTCTCTCTCTCTCTCTCTCTCTCTGTCTCTCTCTCTCTGTCTGTGTGTGTGTGTGTTTGCGCGCGCGAGGTGTGTGTGTGTGTGTGTGTGTGTGTGTGTGTGTGTGTGTGTGTGTGTGTGTGTGTGTGTGTGTTTTAGCGTTTCCGAGTGCGAATATACGCGCACTTCAATTCACGGTATGGGAATACGATTTGTCGCGGGGTAGTGCCTATCGCCTTGCGGGGATCACCAAGCAAATCATTCATGTGATGCGGGCACTGTTTGGCTTAGATCATACATCAAAATCACTGGACGTACAAAGCGGTGCCAATACACCCTGTGTGTTTGATCATCATTTTCACCGAGCCTCGAACAAATAAAGCTTGCCCGCGTCTGTGGGTGATGGTTTGCCCTATTGTTGTGCTGGTTATACAATACATACACACGCTGCGTGTGCGCGAACACACGCGCTTGCACGCGCATACACACACACGCACACGCACACACACACACACACATATACACACACACATATATATACAAACACGCACATTACATATACGCGCACGAGCACGCATACACAGGGCAGTGACATTTACAAACACATACGCACACAGAACAAGCAAAAACAGAGAAAGAGAGATGCATACAGAGATATAATAGGGCGAGACAGACCAACAGAATGGGAGAGTAATAAACGTCCGAGGTTGCGAGAAGACAATAGGCCTATGATTTGAAATAAAGATTAATTAATTAACGGAGGAAAGAGAAACATTATGACGGAAAAATGCAGCAGAACACGAACACACCTCACAACCAACGCCCTTCTACTCAAAACACAAACAGACCCACGAATGCATAGAATAGACAGGATAATAACATTGTCTCTTTAAGTTTACCTAATTTTCCATTTTAGATTTGCTTTTGAATGGGTAATAAAGATTTTTGAATGGAATTTGGATTGAATTGAAAGTTTTACAGAACATGAAAAAAAGAAGAAGAAAAGTATGTAAGGAAACTGAATCATGGTTGAAGCGAATTAACTCAAGTCGAGCAACGTAGGCTACAGACTATAAAAGGCAAAACACGGTTACATTGGTTGACACCAAGAATGACAGAGACATTTTAAGATGTTGCATTTGGCCAATTTTACAAATGAAATTAATAAAGCAAATGTCACGGAAGCAAAACACATTAACAACAAAAATAAAACCTATGTAGAAAGCATTAGAATTATGCCAAGCATCCGTTCGGGGTGCAGTTCGCCGGACTAACTCTAAGCTATTTTCGAGGCTTGGGGTTTATTGAATGTAATAAGTGTTTTTTGGGTGTGTGTTTGTTTTTTTAGTGTAAATGATGTCATAGATGAAACTATTCTTTCAAATATAATAAATACAATATAAAAATACTCGTTTTAGTTAACTTAGCATTTTCAAGGAATATTATTAAAGATGGCGCAATCTCAACGTTTTTCTCATCCATACGAATATCAAAAGCAATTTTTAGCCCCCTCCCCCCAAAAAAAAATCTAGGGAAAGACGGGGTAAAAAGCGCATGGGCGGGTAAGTAACCCACCCCAATTATCTCATGAAATGAAGCAAATTTCAGTCTCATTGTGCCCATGAGACGAGCGTTAATGTCTAGCATTCGTCTCATGGGCAAATTTGACTGACATTTTCTTTATTTCATGAGATAATTGGGGTGGGCTTCTTACCGCCCATGCGCTTTTTACCCCGTCTTCCCCTATGTTGAATTTTAGTAAAACTAGGTTTACATAAGGATCTTACGAAAGTTTCGAACGTAACGAATAAACCATCCACCAAGTGTTAAAAAATGTGTTGGTACGTTGATAAATAAGACAAACAACGAATACAAAATTATCTGTAACATCCGTGGCGGAGGTTTAACACGGCTCAGCGACAATAATTAACTGATCATTTGTGCTATAAACAAAATGCTCACAGCAACGTACTTTTAGATCTCAAAGAATTGGCAGTGTGCCTTTTTGTTCTTTTGTGTTTGTGTGCGTGTGTGTGTGTGAGCGCGCACGCGCGTTTGTGTGTACGTGTGCATGTGTGCGTGCGCGTGTGTACGCGCGTGTATGTGTATGTGCGTGTGCGCGTGCATGTTTGTAAAGTGCGCGTGTTTGTGTGTGCGTGCGTGTGTATGTTTGTCTGAATTACAGATACAAACTAGAAGAATATATCTCACGAAAGAACGTATTGCATATTGATTTTGCTGTCAGGTGGTCTCCTTTCACTGCACTATTCAACGATATAAATTGATATTATAAAACGTTTACGATAAGATGCATAGTAATACATAGCCTTATGCATATGTATGCTCGTTTTATGCATGTTACCTTAATTAACTGATATACCTATGTTGTCTACGAAATGACGCCCCTGGTATAATGGAAAACAAAGTACAATTGGCAATTATGCCTTTTAGAGAGACATAAGATGGGAGTGATAAACAGGTTCTGGGTGTACTGTTTTTGTGCATGTTATTACTGATATTGTTGGATACAATTATGCTCATGTATTTTGAAAACATTTTGAATAGTATGATTATTACGTGCCGATGTCCCGAGCTTTGAACTCATAATTTGCAATGTTGAGCTTTTTGTTTTATTCACTCTACATAATTATTAGATACACTGTCATCTCAAGATTTTGTGCTAAAAATATTTTTATAATAACTTTCGTAGTATAATAGTGTTGTGATGTTTTTTTTAGTTCAATTATATGGCGTAATTGTGTGTAAATGTGTTTGTTGTGTTCGTCTGTTTGTTTGTCGTTTTTTATGTATCTTTTTGCTTTCGTTTGTTTGTTTTTCCTTGTGAAATACTGTGGAGAAAAAGTTAAGTAATAAAAATTGTGAAGATGTTTTAATTACAAGAGAAAAGAATCCCGGAAATGCATGGTTGCGCGTAAGTCAGATAAGCTGATGCAGACATTGCGTGACCCTGTTAACCACTGCCCTCGTTAGAGAGAGAGAGAGAGAGAGAGAGAGAGAGAGAGAGAGAGAGAGAGAGAGAGAGAGAGAGAGAGAGAGAGAGAGAGAGCGAGAGAGAGAGAGAGAGAGAGAGAGAGAGAGAGAGAGAGAGAGAGAGAGAGAGAGAGAGAGAGAGAGAGAGAGGAGAGAGAGAGAGAGAGAGAGAGAGAGAGAGAGAGAGAGAGAGAGAGAGAGAGAGAGAGAGAGAGAGAGAGAGAGAGAGAGAGAGAGAGAGAGAGAGAGAGAGAGAGAGAGAGAGAGAGAGAGAGAGAGAGAGAGAGAGAGAGAGAGAGAGAGAGAGAGAGCGCGCGAGCGCGCGTGTTTCTGTATGCGTGTGACTCTGTGTTTGTGTACGCGTGTGCTTTGCTTGCGATCGTACACTTTTGTGCGATTGCGTGTGCGCACGATTGTTGTTCTTATTGTATTTTATGTTCCAGTTGAAGGCTTGGCTTGTATCCTTTGCCGTATACCAGGCATTAGTAGATAGATACGTATTTGATTTTTGTTTGTTAATGAAACAAGAACAGTCGGTACTAGGTCCACTGCGTTGCACTGTGTTCGAAAGGTAAACTCGAGAATGGCTCTTCTGTTTCAGAAGCGCAGACTTGAGCAGGACAACAAAACCAACGGGTAGGGTCACACCAGCAACTCAGTCAACACCGACACCAACACGAAGGTCCCAAGCAGACTTTTTGAACCGGGTAGTTAATACTCCTCCATTCGAGTTTCTGCACCGCTGCATTGCTTCCAGATATCGATGCTTTTTTTGCTGGCCACGACCGCGCCACGCATTGTAGCATGATTTGCGACACGGGGGCTCGATGAAAGGTAAAGGTGGTTGCTGTTGTTGTTGTTGTTGTGTGCATTGGTTACTGTAAAGGAATGCCCGGGGGAGAGAGGGGAGAGAGAGAGAGAGAGAGAGAGAGAGAGAGAGAGAGAGAGAGAGAGAGAGAGAGAGAGAGAGAGAGAGAGAGAGAGAGAGAGACGGAGAGATATAATAATAATAATAATAATAGTGAATCATTTATATAGCGCACTCCTCCACCAAATGTGGAGCTCTATGCGCTTAGCAACAAAAAATAAAAGCAAGACATTCAACAGCAAAACAAATGATCGTTCACACACATGCACATAGGCATGCACATACACACACCACACACCACACACAAATATACGCAGTCACGCACGTACGCACACATACACACACACGCGCACGCACACACACAGACACACACACACACACACACACACACACACACACACACACACACACACACACACCATTACCACCACTAACCCCACCCAAGAACACAATGCATAATACAATCAGTTGAATAAAGCATCAACACACACTCTCTCTTGGTGCTTGGGTCCTGTCTACAATACAACTTGTTATGCATGCTCATGTTATTATAGTCCTTATTTTTTTATTGTCTTTTGTTGCGTTTACTACATATTCTTGTCGTGTGAAAAAGGGTGATACATGTGTGCCGTGAAAAAGGGCGATATAGGAATGTATGATGTAGCGTGCTTGCTTTCTTATATTGTGTTTATGGTGTATGGTTTCAGACTACATGTTAATACTGTTAATTTTTCATTGTCTATTACCTTATGTTTTATGTCGATGTGTATGTTGACGGCAAGTATGAAAAATGGCAATCGTCTGTCAATACTTCTACCGTTGTAAAATAAAGTGTCATTTCATTTCATTTCATTTCCTCTCTCTTCTCTCTCTCTCTCTCTCTCTCTCTCTCTCTCTCTCTCTCTCTCTCTCTCTCTCTCTCTCTCTCTCTCTCTCTCTCTCTCTCTCTCTCTCTCTCTCTCTCTCTCTCTCTCTCTCTCTCTCTCTCTCTCTCTCTCTCTCTCTCTCTCTCTCTCTCTCTCTCTCTCTCTCTCTCTCTCTCTCTCTCTCTCTCTCTCTCTTCTCTTTTTCTCATAATAGTGTTTGCTATACATGCAATGATTTTTAATATTGTTGTCATAATTATGCTCTATTGTTGAATTTTTTTTAATTTTTATACTATGGATGATTATGCTTCGTTTTGTGTGTGTTTATCTGTTTATTAACGTACTTTCATATGATTATGGGTTTTTTAATTAGTATCAGTTCGCTTTAACGTTTCATCTATTTGTTTGTGTATGTTAACGGCAAATATGAACAATGGCTGCTGTATGCCAATACTTTTACCGTTGTAAAATAAAGGTTCAATTCAATTCAATTCAATTCTCTTCTCTCCTCTCTCTCTCTCTCTCTCTCTCTCTCTCTCTCTCTCTCTCTCTCTCTCTCTCTCTCTCTCTCTCTCTCTCTCTCTCACTCTCTCTGTCTCTCTGTCTGAATCTCTCGCAACAAAGCTGATATAGACATTGCAGTCAACACACAGTAAAACTAACAGTGGGGGGTAGGGTGTTTGTGAGAATAGAATCGAGAAGTAGTGTGGCCTAAATGTTGTGATGTAGCTTGAATAGGTGGGTCTTGAGAGCTGATTTGAAACATTGCAAGGACTGGATATGGCGTGGTAAGGAGTTTGCGTGGTAAGAATTTTGCGTGGTAAGGAGTTCCAAACTGATGGGGCCGAAAAGAAACAGGAGCGCTCACCAAACATTTTTGTTCGTGTACTAGGAACACAGAGAATTTTGGAATCTGAAGATGACCGCAATTGCCTTGATGGAGTATAGACAGAAAGCATGTCATAAATGTAGGTAGGGGCATTTTCAGATAAATAAGAATGACATAGAGTGGATATTTTGTAGTCAATACGTGCTTTGATGGGAAGCCAATGGAGGAATATCAGGAGTGGTTGAACATGATGATACTTAGAGGCCTTCAGGACAAGTCTGGCAGCAGAGTTCTGGACTTTTGGAAGCTTATCAATGAGGTGTTGGGGGCAGCCATGCAAGAGTGAATTACAATAATCTAATTTAGAGAGAACAACAAGAGAGAGAGAGAATCAGACTCAGACTCAGACACTTTATTTTGCAAGGATAAGAATTTAGGCTGGGCCTATTCTTCCATTCTGTCCTTGGTTCTAAGCATGTAATGCATAACTAATACTATAAACTAGCGCAACGCCGAGTACCAGTAACGCCTAGTAACGGTAACGCCTAATAACGGTAATGCCAAGTATTGGTAACGCTGAGTACAGCAAATTTGAAGCGATTTGGTAAAGAAACGGTGGAGTTATAAGGCCCCGTTTCGCGTTGGCGCTGCTGTGAGAGTGATGCGCTCTCCCTAGTAACGGTAACGCCTAGTAACAGTAACGCCAAGTACTGGTAACGCTGAGTACAGCAACTTTGAAGCGATTCGGTTAAGAAACGGCAGAGTTATAAGGCCCCGTTTCCCGTTGGCGCTGCTCTGAGAGTGACGCGCTCTCCCGATTTTCTTCAAATTTGCTGCCAGGCTTTGCCCTGGTGACAGCAAGCCTGACAGCAAATTTGATGCGATTCGGTTGAAAACCGGCGGAGTTATAAGGCCTGTTTTGCATCATGCTGCTGTTATGCGCCTAAGTAATTGATTCGCTTCCGGTTTGTCACACGGATAGTCCCCGTCCCCGGTCATCTACCTGCCACATTCGAAGGCAATCGGCCCAGAAACGCTGGAGATACGGGCGCCGAGAGGCCGGCGGATGCGCGTTTCGCGCATTTGCGAAACCGCGCAAATGATACGGCCACCTCGGTTGCCGTTGCCATCGCCCCGTGAGGGCTCACAGCAAATTTGAAGCGATTCGGTCGAAAAACGGCGGAGTTATAAGGCCCGTTTCGTGTTTCAGACACACACACACACACACACACACACACACACACACACACACACACACACACACACACACACACACACACACACACACACACACACACACACACACACACACACACACACACGGACAGTTGGCTTATTACTATATGATGAACATTGGAGAGAGAGAGAGAGAGAGAGAGAGAGAGAGAGAGAGAGAGAGAGAGAGAGAGAGAGAGAGAGAGAGAGAATGCTATGCTACTTTTTTTTCTTCTTCTTCTTCTTCTTCTTCTTCCTCCTCCTCCTCCCCCTCCTCCTCCTCCTCCTCCTCCTCCTCCTCCTCCTCCTTCTCCTCCTCCTCCTCCTCCTCCTCCTCCTCCTCCTCCTCCTCCTCCTCCCTCATCCTCCTCCTCCTCCTCTTCTTCTTCTTCTTCTTCTTCTCCTTCTTCCTTCTTATCATCTCTTTTTTTTTAATAAAGACAATACAGAGCATTTGAAGCAATCGAAGCTCATACACGAAGGGACATTCAGAGAAGAAATGCGTCGATTTATGTGCATAACACTATTTGCATTCTGCCATTCACGATGTTAGTTATCTCAGCATCTCAGTTATCTCTGTTGTTAACACAACACATACAGTTGTTAAATAATCGTGAATATGATAATTGCGATCAATCTATTAAAAAAAACCCACAACAAACAAACAAACAAGCAAAGCGAAATATGAAATTACACCAACCAACACTTCATACGAATACAAACCGCCAACAAAAAGTTAGGGAACACTTTCAAAATACACATGTTTTGGTTATTTGGTCATAGGATAACAACGCTTCGTATCTAGACCTTAGTACTTGGCAGGCAGATACACAAGAGACTTGGCCTTACGACGAAAGCAACGATGTGTTGTGATGGTCATCGGTTGCTACGGTAACGTGAGTTTTAATAGGCGCCAACATTCAAAACAGTGTAGCAATTTCAGTGCATCAGCATTTATTGCACAATGTGAATTGAGTAAACTGGTACTCAGCACATGTTAGCTGGAAGCTTAAACAATAAGTACAGCTCACAAAAAAGATCCTTTTTAAACAAAGAGAGTGTGCAATTAATTGCCAAGTCACGATTGCTGTACAGTGAAAGTTGAGCCTGTTGGATCTAGGGAAAGCACAGGAATGGCTTCAGGAAGGTGTGGCTGTGCGGGAATCGCTGTCACAGCTTAGTAATGATTGATTCTTGATAGTTGAAGTTGGTGATCACCTTCCTGCATAGCCACCCCCTCATGCAGCTATGCCAAGGGTTTCACAAGTTCCAAAACACTCAACTTTCGCTGCACAACTCTCGTAACTAAGCGACTAATTTCACTATCTATTCTGTAACGAAAGGACCTTATTGAGAGTTGTACTTATTCCTGAAGCTTCCTGCTAACATGTGATAAGTACCATGTTGGAAAAAATCACTGTATGAAATAAATGCTGAAGCATTAAATTCGTTGCGATTGTGGGGGCTTTGAAAGAAACCAATGGCGATGACGAAACAGTTTTGCTTCACTGTAAGGCCATGTGTCTTGTGTATGTAACTGCCCAATTTTTTAGGTCCAGACGCAAAGCGTTTTGAATCTGCAAGCAAATTACCAAAACTGTGTACTTTGAAAGTGTTCCCTAACTTTGGGGGAGCAGCTTATTACCGCCTACTCTTAACTGTCAACCGTCCTCCTTTCTTTCTATTAGTATACAATCTCTCTCTCTCTCTCTCTCTCTCTCTCTCTCTCTCTCTCTCTCTCTCTCTCTCTCTCTCTCTCTCTCTCTCTCTCTCTCTCTCTCTCTCTCTCTCTCTCTCTCTCTCTCTCTCTTTATCTCTCTCTCTCTCTCTCTCTCCCTCTTTATCTCTCTCTCTCTCTCTCTCTCTCTCTCTCTCTCTCTTTATCTCTCTCTCTTTCTCTCTCTCTCTCTCTCTCTCTCTCTCTCTCTTTCTCTTATCTCTCTCTTTCTCTTTCTTTTTTCTCTCTCTCTTCTCTCTCTCTCTCTCTCTCTCTCTCTTTATTCTCTCTCTCTTTATCTCTCTTTCTCTCTCTCTCTCTCTCTCTCTCTCTCTCTCTCTCTCTCTCTCTCTCTCTCTATCTATCTCTCTCTCTCTCTCTCCGTTCGTCTCTCTCTCTCTCTCTCTCTCTCTCTCTCTCTCTCTCTCTCTCTCTCTCTCTCTCTCTCTCTCTCCCCCCCCCCCCTCCCCCCCCCCCTCCCCCCGTTTCCTGTGCATCGTGTTTTCTCCACTGCCTATCCATTTCTCTGTTGTATGACCCTATCATTCTCTAGTTCCGGACTTTTCTTCGAATGGAAATTGGTTTCACAATGGCTCCAGGCCAGACGAAAGTGTTGCCATCGACAAAGTAGGACCCAAGCCCTCACGCTGACATAAAATCGATCCCGTGTATAATCCTCCCTATCACTTCACACAACACACACATTTCAGGACAACCAAAACAAAAAACAGACTGCGCAGTAATTTGTATTTGAATGCTGCAGCTATTCTCAGACTATATGGGGAGTGTCTTCTTCAATAGAACGATATGGCTTTTGAATCGGAGGGGGAAACAGGAAATGAAATGCGCAATGTATTAGTCTCTCTTCTTTGTTTGTTTGCTTCTTTGATGGTTTTCGTTTGTTGTGTTGTTGTGTTTTGTTTCCAATTGATGTGGTGTGTTTGCTCATAGAAATGGGCATACACGGAAGAGAGGGTTGCGCAGGGGAAACGAATGTGGTGAAGAGCTTCTAATATTTTATCTTTTTTTCTGCGATGGTCACCATATTGATACTCTGCAATGACGGAGCTACTTGTTTTTAATACAAATGAAAATGTTCATGTTCGGGACAAACTTTAACCCTTTTGCCGCCAGCCATTTTTTGTTTTTGCAAAGCAAAGTACCATTAAACTGAACAGGATAGAAATTAAAAAAATGATCTGCAATATTGGGAATGTCTCTATGAAATGCATACCATTAGGCCTATCCTTACCTCCCAAAATTAAGAACATAAGGTCTTCAGATAACAGGTCCTAGTTAGATGCCTTTTAGTGACATGGGTGTTAAACCATTGTGGTGCATAAATGCCACATTGGCGGTGAAAGGGGTAAATTACATTGATAAACAAATGGTACAGTTGGTCTTTAGATGTTGAATGCTCTGAACGTTATTGTATTTTATACTTTGTAATGTTCCTCTTACAAAAACATCTACGAGTGATTTTCTCAGAATGTGTGATATTTCTTCTTGCTACGATTTGGTTTACTTGAAACAATTATACGGGCTACATGAACCAGTAGATGTTGCATCATTTACATTTTGTTCGACTTGACACGCAAACCCGTTTCCTGCATACGAAATTCATCAACTTGTTATTTTCTCTGCCGATATTTATCTTGTTTGTGTGATGTTTTTTTCTTTCTTTCATGTCTTGATTATTATGTTAGTGTCCTAATTTCCACAAGCTGTTTGTTCATGAATGAATTACGCAAGGAATGGGTCACACTCTACGCACTAACGATTTCGTTCATCATAGGAGCCACACAATGTATAGGACATGTTCTTTGGCGAGAAGTCCACTCTCCACCAGGCTTCACGGGTACTGTGACAGGCACACTGACAAACTGACCGACCGACCGACAGCCTGACAGAAAGGGAACATATAGTTGAAAATGTCAAGTTTTCTCTCCTTTCTCTCTCTCTCTCTCCCTCTCTCTCCCTCGCCCCCCGCCCCTCTACCTCCCTCTCTCTTTCTTCCTTCCCCTCTCGTTTTGTCAGGTAATCCGTTGTTTTCTATTCCCAATCCATTCGTTCGCAGAGTCGAGAAGTGTGTCATTTGCTAATGAACCTATTGGGAAGTTCCAACTGGCCCTTTAATTTCCAATTTCCCAAAAGTCATGCAAAATTAGAGGACTGGGGTTCCGGCATCTGTTTGTATGAGGGTTATTATTTATCGAAAAAAAATAAAAATATTGTTCCGATCTGCCTTAGCATAAACCTCCCCCCCCCCCCCCCCCCCCTTTTGTCCCTTTCAAATGTTTGTCAACATGTCTCTGTCTTTCTATCTTTGACTGTCCCTGTCTGTGTGTCATCTCTCTCTCTCTCTCTCTCTCTCTCTCTCTCTCTCTCTCTCTCTCTCTCTCTCTCTCTCTCTCTCTCTCTCTCTCTCTCTCTCTCTCTCTCTCTCTCTCTCTCTCTCTCTCTCTCTCTCTCTCTCTCTCTCTCTCTCTCTCTCTCTCTCTCTTTCTCTCTCTCTCTCTCTCTCTCTCTTCCTCTCTCTCTCTCTCTCTCTCTCTCTCTCTCTCTCTCTCTCTCTCTCTCTCTCTCTCTCTCTCTCTGTGACTCCCCCTCTCTCTCTCTGACTCCTTTTTTCCTGTTCACTTGACTTCACACATATGCATTGTCTTCAACCGTAAATGAAGAAACGTAATTGTCGGCGTGCACACAACAAACTGAAAACAACTACACAATTAAAAGACATAACACAGGGCGGAACAAGCTTACATAAAACTAAAAGCATGTGTAATTCGCTTAGAACAGTAAATTATCAAGAACACGCACACGCACACGCACACACACACACACACGCACACACACACACGCACACACACAACACACACACACACACACACACACACAACACACACACACACACACACACACACACACACACACATACCGCACACACACACACACACACAAACACACACACACACACACACACACACACACACACACACACACACACAGACACACACACACACACACACACACACACACACACACACACACACACACACACACACACACACACACACACACACACACACAGACCCCCACACATAAACAACCCGATAGACAATGACATACATTCTGTGGGCTAAACATAGTAGCAAACATGATTTGTCCTTCACATGAACTATTAATGATAATAACATAACTAGATCAATAATGATGTCATCTCTGCAAACAATAGTATCATAAACCAGTCAGACTATGTATTACTTAAAGTGCGCGCACACGCGCACGCACACACACACACACACACACACACACACACACACACACACACACACACGAACACGCACACGCGCACGCACGCACACACACGCACACACGCACACACACGCACACACACACACACACACACACACACACACACACACACACATATATATAAATATATATATATATATACACACACACACACACACACACACACACACACACACACACACACCTATACAAAGCTTACTAAATTATCCCCTTGGTTAAAACTTTCGTTTGTCTGATGTCTGTCTCTGTCTGTCTGCTAGACTGTCTTTCTCTCTCTCTTTCTCCCCTTCCTCTGCCTCTCTCTCTCTCTCTCTCTCTCTCTCTCTCTCTCTCTCTCTCTCTCTCTCTCTCTCTCTCTCTCTCTCTCTGTCTCTCTCTTTATCTCTCTCCCTCTCTCTCTCTCTCTCTCTCTCTCTCTCTCTCTCTCTCTCTCTCTCTCTTTCCCTCAGACTCAGACTCTCTCTCTCTCTCTCTCTCTCTCTCTCTTTCCCACTCTCACTCTCTCTCTCTCTCTCACTATGTATATCTCGTTTTCGCACTCTCTCTCTCTC
>CM065686.1:39966781-39971781 GCA_017654935.2 Phymorhynchus buccinoides
TATGGTTGACTCAGAGAGCTACACACTGACAGACCACGGTAAAAGACAATTGTCTGTGCGTCGAACAGACCTGTTTACTCTACACTTTTCGAGTGGTATTCTACTCAATGTGGACCTCTACTACTCTTCAAAATTGAAAATAATGCTCTTTAATTCTTGATTGCTACTCATTTTCAGCGAACAGTGTTTGATGGTTTCATGAATAAAACTACACATTTTGCACCAAAACTACTCCTTTCAGCCGTCCAGACTACTTATATTAAGACTTGTGTAAGGGGGAAACAGGTCTGGTCGAAAAAGAGGAGGCACGACAATCCCATGACTAATAACGTTGCTTGTTGTCCACACAAAAGGGCCGGCCACACGTCCACTAAAATCGCACGACTGTACGATACGATTCGATCACGTGGTCTCGAAGAACAAATGTGATTGGCGCATCCAGACCACGTAACCGAATCGTATCGTATAGTCGTGCGATTTTAGAGAACGCGTGGCTAGCCCTTGACGGTTTTCCCCACCAATCAAAACGATGTTTCGCACGCCCCAATGCAAATGAGGATGTAAGAAGTTCAACTAGACGTCGAGGTATTTTACCACGTCTATAATGCTGTTGGGTGGTCAATTTTACCAACCGTTTTTCTTGTCTCTTCTCGTTCTGTCTCTACAGAAGTAATTTTACCAACCGTTTTTCTTCTCTTCTCGTTCTGTCTCTACAGAAGTAATTTTACCAACCGTTTTTCTTGTCTCTTCTCGTTCTGTCTCTAAGTAGTTTGCAAATAACTGACGTTTTACGTTTTGCATTTGCTGATTTTGGGGGGAAAGAAGGGTTAGACTTTGTTTCTAAAGAAGTTGTGGATAGTTTCAATGGAACACTGAGTAAAGGTAAATCAGCGTGTGACGTAGGAAGTGCATAGATATCTTCAAACTTGGCTAAAAGCTCTGATTCGCGGTAATTGTTGTGTAAACTAAGGCGATTTACATAACCGTGTATTTTACAGATAATGTCTTTGGACTTGTTTACCATACATTTACTTTCCTTAAAAATACTCAACAAAGTCCTAATATGAGATTACATAGGTATTGTTTCCAGGATATACATTTTGAATAACTCGAATTGTATTAACATTTAACATATAAAGTGGACAATTATGTCATAATATTAAAGTGATAACATCCAGAAATAAACCGCAATAGTACATACCTGAAAACAAAGTGGGTTATTTTTTCCATTGCCGTCTTTTGTGATTATTGATGAAAATCTGACAATAAACGAAACTGAATGGTAAGCGACATAGTTTCAGATGTGCCACCCCCCCTACCTATCTCCGTTAATTGTATTTTCCCGTTATTGCCTTTCTTACCATACATAAAGCTGTATTTTAGGAACATTTTTAGCTAATAACCTTTTTGGAATACTAACCCTAACCCTAACCCTAGCCCTAACCCTAACCCTACCCCCCACCGTATAAGAGGGAAAAACGCAACGAACCACAACTGTGACAAATCGCGGTGTACTGCAGTACATAGTGGGGGGTAGGGTTAGGTTTAGGGGTAGGGTTAGGGTTAGGGTTAGTATTCCAAAAAGGTAATTAGCTAAAAATGTTCCTAAAATACAGCTTTATGTATGGTAAGAAAGGCAAAAACGGAAAAATACAATTAACCGAGAAATGCATGGGGGTGGCACATCTTGACCTTTTGGAGGGAAACAAAACAACGAACGAACTAAACTAGAACCTCCATACTACCAGATCAACACAAATCTCCTCGCAACAAGGGCATCTGACGAGACGCAATCCTGACAGCAGCCAGCCTTTCAGAAGCACAAGGGGACCCCCTCCCCTTAAACAAATATTGTTGCAGCTCTAGTTGCTATTCAAGGAAGGCGCTTCAAAGAATGCTTCAACAAGCCTGCCGTGCCAAACAACTGTCCACTGTGTTTGTACTACTCCTTTGAAAGAAACTTTGGAGACAAGGGATAAACCTTACTTCTTGGAATTGAAAAAAAGTTAAGACTTTTAACAGGAGAGCTGGTGACTTAATTCTTACGTGCCATGCGCGTAATCAGTGCAGATGCACGCGTGCACACATGGTTAATTTGGTGAGAGGCCTATACAGCAGGGCAAAACGTGAACACAATCCGTACAGACTTGGGCTGATTGAAAGACATTGTGTCCACATGTTTGCACACCTTCACCTATTATCAGACGCTTCACTGTGGTGTAAAGAACCAGCCACACGTCAGCTAAAATCGCACGACTGTACGATACGATTCGATCACGTGATCTCCAAGAACAAATGTGATTCGCGCTTCGAGATCGTGTGATCGAATCGTATCGTACGGTCGTGCGATTTTTTAGCAAGTCTCGGTGACTAAAACGATTCACCCTGAATAGTTCAGGCCAACAGAATATCACCGTTGCACATTAATTTTAGTCACCGTCCAATGTTTCTTTCTTCTTTGTTCAGACAATTTCATTTTTAGTTCCATGGGTTCTGGAATTACTAGGCCTATGGTTTCTGTCCGTCATAAATTGAAACCCATCATCAAATGAATGCGCCACCTTCTTGGATTCTTTCACACTCGAAATGGGAACAAAAATCTTCTTCTTCTTGTTCTTCTTGTTCTTCTTGTTCTTCTTGTTCTTCTTCTCCTTCTTCTTCTTCTTCTTCTTCTTCTTCTTCTTCTCTTCTTTCTTCTTCTTCTTCTTCTTCTCTTCTTCTTCTTGTAGACCACGATTGTATACACCTGGGGGGGAGGATCTCTTCTTCTTCTTCTTCTTCTTCTTCTTCTTCTTCTTCTTCTTCTTCTTCTTCTTCTTCTTCTGTCTTGTTCTATCTTCTTCTTCTTGGACTTCTTACAATTATATGAGCGGATAACAATTATACAAGTGAAGCAAAACATGGCAATGGGACACCAGTCAAGCTCATTTTTGTTTGAACTGCCCTTTGCTATTTAAATCAGTACATATTGAATGTCTTGGATTTCTTGAAGAGTTCACGAGTGTGTGCAATATGTCTGCGCGAGCGCGCGCACACACGCTCGCACACGCACATACGCTCGCACGCACTCACACACACGAGCGCGCGCGCGCACAACAACACACACACACACATACGCGCATGCATGTACGGTTTGACTTGTTTTCTTAACCCCTTGACTGCCAGAGAAAATTAAAGAAGAAATCATTTTACAAAACATGCCATGAAAAAGACAACTGATAGAGCCAATCTGGGAATATGCTCCGGTGATATAACTCTCCTGATTGTGATAGAGAAAAAGTCAGCATTATCAGAATTATTCCTCTTCATATGATGACGTCATCAGTGATGTCATCAAGTCAGTACGTGATACGTTATACTGCAGCCAAGGTGTTTTTTACTGACTTGTAAATGATTGGGTCAGGGATTTTAAAAGAAACGTAAGGTCAGCGCCCTGACACACACGATTCCTGGCAAAATGTGACGGCCAAAAACAATGCTTCTCAATAGAAATGTAAAGCGCGTCAAGTTCGTGGTCTGAGATGGAACCTAAGTGTTGTGTTGATGTATATATGATATATAAATATGCACTGTAACTCCCACACAGCATCAAATTTCCTTTTGTCTGCAACCTTAGCCGCAGTCATAAGACACATGATTATGGTATATAATAAAGTCTTATGCAAATTGTGCTTTTAGAGGGTAACAAAAACTGCAGATTGTGGCATTATATTCCGTAATGCTCAGAACGACGTCTGTGGGAAGCAAATCTCCCCCGTTGATCCGAGGGTGCGCACACGCTTACTAACAGATGAATTTGGCTCAGACTGTTTCCGCAACACATTATTTCTACGCATGATGAATCGGGGATATCAAAGCTTGGCAGGACAGATGGTGAGTATTTGGGATGTTTTAAAACGCATGGCAGAAGGTGAAGCCTGTTCCATCAATCGCGCTACCCCTGTTTGCCTTCTGTGAAGCTTCTGCTCGATCAAGATCGAAGAATAATCTTGTGATAAATAACAGTTGACTTGCGTACCAAGATTTATCTTAAACGGTGATAATATTATGTTCTGTACTCTGTTTTAAAATGTTTATAATATTGGCAACATGTTTTGTTTTAAGCACTGCTGTTTTGTTATCAAGTGATAATTATCATCATGCGTTGATTTAATGATATTTTGTTGTTGTTGTTGTTGTTCCCTGGCTTAACGACTCAAGGGATCACCCCAACAGCCAACGCACTTGAACAATTCAGTACAAATGCACCAGCTAGGGATGAGAACATTACGTGTGTGACCGTTTTTGATTACCCCGCCATGTGGGCAGCCACACTCCGTCTTCGGGGGATTTTAGACTGATGATGTTATGCTGGGAGCTTGTCATGGCTTAAGACAATCCCCGCACAACCATTCAGAGCATAACAACATTTTGATGTAGCCTTGGCGTTCTAGCTTATGTCAACTGGTCTGACACAGCCTCATGCCAAGGCAAATTTAATGGTATTATAATTGTCATTTATGTTTTTGAAGCACATTTTGTTTTTAATGTATATTATAATGTGTCTTGTTTTAACTGTGCCAATCGCAAACATCAGCACTCTTCATTTATCTCTAAGAGATAATAACATTGATTGAGTTGAGTTGCCATTGCAAAAGCGGCTATCCGAACTCTTTGTAAAATACTATATACTCGCATTATTTGAAATCTCTAGCTTTGAGATAAGAACATGAGCAAGTTGAAGTTGTGGGGGGTAGACAAGCAAACCTAGGATCCGCAGTTCATATAATATAATTTGTTAAGAACCTTGTGGTATTCTTTTTAAAAAAAAGAAGAAAATCAGGAACAGACTTGTCTACATGTTACAACATGTTTGCTACATGTTACAACTGAATCGTGAAGATAATTATCATCATTGTCTAGACAACAAAAGACATTGTTTGACCTTTCAATCCAATATTATCGGTTCACTATTACCTGTCTATTAAAAAGATATCCCAGATCTGTGTTTTCTTTTTTGT
>CM065686.1:39976781-39979478 GCA_017654935.2 Phymorhynchus buccinoides
CTTCTGGACCCAGAGAGAGAGAGAGAGAGAGAGAGGAGAGATGGAGAGAGAGAGGAGAAGAGAGAGCGGAGAGAGAGAGACAGAGAGGCTGAGACAGACAGGACACACAGATATACTTTGCATGTATAATATTTGTTTTTGTTTTCATTTTTTTCTGCCATTTGTGGTTTCCTGTTTTCAATCATTTAATTCATCATGGTAATGCTTTGGTTAATGGCGTTGAGACCCAATCAGTGCGTCAGAGAGAGAGAGAGAGAGAGAGATTGAGAGAGAGAGAGGAGAGAGAGAGACGAGAGAGAAAGAGGAAGAGAGAGAAAGAGAGAGAGGAGAACAACAGAACAACAACAAAATTGTTTAATGATTAGGCTTTTGGCCCATATCACTGGAGGTGAGATACAAAAAAATTGACAGGAAAAATTGTAGTTGTAAAAAATTAAAAAACCACATACACAAAGAACTCAGATCAACTATAACTAGCTACGTCATTAACGATAACCGTCTTAACTGCAAAGATTTATGGACACAAGTGGGAGAAAAATGACTAAAAAACTGTTATTCTGTTGTTATATATATATATATATAGATACATACACACACACACACACCACACGCACATACCGAGCCTCGCAGATTGAGTGACGAGAGGAGGGAGGAGAGAGAGAGTGAGAGAGATGGAGATGAGACAGAGAGAGAGAGATTTTTGAGGATGGAGAGAGAGGAGAGAGAGAGAGAAGATGATGATTGATTGATTGATTGAATTTTTGAATTATAGGAGGGTAATAGAGTAAGCAATAACATGCTTTTTACATCCGCCCTCTGGGACAAAATACGAGAGAGCGAGAGAGAGAGAGAGAGAAGAGAAGAGGAGAGCGAGCGAGAGAGAGAGAGCGAGTGAGGAGAGAGAGAGAGAGAAAGAGAAGAATAGAGGGAGACGAGGAAGAGAGAGAGAGAGAGAGAGAGATATGATGAGAGAGGAGAGAGGAGAGACGAGAGAGAGAGAGAGAGAGACAGAGAGCTGAGACAGACAGACACCACACGATATTAACTTGCATGGAAATATTTGTTTGGTTTTCTTTTTTCTGCCATTTTGGTTTCCTGTTTTCAATCATTTAATTCACATGGTGAATGCTTTGGTTAATGGGTGAGACCCAATCAGTGCGTCAGAGAGAGAGAGAGGAGAGAGAGAGGAGGAGAGAAGCGAGAGAGAGAGACGTGGGAGGGAGAGAGAGAGAGAGAGAGAAAACAATGAACAATGCACACATTGTTAATGATTAGGACTTTTGGCCACATATCACTGGAGGTGAGATACAAAAACAATTGACAGGAAAAATGTAGTTGTAAAAAAATTAAAAAACCACATTATACACAAAGAACTAGATCAACTATAACTAGCTACGGTCATTAACGATAACGTCTTAACTGCAAGGATTTATGACATAAGTGGAAACATTATGACGACATACTGGTATCAGAGAGAGAGATGAGAGATGAGAGAGAAGAGAGAGAGAGGAGCGATGACTGAGAGAGAGAGACGAGAGACTGAGACGAGAGAGAGAGAGAGAGACAGAGAGAGAGTGTGTTAGCGAATGCGAAATTATTTCAGGTCAGGCCTAGGGCCCCTCAATGAAGGGGTGTCAAGTATGCAAAGCATGTGTGTGCTATATAATTCAATAAACAGCCATAATCAACGAGGGCATTGAATTAAATACTTAATTGTACAAAACATAAAACGAAGGAACAAGCAAGCTATTAAGAAAACATTAACTGTAGCCGTTTTCGGTCTTGTATAAAAATACATAGCCAAGGTCACAATAGGTTTTCTCATTTATGACATGCCATAAGAGATTCAAACAAAAAAGACAAGGGTTATTATAATACTTGCTTGAATCATGGAGAGAGAGAGAGAGAACGAGAGAGAGAGAGGAGAGAGAGAGAGAGAGAATGACGATAGAGAGGAGAGAGAGAGAGGTGATGAAGAGAGAGAGGAGGAGAGAGAGACGAGAGAGAGAGAGAGCTGAAGGACAGAACACAACCAGATAGTACTTTGCATGGAGAATATTTGGTTTGTTTTCATTTTTTTCTGCATTTGTGGTTGCTTGTTTTCAATCATTATCATCATGTAATGATTGGTTAATGGGTTAGCCCAATCAGTGCGTCAGAGAGAGAGAGAAGACGAGGCAGAGAGAGAAGAGATGGAGAGAGAGAGAGATGCAGAAGAGGAGGAGAGAGAGAGAGAGAGAGAGAGAGAAGAGAACAATGAACAATGAACAAAGGTGTTTATCGATTAGGATGTGGCCCATATCACTGGAGGTGAGATACAAAAAAATTGACAGGGAACAATTGTAGTTCGTAAAAACTAAAAACCACATATACACAAGAAATCAGATAACTATAACTAGCAGTCATTAACGATAAAACCGTCTTAACGCAAGGATTTATGCACATAAGTGGCAACATTATGACGACTATACTGTAGCAAGAGAGAGAAGGAGCAGGAGAGATGAGAGAGAGAGAGAAGAGAGAGAGAGAGAGAACGACGAGAGCAGAGAGAGATAGGTGTGTACGCGAATGCGAAATATTCAGTCAGGCCGAGGCACTCAAGAAGGGTGTAAAAGTATGCAAAGGCATGTTATATAATTACATAAAACAGCCATACTAACGAGGAATGAATCTAATACTTAATTGTACAACATAAAA
>CM065686.1:39979978-39982478 GCA_017654935.2 Phymorhynchus buccinoides
ACAGATAGATACAGAGAGAGATTACAGAGAGATACAGGAGAGAACATAGAGACACTGGCCAACACAGCGCGCCCCCTGGCTTTCCCTTGATCCGCCGGTCCCCCTTCCTTATAGTCATCCTCACTTATGTAACTGTCTTTGGATTGTCCAGAGGGAAAAGGAGGGGGGGGGGGGCTAGAGTAAGGGGAATGGGTGTGTGTGTGTGTGATCCTGACAACATTGACAATTCCCTTGCTACCAAATTTACCCACGTGACTGCTATCATGGCGTACCCCTTTTTTTTTATATCGTAGACGCAGTTGTCTGTTATCGATCGTGTACTGCACGTGCGCGCGCGCGCGTGAATACACACTTCCGCGAATGCACAAACACGCACGCACGCACGTTAATGCATGCGCGAATACTCCACACACACACACACACACAACACGTCACCCACACACACACACACACACACACGCACGCATACCAGTACACACCCCTAGCATGTCATTCATACACACGCTTATATTGTTGCATGCTCGCTCTCTGTCTGGCTCTCTCCCTTTCTCTCTCTCTGTCTCTCTGTCTCTCTCTCCCCCCCACTCTCCCTCTCTCTCTATTTCTCTCTATCTCTCTCTCACACACACCACACACACACACACACACACTGACACACGCACATCCTTTCGCTACAACACTCACTCAAAACCATAACACACATGCACAGGCCACAACCGCGCACACGCACGTAACACACGCACAGGCACACCGCACGCACACGCACGCCACGCAGACTACGCCCACACACAACATGCACATAGACACAGACCACGCATACACACAACATACATATATATATACAGATATATATATATAGATATATATCTATATATATATATATATATATATATAGATTATATATATATATATTATAATGGTGTGTTTGTTTTGTCTTCTTCAATTTTTGATCGTTTACATATGATATATATAGATATATATTTTGAATAGTCTATATATAATTATAATCTATTTATCACAAGCAAAGTCTCTAGTTTTCCCGCACTCCCCTCAAACAAACAATGCTAAAACGGCTAGTGGATAAAACAACATAATAAAACAGTTTATTCATTTTTCCCTCCCTCAGGGTATTTATTAGACAACTCAAGCTTTGCGCAGAACAGGCTGCTTTTTCTAGAGTATAGCTCTATGGCAAAGGCCAAGAATAAAATGCTAACATTCAAACTACAATACCCCAAACACAAGATCACAAAATTCCCAAATTCAATACGCAATATTGGTACCATATTCAGTGGTCTAAACCAAAGGACAGACATTGGCCACTCATTGCAGAAAAATGGAATCAGACAGCAATATGAAATCTAAGACGGACCAAACTGCTGAAAGCTGAACCTTCCCACAAGTACACATAAATAAATAACCTAAGCAGTACATTTTCTATGTTCTAGCGGTGTGTTTGTTCTAAGCGACTACAAATATCCTCCATCTCGCTAGACACCATATACTATGCGGTCCCCCCCAACATTCCCCTCCCACCAACAATACTAGTTGTAAAGTCGCTTATTATACCCATTACATTTTGTCAGTTGACAGTTCGATAAATGGGTTATTCATTCAGACGTATATTAAAAACAAAAAACATCGATTTTTGTTCCCCCATAAAAAAACATTATGTAGAATGTCAGACTTAGCATATGACTAGTCTACCATAATGTTATAGACAAATTTGTATCCAACGATGTTGTGCTTCAAGTGGAATATATGATTTCGGAAGCATTCAAATATAAGCACGTACATGTTACAATCAAAATTATGAATCCATACAAGTAGTACATTCTCTAGGATATAGCAACTGGAGGCTTGGTTTTACTCAGTTACTATTAATTATCATAATTAACTACATTACCTTGAAGAGATGTTAACTGTAGGGATCCTTATGTGCACCTTTATATAATGGATATGCTGAAAAGGAGATTTGTGTAAAAAAATGTTTTTCCTTGTCTGCCCCCTTTTCTTCTCTTTATTCCCCACTCTGTGTGTCTCTCTCTCCCTCTTACACACCCACTATTTCTCCTTATCAACCTCTTCCCCTTTCTCTCCCCCCCCCCCCTCTTTCCGTTCCTCATTCTTCCTTCCTTCTTTCTTCCTTTCAAAAAAGAAAAATCTCCTCTCCTCCTCTCTCTCTCTGCTCCCTCTCTCTCTCTCTCTTTCTCTTAGAAGATCTCTCTGTCTCTCACTCTCTATGATATATCTCTCTTCTCTCTCTCTCTCCTCTCTTCTGTCTTCTCTCTCTAAACTCCCCTCCACCTCTCGCTCCCCACACCTTCCCTTTCCTTTCTTTTCTTTTCTTCCCTTTGAGTAAGAACGCACGTGAGAGCTTTGACAGCATTCAGAAACACTGAGTAGTACTAATGAGATATAATCTTTTGCATGCTTTTTGCTTTTTGCTTTTCACTGGTGACCTAGTTAGGATTGAATTTGGAATTTTGTGATTTTGTGA
>CM065686.1:39984978-39987478 GCA_017654935.2 Phymorhynchus buccinoides
CTAGTCTTCCATTCTGTCCTTGTCCTTAGAGAGAGATGAAGGGAGGGAGAGAGAGAATGGAGGGAGGGCATGGGAGAGAGTAGAGAGAGCTGGAGAGGAGAGGAGAGAGAAAGAGGGAGGGCGGGCAGGGAGTGACTGGACGTTATAGAGAGACGATAGAGCGATAGGGGATCCGATGTTAGAGTCAGGCGAGAGAGACGCTGGATGGGGAGGGAGGGAGATAGAGAGAGATGGAGAGGAGGGAGGGAGGGCGAAGAGAGCAGAGAGGGAGGGAGAGGGCGCGAGCTGCTTGTATGAGCGCTCTCTACGAGAGAGCTATCCGACAGAGAGCCATACAGACAGAACAGACCGCCAGACAAGACAGACAGCCCAGACAGACAGACGGACAGCTCGCAGACACCCGCCCACCACCTGGTTCCCCCCTGGCAACGCTATATGTATCGGTCTCAATTTTCTGCAGCACACATCCATCAATGAGCTTCAACTGTGTTTTGGGGGTTTGTTTGCTTGTTTTTGTTTGTTTTGTATTTGGGGGTCTCTGCTCGATTTTTGAACGATTTTCATTCCTCGCAGCTAATAGTTCCTTTGATGACGAGACAAGACGCAAGGCTTTGGAAGTGACGAAGAGGGCTTCCCGCTGATGAGATTGGCAACCCTCTCATAAACGTGCGAATCATGAGATAATAAGAACGTAGTATCAGTTCTCCATACCCCCCCCACCCACCCCATCTACACCACACCCTACTCCTCCCTTCCCTCCAATTTTATTTAGCCTCCCACCACCCCTGCCTCTATATTTTGGAATGTTACTCTGTTCATTTCGTGTTTTGTTGGTGTTGTTTTCCTCCATCCGTCTCTTTGTTAGTTTGCCATTGTTTATGTGTCTGTCCTAGTGTCTGTCTGTCTGTCTGTCTGTTTCACGGCCACACTGTGTCTGTCTGTATGATCTGTCTTTCTTTTCTCTCTCTCTCTCCTCTCTCTCTCTCTCTCTCTCTCTCTCTCATGTCACAGTCTGTTTCTTTCTCTCTCTCTCTCTCTCTTCTCTCTCTCTCTTCTCTCTCTCTCGTCTCTCTCTCCTCCTCTCTCTCCTCTCTCTCTCTCTCTCTCTCTCTCTCTTTTTTTTTCTCTCTCTCTCTCTATCTCTCATCTCCCTCTTCTGTGTCTGTATGTATGTTTTTTTTTGTCTTCACCGGACATTGTGTGTGTTTGTTGTTTTCGTATCTTGCTTTTGATTGTTTTGTTATGTGTGTTTATTTTTTAATGAGGGCTGAACAAACAAAAAGCACTTGTGGATCTTATGCTTAATTCCATTTTTATCCTCGGGAAATAGGAATACCAGTTTATTCATTCGTTCGTTCATTAGTTTCATACATTCAGTCATTCATTCATTCATTCATTCATTCTTATTTTCATTCATTCATTCATTCATTCATTCATATCATTCATTCTGGTTTAAAGTAAATGTATATTCAGTTCAAAACAAAGAGCTGTCCATATCTTTTTCTCTGTCTCTCTGTCTCTCTCTCTCTCTCTCTCTTCTCTCTCTCTCTCTCTTTCTTTCTTTCTCTCACACACACACACACACACACCGTACACACACACACACACACACACACACACACACACACCACACACACACACGCACGCACGCGCACCCACACACGCCACACACACACAAACGCACACACACACACGCACGCACACACACACACACACACCGCGCGCGCACGCACGCACGCACACTCCACGC
Organism: Phymorhynchus buccinoides; assembly: GCA_017654935.2. NCBI lineage: Eukaryota > Metazoa > Mollusca > Gastropoda > Neogastropoda > Raphitomidae > Phymorhynchus > Phymorhynchus buccinoides. Next base: position 39,986,729 of record CM065686.1, read on the forward strand.
CACAGAACGTACACCACCACACACACACTAACACCGGTTCTCTTTTATCATGTGGCTGCCTTTGGCAGTGGCAGTAACCTTTTTTCCAGTCGGTTATTGCCACTTATCTCCCTTGAAGAAGGCTATTCCTCCCCCCCCCCCCCCCCCCCCCCCCCCCCCCCCCCCCGCAACGATCTTGTCCTTCCTTTCTCTCTGTCTTTGTATCTGTCTGTCTGTATCTCTGACTATTTATCTATATATATCTGTCTGCTTGTCTGTCTATGTATGTCTCTGTCACTCTGGTCTCTGTCTCTCTCTCTCTCTCTCTCTCTTCTCTCTCTCTCTCTCTCTCTCCTCTCTCTCTCTCTCTCTCCCTCTCTCTCTCTCTCTCTCTCTCCTCTCTCTCTCTCTCTCTCTCTCTCTCTCTCTCTCTCTCTCTCTCTCTCTCTCTCTCTCTCTCTCTCAACCGCACGCGTATTGTATCTCTTTTCCTCTTTGCTTCTCTGTCTCTCCTACACTAACACGGGCGCGCACACACACAAACACCTACTCACACACACACACACACACACACACACACACACACGCGCGCGCGCGCGCGCGCGCGCGCGCACAAACACCTACTCACACGCATATGCAAACACGTACACAAACACCTATGCATACACACACTCACACACACACACACACACACACACTCACAATCACACACATATACACACACACACACACACACACACACACACACACACACACACACACACACACACA
>CM065686.1:39992478-39994978 GCA_017654935.2 Phymorhynchus buccinoides
TGCATTTCTTTCAGCTAGGCTAAACTATAGACTGTGTTTTCTCAAAATGGCCGACGCTCACCTTACTAACTTGAAGTGCTCATAAATCTGGAACGGAAATAGATGTGTATGTCTACGCTATTAGTGACAGAAAGAGGGATTGGCACTCAAAAATTGAAACATCAACAAAGCTGAAAATGAGTGTTGGGGTACTTCTTTCCTTTCTGAACACGGTTTCACTAGTTGCAAAGCTAGAAAATAAATAACCGTTGTATGACGTCATTTTAAACGGCACTTTTGGGGAAAATTACTCGCGTCTCACCATGACGTCATTTTTCCCGTTTGCAGAAAAGTTATCACACATTGAATAAAAACTCTTTTTGGTACAAATAGAACAATGTCGGTCTCACAAATCGCATGATTTATGACAAGTTATTATGTGAAAAAAGTATTTAGATGTCTTAATATGAGTTATGCCTGTCAAAACGTTTTCTTGCCATGCTAAATACAAGTGCCACAGACAAACCCACTTTATATGTCATCTGTTACGCTTTATTCCTCACCATACCATCAAAAAAACAATCACCCGCTACCATGGTGAAAGAGGACAATAGGTGTTATAAGGTTAAGTTTGATTACAATTGTTAAAATTCAACTGTTTTTGAGTTGTTTGTCTTTCTATGAAATATGACTTGAAATATTGAACATACTCGCTTCCAAATTGGTATTATGGGATGCTGCTATATGTTGTCCAGTAACAAGGTCACTTTGACCTTGACCTTTGACCTTTAATGTCAATGTGTTTCTTTCCAAAAGTTTTGATCCGCTTGTCAGAATTACTTACAACTCTAAGTGGGGATAAATTACCTGGAGTTGTTTTTTTCTCCTTGAATGACTTTTACCTAGGTGACCTTGACCTTTGACCTTGAAATGTTTCACTCCTTGCTTGGTCATACATGTCGCATCTTTACATTCACATTTTTAAACATTGACTAGTTGGTTTATTGGCTTACACGATACATGTTGAAATCAATCAATGACGATATTTTAATAACCTTGACCTTGAAATTTGAGCTTGGAAATTCCATTTTCATATCTTAGCCGTATATTTTACATTGTCGTAGTGAAGGATCCAAATCTTGTCAGATTGGTTCATCAGGAAATATGGTAGAACTAGGTATAACATCATGTATGTACGGCGATGATGTAGGCCTACTGGTGACTTTTAGTAAACTTGACTTTGACATGTCATATTAAATAGGGCGAAGTGTTTCAAATAAACTAAGACATTATATTCAATGTGACAACATAACTGAGTACTGTAAAGTACCGTGTATAAGCCCATGTTCGTTTAAACGCCCACCCCAACAGGGGTACTTACCGGAGAAATTACCACCTCCCACTTTGGAGCAAAATTGTACACAGGGGTATGTACATTGTAAGCGCCCACCCCCTACTTTGCAACGGGGGGGGTGGGGGTGGGGGGGTCAGGATGGGTACTTGGGTCAGTCAACACCTACAAAACATCGCTTCTAAGAGACATTTCTTTATTGGTTTGTCTAAATTAAAAACTCGCATTCCAGGACTATGACATCAAAAGCCATGACATCATCAATGACATCACACTTCCCTAGTAGTAGTCACGGAGCAGGAAGCAAAAGGGTTAACCCTTTCCCCGACAGCCAATTTTCAGTCCAGTTTGTGTGAAAATTACCTGGGTCAAGAAAACTTGGTTTCTGGAATCCCATTTTGTCTTGTATTGAATAAGGCATTTTACAATCTCCTAACAACAAACTACAACATAAGGTAATTGGATAACAGATCCTAATGTCATGCCCTTTAGTGATATGGGTGGTGAATCGGTGTGGTGCAGAAATGCAATTTTAGCGGCGAAAGGGTTTAAAAAAAAGCATGGCCCTAAACCTCTCGTAGGCCAAATGAGAGAGTCTGTATTTTCATCTTGTTTCTAAAGGCATCCTTCACTGTCCTTCAGACACACACAGAACGCACGCACGCACCCACATCCCCCCAACACACACAGTCGCATGCGCACGCACACTCATGCACACATTCACGCCCACGCATAGGTACGCACATACACACACAGACGTTCTCTATTTTCTTTCTTTCTCTCTGTTGCTCGGACACTCTCTCACACACACCATGCACGCACATTCACTCTTGCGCATACACGCGCGCGTACACACACATGCACGCACATACACACACGCGCGTGCGCGCACACGTACGTTACATTTTTGTTTCGCCATGCTCTTTGTATATGTTGTGCCTAACTCACAGAATAGCCTAGTCTGTAGAATAGGCAGCCAATATGCCTAGTTTGTGAACCAGGCACTAGCACTGCCTAACTTGTAAACTAACTTTTTAGACGTGCCTAATGTACAGAATAGGCAGCCTAATCAGTAGAATAGGCAGTCTAATCTGTGGGTTAGGCAGAGTGCCTAGTTTACAAATTAGGCAATCCTTGTTTTAATTTCCAACCCAACTCCTCTTTAATATA
>CM065686.1:39997478-39999978 GCA_017654935.2 Phymorhynchus buccinoides
ATCCAGACAAAAAGTTCAGAGCATCATTGATTTATTTACAATTTGTGATAGTTTTTTCATTACAAAAATAAAACAGAAAATACCGTCACTCACGTCAGCGTTACACCGTTAACAAAATTGACCTGTGCTGGGAATATAATAATCAAAAATGTTTCCGATCTGTCCAAAACAGAAGTATTTCACTTGGAGTATTTCTCTGTGTTTGAATTTTTCAAAAGTGTTTTCTTTCAAAGCCTGGGATTTGCTTTGGAAACCGTCATCATAGCGTTACACGGCGTACAAGGCAGATAAGGCATTTTGTGACAGTTGATAGCACGAAGCTTTGATGACTCAGACTTATTTTCTTTATTGCATCTATTTTCTAAAAGTATTAATTTTGTTTGTCAAGCTTCCTTGGCCATTTATCTTTCATTTTCACAAAATTACAGTTTATCTTTGCAATCGGAACATTAATTATTGGTCTTGAAAGAGGATAACACTCCGTTGTCATCAATACTAAAGACGCGCTCATATACAAGAATGGTTCTTCTATCATTAGACAGAGAATTGTCTGAAGTTTGCAAATGTACAACTTTCTCAGAATGCTCAATTTGACACTTAATGTCCCTTTCGTGGTGCTGTGTCACAAATAATCTTTTTACTGAATGAAGAAAAAAAAAAGTCCACCATTGGGGAAAACATCACTTAGTACCTCGAGAGCTTGAACCAGCATTTTATTTCCCATTTAATTCTTAAAGTTTAAGAATGTGTTGAAAGTAATTTTCCAATTCTTGTTGAAATCAGGATATTATTTTCTATGTGTATTTGCGTACGTGGGGGAAAATACATAGTCCTATCGCGACAGCTTATGAGAAATAACAAATCGCAATGAAAATTGGCAATACGGTTTCAGTGCGGTGTCTGGTGCCCGTTATGTACAGGTCATGTAAGCTGCATATTAATGTCCAGCATACAAATAAATTAGTAGACCTATCTGCGATGTATGGCCTGGTATGGCGAGGTATGACCTGAGAACGCAAAATAATAATAATAATAATAATAATAATAAGTAAATCCCCCCCCCCCTCCCGTGGGGTAACGTGGTGTCTTCTGTATAAATAGTTCCCCACCTTCTGGAAGTTCTGTGCTTGTAGCTTCCTCTAATCTGTCACTCTCTTTGACTCAGCCTTTTCCCTTTGCTTACTGTCATCTACTATCTTTCTGCCTCACCGGTCCATTCTCCTGCCTTTTTTTTTCAAGAAATACTTTCCGAACTATTTCCTCCAGCCGAAGTCTGACTTGCTGGGCCTAACTATTTGTTAGTTAGGCGCATAACGGCAGCATGACGCATCTGGGCTGATAATTGAACGGAAACTGTCTGAGCGATCGAAGAAGAAGAAGACAAAGTATAGTATTCCAACCTTGCACGTGGGAAATACAGATTAGATTCCTTCCGCCCAAACCCCAAAAACGTTTCCTTTTCATAAGTTACTTCCAGATAGTTTCGAATAAAAGAAAATATATTTGCGACTAGAGCAAAGGCTCATGGTCGTGTTTGGCTGTATGCAAGCCACTGGGAGTACGGTTACACGCTTGCCACCTTGATTTTCATTGTGGCAATCCATAACATGTTGTCTTTATTGCTACATTTGTCTTGCAGTTTTCTGTTTGATGTGTCGGTTTAATAACCTAGTGAACTTTTTTGGGGGGTCGTGTCAAGCAACTTAGACAGGCTTGAGGCCAGGCGAACTAGCTAATCATAACTTTATCAACAGTTGATATGATGAAGTCAACATCAAAGGAACATTGATAGATTTAAAAACACACACACACACACACACACACACACACACACACACACACACACGCACGCACTCACGCGCGCGCGCACACACACGCACGCACACACGCGCGCGCGCACACATGCACGCACACATACATACGTAATAACATTACAACATCAACAGCAACAACAATTTGAACAACATAAAAAAGAAGCAAAAGAAAGAAACATAAATTGCAACCTATACCGATTTTTGCTTTAATGTGTTTCATTTCAGGACAGTTGTCACGCCTTCGACTTTTTATTAGTACTAGCGCAACGCCGGGCACCGGTAACGCCTAGTACCGGTAACGCTAAGTACCGGTAACGCTGAGTACCGGTTTCGCGGGTACAATCTCCAACCCTTTTCTTGCCCCCGCGCGTTCAGTACTGAGTTCTTTCTGTGTAAACTGTTTTGCAATTTTCGCTCTCACTCGGTGAATAGCGGGATATTGTACCTCGCTAAAGTAATCTCCGCTCTCCAACACTTTTCTTGCCCGCGTGCGCGCAGTACTGAGTTGTTTATGTGTAAACTGTTTGTTGTGGACGGCGTTCTGCGCAAATGTAAATTGGCTCATATCGCAAGCGTTTATGAATGGATGGTGTTGACAGTTTGCACCCAGATAGTCACTGTCCCTGGTCATGCACGTTACAAATTTCGAGTCAATGTCGGGTCTCGTTCCGCCGCGGTTTGTGAAA
>CM065686.1:40007478-40009978 GCA_017654935.2 Phymorhynchus buccinoides
GTGTGTGTGTGTGTGTGTGTGTGTGTGTGTGTGTGTGTGTGCGTCTGTGTGCGCGTGTGTGTGTGTACAATTTCATACCCTGCTTCCTCAAACAACTTCCATCATGTCCTCCCTTTCCCCATACATCTGTCTTTTTTCTTTCACTGTCTCACTTATTCATGATTTCTACTCACACTACCTCACCTCAATTAACCCTCTCTGTTCATTCTGAGCTCTATTCAGTTTTTGTTGTTGTCATGTTGCTTTTAAACTCTGTCTCTCTCCCCACTAACCAACTGATGAAAAGCTCTATGAGCGGAAAGCTTGCCTCTTCGTTTTCTACCTTGGTCACCAAACCCAAACCAACCCAAACCCTGGTGAGTTTTTTTCCCATTCTACCATTTTCGTCCCCCGCTACACTGCATACGATTCGATTCACTACGATCCGATGTTGGCATTTGTGAGGCATGATTGTCGTGAAATTCTACTCTCTAAACGAATCTCGTGAAATCCTACTAGTTATGTTCACTATGTTATTGGTAGTCTCCCGTACACGAATCTGACGACATGTCTTATGTTTGTATCTGACATTTCATTTGATTCGTGTAGCGCGATCTACACGAATGCAGCGCACGAAAATAGTAGAGTTAATTTTACACGGAAGTACTTCACGTGAATCAATGATCCACATACATCTTCTTCTTCTTCTTCTCTTCAGAGTCCACGGTCAGTATGTTGACCATTCTGGCTCCTTTGGGGAAAAAATGACTGAAGAATGGGGGGCCGGTCGGTCGGTTCTTTACTGAGGACATGGCTGCTTAACTGATTATTGAAGGGACAGAAGGTGGAGGGGAAGCTGAGTGGGGGGGGGGGGGGGGGGAGGGCGAAGGGGCGCTTGATTGATTATTGTTGATCCTGCACCACTGACGCACAGGGGGCGTCAGCAGTGAAGGTGTCGAGGGTGTCCTGCCGCAGGTCGTTCCACTCCCTGATGGTCCTTGGGAGAAAGGAGTTTGACCGATATTTGGTGCGGCACTGGATGCGTTGGAACTGGAGATGGTGTCCACACCGTTGCCGATGTGGAAGTAGTACCAGTTTTGCATGTAGGCCGGGGCAGTGGACAGCGCCGGAGCTGATTTTGTACAGCTTGGAGAGTCTAGTCCTCTGCCGTCTGCTCTCCAGCGTTTTCCAGCCTAGCTTGTCCAGCATGCTGCTCACACTAGACGTCGGCCTAAACTGATTCAGAACAAAGCGAGCTGCCCTGCGCTGGACCGCTTCCAGCTTGCCAATGCTCTCCTCTGTGTACGGATCCCAGACAGCACACGCATATTCAAGCAAGGGACGTACGAAGGCTTTGGAAGCCCGTTCCTTGATACTGCTGATGATACTGCTGCTGCTACATCGTCACAATCGTATCGTATTGGGGTCAAATCGCATGCAAGATGGCGGGAAGGCAAGTGCAGTAGCGAGAGAAAGGAGGAGGGGAGGAAGGGTGAAATGTCAACAGGAAAAGGAGCAAACCTGGCTATGATTGTGTACACGTTACCACAGACAAAGAAAACACGAGGGTTTTGTTGTTGCCAAGAATGACATTTTCAGGTGGAGCGAACTGCGATTTTGTATACAGTCTTGTTATGTCCCCGCTGTGTTTGTTTTGCTCCAAGCATCTGTTGGAACTACAACAACTTGAACTTGAACTGAGAGAGAGGGAGAGAGAGAGGTGAGAGAGAGAGAGAGAGAGAGAGATGAGAGAGAGAGAGAGAGAGAGAGAGAGAGAGAGAGAGAGAGAGAGAGAGAGAGAGAACTTGAAAACTTGAAAACTTAAACTTTATTTTACAAGGATATAGATATTAGGTAATGCCTATTCTTCCAATCTGAGAGAGAGAGAGAGAGAGAGAGAGAGAGAGAGAGAGAGAGAGAGAGAGAGAGAGAGAGAGAGAGAGAGAGAGAGAGAGAGAGAGAGAGAGAGAGAGAGAGAGAGAGAGAGAGAGAGAGATTTCTTCTTTTACATTAACGAACAACTAAAATGCTATTGGTAAGGAACGTTGGATGTGATTAAAGACACTCAGAGAGGGTTGGGGTGGGGTAGGGGTAGGGGGGTATGTAAATGAAGAAAGACAATGTCAAAGAGAATGCAAACTTCTTGTGAAATACACGATCACAAATGCAAATATAATATTATGGGTGATGAGAGGTACAGCAAGCAGAAGCAATGTCAACACAATTAGAAAGAAAGTTAGGCAGACACAAACAAGAGAGACAGACAGACAGAGAGACAAAATTAAAATAGTCTGTTGAAATGTGAAACGGACATATTTTGTGGTGAGGGCAGGATGACAAAAAGCTTTGCCAGCTTATTCAATAAAGATGATTTTGACTTGACTTGACTTGACGAACTCAATTCGATCATCAAAACTGTGTGAATCTGACATTTCCCAATGGAATGGTCATGTGTGTCTGTGGTCTCTCTCTTCTCAGGTGTCACACTCTTTATTTTTACATTTCTTCATGTCCGTCTGTA
>CM065686.1:40014978-40017478 GCA_017654935.2 Phymorhynchus buccinoides
ATGACAGCTCAGCTACGAAAAAGAGGTTGAAAGGTTGTACTTTTTTTTTAAAACTCAAAATAAATTTAAAATAATATGTTAATTACAGATAGAATGTCACATAAATAAGCAACCTTTATTTGAATATAAAAGTTGGGCATAAATAGATTAGTGTTAGTACATACGGGTTTATGTAAACCATAATTGTAATTGCTCATTCGTAAGCACGAGTTACTGTACTGTTATTTTATCATATATAATCATTAACACCGTATAAACACGCGCTGGGATACACAAACATGATACTGGATAGTAAAACAACAGTCAGACGAACAGACATGATAGTGTATGATCCATCACGATAAAATGTCATCCTTTTATTTATCTATTTATTCAAACCCATACTCGCTTATCCGCGAGAAAGTCATAGCTTGCTTCTAATGCAACATTTGAAGACACAACATTATGCACACAACATATGCTGACAGTATAATGTGCTGTGATTCAAAATATCTGTACCACATCTTCGACAATCGCAAACTGTACTGAGTACGAGTAACTCGGTTTCCTTTTACGAAGCAAAGCGTTGGCAATATTTCATTTTTAGGCAAAAAGAATGTGAGCATCAAATAGTGTCCTGATGTGAGCGTCCGCGTGTATCTGTATGTAAGTGCGCGTGCTGTGGGTTTTTGACAGGTCATACTGTGTGCTTGTGGTGCGCGCGCATGTGCAAGTATAAGTACGTGTGTGCGAATGCATGCGCATGTTTAGTGTATGTTTGGGCATGCGTTCATATACATGCACTCTCTCTCTCTCTCTCTCTCTCTCTCTCTCTCTCTCTCTCTCTCTCTCTCTGTCTCTCTCTCTCTCTCTCTCTCTCTCTCTCTCTCTCCGTCTCTCTCGCTCCCTCCGCGCTCTCTCTCTCTGTGTCTCTCTCTGTCCCTCATCTCTCTCCTCTCTCTCTCTCTCTCTCTCTCTCTCTCTGTGCTCACCTTCTCCATCACTCTCTCTCTCTTGTGTGTGTGTGTGTGCGCGTGTGTGCGTGTGCGCGCTTAGGTCTGCGTGCATATTGGTGTATTTCATTGTGTGTGTAGGGGGAGAGGGGGGGGGGGCGTGTCTGTGTGTATGCATGATGTGTGTGTCTGTGTGTGTATGCGTGCATTATATTTCTGTGTGTGTGCGCTAGCCTGCATGCACACTTATGTGTGTGTTCGGGCAAGAGGTGACTACTATTGTTTCCACATACCGCTAGTCGCACACACCGTTGGTTTCACATTTGGAAGGATGGAAGTTCAGTTTAACGTCGCGTATCGGCTTTCGCCATGTACGACGGGCTGAACAAACCAACCAGGATATAAACAAAAAATTATATTCCTGAATCACTGTCTTAGCCAAAAGGCAGAGAAGCGATCAGAATATTCGGTTTCACATTTGTGCTACGGATATGATAGTTATAGCCCGGACGGGCTTGTGTCTATGAGTGTGTGCATAATTCGACGTAAAACTCACCATCAAGCAGACAGCTGGTTAATTAGCGCTAAATGCTAGTCATTTGTTCTTTGTTGTCAAAGAACACGCTGCTTACTTTGTCTTTCAACGTGAATGAATGAATGAAAATCCGTTGAACGTCCTCCGGTCTGAAACAGACACATATGGGACATTAGTAGATATAAAGATGGTGGGAACGATCCTGGAGGCAATGCCCGGAGGCAGTGCAACTCCTGGAAAGTCCCGATTTTTTAACGATACAGATGTATATTTTGTTGTTGTCTTTCAACGTTATGTTGCAGTAAAGACATACAAGTCTGTACGGAAAGGTTTGGGGTTTATTTATAACTCTCTGATGTTTATGTCAATTAAGCGGTACATTCCAGGGTAATTGTTCTACTGCTAGTGACGTGTACGTTCTACTTGTTTTCCCCTTTCAAGTTAATCACAATTTCCCCCATCGTTAATGAAAGCGCGAAGATGACGATTCTACTCTTCTTTTTTTTTAACCCTTTCACCGCCAAAGTCGCATTTTAGCACCACAGTGATTTAACACCTATGTCACTAAAAGGCATCAAATTGGGGTCTATTATCCAAAGACCCTATTGTCTTAGTTTGGGGAAGTAAGGATAGACCTTATTTCTTATATATCACATAAGAATCCCCAATGCTGCAGATGGATTTTGTTCTCTACCCAGGTAAATGTTTTGAACATTTTTGGCTAAAATATGGCTGGCGGTGAAAGGGTTAAACGGATTACAGCGCTGTGTGGAAGATCGTTTCTGGCTTATTTGTGTTTGGTTGGCTTGTTGATTATGCCCATTCCATAAACACAAACAAAGAAACAAACAAAAGGCAATGAAACGCGGTGCGTCCAGTAACGATATTAATCATCAAAAGACGAACAAGTTTCCCTGAAACATTCCTCGTCGTCGTCATCAATGTTCACGATAATAACAATTATGAGAGTTAACACCCACACGCTATTATGATGGTCCTCACGTCAATTTGAAGATAGACATCGCTAATGTGC
>CM065686.1:40032478-40044978 GCA_017654935.2 Phymorhynchus buccinoides
TATGTCCACTATGAGGGTATTGTGCGACAAACTAAATAATCAAATTTTAAAGCTGATACAGGTCGTCGTTCGATATCTACATTCGAAAATGCAAGCCAAGAACACGATGCACACTTGACATCTAGAGTTTCTGAATGAAGTGATGTATCTATTTAAAAAAAAAACATTTGGTTATTTCAATAAAAACACGCCTAGTTCGTTTCAAAGAGCACTTACCCATACCTTATTTAACTGATCATTGTCATAAAACTGTGTATGGCTTTCTTAAATGTCTCTCTCTCATCAGTGGAAAATGTATTAGATTATGCACGCGTGTTGTTTCCGTGTTGTACACACTTTTGTTTGTTGATGTAGTGGAGCGTCAAATGTTCTTTTTCGCTTTTTGGGGTTGCTTCTTCTAACATTAAGGTTAGAAGAAGGTTGCTTCGAAATTGCCGACATCAGTGCTACTTTTCCTCTGTTGACATTAATTTGCACTTTGCTAGTTGTGTGTGATTGGTGGGTTTTTTTAGTCTCGGTGTGTAGATATTACCTTTCTCTATCCTTGAATTGAAGCACCATCCCAACATCTAATTATATACAGAACTCCCGTCTGTTTTGGACATTCTTACTGATTTCATTTAACCCCTTGACTGCCAGAGAAAATTAAAGAAATACATTATTGCCTATCCAAACTGAATCGTTACGTCTGGAAGTAAAGCTGACATTTTTGTGGCGTTCATTAGCTCTTGCCTTTTAATAGGAATTGTTCGGAAATAATTAAGGGGAGTAATTTCATGGTGTGTGGGAGTGATCTTGCCTAATTCAATCGGTCAAACAGGGGAAGTCACTCTACCTTCATCTCCCCTATCCTATCGACTCGTGTGTTTGGACAGACATACAGCACTTAGAACACCGTGCGTCATTCTAAAAATGTATGTCATTCATATTTGTACGTCACATTTTGAAAGTGTTATCAGTTTGTGGCTACTGGCCACCCCTGATTTTTCTGTTAACAAATGTGTGCAAGTAGCTGACTCGCATCCTGCGGTTTCAAGCTTCGACGCCATTGTTGCATTGTTGCTATGGCATTTGACCGAGTAATGGAGGTAAGTAACTCTAATTTTCACGAAGTACTCTCCGCTAGTTTTTTTCCTCCGAAAATCGTCTATTCCACCCAAGGCAAAAGCTCATTACATTTTATCGTTTCGCTGAATTAGTTCGAGTCTCCCGTGGAGCTTGACCGACTATTGGAACAAAGGAACAAAGCAAAGCCAGAGAGTTTGAAGAGAGTAAAAAGTATGGCCCAAAAAACATGGCCGAAATACAGACAGAAAATATAAGTACTAGAGCGTTAAGACGATAAATCACCAACCGCGCGGCAGCGTTTTCGGCTCCAGTGACCTTGACCTTTGACCCATGACCTTCATTATCGAACTTGGCCTAGATCTCTCCATTACCTACCCGCATGCAAAGTCCATCCGTTCAAACGCTAGAGAGGATACATACAAACATACAAACATAGTCCGCCTCAGACACGAGTGAAAACATTACCAATCCGCTCTCTACGATCGCGGTTGGTAATAATGTATGAAGAGACGCAGATAAAAGGCGATACTACCCAAAAGAAACTGGAAAAAAAATCGTGACTTTCCTGGTGTTGCACTACCTTCGGGCATTGCCTCCAGGATCGTTCCTACCATCTTTATATCTATAAATGTCCCATATTATGTGTCTGTTCCAGACCGGAGGACGTTAAATGAATTTTCATTCAAGAAACTGTGATAAACCAAAGGGACAACAAAACCGATACAAGATAAGGGAAGTAAACAAAATGAAATACCTGTTTTTGTTCACAAAGTTTCGTTGTTGTTTTTAGGTGTCACTGTACATCTATTTACATACATGTTCAATGAGCATTGGTTATAGTTTTAACATTGTACTTTATCGTTAACCCTTTCGCTGCCTGCCATTTTACAGCCAAAAGTACCATTAAACTTATGTGGGTAGAGAAAACAAAATCTACAATATTGCGATTTTATCTGTGACATGCATAACATCAGGCCTATTCTTACCTCCCAAAATTAAGAAAATAGGGTCTTCAGATAACAGTTCCTGATTTGATGCTTTTTAGTGACATTAGGTGTTAAATCATTGTGGTGCAAAAATGCGACATTGGCGGTGAAAGGGTTAATACCACTTTGTCGCAGCTAATGCAAACTGCCTTCTTCCAGGCTTATAACGACTTTTGTTTTTAGGAAACCAATTCAATGTTATTTTTCATTTAAATTTTGTTTTGTTTCTTTTGGGTTTTTTGGGGTGTGTGCACAACATAGGCCATAACTTTGTACAATCCGTGTTCATACTTAAAAGAGCCTGTTAATTCACTGGGCATAATAGTGTGTGTTTTTATTTCTCGTTTTTGTTCTTTACAGTAGAAACAAGTCAACGCTTTTAAAAGCTACATATATCAACAACAACACAAACAATTAATCCACCAAGTGGAATGGAATGGATGTGGGTTTTTTTAATTCTTGTTTGCTTGCCTGCTTTCTCTTCTTTGTGGAGAGTGCTCTTAAGCATGCCCACCCAAAACAAATTTTATTTTGCTTTAAATCCACCGCTCTCTCTCTCTCTCTCTCTCTCTCTCTCTCTCTCTCTCTCTCTCTCTCTCTCTCTCTCTCTCTCTCTCTCTCTCTCTCTCTCTCTCTCTCTCTCTCTCTCTCTCTCTCCTTCCTTCTGCCCTCTCTCACTCTACCATCTTTTTTATCTGCACACCCTCCCCCCTTTGCAACTTTACACTTATCCACCCAGCCTCCAACCCCCAACCCCCTACCCCGTTTTTTCCTGCACAAAGCCTTGATCTCAGAAGAGAAAATAGGCATCCTTTGAAACACGCTATCTTCCAACAGTGAAGCTTTATTTTGCTTTCATCATCTCTCTCTCATCTCTCTCTCTCTCTCTCTCTCTCTCTCTCTCTCTCTCTCTCTCTCTCTCTCTCTCTCTCTCTCCTCTCTCTCTCTCTCTCTCTCTCTCTCTCTCTCTCTCTCTCTCTCACACACACACACACACACACACACACACGTGGGTGTGCTCTCACCATCTCTCTCTCTCTCTCTCTCTCTCTCTCTCTCTCTCTCTCTCTCTCTCTCTCTCTCTCTCTCTCTCACACACACACACACACACACACACACCACACACACACACACACACACACACACACGTGGGTGTGCTCTCACCATCTCTCTCTCTCTCTCTCTCTCTCTCTCTCTCTCTCTCTCTCTCTCTCTCTCTCTCTCTCTCTCTCTCTCTCTCTCACACACACACACACACACACACACACACACACACACACACACACACACACACACACACACACACACACACACACACACACACACGCACACGTGGGTGTGCTCTCACCATCCTCAGAAAGATGAGGTGATTATTACACGGCCAGACTACAGCAGCAGCGGCAGCAAAATACAATAAACATGAAGGTGATGATAACTAGAAAGGGGAGTAGTTATCATAATAAATAACGGAACAACAAGCCGTTTCAAAGTAACTACAGTACAGGTGCGACCGAGCGTGCTGTAGAAGAACCCCCCCCCCCCCACACACACACACACACACACACACAGACAGACACACACAAACAAAACATTGTCCAATGAAAGTCTTCCCCGCTTTTTACTCCCTTTTCACCCGCAATTCATCAAAGCAACAAATTCAGCGCTCTAAAAAAAAATATTTAAATTTATTTACGAAAACACACCCACTGTTGATCAAATCTCAAGAGGTATAAAGTAATCAAAGGAACAATTTGACAGCGTCAGCTGAACGTGTAAAATTGTGAAATACGAACTCTCTCTCTCTCTCTCTCTCTCTCTCTCTCTCTCTCTCTCTCTCTCTCTCTCTCTCTCTCTCTCTCTCTCTCTCTCTCTCTCTCTCTCTCTCTCTCTCTCCTCTCTCTCTCTCTCTCTCTCTCTCTCTCTCTCTCTCTCTCTCTCTCTCTCTCTCTCTCTCTCTCTCTCTCTCTCTCTCTCTCTCTCTCTCTCTCTCTCTATCTCTCTCTATCTATCTATCTCTAGCTATCTCTCCACTTCCCCCCCCCCCTCTCTCCCTCTCGCTCTCTTTCATTCAACTTTTTAAAAACTTCAAATGATTGAGGAAAAACGATATTAGATGCTAATTATATTAAAACTATGCATGGAACTTTTGACTTCTAAAGAGAGACGTCAGTCCATTGTATTATATGTTGCAACAGAACGAAGAGTATGGTGAATTGTTGGAAATCTATGCAAATCACATAGAACACCAATGCAATGTGAATCTTGTCACGGGTAGTAGTTTCTTTGTTTTTTTGGTTTTTGTCAATTGACCAAACCGAGGCTGAAACCAAATCACTTGTTCAGACAGCTTTCAACTTATATTCCGATGAGGCTCACTTGAAATGTTACCGTACCTGACACATCAATTAGTCCTCAGAAGAAGAACGTGAAACATTCAAGAAATAATAAGATCATAGAAAATCAATAACACCAAGCTCATAAATTACCCCCCCCCCCCCCCCTCTTTGACATACGGAACATATAATAATATCCAAGCCAGTGAAAGGTCAAAGCATTTAGGTAAACATAAAAGCCATTTGCACGCCCATCCCCCTCCACCCCATCCACCAACCATCCATGCCATTTAGCATCCACGCCATTTTAACAACTAGATCATTTGACATGTTAGCAAGCCAGCGAGATCAGTGCGATGTGCCACCGTCTCTATAATGTTCCCGTCTCCATGTGTCCCCGTCTCCGTGTGTCCCTGTCCCTGTGTGTCCCCGTCTCTGTGTGTTCACGTCTCCATGTGTCCCTGTGTCTGTGTGTCCCCGTCTATATGTTCCTGTCTCCATGCGTCCCTGTGTCTGTGTGTCCCCGTCTATATGTTCCTGTCTCCATGTGTCCCTGTCTCTGTGTGTCCCCGTCTCTGTGTGTCCACATATCCATGTGTCCCTGTCTCTGTGTGTCCCCGTCTCTGTGTGTCCACATCTCCATGTGTCCCTGTCTCTGTGTGTCCCCGTCTCTGTGTGTCCACGTCTCTATGTGTCCCCGTCTCTGTGTGTCCCCGTGTCTGTGTGTCCCCGTCTCTGTGTGTCCACGTCTCCATGTGTCCCTGTGTCTGTGTGTCCCCGTCTCTGTGTGTGTCCCCGTCTCCATGTGTCCCTGTGTCTGTGTGTCCCCGTCTCTGTGTGTCCACGTCTCCATGTGTCCCTGTGTCTGTGTGTCCCCGTCTCTGTGTGTCCACGTCTCCATGTGTCCCTGTGTCTGTGTGTCCCCGTCTCTGTGTGTCCACGTCTCCATGTATCCCTGTGTCTGTGTGTCCACATCTCCCTGTGTATGTGTGTCCTCGTCTATATGTTCCTGTCTCCATGTGTCCCTGTCTCTGTGTGTCCACGTCTATGTGTCCCTGTGTATGTGTGTCCCCGTCTCTATATGTCCCCGTCTCAATGTGTCCCTGTCTCTGTGTGTCCCCGTCTCTCTGTGTCCCCGTCTCCATGCGTCACCGTCTCCAATGTGTCAATGTCTCTGTGTGTCTCTGTGGCTGTGTGTCCCCGTCTCTGTGTGTCTACGTCTCCATGTCTCCCTGTCTCTGTGTGTCCACGTCTCTATGTGTCCCTGTATGTATGTGTCCCTGTCTCTCTGTGTCCCCGTCTTTATGTGTCACCGTCTCCATGTGACAATGTCTCTGTGTGGCCCCGTCTCCCTGTGTCCCAGTCTCCATGTGTAGGGTTATGGATAGGGTTAGGATAAACAAAGAGACGGAGAGATAAAAGACGGGGGCACAAGTCATAGGGAAGGGGACACATACAGACGGGAACAATGGACGCGGGGATATACAGAAACGGGGACACACAGATACGGGGGCAAAATAGAGACGGTGACATGTAGACGGGGACACATAGAGACGAAATCGGGGACATATAGAGACGAAATCGGGGACACATAGAGACGAAATCGGGGACACATAGAGACGAAATCGGGGACATATAGAGACGAAATCGGGGACACGTAGAGACGGCATCGGGGACACATAGAGACGAAATCGGGGACATATAGAGACGAAATCGGACACGTAGAGACGAAATCGGGGACACATAGAGACGAAATCGGGGACACATAGAGACATAATCGGGAACACGTAGAGACGAAATCGGACACGTAGAGACGAAATCGGGGACACATAGAGACAAAATCGGGGACACGTAGAGACGAAATCGGGGACACATAGAGACAAAATCGGGGACACGTAGAGAGGGAATCGGGGACACGTAGAGACGAAATCGGGGACACTAGAGACGGGGGGGCCACAATGCTACGTCACCTCGCCCCGCTACTAGCAGGGGTCCTGGGGGTAGAATTAAACAGCGTTTGACTTTTCACCTTGAGTCATTCCTCATCGTCATGCGAAGACATTGCAAAGCACTCAAAAAACTGGCCAAGGGGTGATTGGTTGCATTTTCAGGAGTGTCTGCTAGAGGGCTCTATCGTTCTTCTCATACGGAAGCCATACAGTTCTATCACAATATTAATGTTGTTCTTTAGTCCACCCACACCCACCACCACCACCACCACCACCTCGAACTTTTTCATTGAAGAAGGATGTTCACTGAGAAGCAATATTCTAATATTCTGCCATTCTAAGGAACAGGATGGGGTTAGGATCATCCTAGGATTGTTTTCATAAAACTGAAAGAAGCAGACTTTGAGATTGAGGGTCGTAGCAAGAGAGGGGGGTGGGGGTGGAGGGGACTAAAGTGCGAGACTGCCGAACAATAACTGATGGTACGTTCTGGAATTTAACTCTCCAAATTTAACTCTCGTCATGCGAGGACATTACAAAACACTCCAAAAACCTGGCCAAGGGGTGATTGGTTGCATTTTCAGGAGTGTCTGCTAGAGGGCTCTATCGTTCTTCTCATACGGAAGCCATACAGTTCTATCACAAAATTAATATTGTTCCTTAGTCCCCCCCCCCCCCACACCCACCACCACCACCACCACCTCGAACTTTTTCATTGAAGAAGGATGTTCACTGAGAAGCAATATTCTAATATTCTGCCATTCTAAGGAACAGGATGGGGTTAGGATCATCCTAGGATTGTTTTCATAAAACTGAAAGAAGCAGACTTTGAGATTGAGGGTCGTAGTAAGAGAGGGGGGGGGGGGCTAAAGTGCGAGACTGCCGAACAATAACGAAGGTTGGTGCTACCTTCTGGAATTTAACTCTCGTCATGCGAAGACATTACAAAGCATTAAAAAAACACCTGGCCAAGTGGTGATTGGTTGCATTTCCCGGAGTGTCTGCTAGAAGGCTCTATAATTCTTCTCATATATATGGAAGCCATAGAGATCTATCCCAAAAGTAAAATCTTGTAATTTAGTCCACCACCATCACCACTACCACCACCACCCCTCCCTTCGAATTTTGGCATTGAATATGTTAATTCAATGGAGCTACGAGCAACTGATAGTTAATCTATTGTTTTTGTTTTTGGTTTCCGTTTCGACTCTGTTTTAATTTAATTAGTCCCCGAGCCGAAGGTTCGGGGAGATATTGTTTTTGTCTGGTCCGTCCGTCCGGCTATTCGTCCGTTTTTCTCAAAAACTATTCAAACTATCATCATCAAATTTGGTATGCTAGTTTGCCAAGATGCAAGCTATCCACTGATGTATTTAGTTTTACATTAAGGTCAAGGTCGCGCCAGTTACGGGGTTCAAACCCAGAAACACATAATCGCTAATATCTCGCGAAGTTTTGCATGTATTTTAATGCAGGTTTTTTCACGACATTTCTTGATGAATGGTCTATAACACAATTGTCATGAATTGTATGTGCGCTCGTGTGGGCATGATCGCGCGCGCTCAAATCACGGGTCCGAACCCCAAGGCTATATATAAAAAAAATATTCAGTTGCGTGCTGTTTTGATGCCTTTGTATGTAGTTACGTGCTGTTTTGATGCGTTTTTATGTATGTGTACAGCGGACACATTCCGATTTCGGAGTACCTCGGCAATGCTGCGAGGGGACTTTGCAGCCGCTCGGAGTTGCACTTGTTTGTTCTGTGTTGTGTGTTGTTTATGTGTAACATATTCAAGGTTAGAAGGCTATGCCACTCTTGGATAGATGTTGATTTGTTTGTATATTGTCCTCTCCACCATTGTTGATGTGTACTGTGTGGGTGGAGGGCCATAAAGGCGAACTTGGCACATTCGTTTTTGAGAATGATGCTTTGTTTGTCTCACTTTGGTTCTGACCCACGCACTGATAGGTGATTCGTATCGTAATCAACTTTGGTGGAGGGGAGTTAAATAGAAAGAGAGTATTCACCCTTTGTTCAATTTATGTGTTAATTTGTTGTGAATTTTACTGAACCCAGCAGCCATCTTCGTGGTTTTTTTAAAGGGTAGGGTTGGGTTCAGCCTAGGATTATTTTCGTAAAGCTGAAAGAAGCAGACTTTGAGATTTAGGGTCGTAAGAAGAGAGGGGGTGGGGTGGGGGTGGGGGGTGGACTAGCGTGCGAAACTGCCGAACAATAACGAAGACTGATGGTGCCTTCTGGAATATAACTCTCGAAATGTAATTCCCATTTTGAACATTCTGCATCCACTCCACTGCACTTGGTGAAATAGAATTCCCGTTTATATCTGCGGGGGCAGATATACAAGTGCAGAGACAGACGGGCATGCAGGCGTTCTCTCTCTCTCTCTCTCTCTCTCTCTCTCTCTCTCTCTCTCTCTCTCTCTCTCTCTCTCTCTCTCTCTCTCTCTCTCTCTCTCTCTCTCTCTCTCTCTCTCTCTCTCTCTCTCTCTCTCTCTCTCTCCCTCCCTCTCCCTCTCTCTCCCTCTCCCTCTCTCCCTCCCTCTCTCTGTCTCTCTGTGTGTCCCTCTCTCATTCTCTCTCTCTCCCTCTCCCTCTCCCCACAGCATTTTTCCCCTACCTTTTTTACAGTGCCATATAGTGCTTAGAGCAGCACGGGGCGTTTTGTCTAATGCGTGAGCCCCTCGACCAGAGGCCGTACAACATTAATTGTTTCACGGGAGAAGGGGCCAAGACAAATAGACGAGAGACAAAACAAATTCCACCTTTCACAGAAACTCCTTTCTATCGCGTCTTCTAGCTGGCATAACTTTGCGCGCGCGCACGCGCACACACGCACGCACACACACGCACACACACGCACGCACGCACACGCACACACGCACGCACGCGCACACACACACACACACACACACACACACACACACACACACACACACACACACACACACACACACACACACACACACACACACACACACACACACACATCAGCTCAGAATGTTGATCTGCATGCACACTGCGTATTATGAAACAGTCTTTCATAATTTATGGGGCATGGTGTAAAAATCAATCCTATGCATTTATATCATAATAAAATAATGCGTGTTGTGTCTTCGATTAACGATTTACATAGCCTCTGTGTGCAGTAATTCGATGGCTTGGAGTCAAAGCGGACTATCTTTAGATAGTCCATTGACGTATTATTGAACTTATTGCGAAAAGTAATAACTTGTGTCAAACAATGACTGCAGAAATATAAAAAGGGGGTTATGTTTTTCATTTTTCTGCAGTCTTTTTGTTTAATACAAGTTATTTGTTTTTGTAATAAGTTCAATAATAATTATGTCAATGCACTATCTAAAGCTATTCCGTTTTGACTCCAAGCCATCGAATTACGCTTAGGCCTAATGATTTCACATGTTCAATATCTGTAATCGAGAGCATTGAGACCATTGGGGGTTGTTGTGTGGTTGAGTTGTTTTTGTGATATATAAAAATGTTTTTTTAATTTTGTATTTTAAAAAAAAGATGTCGTTTGTATGCTAGTCTGTCGTTTCCGACAATGACTGCCAGATAGCAGAGGGGGCAGATACTATTCTGGCGGGCTGGGCGAGAATTTGTTTATATTGGAGATGCCTTGCCCAGGGTACATCCCCACTCTCTCGGCCAAAGGGATTTGAGGACACAGCTGGCGTTGAGGAAGGTCCCTCAAAGGCCAGCCCATCTCTTTAGCTGCAGCACCAGAGCCGGTGCAAGGGCCCCCTTCGTTTGAGAGTCATATTATTCAACAAGAGACTAAGCTATACTGTGAGTTTCCATTTCTGTAGAAAATCATCTATTGTACAGCTCTCATGTTACTGTTGGCCCCTAGTGTAGAGTGGCACAGTGGTAGCGCGTTCGCTTCGTGTCAAGTAAACCCGAGTTCGAACCTGGGTACAGGGGATTTTTCCTCTCACTTTGCACTAGGCCTTGCGGTCTGAACGTGGAGTCTTTCGGATGAGACGATAAACCGAGGTCCTGTGTGCTCATGCACTTAGCACACATTAAACCCAGTGGCAACGAACAAGTTGTCATTTGGTCAAAATGTACCTCCCCCCTCTCTCTTCCTTCCTCATCAGTCACACAAAAATCGCATGCAAAAAACACACAAAAACGGGTGGCGCGCCTCTGGCTGCGACGCGCTCTCCAGGTGGGAGCAAACCGAATTTCACAGAGACTATGATGTACCTAACCGTACCTAACCTAACCTAACCTATAGGCTAATGTCAACCAATTATTAAAAAAAATACAAAGAGACAAACGGACAAGGTGGCAATGGCAACAGCAGAAGGATGTGATTTCCTCGGAGCAAGAATGCAAATCAGAAACTTGGATTTGTGTTCCACTACGTTTTGACAGCAGGAACACTTTATGAATCCGTGCTTGCGTGTCAGTAAGTTCACACCCAACTAGAAACCTCTGAGTCAGATGTTGGTTAATATAATCACAGTGTTAGCGTTATCACCAATTAAGCATTGCTCCGAGTTTCGTCTTTACAACCGACGGACTATTCGTTTTGTTCATTTTGTTTTAGCACATGTAATAGCGTCTAAAACCGTAACAAAAAACGTAATAACATCATTTCGCTTCCTCCGTTGCCTTCACTTAATCCCAGTCTGCGATTGCTTCTGCCTCTGTAACCCTTCCGTCAATTCAATGGTGAATATAAACAGAATTTCGTCTGGAGACTTGACATTAATTTTATCTACTGGGGTATACCCCCCCGTGGCCCACCCACCCATCCACCTTAAAAAAAGGTCTTTCAATCGTGATGGGTGGAAAAGGAAGTATTAAACGAAAATTTGACTTTCAAACCGCTCATGGGTCGTTCACATTGCTCTCTCGTGCGGCAGAATAATGGCAAAGTACTCGGAGACTGGGTTGTAAAGAATTTGTCACGAGAGTCTAACGTATAATAGGCCCCGCTCCGCCTCCACCAGTCCCTCCTCGTGGGGATACCAGGGGGGCGTCTCTCGTACAAATAGTTCCCCCACCTTCTGGAGGTTCTGTGCTTATAGCTTCCTCTGATCTTCTTCCTCTCTCTTTGACTCTGTCTTGCTTCCTGTCGTCTACTATCTTTCTGATTAATCGGCCCTTTCTCCTGCCTTCAACACAAAATCTTCCAAATGGTTTTCTCCTTTGAGCTCCTCCGAAATCGGAATATGTCGGCTGAATGCAGCGGTGAGACCTGAAAGCCGGTCACGTACGTAGGCCTACCTCACCCATTACGGCTATTATTATTGCCTGGGAACGCAGAAGAAGAAGAATAATTCACGAGAGTCACACACTTTGGTTGATTTGATATTATTGTTTGCAGATATATACGTACTGTTTTATTCGCATACTCTTCCGCGTAAACCTTCAAATCTATGCGCACACAGATTCATGTTTGTCTTTCTGAATTCAAAGAAATGCTCAAGGAAAACTAACCAAACAGACAAAGGAATCTGGCTGCAAATGTAGAGGTCAGCACTTCCGCGTGTTTTGTTGTTGTTGTGGTTGTTGTTCTTTTGTTTGTTTGGTTGGTTGTTTTTTTATTACTATTTTATTAGGCTGTATTCACAATGTCAAAGCATCACTTTGCAACTAACTATGCAAACTCATTTCTATCTCCGCCTGTTTTTTGTTTTTTTTTAAGACCCACCAGATCACGTGTCAAAATCATGGGTTTCACGTGTTTTCCCTCTTATAGCTGGAAAGAAATCTTGTTTTGACCAAGTCTGACTCTCATATATATGCCCCCAAATTCAAACCGAAAAATCATTTTAAAGAGTAGCCTCAGTTTGAAGTTGGAGACATTTATATGTGGGTCATAGCTACCCAGAAAAAAGGGACTTAATCGTGGTGCGTCAGTGTGTCTTTAAAGCAAGTCTAACAAGCGTTGAATAACTTCGAAAGCAGCAAAATTGCTTAACTGTATTTGGCATCGAATCATGTTAAGTTTTGTACTAGTACAATGCATTTCAACTCACTTTTCCCAGACACGTGGATATAATATGTTTTATTTACACTTGTCCATTCTTGCATTTGTGTGCTTTAAGATAACATATTAACATAACATCAGTCAACATAGAACTAACTTATTCTTTATAAAAACAACAAAC
>CM065686.1:40052478-40059978 GCA_017654935.2 Phymorhynchus buccinoides
GTATAAAATCTCGACATCATTGTGTCTTTGAGTTTTGATTATATTTATGTTAGGTGCAGCCTTAATGTTATTTGACAAATTATTCCAGTATTGAACAACTCGGTTAGAGAAGTAAAACTGATCGTCTTACAAATAACTTCTCTGTACTATGTCGTGTCTTGTTTGTGACACTTTTGACAAAACAAAGGTTGTTAAAGTCTATGTCATCAATATTATTTATTATTTTATATACTTGTATAAGGTCTCCCCTGACTCTTCTTCCCTTCAGAGAAGGTAATCCCAGGGATTGTAATCTGTCACTATTGTTCTGACATGCTTTGACTAATTTTGTCGCCCTTCTTTACACTTTCTCTATAGCTATTGATTGCCTTTTAAAGATTGGGCACCAAACTGAGTGTAGTCTTACCATAGCTTTATAAAGTTTAACAAATTATCTTTTAATAAGCCCCAACACTTGATTTGCTTTATTAAAAAATAAATAAATGGGAAACTGTTTTTATTATTATTATTATTAATATGTATGTCAAATATATGTATGTATTTAGGACGTTGGTATGACAGTAACAGTAATCCGCTTTGCGCATGTGTATGCGTATTTGTGTTTCTGTACACACTCCCTTCCTCCCTCACTCCCTTCTTTCCTCCTCCCTCCCTCCTCTCCTCTCTCTCTCTCTCTCTCTCTCTCTCCTCTCTCTCTCTCTCTCTCTCTCTCTCTCTCTCTCTCTCTCTCTCTCTCTCTCTCTCTCTCTCTCTCTCTCTCTCTCTCTCTCTCTCTCTCTCTCTCTCTCTCTCTCTCTCTCTCTCTCTCTCTCTCTCTCTCTCTCTCTCTGTTGTCTGCTCTGTCTTATCTCTTTATCTCTCTCTCTTTCACCCCCCACCCCCTTGTCTGTCTGTCTCTCCCTCTCTCTCCCTCTCTCTCTCTCCTCTCTCTCACCCCCCCCTCTCTCTCTCTCTCTCTCTCTCTCTCTCTCTCTCTTCCTCCCCCCCATCAGTGTGTGTATGTGTGTGTATGAGCTTTCTGCATCTGCATACTTGATGTCGGCACGCATGTTATGTGCATGTGTGTGCGTACGTTACAATGCTTTTCTTACCACGATATAAAAGTAAGTCGGTGTGTATATACAGACAAAGACATGAACGTTAAGTTCTAAGACATTTTTTTCCAAAAACAACATGGTTCCTTTCTGTCTAAAACCATTAACATCATTGCTAAAGGTCCCCCATGGGGATATCGGGGGGTCGTTTGTATAAATAGTTCTCCTACCTTCTGGAAGTTCTGTCGTAATTTCCTCTAAACTGTCACTCTCTTTGACTCTGCCTTTTCCCTTTGCTTACTGTCATCTACTTTCTGTCTGCCTCTCCGGTCCATTCACCTGCCTTTTTTTCCATAAACACTTTCAAAACAATTTATCCAGCCGAAGTCGGACATGCTGGGCCTAATTATTTCTTACTTAGACACATAACGGCAGCATGACGCATCTGCGCTCATCATTGACAGAAAACTGTCTGAGCGATCGAAGAAGAAGAAGAATTGCTAAACGTGATATAGAAATGCCACACACTAAGATGTTCAGAGACGGATTTTGTTTGACAAGGAAAGTGTTTGGGTCCTTCTTCCTGTGAGCAGACACACTGTAGACAACTCAGGAAATGAGCGACTTAGCGAGGTTTTTGACCACCAGGGGGCATAACGCTCGAGTGGGGCTAATCCTCTCTCTATTCTTAGTTGGGGATAAAGAGAGAGAGAGAGAGAGAGAGAGAGAGAGAGAGAGAGAGAGAGAGAGAGAGAGAGAGAGAGAGAGAGGATGAGTCCCACCCTCTCTCTCTCTCTCTCTCTCTCTCTCTCTCTCTCTCTCTCTCTCTCTCTCTCTCTCTCTCTCTCTCTCTCTCTCTCTCTCTCTCTCTCTCTCTCTCTCTCTCTCTCTCTCTCTCTCTCTCACTACGCCCAACTAAGAAAATCGCGTGATAAGCCCCTAGTGGATTGACTGCCCCCTGGCGGGAATATAATCGCCATAAGTCGACCATTAGAAGTCCCTATGTGTGGACAGCTATTGGAGAAATTGGCTGCAAAAACAAATCATGGAGTCTTGAAATACTTATTAAAGAAACAATGTTAAAAGAAATGCTATAAGAGAAGAAAGACAATAAGACTCTCACAAGCAGTAGAACATTCTTGTTATATGTTTAACTCATTCAAGTCGTTCCAGCCATATGTGCGGAATTAACACATAGCTGTCAGTTTGATGCATTTGCTTCACGGGAAGTAAATCTGTATGCACACACTACCTTGGTCATTTCTAAACTCGCTTCGCTCCCTTAGACCACAATTTTGCCTCTGAGTTTGCTTTTGTTGTGGTTTGTTATGAGAAAACAAATTGGTGTGGAGTTTTGTCTATATAAAATCTATATCTCTCTTATCTCTCTTAAAATCTATATCTCTCTCTATATATAAAAGTCTGATCTTCCACTCCCCTATGTCTAAACCTGAAGTACAAACCTGTAATCTTCTTTCATTTCTCCTTTTGTTTATGTATGTTTTGTTTGTGTGTATGGCTGGAGTGATTTGTGAGTTTTTGAATAATTCACAATCGTTGCGATGCCAATTAGTTAATGAATCAGTCAGTCAGTCAGTCAGTTAGTTACTAGATTTCGTTTAACCAGTCGGGCGGTTGCTTAGTTGATTACTTAGTTGGCTGGTGAGTTGATTGGTCATAATTAATCCAAATAGTTTGGTGGGTATGCAGATGATAGTAAGGTAGGTATCAACTTACTTAGGGTGAGAGAGAGGATTAAATAGTTAAGTGTTTAAGTATTTTCTTTCATTTTATGTATTCATGTGAAGTAAAATTGTGTAAGCATTTTAAGGATTCTTGACGCATTGCGATTGTTTAAGTATACGAATTCATCATCATCATCATCATCATCATCATCATCATCATCATCATCATCATCATCATCGTCGTCGTCGTCGTCGTCAGCATCATAATTATTGTACTCTCTCTCTCTCTCTCTCTCTCTCTCTCTCTCTCTCTCTCTCTCTCTCTCTCTCTCTCTCTCTCTCTCTCCCTCCCTCCTCTCTCTCTCTTTTTTCTCTCTCTCTCCCTCCCTCCCTCCCTCTCTCTCTCTTTCTTTATTTCTCCCCCATCTCTCTCTCTCTCTCTCCCTTTTCTCTCTCTCCCTCCCCCCCCTCTCTCCCTCTCCACCACCCTCTCTCTCTCTCTCTCTCTCTCTCTCTCTCTCCACCCCCTCTCTCTCTCCCCCTCTCTCTCTCTCTCTCTCTTTTTCTCTCTCTCTCCCTCCCCCTCTCTCTCCATCCACCCTCTCTCTCTCTCTCTCTCTCTCTCTCTCTCTCTCTCTCCACCCCCCTCTCTCTCTCCCTCCCTCTCTCTCTATTTCTCTCTCTCTCTCTCTCTCTCTCTCTCTCTCTTCCCCCTCTCTCTCTCTCCATCCCCCTCTCTCTCACACACGCACATAAATACACACACACAAAGCAAACATAATTATCTCAATGCCACTTTTCAAAGTCCCCTATAGGGAACACGATGTGGCAGATCGTACCTTGCCCCCTTCGTTGACAGAACCAGTAAGTATAAGTAACGCATTGTGTTTGCACAGACCAATGACACACACTCTCTTACGGTCCACTTCTTTATAGGGACATAGTCGTTTTACGAACAAAAAAGAACAAGAAAGAAAGAAAGGAAAGAAGGAAGATGAATGGCTCTGCTCTCTATGTTCGCTACATCGACTGCTGTCTCTCTGTAGATAGTCCGTCGTGTCACGAGAAATGTATGTATACAAGTTACACTACTTCAGTTTTAAATCTCTGCCAGAGATTTTTGTTTCCCTGTGTATGGATGGATGGATAAATTGTTAGAGGGAGAAAGTGATATATCTCTGTCTGTCTGTCTGTCTGTCTGTCTGTCTGTCTGTCTGTCTGTCTCTCTCTCTCTCTCTCTCTCTCTCTCTCTCTCTCTCTCTCTCTCTCTCTCTCTCTCTCTCTCTCTCTCTCTCTCTCTCTCTCTCTCTCTCTCAATATTTGTGTTTGCTTAGCGGTTAGTATATGTGTGCTTATTTTTGCGTTGTTCCTGTTTTGTCTGTTATTTTCGTGTGCGTGTTTGTGTAAATGTTGTTGTACATGGGTCAATGGCCGAAGTATATTAAATATCCGAAGTCTCTCTCTCTCTCTCTCTCTCTCTCTCTCTCTCTCTCTCTCTCTCTCTCTCTCTCTCTCTCTCTCTCTCTCTCTCTCTCTCTCTCTCTCTCTCTCTCTCTCTCTCTCTCTCTCTCTCTCTCTCTCTCTCTCTCTCTCTCTCTCTCTCTCTCTCTCTCTCTCTCTCTCTCTCTCTCTCTCTCTCTCTCTCTCTCAATATTTGTGTTTGCTTAGCGGTTAGTATATGTGTGTTTACTTTTGCGTTGTTACCTGTTTTGTCTGTTATTTTCGTGTGCGTGTTTGTGTAAATGTTGTTGTACATGGGTCAATGGCCGAAGTATATTAAAATATCCGAAGTCTCTCTCTCTCTCTCTCTCTCTCTCTCTCTCTCTCTCTCTCTCTCTCTCTCTCTCTCTCTCTCTCTCTCTCTCTCTCTCTCTCTCTCTCTCTCTCTCTCTCTCTCTCTCTCTCTCTCTCTCTCTCTCTCTCTCTCTCTCTCTCTCTCTCTCTCTCTCTCTCTCTCTCTCTCTCTCTCTCTCTCTCTCTCTCTCTCTCTCTCTCTCTCTCTCTCTCTCTCTCTCTCTCTCTCTCTCTCTCTCTCTCTCTCTCTCTCTCTCTCTCTCATAATGTTTTCAATGCATGGTGCAAACTAGTAGACAGATTTAGCCCTATTTAAGGAACATAATCCGCTTTTGTTTCGCTATCCTCTTTTTTATTACACGCACATACACACACACGCGCGCGCGCGCAAGCACGCACACGGACATACACATACACACACACACACACACACACACACACACACACACACACACACACACACACACACACACACACACACACACACACACACACACACACACACATACACACACACACACACACACACACACACACACACACACACACACACACACACACACACACACACACACACACACACACACACACACACACACACACACACACACACACACACACACACACACTCCAGCGTGTGTGCGGCTCCTCAGTTCATTGGATTACGGTCTTGTCTCTTTGTCCATCTAAGATTTACTTGGGTTAATCTGCTTGGAAACGTTGTCTAGACCTCACAGTCTGCCTCCATAGCCTACAGACATGTTTTCAAACACTGCTGCTAGGTTTTGCTCGCAGTTGGCTAAGGCCCCCATCACACACGACTAAAAACATCCGTGTAACGTCATCCGGTCTAAAACAGACGCATATGGGACATTTGTAGACATAAAGATGCTGTGAACGATCCTGGAGGCAATGCCCGGAGGCAGTGCAACTCCAGGAAAGTCCCGAATTATTAATGGGGATACAGATGTATACAGATACACGACTAATGACCCCACCACATCATATAGGACGTGGTGAGGTCGCGGAAGTCTTCCTCAAAATGTAACTGCAACCACGACCTCACTACGCTCCTGAGGAGTGGAGGAGACCCATAGCTGAAACAATTGTAGATCGAGCTACAGTCTTGATGCTGGCGCTACAGTGTAGACATCTAGAGAGTAGAGTGGCACAGTGGTAGCGCGTTCGCCTCGTGTCAAGTAAACCCGAGTTCGAACCAACCTGGGTACAGGGGATGAAAGAAAGAAAGAAAGAAAGAAAAAGAAGGAAGATGAATGGCTCTGCTCTCTATGTTCGATACTAGGCCTTAACGGTCTGAACGTGGAGACTTTCGGATGCGACGATAAACCGAGTCCTCGTGTGCCCATGTACTTAGCACACGTTAAACCCAGTGGCAACGAAAAAGTTGTCATTTGGTCAAATGTTAACACCCACCCACACCCACCCTTCCTTCCTCATCAGTCACACAAAACTCGCATGCAAAAATAAATAAATGGGTGGCGCGCCTCTGGCTGCGACGCCCTCTCCAGGTGGGAGCAACCCGAATTTCACAGAGACGCCCCTGTGACTATAAAGTACCCTAATACTTATTACCCTAATACAGTCTCAGTACTCTGTCACTATTTCGGTTGTCCACGCACTCACCACACTACTAGAAACTACGTTGTCCTCGTTCTCAACACAATCCCGCCACAGTTCTTTTTTTTCTTCCCCATCACGTCCTCGCTAGCTGTGTTTTGAACATGTTCAGAATGCGCGTAGCGAGAACGCAGCATAGCACGCTCTCCATGCTACTATCAACCCCGCACCATGCTCTTAAAGACCCACCAGATCACGTGTCAGAATCACGGGTTTCGCGTGTTTTCCCTCTTATAGCTGGTAAGAAATCTTGTGTTGACCAGGTTTGACTCCCATATAAATGCCCCCAAATTGAAAACGAAACAATTTTAAAGAGCAGCCTCAATTTAAGTTGGGGGCATTTGCATGTGGGTCACAGTTAACTAGAGAAAACCAAGGGACTTAATCGTGGTGCGTCAGTGTGTCTTTAAAGACCCGCTGACCCGGCTGGATTAAGTCCCTTGTTTTTTTTCTGGGTCGGTGTGGCCCACATATAGACTTTCCTCATATACGATCGAGGCTATTCTTTAAAGTGATGTCTCGTTTTCGTGCATGAGGACATTTGTATGGGAGCCACACTTGGTCAAAATAAGATTTCTTACCAGCGAGAGAGGGAAACAAGTGAAACCCGTGATTTTCACTCACGACGACGAAAATGGAGTTTTACGTCCTCTTGGTCTGAATCAGACACATATGGGACATTTGTAAATACAAATATGGTGGGAACAATACTGGAGGCAATGCCCGGAGGCAGTACGAAACCAGTAAAGTCCCGATTTTGTATTAATACAGATAGCTGTAGCGGTGACCACGCCTCGGTTAAACCTCATCGGCTATGGCACCTCCACAAGTTAGTATAATACGATTTTCACTCACGGACCTGGTAGGTCTTTAAGTATGTTACGCCCGACTACAGTTCGCAACGCCACGACCATGTTACGATCAGCCACGTTCTGGTTGGTCGTGGACGACACAGAGAGAACGTGGCCGAGGCGTGGTAGGAGTGTTAGCTAGCATCAAGTATGTCGTTAAAAAAACAAAATGCGGGACAAGGCGTGAATAGGAACATCGTAAAGCAGTGATGTCCCGAGGCCCCGGTCATAGGCCATTTACGTATTAAAATTGAAAATGTCCTGTTGTGTTCACCCCCTGTCAGGACAGATGTCTGGTTATTGTTGTTAATGCTGGCACGCTTTGTCTTATTGATTTCTGCAAGAGCCAGGACATTGTCCTGTTTATGTGTTTTGTTCCAGGACAGTTTGTCCTATCACTTTTCAATCCTCGGTACAACACTGGTAAAGTACATACTTTTTTTTTTTACAGTGTACTTACCTGTTGCAACCAGTAGGCCTACTATGTAATGTACATGT
>CM065686.1:40062478-40094978 GCA_017654935.2 Phymorhynchus buccinoides
TCATGGTTACTCCTCTTCATCTGATGGCATCATCAGTGATGTCATCAGGTCAGTACGTGATACGTTGGTGGCAGTCAAGGGGTTAATAGTTAGGGAAAGAGCTCCTTTTAGTGCTTTCCCAATAGTATCTAACTTGCTACCAAAGCTGTAAGAATAGAATATGTGCTAAACCGGTTTCTTTATCTAGTAGGAGGATAATTTAGGGTGACACGGATTGTGTGCTTGTTTGTGTGTTGTATATAGACATGTGGATGAAAGTCAGAAATCCCACACATAATATTTGACCCAGCACCACGAAAGGGACATTAAGTCGCTGGGCTAGTTTTCTGACAACAAGCTTGCAAAGTCAAAAATATAATTTTCTGTCAATTTTGGGTATTCTCTACCATCTTATATTTCAAATTTATAAAGGATAATATTTAATATTGTTTCTAAATGGTCTTACAAGTGTTTTAAAACGAGTAGGTCGATGCATTTTCTTCAGCTAGGCTAGATTTTAGACTGTGTTTTCTCAAAATGGCTGACACCCACCCTACTAACTTTAAGTAATCATAACTCTAACAAAACACACATTTGAAACCCTTCTCTCGTGTAAAACACATAATTGCTAATTGAAATGATCCACTTCAATAGAGGTAAATACTTTAATATGTAAGCATTAATTTTGTTCCTTTGTATATATATATATATATATAAAATGTTGATGGATGAAAGTGTGTGTGAATGAAGGAACTGTGGAGAGGAAGAATGAAAGAGGAAGGAATAAAAATGTGCTAAAAAAAAAAAAAAAAAAATTAATAAATAATCATAACTCTGGAACGGGAAATGATACTATAATGGTTCTTGTATCATTAGAAAGAAACGTGACTGAAGTTTTCACATTTACAATTTTCTCAGAATGGTAGTTTGACATTTAATGTCCCTTTCGTGGTGCCGGATCACATATGTGGTTGTATGTCCACGAGCCTGTGTGAATGTATGTGTGAATGCGCGCACGCGCGCGTGTGTGAGTGTGTGTGTGTATGTGTGTGTGTGTGTGTGTGTGTGTGCGTGCGCGCGTGCGTGCGTGTGTGTGCGTGCGTGCGTGTGGGTGTGGGTGCGCGCGCGTACGTGCGTGAATGTATGCGTGTGTGTGTGTGTGTGTGTGTGTGTGTGTGTGTGTGTGTGTGTGTGCGTGCGCGTGTGCGTGCGTGCGTGTGTTTGGGTACATATGTCTGTCTGTCTGTCTGTCTTTCTTTCTATATGTGTTGAGCGTGAAGGAGAGAAAAGAAGAAGAACAATAAAATAAGGAAGGAAGGAAATAAAAGAAGGAAAGATCTCAAGAGCTAATAACGCATTATAATAACGAGGTAAAACATATACGTGTGACAATGACAAGAAAAGCATCATGCAAAGAAACAGAACCTCATAAAGTCGATAGACATCTTTATTAAACCGTTCTCATTGTTCCCTTGAGGCCCGTTCCATTCGGCCTACAGCTTAGACCTTCCTTCCTTCTCTGGTAACACGAGCCTAATAACTAGGGTAGATTTGAGAGAGAGAGAGAAGGCGAGAGAGAGAGAGAGAGAGAGAGAGAGAGAGAGAGAGAGAGAGAGAGAGGGAGCGCGGGAGGGAGACAGAGAGAGAGAGAGAGAGAGAGAGAGAGAGAGAGAGAGAGAGAGAGAGAGAGAGAGTAATATTAAATAAATGACAACAAGCCGACGAAGTTCTGTATCGATATGATGAATATTTGCAGATCCCATGTTAACCCTTTCGCCCTAACTGTTTGCGGCCTTAGAGAGCACTGAGGCAGATAAGGAGGAAGAGGGGGGGAAAGAGGGAGAAACAGATTCAATAAATGGGACAGAGTGATAGGCGAGACAGATACGACAGAGGTGAAGATGAATTAA
This sequence comes from Phymorhynchus buccinoides, assembly GCA_017654935.2. NCBI lineage: Eukaryota > Metazoa > Mollusca > Gastropoda > Neogastropoda > Raphitomidae > Phymorhynchus > Phymorhynchus buccinoides. The sequence goes on from CM065686.1 coordinate 40,064,368, forward strand.
AAGGGTATGTTAATATTAAAGAGTATTATTATAACACAGTTGGCCAAACTAATGAAGCGCGCACACACAGAGGCGCAGAGAGAGAGACACAAAGAAATACAGAGAGAGAGAGAGAGAGAGAGAGAGAGAGAGAGAGAGAGAGAGAGAGAGAGAGAGAGAGAGAGACACACGCGCGCGCGCGCACACACACGCATACACACACTGAAGGCCCACGTCAAAATGACAACAATATGCTGTCATAATAATGTAGATGCTGTCGATTATGACCATTACTATATGACAATGATGACCTCGGGTGGTGTCAGACCGGACATTATGAGCTTGGACATTTGAGAGAGAGAGAGAGAGAGAGAGAGAGAGAGAGAGAGAGAGAGAGAGAGAGAGAGAGAGAGAGAGAGAGAGAGAGAGAGAGAGAGAGAGAGAGAGAGAGAGAGAGAGAGAGAGAGAGAGAGAGAGAGAGAGTTGAATCTTGAAAACTTGAAAAATGAAACTTTATTTTCCAAAGATATAGATTTTGATGAACATAATGAAGCGCACGGTAAACAGATGACAAACAGGTAACATTTTAGATAAGTGGGTTAGAGAGTATTCAACAGGCAACATGAGTTAAGAAGAGGTGGGGTGGGCGGGGGGGGGTGGGGGGGTGGGGGGGGGGGGGGGGGGGGGGTTGGAGGGCTTCTGACGCTGTTTTATTAATAATAGCACTAGTATAACCTTTACTTTCTCCAGTACTATTCAACATCTTCCTGGAGAAGATCATGCAAGACACCCTTCATGACCACCATACTGCCATCTCCATTGGTGGCAGACGCTTGTGCAACCTGCGTTTTGCTGACGACATAGACCTTTTGGGCGGCAGCAAGAACGAACTCCAGGAGCTCACTGACAATCTTGTGAACAGCGCTGGGTCATACGGAATGGAAGTCAGCCATGAGAAAAGCAAAGTCATGGTGAACAGTGTGAATGACAACACCGCTGATATCACTATGAACGGTCAAAAGCTGGAAGAGACGAAGAACTTCAAGTACTTGGGAGCACTTCTGTCCAAAGATGGCAGCTGCACAGCAGAGATCCATCAGCGGATTACACAAGCTACAGCAGCTATGGCTGGACTGAGCAGAATTTGGAAAAGCAACATCAGCTTCACTACAAAGTACAGACTCTCCCAGTCACTCGTAATCACCATCTATCTCTACGGGTGTGAAACATGGACTCTGCTGGCTGACTCCGAGAGAAACATTCAAGCTTTTGAAACAAAATGCCTGAGAAAACTGCTGGGCATTACATACCTAGAACGCAAGACAAATGAATATGTCCGCAACAAGATCGCAGAGCTGGTTGGGCCACGAGAACACCTTTTGACGACAGTTAAACGTCGCAAGCTCATCTGGTTTGGCCACGTCAACCGTCACGAATCCTTGTCGAAGACCATTCTCCAGGGAACCGTGGAAGGGGGCCGCCGTCGCGGCCGACAAAAGAAGAACTGGGTCGACAATATCAACGACTAGACCAACATGAACATGAATGACCTGATCCCGGCCGCCCACCAGAGGCAGAACTTGAGCATGTTGTCTGCTGCTGCTGCCCATCAATCCCCCCAACGACCACAGCGGTCAAGGGACTAAAGAAAGGAAACTTTATTATGTTAATGTAGGTATTTAAACCAGGGTCATTACAGAGCCTAAGTTAAAGAACACAGACTTGCATAACAGTGCGTTGCTATGGAGAGAGATATTAAAATTGTTCACGTGTTCAGATACTTTTAAGGTCTCTGTACACGACGTGAACGTCTTTGCTGTTATGATAGTGGTAGACTCATGGTATTTCTAGCATGTTGGTTGTACACGTTGTTACTTCGCTGAGACACACAGAGACACAGACACACACACACACACACACACACACACACACACACACACACACACACACACACACACACACACACACACACACACACATATATATATATATATACACACACACATACATACATACATACACACACACGCGCACACACAGACACACACTGAAGGCCCAAGTCAAAATGACAACAATATGCTGTAATAATGTAGATGCTGTGGATTATGACCATCAATATGACAATGATGGCCTCGGGTGGTGTCAGAACGGACATAATATATTATGAGCTTGGACATTTGAGAGAGAGAGAGAGAGAGAGAGAGAGAGAGAGAGAGAGAGAGAGAGAGAGAGAGAGAGAGAGGAGAGAGAGAGAGAGGAGAGAGGGGGGGGGGGGGGGGGGGCTTCGGATGCTGTTTTATGGCACTAGTATAACATGTATTGTTAATGTAGCTATTTAACCAGGGTCATTACAGAGCCTGAATTAAATTAGACAGACAATGAAACTCAAATTGCATTATATATCGTAATAATAATAATAATAATAATAATAATAATAATAGTAATAATAATAATAATAATGATAATAATAATAATCAACAGGTTAAACTCACACAATAGTTGGGAAAACGTGTGTATTTAAGCAACGCTAATGTTACCATTCAAATGATGAGAGAGAAGCAAGCTCATACACTGAACTGTTTGATCCAAAAGCCACAAGCCCATGAGCAACAGATTTCTGTTGGGACCAGGCTTCGGTTGATGGGGATTAATAAAGAACCAGGTGTCCCTTTTTCTACCGAAAGCATTTTGAGCTTTAATGATAAGCTCGAGGTGTTTTTTGCTTCTACCAACAGGACCGAGACACAGTCAATCATTTTACGATGGCTTGGAGTCAAAACGGACTATCTTTAGATAGTCCATTGACGTATTATTGGACTTATACAAAAACTAATAACTTGTATCAAACAATGACTGCAGAAATATAAAAAGGGGGTTTTGCTTTTCATATTTCAGCAGTCTTTTTTTATACAAGTTATTAGTTTTCGTAATAAGTTCAATAATATGTTAATATATATATATATACATCTGAAGAAAAAACAACAACAAATCCTTCGTAAGTTCTAATTTTACTCCAAGCTTTCGAGGGGGTAACCCCTCTTTTTCAAGGTACAGAACTGACAAAGGTAGAAACACCACGTAAAAAAGACTTATGACGTAGAACGATGACATTCCATAGAAACTAAGCCAACTAAAATGACGTATCCTTAAACTTTATCATTGCCTTGTCAACACTCCCCCCCCCCCCCCACCCTCCACACCCCCCACACACATATCACCCTCTCCCTACCCTCTCTCCTCTCACTATAAAAAGTGAAAATGTAGGATAAGTCAATACATATATATATAGTTTGCTTTGATAAAGTTTTTCTGTGTCCAATGTCTTTATTTGTGAACCTCAGAAACAAAACCAGTTAACGTTAACTTTAAGTAATGTTCGTGTTCAAAAAATAAAAAAATAAAAAATTATATAAATTGTGCTGATTTACTTTTTCTCCCAATGGGGGAGGGACAGTGCCTTATGTAAAGACAGCTGTTTCGACCTAAGAGAAGGTCTCATCAATTTGCATATATATATATATATATATAGTCCGTTTTGACTCCAAGCCACCTTATTAAGTCTGTCCATACCACCATAGGCCTGTGGAAATCTGGTTGACGTCCTCCGGTCTGGAACAGACACATATGGGACATTAGTAGATATAAAGATGGTGGGAACGGTCCTGGAGGCAATGCCCGGAGGCAGTGCAACACATGTAAAGTCCTGAAGTTTTAACAATACAGATATTAATCGAGCATAACATGCCCACCATATAATATAGGCCTATCCGATTGTGGCAAGTAAACCAACTTCACAAGTTTAACAAAAAAGATCTTACGCTTCTCAAACGACATAAACCACTTTTTAAACAAAATTAATTCATTAATCAACGATTACTATAAATGTAAATGCGGTGAAGCAATACTCCCATTCTCCATTACCGTAAATGTCGTTAATCTTTGTTAGTAACTTTCTGAGTAACTTTGTTCAAAGACAGACAAACAAAACGAAGACACACACACACACAAAGAAGTATGCTCTTATCATCAGAGCAACAAAAGAAGAAGTCCAACTGACTCCATAATAGCAAAGTCAACCCTGACAGAAATGTCTTGACTGATAGGTGCTGCAGAGTGACGACAAAGTTCTGAGGGTGAAATAATATGTTAATGGACTGACTCCATAATAGCAAAGTTAACCCTGACAGAAATGTCTTGACTGATAGGTGCTGCAGAGTGACGACAAAGTTCTGAGGGTGAAATAATATGTTAATGGACTGACTCCATAATAGCAAAGTTAACCCTGACAGAAATGTCTTGACTGATAGGTGCTGCAGAGTGACGACAAAGTTCTGAGGGTGAAATAATATGTTAATGGACTGACTCCATAATAGCAAAGTTAACCCTGACAGAAATGTCTTGACTGATAGGTGCTGCAGAGTGACGACAAAGTTCTGAGGGTGAAATAATATGTTAATGGACTGACTCCATAATAGCAAAGTTAACCCTGACAGAAATGTCTTGACTGATAGGTGCTGCAGAGTGACGACAAAGTTCTGAGGGTGAAATAATATGTTAATGGACTGACTCCATAATAGCAAAGTTAACCCTGACAGAAATGTCTTGACTGATAGGTGCTGCAGAGTGACGACAAAGTTCTGAGGGTGAAATAATATGTTAATGGACTGACTCCATAATAGCAAAGTTAACCCTGACAGAAATGTCTTGACTGATAGGTGCTGCAGAGTGACGACAAAGTTCTGAGGGTGAAATAATATGTTAATGGACTGACTCCATAATAGCAAAGTTAACCCTGACAGAAATGTCTTGACTGATAGCTGCTGCAGAGTGACGACAAAGTTCTGAGGGTGAAATAATATGTTAATGGACTGACTCCATAATAGCAAAGTTAACCCTGACAGAAATGTCTTGACTGATAGCTGCTGCAGAGTGACGACAAAGTTCTGAGGGTGAAAGGCAAGGGGTCCTCTCAGTCTTACCCTCTGGCTTTATTTAAAGACCCACTGACCCACCACGATTAAGTCCCTTGTTGTATTTTCTGGGTGGCTGTGACCCACATATGTACATACACATTTCCCCAAGTTCAAATTGAGGCTACTGATGTTTTGTTTTCAATTTGGGGGCATTTGTATGGGAGTCAAACCTGGTCAAAGCAAGATTTATTTCCGATTATAAGAGGGAAAACACGTGAAACCCGTGATATTGACACATGATCTGGTGGGTCTTTAGCCCATGGACAATGACGTACGTCCTTAAAGACCCGTTGACGCACCACGATTAACTCCCATGGGTTTTTTTCTGGGTTACTCTGACCCACATACACATTTCCCCATGTTCAAATTGAGGCTATTAAACTGATCTTTTCGTTTGCAATTTGGGGGTATTTACATGGGAGTCAGACTTGGTCAAACCAAGATGTATTTCCAATTATAAGAGGGAAAACACGTGAAACCCGTGATATTGACACGTGATCTGGTGGGTCTTTAGCCCATGGACATGAGGTACGTCCTTAAACGGTGCGATGGCGTGTTGGCAGTCTATTATATAGTAATGGGGACTTTTGAAGGTAAAGATTACTTGCATCTCGTTTTCAGATCCTCTCACTCTTCTTCCTTTCATCTATCTGTCTTCTTGTTTGCGTTCTTCAATTTTATTCGTGTTCGTCACGTGTCTGGTGTCTTCTCTCTCCTCTCTCCTTTGTGGTCTTTATTTTTGGTTGGTTAGTTGGTTGATTGTATTAGGTTTCTTGTTTGTTCGTTTGTATTATTTTGCTTGCTCTCTCTCTCTCTCTCTCTCTCTCTCTCTCTCTCTCTCTCTCTCTCTCTCTCTCTCTCTCTCTCTCTCTCTCTCTCTCTCTCTCTCTCTCTCTCTCTCTCTCTCTCTCTCTCTCTCTCTCTCTCTCTCTCTCTCTCTCTCTCTCTCTCTCTCTCTCTCTCTCTCTCTCTCTCTCTCTCTCTCTCTCTCTCTCTTTTCGTTTTATGTGTGTGTGTGTGTGGCATTTCAGGGTTGATTATGTATTATAGATAATGTGTTTCTAAAAGTTGTATTAATATTAGTATTAGTATTATTATTATTATTATCGTGTGCGCGCGCGCGCGCGTGTGTGTGTGTGTGTGTGTGTGTGTGTGTGTGTGTGTGTGTGTGTGTGTATGTGTGTGTGTGTACGCTTAATTGTTTTTAATAGTTTTAAATTTAGTTTGCTTACAATAGCAACTCTGTTGTGTATTTTGATCTGACATAGTTTTAAAAGTATATTTAACCCATTTTTAAAAAAATCGTAAGAAGAAAAGATGTATCGCTATAAATTGTTATCTTCTTTTTCGAATGTGTTGTAATGGTGTTGTGTGTATGTATGTGTGCGCGCGCGATGTGTGCGTGCGCGCGTGCGCGCGCGCGCGCGCGCGCGCGTGTGTGTGTGTGTGTGTGTGTGTGTGTGTGTGTGTTCATCTGTGTTCTGCGTGTTTTAAAAAAAAAATATTCACGACTACGATTTTTTTAAATTTGACAGAATACGATTTGTTTCCACAAAACAAGTATTCATTATTAGGTAAACCTGTTTTTTCTACTGTCATTAGATTTGTTTATACTGCAAATATGGTTCGAAGACTTGGGTTAAAACAACTTCTTTGTATTTTGGTAAACAAAAAATAAACGGAACAAAACAAAATACACAAAAATCTGGTTCTATGCTGTCTTTTCAAAAGAATGAACAAGAATATATTAATTAATTTTGTATCTAGTTCATCTTTCTTATTTGATATAATGTTTTACCCATTCTTCTATTTGATCTCCTGTCACATGAATACTTATAATAATCTGATTATTCTCATGGCTTAAACTGTTTCCTTCTCAAGAAGGAAATCCTTTTTTTGAAAAAGCGGTACAGAAGGAATTCCGTTTTGTTTAAAATGTTCAACAGCAAAAATAATAAAAACTGGAGACAAAAAAACAACTTTGCTGCAAGCGAAAACCCGATTGCTGTTGTATAAGAGCCCCGATTATGCATCCAAATTTCATTACATTGATTAATTCAAAGTGGTCAGCTTCATGGGGGCGTTGCCCCATTTCCTTTTTTGGGAAATTGCCTTGTAATCAGCATTATTTATGCATAATATATGTTCTGCGATTTTTAATATAGAGCTAGGAGTAATGATAGAATAGAAGACTGGGACGGACATGTCACGTCTTGTTCACCCGTTGACGAACCTAAAACGGGTTTCCTGTTTTCCCCCTCGTAAATAAGATGGCCCTGTCGTGTTATTGCTACTGATGGCGCTACCGGCAGGATATTATTTAGAGTTATGTGTTGGTCACTGTCCGACTTATTATTACCCTAATCAACTTGTCAGCAAGAGTCCACTCATCATCGTGCGCCGATACCTGATAATATATGATTGTGTGCGTGTCTGTTCGAATTGTAAACCTTGTATTCCCACCCGTCTCTCCATTTTCTCTGTTCTCTTTCCCTAAAAAGCTTTTTCCTGTACTACGTATACTCGCCCCTCTCTTTGCTTCGTGTCACGTGCAGGAGTAACCAATCAATCAACCATTTTATTGTCCTTAGCATCAAACAAAATTACAACGTTTCTTGTGATATTTCTTTACGTATGTTAGGTTTTTTCAAATATAATTTGTTTGTTTGCTTGCTTGTTTGTTTTTGTTTCGAGTGTTTTCTATCATTATGTTGAGCAAAGATATAATTATTTTGTCTTTTTTTCTCTCTCGTAGCGTCCATTTTCTTGAAAAATGCGACTGTTGTTTTGCACGACCTATTCTGAACCGGAAGGTTTTTTTGTTTGTTTGTTTGTTGTTTTTGTTTTTCGTTTTGTTTTTTTATTTTGTTTTTGTTTTAAGAAAGACGTTTAAAACTTCAGTTTCAATAGTGTATTTCCATGCATCTTCGAACCTACAACCCGTGCCCTTTTGCTTCCATCCCTTGGAAATCAGCAAATTTAAACATGTCCATGTCGGTGAACTAAACATTGGTATTCCACTATTAGATACTATGGTCTCGAGATAGCGGAGAACGCACCTGCTATTGCGGAAAGCTGGTAAGAAATGTGCTGTTGTTGTTTTCAATGGAGACGTCGTCTCCAGGCCAGGGTACAAACATACCTTGGTCATTAGAATTTGAGGGCAGCTGATGTTGGGGAAGATCCCTAAATGCGGATTAAATCCTTACGGTAACCAGCACTAAAGGGCCAGCCACACGTCCACTAGAATCGTGCAACTGTGCGATACGATTCGATCACGTGGTCACCAAGAACGAATGTGATTCGCCCTTCTAGATCACGTGATCGAATCGTATCGTACAATTGTACGATTTTATCTGACATGTGTCAGTGTTGCTGCTTCCTAATCATTATTATTTAGCAAAAGACAACATTGTAGACTGATTGTCAATTGCTGTAGAGAACTAGTTATAGTACGGGTCTCACTTTAACTGTACACACAGCATGATTTAGGATTACCCAAAGTAAAATTAATTTTGAATCTGATTTACATTTTTGATGATTTTTGCAATGCGTGTGTGCAGAACTTCTGCATGTCAGTATATGTCAACTAATGAGTAAATGGAATGTTGTCATTTTTTTATTTTTTTTTAGTACTGATGATGATACAATCTAGGTTCAGTACATTCGCGCCTCTTTTGTGTACTCTTATCAGCAAACCTAGACCCCTGGTCTCTCTCTCTCTTCTACTTCCATGGAAATTATCAGTAGATGCGGAGTTTTTCGTTGTCGCTTTCTTGATGACAAACCTGATTTGTATATGTGTGTGTGTGTGTGTGTGTGTAAATTGGTTTATACGCTGGTCGCTTCCCGGTTTTTCACCCTAACTAACATGTCAGCAGCACCATCAACACACCAGTCTGGTCTCCCTGAGTGCGCCTGTCTGCATTGCAATCCCCCCCCCCCCCCCCCCCCCCCCCCCACCCACCCCGACGCCCGCCTCTCCCTGCATCCTGCACCTTTCTGTTCTACTCCTTTCTCTGTCTGTACAGTCATGTCATTTAGAAGAGTATTAGCGTGTTGTTGTTGTTGTTTCTAATGTGGGTTGCTTTGCTAAGTTTGTATTTATTGGTCCCCGAGCCGAAGGTTCGTGAACTATTGTTTCTGTCTGGTCCGTCCGGCGTCCGTCCGGCGTGCCTCCGTCCGGCTATTCGTCCGTTTTTCTCAAAAACTATTCAGTCTATCATCATCAAATTTGGAATACTAGTTTGCCAAGATGCCAGCTATCCACTGATGTATTTAGTTTTACATTAAGGTCAAGGTCGCGCCAGTTACGGGGTTCAACCCCCCAAAACACATAATCGCTGATATCTCGCGAAGTTTTGCATGTATTTCAATGCAGTTTTTTTCACAACATTTCTTGATGAATGGTCTATAACACAGTTATCATGCATTTTTCAGTGCGCTCGTGTGCGCATGATCGCGTGCGCTCAAATCACGGGTCCGAACCCCAAGGCTATATATAAAAAAAACTATTCAGTTACGTGCTGTTTTGATGCGTTTTTATGTAAGTACGTTTTCTTTTGATATCTGCCGCTTCGCCTGTTCCAGGACATTCGATGACACAAGAAATATATTCTGGGTGAAATAAATCCCGGTCACCGTAATATACTGCTGCGTCACATCCGTAACTTAAAATAGTATCTTACTACATTTTTTTAAAAATACTGTACACTTGTTGCTTTTATTTCGTTTTTTTTTAAACGAAAGCAAGCTTTTATTTCGTTTGTTTGGGTGTGCTTTTTCTCAACTCATAGGCCGGGTTCACATTAGACGCGTAAGTTCCGTACGGAAAACCCGAAATAAGTGGAAGAAAGAAGGATACAAGTCTACGCATAATAGGGGAAATTCGGACACATGCGCAAATCTTTTCCCTTCTTTGTTTCACTTATTTATGGATTGCGCACTGGTTTCCGAATAGAATATCCGCTTATGTGTGTACACGGCCTTATTGTCGGTTTCTTCCAACAAGAACAAATTATTAAAAAAAAGTTTTTGGGGTGTTTTTTTTGCGACCTAGTTTTACAGGAACATTCTTTTGATAAGTTCGCCGGTAATTGTGTTTGGTTTGTTCTTATGAAGATGTTTTTAAAACTAAAGTATGCGATTATTGGAAGCCAGTAAACTAGGTTTAAAAACACCTAGCATTTTTGTAACAATACAAATTTGAAAGGAACGATTAGCGGTCGAATATGCTGGGTTTTTTTGCGTTCGCTTCCCTTGTTTTGTTTCTTTTTAAAAAAATCACATTTGATGAAAATCCGTTTAACGTCCTCAGGTCTGAAACAGACACATATGCGACATTAGTAGATATAAAGATGGTGGGAACGATCCTGGAGGCAATGCCCGGGGGCAGTGCAACTCCAGGAAAGTCCCGAATTTTTAGGGATACAGATAGTATAATTGTAAAGCCATTCTGGTGTTGCTTTGTCTTCACAAGAACATGGAGAATACCACTCTACGTTTCTTCGTGTTATTTGAACATAAGCTATGACTTTGCTTTGGTAGTTGTTTTTGTCTGTCCGTCCATTAGTTGAATTCAGTGACACTATAATATTATTACGATATAAAGAATCCGATATGACTATCGGCGTGTATAGCCATGTTCTGTACGACATTTTATAAAGCTAGTTGTGATCTTGTGGTCAAAACACACTTTGCCACTTTCTGTCCTCTCCCCGTGGCAACACAGTAATACGTTAGTAATAATATGCCTTGCACATCAACAGTGCTTAACCCTTTCGCCGCCAGCCATATTTCAGCCACAAATGTCTATTAAATTTACCTGGGTAGAGAACAAATTCCATCTGCAGTATTGGGGATTCTTCTGTAACACATATTAAATAAGGTCTATCCTTACTTCCTAGCAACTAAACCAATAGGGTCTTTGGATAATAGATCCCAATTTGATGCATTTTAATGACATTAAGTCTTAAATCACTGGTGCTAAAATGCGACTTTGGCGGTGAAAGGGTTAATGGCGGTGAAAGGGTTAATGGGGAGGGGGGGGAGAGCAAAAAATAACAACGTGTGTTGTGATCTTTACGAAGAGCTTCACGCGAGAGGAAAAAAAGAGAAGAAAAGGAAAAGATTTGGAAGCAAAAGAAGTTTGCACAAGGTACAGGGGTGGGGTGGGGGAGGAAGAGTAGCGGGACGAGGTGGGGGAGGGGGGGGGGGCGAGGTGAGAGTAGGGGAAGGGGGGGGGGTGTATTCTTCAACCATGATTCTGCTAATAATGCGGGATGTTCCCAATCTGCGGTTCCAGACGTGCGAAGAGGATTAAACAAGGTACAAAATCCACCCGACAAGTAGTAAACAGGGTCTTGAACCACCACCCAGTGCTGGCATTACGAACAAGGAACCGTAAAACAGCACATGTAGGCCCTACTGTCACAAACAAGGCCATTTATCACCGCGCCTTTGTCGGTTTCCCTTCTTTTGTTTTTCGAGTTAGATGTCAGTAATGATGCTATAGACTCCTGGACGTGTAATCATGAGTGCGTCTTAGACAGTCAACACGGGTAATAGTATGTAAATTAGACTAAACTCCCCCAAAAATTGACTGTTTATTCTAATTTACACGCCGTCTTTTATGGACTATAAGGCGCACCTGAGTATAAGGCGCACCTGAGTATAAGGCGCACCTGAGTATAAGGCGCACCTGAGTATAAGGCGCACCCCAAAACAATTTGACTCAAAGTTCAGATTTTGTTACTCTATTTCCTTACTATATTATCAGTCACATTATACGGCGCAAGGATCTCAGTCTGGGAGAAAAAAAGTATCGCCTTATAGTCCGTAAAAACACTGTACTACTACCCATGTTAACTTTCTAAGACGCACTCATGATTACACGCCCCGGATGTTTCCACGAATTAGGATCACTGTAAACAAGGCAAGGATTAGGACTTAGCGGAGGATTGAATTTTAGACAGCGTTGTGTGCTGTAAAACCTGGAACTTTCTTGTCGGGGATGTCAGAGTTTCTTACCTCGCGCCTTCTGTTGTGTTGATCCAACTGTTGTGCTTATAATGTGTCTTTTATTTTATTTTGTTCAATTGTTTCATGTTGTGTGGTAGTTCTAATTGGACTGGACTTCATCCTCGTTTGACTCTTGTTAAATCTCGTGATAGGATACAACAGAACTGTGTTGTCTCTGATTATTTTACAAATAATTTGGTTAGTTAGCTGTATCAACTTTAGTGTGTGTGTGTGTGCGTGCGTGCTTGCGTGTGTGCATGCGTGCGTGCTTGCGTGTGTGCATGCGTGCGTGCGTGCGTGCGTTCTGTGTTATACTCAATGCGTTTTTGTGTGCACATTTATTTATTTTTATATTTCGTTTAACAATAATTTCCAGCGTCATTCGTCACAATGCTAGCAAAATTAATGCAAATTCATCTACCACAGCAAGAAGTACTGCTACTGCTGTTGCTACTATTGTTCCAAATATCCTTCTTTGTCCTTCTTTACCTACTGTTAAGCCTACTAGTATTATTGATAGTGACACTGTTGTAGGGAACTAACTAACTCCTCCTGCTGCTGCTGCTGCTGCTGCTGCTGCTGCTGCTGCTGCTGCTACTACTACTACTACTACTACTACTACTACTACTACTACTACTACTACTACTACTACTACTACTACTACTACTACTACTACTGCTGCTGCTGCTGCTACTACTACTACTACTACTACTACTACTACTACTACTACTACTACTACTACTACTACTACTACTACTACTACTAGGTAGTAGTAGTCTACTATAACAACGACGACTACGAAGACGACGACTACGACTATGATTTATACTACTGCTGTTGCTGCTGCTATTATTACAGCTATTTGTTGCTACCGCTAGGCTATACTTCTAGTATTACTTTCATAAGAAATAGTACGACTATAACACCATGACCAACTGCAACCAATGATTTTGCCTCTGCAAGTGATGCATTATAAAGTCATTCTTCGTTGGATGTCATCAAATGATATCGTTAATCCAGAATTGTTTTTATTTATTTTTGTTTCAGAATTCCTTGTGTCTCATGGCCATTCTTTACGCAGACGTCACCCGTGATGAGATGTTTTCTTGAGGGTCATTTGAAAGCGTGCGTCCTTGGCTGAAAACAACAATGTTGTGTATGTAACTGAAGGCAAAGGCGTTGCGTACTTCCTGGTCAGATATCAACGGCGTCGTTCCCAGAACGCCACCTGAATATGGACAGTTTAGCCCGAAGACCACGGGAATTTCAATGTTTTTTGCCTGAATACATCGACATATTTCACGACATACACTGAAAACACAAGGATTATTTGAGTCCATTGAGTGAAAACAAGATTTTGAAAAGCATCGTCTGAAAACTCAAAAATAGAAAAATGGTGTACACCATTTTCTGATAAGTACGGTGGTACTGAAAGTCTATGGACTAAAAATAAATTGGGGGGTTGAACACCATTACCTGAAAAACGGCCCAGTGTTGTGTAAAAACTGAAATCTCCGTAGCGCTCTACACGGAAACCGCTCTACACAACGTGGACACTTGATTTGGTAAGTTGTTTTCAATATTACAATGAAATAAAAAATGTTATTATATAAATAAAGTTTCTGTGTTTTCTTTTCGGGGGCGGGGTGCTTTGTTTATTTTGTTCGTATTTTTTTTACAATAACATACATCGAAGTCAAAGTTGCCGACAAGTTTATAGCTTTGATCACTTAGTTTGCCGCGAGTAAATAATAGCCTGTCCTGTTCCTATCGGATTGGTTTACACACGGCAAAGCGGCCTCTGATGTACTGATGCACTTTAAGACAATAGTAACCAGCTATTGGATTGCCTTTGATGGATGAGCGTACACCGAGTGACTTCACCTTCGGACTAACAGATTACTCTACAACTAGACAATTCGTCTGTCTCTGAGAAATTACTTTACACCTACAGAATAAGGATACTTAAAGACCCACCAGGTCACGTGTCAAAATCACGGGTTTCACGTGTTTTCCCTCTTATAGCTGGTACGAAATCTTGTTTTGACCAGGTTTGACTCCCATGCAAATGTCCCCAAATTGAAAACGAAACAATTTTAAAGAGCAGCCTCAATTTGAAGTTGGGGATATTTGTATGTGGGTCAGAGCTACCTAGAAAAACAACAACAAGGGACTAAATCGTGGTGCGTCAGTGTGTCTTTAACTACACTATCTCAGAAGACTGTTTTGCATGGAGTGAACGTTACATAGATTATGCTTGCACCGAGAGTTCATTTGTAGCATCGTCCCTGGCAAAGTCCTCTCCACCATACGAATACTCGTCATTGCAATGCCATTGACAGATTAATTTGCATTATAAAGTAACGTTAAATTGCCGACACATTTCCAGCCCCATCCGAGGAACAAAGCCTACGCTAGTTAACATGACATTGAACCGTACTAATACAACTCAGTATAGTCTTTCAAACGAAACAGATTTTAAGATTCAGCAGAACCATCAAAATGATGATGGTGGTTGACGAGTGACAGAAGAAGCCTTGCCTCGCGAGTGCATGTTCTGTAGCTTATTTGTTTGCACAAAAAGTACGCTTATTCTTATTGTTATTCTTTTACGTTTCCAGGCCTTAAGGCCGTGTACACATTAGACGCGTAAGTTCCGTACGGAAACCCAGAAGCAATTGAAAGAAAGAAGGGTAAACATTTACGGAGTAGGGGAAATTCGGACACGTGCGCAAATCTTTTCCATTCTTTCTGTTACTTATTTACGGATTGCGCACGGGTTTCCGGACGGAATGTCCGCATATATGTGTACACGGCCGTATGGCCATAATGGAGGAAACACACATGTCCTGTTTTCATCTTTCGCTGGTCTTATCGCTGCATTCAACAAACACATTCCAATTTCGTAAGAGCGTAAAGGAGAAAAAAGGCGGGAGAATCAAAAAAAGAAAAGAAGAAGGAGATAACTGTAAGAAAAGGAAAAAAGGAAGAGTCAAAGATTGTGATAAACAAGAAGAAGTTACTAGCACAGAATTTCCAGAATATGGGAAACTATTTGTTCTCAAAGATCCGCGGTATACCCATGAGGGTTGGGGGAGAGACTTTTTAATGTAGTTTGCATAATTATCGTGAATACAATTAGCCTTAAAAACACACACAAACACTTCTCAAAATCTCTTTGAACACAGACCCTCGGTGGCCGTTTGAGCTATGTCGATGCTTTTTGCACTCCCATTCTTTTTAAAGGAAGAAAAAAAAGAACCAAAGAGATGACAGTATAAGGATGTGTGTGTGTGTGTGTGTGTGTGTGTGTGTGTGTGTGTGTGTGCGTGTGTGCGTGTGTGTGTGCGTGCGTGCGTGCGTGTGCGTGTGTGCGCGCGCGCGCGCGTGTGAGTGTGTGTGTGCGCGTGCGTGTGTGTGTGTGTGTGTGTGTGTGTGTGTGTGTGTGTGTGTGTGTGTGTGTGTTGTTGTTGTTCTTCAGTGTGACGTCCTTCCACTGAAAGTGATTCAGACAATATTATATTGTAGTGTGATGTTGGTGTGGTTGAGTTGTGAGTAGGTGTGTATGTAAGTGAGAATATGTAAGAATAATAATAAGTAATAAGTTAGTGATGTAATCATGACCCCCACCCCACCCACCCCATTACATAAATTTTATCTTCACTTAAAAAATATAACCGATAATGAACAAGGTTAAAGATAAATACTAATTGAACTACTTAATAAACAATATGTGTGTGTGTGTGTGTGTGTGTGTGTGTGTGTGTGTGTGTGTTGTTGTTGTTGTTGTTGTTGTTCTTCTTCTTCTTCTTCTTCTTCTTCTTCTTCTTCTTCTTCTTCTTCTTCTTCTTCTTCTTCTTCTTCTTCTTCTTCTTCGTCTTCTTCTTCAATTTAACGTCCTTCCACTAAAAGTGATTCATACAATATTATTTTGTAGTGTGATGTTGGTGTGATGAGTATGAGTGGGTGTGCCTGTAAATGTGTGTAAGCATTAAAGTAAGTGGTAGGATAGTGATGCAGGCCTACTCATAACCCCACCCCCACCCCCATTAAAAAAAGTTTTGAAAAAGAGTCTGTCTATGTGTTTATGATTTTGTTAGACATTAATGTATGTTTTTTGTTATTCTTTTACCCCTCCATGGCCCCAAAGGGGGTCAAAGGATTACTGTTCTTGATGATCGATTCTTCTCGCGGTGTGACAAGTATAAGGTTAGAGCCTCTACAGCCTAAATAACCAATCCAATTATGATGAACATTGGCAGAGTTGTTCCCGACACACGATCGATGAAGCCCGACATAATTATTCTGTGCCAATATGGCAAGCCAAGGTTTGCTTGTGTTTACGTCAACAAAAGGAACGTCTGGGTAGTAACAGCAGTTTCGCTAGAAACATAATTATCACTAGGCGTTCAAGACTGCACTTGGTCATCTCCAAACATGGAGCACTCAATTTGTTTTTTTATAAACTTTTTTGTGTGTGTGTATTTAACGAATTAAGCTTTTGGATAGGGTTATGGATAGCGTTAGGGTTAGGGCTAGAGTCAGTTAAATATCAGATTGAATGTCTAAAAGATACACATTCTAAAGTTTCTCTGAAAACCAACACTCTCTCTCTCTCTCTCTCTCTCTCTCTCTCTCTCTCTCTCTCTCTCTCTCTCTCTCTCTCTCTCTCTCTCTCTCTCTCTCTCTCTCTCTCTCTCTCTCTTTATCCTCTCCCTCTCTCTCTCTTTATCCCCAACTAGGACTATAGAGAGGATTAGCCCCATTCGAGCGCTATGCCACCTGGTGGTCAAATTGGCGAGCTACGTTGACCATTGCCAAGGTGTCCTGGAGGATCTCGTGAATCGTGTTTCACGTGACTGTGACATGCATTAACTCCATTACATTAAGCCACTTGACACATTTGGTGCACGGCCCATGCTCGATCTCTGTTGCACTCAGTCACACAGTCTGACTGGATGGCCGTGCTGGATAGCCTAACTGGCTGCTCTCTGTCTGTCTGTCGGTCTGTCTATATGTCTGTCTGTCTGTCTTCTCTCTCTCTCTCTCTCTCTCTCTCTCTCTCTCTCTCTCTCTCTCTCTCTCTCTCTCTCTCTCTCTCTCTCTCTCTCTCTCTCTCTCTATCTCTCTCTCTCTCTCTCTCTCTCTCCCCTCTCTCGTCTACCAAGTGCGCGTGCGCGCGCGTGTGTATGTGACAATGCGTGTGTGTACGAATGTATGTGTGATGTGTGTGTGTGTGTGTAAACGACAAACATTTCTCTCTCTCTCTCTCTCTCTCTCTCTCTCTCTCTCTCTCTCTCTCTCTCTCTCTCTCTCTCTGTCTCTCCTCTCTCTCTCTCTCTCTCTCTCTCTCTCTCTCTCTCTCTCTCTCTCTCTCTCTCTCTCTCTCTCTCTCTCTCTCTCTCTCTCTCTCTCTCTCTCTCTCTCTCTCTCTCTCTCTCTCTCTCTCTCTCTCTCTCTCTCTCTCTCTCTCTCCCTCTATCTCTCTCTCCCCCCTCCCTCTCCCCCTCTCTCTCCACTCCCCCCTCTCTCTCAATCTGCTTGCTTTTTTTTAACCAAAAATGAAACGGACGCACGTCGCCTCCTTAATCACGCTTGCGATCTGTTTCTTTAAGTTGTTGTTTCAAGATTTCACAACGCTACGGGTTGCTTGTTGTTTTGTGAACAGAACAAACAAACAAACAACCTAAGCAAGAATTAACCGAGGGGCTGCTGCTGAGAAGAGCTGCTCGTCGCCAGGAAGATCACAGAGAGAGACAGAGCCAGAAGTGCAAGGTAGAGAGAGGTTGAGAGCCCGGGGGTCCAGCTTCATCCACCATGAACTCCTCCACCATCCTGGTCGCTTTCTCCGGCTCCACCCGGGAGGGCGGCAGCCAGCCCACCTCCCCCTCTGTCTCCTCCTCCGCCCCCAACGGCACTGAGGACGTCGGCGCTCCCCCGCCAGGTAAGAGAGGGAGGGAGGGGGGCGGAGAGAGAGAGAGAGAGAGAGAGAGAGAGTGAGTGTTTTGACAATTCCCTGAATGTTTTGTTTTTGTCAGAAGGAGATAGGGGGGGGGAGAGAGATGGGGGGGGGGGGGGATGCTAATTCTGTTTTGTCGATATTATTGTCAGAGGGGGCGAACGAGAGAGAGAGTGAGGTGGGGTTGGAGAGAGAGAGAGAGAGAGAGAGAGGGAGAGGGAGAGAGAGAGAGAGAGAGAGAGAGAGAGAGAGAGAGAGAGAGAGTTGACAATTCCGTGACTGTTTTATTTTTTGTCAGAAGGAGGGGAGAGAGGGGGAGGGGGGAGAGATTTTATAATTCTGTTTTGTCGATATTATTGTCAGAGGGAGCGAACGAGAGAGAGAGAGAGAGAGAGAGAGAGAGAGAGAGAGAGAGAGAGAGAGAGAGAGAGAGAGAGAGAGTGTTTCGACAATTCCGTGAATGTTTGTTTTTTATCAGAAGGAGAGAGAGAGGGAGGGAGAGGAGGGGGAGAGATAATTGATCATTCTGTTTTGTCGATATTATTGTCAGAGGGAGCGAACGAGAGAGAGAGAGAAAGAGGGGAGAGAGAGAGAGAGAGAGAGAGAGAGAGAGAGAGAGAGAGAGAGTGTTGACAATTCCGTGAGAAAGAAACGATCACAACAAGCTGAAAGTTTATACAACATGGCGTCTTGTTCTTTGCTTCCAATCTGTTTCTTTACAGCTCACACAGAGCAACCTTTCTCTGCAATATGATTGATATTTACATATTTAGTTTATGCTTCGCTGGCAGGAAAACACATTGGGTGTCGATGTGTGTCTTCTTAGGCTCGGTGTACATCTTGTGTCCTGGCTAATACAAAGCATCTGTTTTGTTTCATTCTGTGTTTTTATCACACCTGCTGCCATGTCATTCACACCGACTGGCGTGCGTTGTGTACGCATTTGGTCCGCTGTTGCCCATGTTGTTTGGGTCTTGGGGAAGGCAGACCAAAAGAAGCAGACCTGCTTGTGTGCATAACCTGTCAGCAAGTCAAAAGCAACAAGGCGTGTGCTACCTGTCACACGATTGTCAAACATGCTGGCTCCTCGGTAGAACACAGAGGAACACCGAGCCTTACAAGAGTTGTGTGGGTAACGATCCTTAATTAGGAACGTTACACCCGTTCTGTGTTAACTTGTTTACAGTTTGCTACAGATACATTATACAGTGTTGATGTTCGCTCGCTTTCATTTGGGGCAGGGTAACACTCCCTGGGATGTGCAGTGTCGGTTGCCGGCTTGTTTACGGTCTAACTAGCTTCCCTTTCCTTTGGAGTGAACAGTATAGTTTGACAGTTCTGATGCTCTTATTGTCAAGCATGCACAGTATCTTGTTTACCTGTTTGTTTACTGTTAAACAGATAACACCGTTTGTTCTACAATATCGATTGCTTGTTTGCATAATTACAAAAACAAAGGAACGTTAGAAGTAGGGGAGGTGAGGGGGTCAAAGACGACGTCAAATTATAAATCGTTTCCTCAATACAAACTGGGAAATGTTCAAGTCGTGTTTACCTGTCACGCTGTCTACATTGCTTCTTTTTCTTCGCCTCAGGCAGCCAACTTCATCAGGCTGAAGATTCTGCTGCACTTTGGGGGGGTAGTAAGCAGACACTAAATTAGAATAGCACAGGCAATCTAACTTTAAAATCAATTGAACCAAAAACAAACCGCAAGAAAACCTTTTACTTTAGAAATCGATTGCATGGCTATAGAGAAATACTCTCAAACAAATCTAGACGCTGATCTTTAAAAATGCGACTTTGAGACGCATTTTACTTTTACTACTCTAAATGACCCCTGAGATAATGGGGTCATTGTGATGCCATTCACTTTGTGCATGGTACAAGTCTGATATCTTCTTTTTTAACAGAAGTTGGATAGAGTTATGCTGTTTTATGGGGGTTTTTTGTTAAACAAAATCAACTCAAGGTCAAATGTACTTCAAGGTCAAGGTCAAACGCAAAGGAAACCGTGGAATTGGGTCAAATAGAAAGTATTACCTGCGGTCATGAATTCAGAAAAGAAGAAACATTAAACAATGCATCGTATTTTGGTATTTTGTATTATACATGTCAGGGAGTCTTTTCTCTATGAAATCCATGCTGCTTGCCACCGGAGAGCGCGTTACTGCAAGTGCGGCGCCTACCAGTGTGGGTGGATAAAAGGAGTAAGGAGAGAATTGCGTTAAAGGGTGGAGTGAGAGGAGGCTGGTTCACCCTTGCCATGTTGATTAGATGCAAGTATGCAACAGTGAAAAGTAAACGACATAAAACTAGCAATAGAAAGTACTGTCACAGTGCAACGCTGGAAGAATAATTAAAGAATGTTACAAATTATTGACCCTTTCACCACCAATCTGTAATGGAGCTATTATAAGTCTATGTCGTGCTGCCTGCATGATGGCTTGTCCAATAGCAGTAATTTTGGTTTGAGCATCTTTCTCACTGAAAATAGTTCTCAACCGAACTTGAAGAGAAGTGGGGAGGAAGTCCTTGTTTTTTTCTTTGGTAGCTATTTCTGATGATGTTGGATAGACTGTAGATGGCTGAAGTGCTGCTTTGATGTCGCTTTTTATCAGTTCTGCTGCTGTTGTTATTCTGCGAAGTTTTTCTGTTTGTACATCGTTTTGATTTTGGAGCCTTGTAAAAGTCAGGCAACAGGCTTGAGGCTGTCCTTCCAAATGTGATGACTTCTGGCAGGCCGTTGAGAAAATGATGTTATCTCCAAAAGTTTCTTGCAGTGTTTGCTTGAGGTAAGGAGCACTGTAGATTGCTTCACCGCAAAGATCTTTCCCTGTCTTCACCAACTCAGATAATGTTATTTGTTGCTTTTCCTTCTCTTGAAGATATTTCACAATAGTTTCAAAGGATTTTTTCTTTTCTTCATCTTTTGGTCGTCCACCCAAACAAGGTTTCTTGGCGGGAGTTGATTGTGACGTTAGATCTGTGGAGATATATCGCTGTGGGATTTCTTTGTAGGTTCTAAAATTGATGTCACAAGCCCTGTGATACACAGCATCAGCAGCGTGCAGATCTCTGGCATACTCCAACCTACCCCTGACTGTGTCTGCCCACGGATCACCTCGTCGTAATTCACACAGAGCTTGATGGGAGTCCTGGAATGTGAAAGTGGTCACCTGGCAGGCCTTTTCACGCCCTTCTGACGATTCCAGGTCAACTTTTTGTCCACAAAATAAACAACATGTGGCAAAATCAAATGGCTGATTGTGCGATGCATGTCCGTATGTTTGTATGTAATTTGTGTATGTGTGTATGTGTATGTAGGCCTATGTAATTTGTGAGCGTGTGCGCGAATGTGAGTGTGCGTGCGCCCACGGCCGCGCTTCCAAGCAGGTGTGTGTGTGTGAGTGTTTTGTGTGTTGTGTGTGTGTGAGTGTGTTGTGTGTGTTCTGTGTGGGTATATCTGCTTGCATGTGTATAAGTGTATGCGTGCGCAGGAGAGATTGTGTTCGGCTAGAGGGGGGGGGGGGGGGGGGGGGAGGGGGGGGGGGGGAGTGTGTGCGAGCATGTGTCTGTGAGTGTGAGTACACGTGAGTGTCTTTGTGTATGTGAGTGCGCGTGTGCACGTGCGCGTGTGCGTGTGTGTGCGTGTGCGCGTGTTTGTACACGTGTATGTTTGGGTAAGTTTGTGTGCGTTTCAGTGAGAATGTGTGTTTCTGTGTGTTTGATGAAATGTGTGTGGGGCTGTGTGTGTATGTCTGTGTGCAAGAACGCGTTCACTCTTGTGCGTGCACGTACGTGCGTCTGTGTCTGTTTAGCATGTGTGTCTGTTGTGCGTGTGTGTGCGTGTGTGAGTTTTTCAATGCTGATTGTAAAGCGCTTTGTGCTCAATAAAAAGCGCTATATAAATATCCATTTATTATTATTATTTCTCTGCGACCTGAGGTTGTACTCAGTAGGCACTGGATCTTCATGTTGTCTCTTCTGCTGCGCTGTAACACTGTCAATGACGTTGGTGTTGGTGTATTTTTTCCTGCAGTCTATGTGCACCTTTTGTCCAAGAAGGCAGTGATGTTATCATCGCGTTTGATGCTTACGTCATTCACACCTTTCAGATTAATACATGTGATTATTATGGGGCTCCGTCTTTGCCTCTTAATCTATCTTTGTCTACCCTCACCACCAACTTTGCCTTCTCTTTCATTTTTCCACCCCCTCCCAAGTCTACTATGTCTAGTTCTCGTGTCGTCTTAAATTACTATTACATGTGTGCTTTTTTTGTTTTGTTGGCATATTCATGCCAAATATCTGACATACACACGAAAACACACATACACACACGCATGCGTATGCACACATGAATGCATACACATCCACCGTCTGATTATTAATATGATGTCTGTCGCGTACACATCCACCATCTGATTATTAATATTATGTCTGTCGCGTACACATCCACAGTCTGATAATTAATATTATGTCTGTGTGTCTGTCTGTCTCCCATACCTATCTCTTACTCTGTCCATTTAACATTTCAAATAATGCATCTACCAATTAAATGCAATCAGCCAAATGAACATTCAAAGAAAAAGCAAATAAACAACACACAAACAAATGAATAAATAGATGAAAGCAAAGCAAGAAAGAAAAAGAAATAGATAACCATAAATAGATAATAATCAGTAACGGTTTGTTTCTCAAATATTACCACAAACTTCACTGACACTGATTGGAAAAAGCAGACAAGCATATATTTTTTTATATATCAGAACACAGAACAAATCATCAAGTTAATTGTAACTGAAAGTGTTTCTAAGCTTCACAAACAAACAGATATTGCAAAAGAAAAGTTTTCTTAAAGCCAAATATTTTATCAGTGGCATTTGTGGTAAGATTTGAACAACAAAACAGTAACGTTCTTGCCATACTCGCACCTTTGCAGCGAAGAAAGAAAAATAAAAAAAGGAATTACGATCATTGCAGGGTCTTTTGCAGATGACACACGAATCCTCATCTTGTTCCATCCCCCCCTTCCACGGAAATCTCAAAAAGTTTGTTTTGATTATCCGATAAACGAATATGTTGACGAACATATTTGACCATACTTTAACAAATGCACAGGCAAAGTACATCTTGAACAGGGGAACTTGTTTTGAACGTCAGTTAATTACTGGCTTGTAATTGTTATCTTAACAATAATTAATAATGTGTTGACTGTCTGTTAGGTAATTTGTAACTATTATATAATTTACATGCAAGGAAATGATTTATTGTTAGAAATTCAACAAATAATAAATATTTTAGTTAAAAATAAAAGTATGCTACTTAATTTGTTCATTGTGTAACAGTATCCACGTTCTTAATGACAACAATTTTTTCCAAGTAAAGAAACAACATACACGAGAGTAGAAATAAAGGTCTGTTCAAATCACACAATCCAAGAAAAACTGTGAGAAAACGCATTGTCCGGTTCCGTTATAACGGTAGGTTCCACGGTAAACAGGGGAAAGTGGGCAGGCTGGGCAGGAAACAGCTCTGGCATCTGTTCACACGTTCCTGACAAGGCGTGAATTACATGCAGACCTGGTGGAACCAGAAAAAAAAAGCTATGGCGTATCTTTCATGCCACCTCATTATCTTTAATTAACTCTCCTGCCTTTATTTGCCGTTAGATTCTTCTCGATTCGTTATCGTAGATAGCGAAAGATTAGCTCTACACGTAGAGCCCAAGAACAGTTTTCTTGCAGTTTGTTTATACGGCTGTTTTCTTCCTTTATTCCGCTAGAAAGCCTATGAGATAGAAGTAGCTTAATGGAAAAGGAAAGTAAACATAAAATAAAACCTAGTGTGGATCTGTTAAAAATAAGAAGAAAGATGGACCATAGCCTTTATTTCGTAGTATCTGGGCAAGACCAATCCGGCTACTGTAGCGGTCCCTGGGGGCGAACCCCGACCGGCACAGCTCATGCCCTTCATTTTCTACTAATTTGATCTATGGCCCCTAGTTCCCTGGTTTTAGTTACAGTGGAGGTGTTTGTGGAGGCCTCTTTTGAATGCCTCCAATACCTTTCTGTTGTTGTTCTTTTGCACACGTCAGACGAACAAGAATGTATCCTCCCATTTTAGCATACGTCTTGCCACACCAAACTCAATCCATTCGTAGAAAGAATGGTAAGTAAATCCGGTAGTATTGATCTCTATAGCCCATTATTGATTTACAACGTAAACGTTAAGGTTTCCACATCCTTATGACCGTCTTCACTGCTTTAAGGGCATAGTTTTATAGGATTAAAAAAGCCACAATTATGGTCCAGACACCTTTAAGCTCCTTGACCTAAATTGGGTTTCTGTTCATTTCATGGTTGGATAGCAAGGGAATAATCCTAGCTACTGGAATCGACCCAGACAAAGGATGGAACATTAGATTCTAAAACATGAACGTTGAACCCCGAAAAGATGGACGATCACCAAATCTTATGCTGTGGAGAGAGAGAGCATGATGTTATCTTTCAAGAAACAAACGAAAAACAAAACCCCGATATGACCATGTTTGATGTTAACCTTTTCACCGCCAACGTCGCATTTTTGCACCACAATGATTTAACACCCATGTCACTAAAAGGCATCAAATCAGGGCCTGTTATCCAAAGACCCTATTCTCTTCATTTTGGGAGGTAAGGATAGGCCTTGCTTTAAATAGTTCACAGAGGAATCCCCAATATTACAGACATATTTTGTTTCTCTACCCAGGTAAGTTTAATGGATTTTTTTGTGCTGAAAAATGGCTGGCGGCGAAAGGGTTAACAGACTTTTCATTTAAAGATAGATTGCTATATTGGAGAGTTTTAATGGCTGGAAACTATCGCAAATATTTGTTTTTATCAAACTATTTTTGTGTAATCAGTGACTGAATACATGTTACAAACATTTGAGATATACATCATGTTATTAGAAAAGTCATTAATTTAAAAAATTAAAAAAAACATGGACTGAAAGAAGCATGCAACATAAATAAATAAATAAATATCAATAAAGAAGCAAACCCAAGACAAACAACTGAATGAAAAGAAAATAGTGCAGACAACATAATTAAGAGATACAAACATAATAACTTATTTATATTATAAAAAGGACAAAGAGTAAAATAATGAAATAAACAAATAAATAAATAAAAATAAATACATAAAAGCATAATCATATACATATATAGCCAGAAGGCGTTAGAGACATTTCTAAGTAGAATACACGTTCATATATAAAAACATTTTTTAAAAACATGTTGATACATTTCCGACTTAAGGACCGACATCTATTTTTTGCATTTTTTGTGTGGAAGATCTTTGTGTTTAGCTTAAAGAAATTGTTTTCATATGGCAGACCGATTAATATATTTCTAAATGTAAGCTAACTTATCAGTGAGTAAACAATAAATCTCAGGCTATTCAACTGCAAATATTGTCAAAAATATTCAAACTTTTTTTTCCCAATCAGTATCTATTCACAATTATTAAAGAAAGGTTGTATCGATCCCACATCTATTCTAATCTATCGCAAACATTAGAACCACCGCTATGATCCGGGTTTTTCCCCAACCAATTTCAAAATAATATAAGCCTATTTATAGGAGAGCCCGGTGTGGTTAATACCCGATTTCCTTAATTTCATAACGAGTTCCATTCATTTCAAAGCATATCTATAATAATGTGTTTGTAAACATTGTATTCCAAAGAACAAAATTCCAATCAATAGCGTAGATGGTTTAAGCACAGTAGTTTAATTGAAAACTCATTTAACCAACCAAGCCAATCTGATCGCACAAGGACATTTTTAACTCCAGGCCTAATTGGAGAAACATAGTTATTCATACAGAGAGAGAGAGAGAGAGAGAGAGAGAGAGAGAGAGAGAGAGAGAGAGAGCGGGAAGGGGGAGGGGAACAGAAGTGGAAAGGAAAATCGAGAAAGAAGGACGGAAAGAGATGTTGGGGGGGGGGGGGGGGGGGGGGGTCTCTAACGAGACACGGAGCACACACACACACACACACACACACACACACACACGCGCGCGCGCGCGCGCGCGCGCGCGCGCACACATATGGAGTGTTTGTCTCTCTCTCTCTCTCTCTCTCTCTCTCTCTCTCTCTCTCTCTCTCTCTCTCTCTCTCTCTCTCTCTCTATCTCTCTCTCTCTCTCTCTCTCTCTCTCTCTCTCTCTCTCTCTCTCTCTCTCTCTCTCTCTCTCTCTCTCTCTCTCTCTCTCTCTCTCTCTCTCTCTCTTCTCTTCTCTCTTCCCCTCTCTCTTGTTTAAGAAACCATGCTAGTTGTATCCCTTCGTTAAGTGCTTTTGTTTGCTTAAACAAAACAGTGCTTTTGTTTGAATCTGAGCAACATGTTCTGTGTTGACATTGCCAGCATAGTTCGGCTAAGGCACCTGTATCAACAGCCCCTTGTCAGCAGGAGGAAAGCTAATGGCAGTTTTCAAGTTTGAAAGACACCCTTTCATGCGGAAAATCGGAAACGGCGGAACAAACGCACAAGTATGCCAGTCAGTCGTTTCCGACCATGACTGCCATACACGTAGCAGAGGGGGGAGGGAGGTGATGCTATTCCGGCGGGCTGGGCTAGAATGTGTTAAAAATGAAGATGCGTTAGTACAATTTATGCGTAATAACTTAATAAGCAGTCACGATGGAGGTTTGGAGAAGAAAAAAACATGCGCGCACACGCGCGCGTACACACACACATTCACACACACACGCGCGCGTGCGCGCACGCACACAAACACACACACACACACACACACACACACACACACACACACACACACACACACACACACACACACACACACACACACACACACACACACACACACACACACACACACACACACACACATGCCAACGTGCGTACACATACACCCTCATACATACACGCGCGCGCGTGCAGCAGACACATCAACATACGAAGCTTTGTTTACAAAATAAAATAAAATGGTTTTGCCTTTGTGTCAACTTCAAAACATTACAAATAGCAATATATGTTGGCATTGGCAAAAAAAAACAACCTCAAACGATCAAAGGGGGCCTACTTTCATTTTCTCTCTGTCTCTCTGTCTCTGTCTCTGTCTCTGTCTCTGTCTCTGTCTCTCTCTCTCTCTCTCTCTCTCTCTCTCTGTTTTAAGGCAGAGATTGGATGATTGTAAATGGCAAGTGTGGCATAATCACATTGAAACAAGCAATATAATGGTTATAATATAAATTCTGTTGATGTACGTGATATTCACCACCTTATCTCAAAACGGACTTGAATATGTTTTCGAAAAAGCTTATTGTTAGTCCCCGAGCCGAAGGTTCGGGGAGCTATTGTTTCTGTCTGATCCGTCCGGCGTGCCTCCGTCCGTCCGGCTATTCGTCCGTTTTTCTCAAAAACTATTCAGTCTATCATCATCAAATTTGGTATACTAGTTTGCCAAGATGCAAGCTATCCACTGATGTATTTAGATTTACATTAAGGTCAAGGTCGCGCCAGTTACGGGGTTCAAACCCCAAAACACACAATCGCTAATATCTCGCGAAGTTTTGCATGTATTTCAATGCAGTTTTTTCACAACATTTCTTGATGAATGGTCTATAACACAGTTGTCATGACGTTTTCTGTGTGCTCGTGTGCGCATGATCGCGCGCGCTCAAATCACGGGTCCGAACACACATGCGCCATGAAACAGCTTTGTAGCTCTGTGGTTGACGCGCTCGCTCGCTCTCGCTCTCTCTCGCTCTCTCTCTCTCTCTCTCTCTCTCTCTCTCTCTCTCTCTCTCTCTCTCTCTCTCTCTCTCTCTCCTCTCTTCTCTCTCTCCTCTCTCTCTCTCTCTCTCTCTCTCTCTCTCTCTCTCTCTCTCTCTCTCTCTCTCTCTCTCTCTCTCAACTCTCTCCCCTATCTCTCTCTCTCTCCCCCTATCTCTCTCTCTGTCCCTTACTAGTGTACTCTCTGTCACTCTCTGATTTCTTCCCTGTCTGTCCATTTTAGCGGAGTTATGCATGCTAAGTGGGTCTGGCTGGCTGGGTCAATAGCTTAGCCCCGCTAATGGTGTTCAGAGTCGTGATGATGATCGTAATGAAGGGGTTAAAAATGCCTCGCTAGACAGGGGCTGATGGCTTCAGTCTCGTTCCCTTCCACCATCGAAACTACCTGCTGGCACCACTGCTGTTGACACACACGATAGCGGGGAGAGTACTGAGTTGAAGAGAGAGACAGAGGGAGTAGGGGAGAGAGAGAGAGAGAGAGAGAGAGAGAGAGAGAGAGAGAGAGAGAGAGAATTGAGAACTACTCCCTCGCTGCCCCCCCCCCCCCTCTCTCTCTCTCTCTCTCTCTCTCTCTCTCTCTCTCTCTCTCTCTCTCTCTCTCTGTCTCTCTCCCTCTCTCTTTTTCTCTCTTTTCTTGCTTTCTCTCCTTCGGTATCAATAAATAAATGATTTTTTTTATCATCGAGTTGGATTTTGCTTCTGAAAGCTCCTGGAAATGTACTAGTTTGTGGTGAAAGCTTAAATTTACGACCGACCACGTATTATTTTATCATCAATAAACACCCACAAAATATTCTAACCAAAGCCTGGGCAGGAGACGTTGACATTTATTACTGACGGTGCGTCTTACCAAGACTCTTAGTCAGGCCTAATTAAGACTTATGCTTTGACGGACTTTCAGTTCTCTTCAGCGCTCATTATCCTCTTTCAGGCCATGTGGATTAAAACCGAACTGAAAATAGCATTGTGTGGACGCTTGGAAGAAAACAAAAACCCTGGTCAAGCCAAACGTATTGCGGCCGGTCAGAGACGGGCGGTCATTCGATGAAAAGTTGATTGCTGGAGTTAACAAAACAAAAAGAGCTGATCCATAAATCCCGGACCAGAGAAAGGATAATGCAACGTGCGTCAGACCTGGCCTAATTTCTAAAACAGACACAGCCAGGGGACAAGAAGAAGATAGTGCTACCCGTCTTCTTTGACGTCATGGAACGCTCCACTAATTAGCGCGGAGATTTTAATGTCTCGAAACTCTAAATCCGAGAATAGGGAAAGAAGACAACAAGGGTATCTGGTGCTGTGCTGGGCTACAGTTCAGACTGAATTAAAAGAGAGAGACCAAAAAAAACCATTGCGAAAGTCTGCTAACCTTAAACACGATGTTAACCCTTCCGAGCCTTAATACAATACACCCAATTTTAAAAGATATGAATGGGAAGTAGGGTGTGTAAAACTTGTGTTGGACGTTCTGGTTATGAACAAACTGAAGTCAATTTTGGCTCTGTCCACGGCTGTTGACTAACAAACAAATTCAACCTGGCTTATTGTCGCAGACTGTTGTGCTTTACATCTAACAGTTAGATTTCCATCAAACCCGATATCAAGATTCAAGTACGTTTGGTTCCATCTTAGCTAGAAGACCCCAAAACCTGGGATTTTGCAAGAATAGCACAAACATAAACAACTGTGCACGATTAGAAAACCATCTGAAGGCCCTGCTTAAATCCTAAGTGATATTGAACTCACATTGTTTAACATATAATTATATTGCCTTGCCTAAAACTACATGCTATATGTCAAACGTATGTTTACATCTCAGTTTTATGCTTTTTTCTTTATTTGTTTGCCTTTAAAATACTTGTTAAATATGTTTGGATCGATGTTACTTTCACCTCCTACTTGTCATCAATTATTAGTTGCTTTTTGGTTTTACAATGCTGGTTTTAGTGTACTCTGTATACTATGTATGTGTGTGTGAGAGAGAGAGAGAGAGAGAGGAGAGAGAGAGAGAGAGAGAGAGAGAGAGAGAGAGAGAGAGAGAGAGAGAGAGAGAGAGAGAGAGCAGTGGCGTAGGAACGTTTTCAAGCCAGGGGGGGGGGGGGGCAGGATTGCCAACAAACCGGGGGGGGGGGGGGGGGGGGGGGGGGGGGGGGGGGGGCGCAAGCGCACGGACAATGCAAATGGATGGATAGGTTAAATTACATGACTTAGTAAATCCTACAAAAATACTTTATTATTGTTATTTTTAAACATAATCATAAGCAATTATATTAAAAAAATCTATGAATGAAATAAAACATGATGCGAATTGAAAGGAGACAACAAAAAAGCATTAAAATACAACCATGTTTGGGGCGGATCAGCCAGTCATGGAAAAGGGGAGGGGGTAGCTCCAAGTGGTCAGTTGGGGTGGGGTGATGGGTCTGGGGGGATTGCCTCCCAGAAGCTGATGATAATTTGAATGTAAAAGATGCAATCAAGGCATCTCGTGAGAGAATAACTGTAGCATGGAACTACAATTTGTCTTCCTCTTTTTCTTTTCATTTTTTCTCTGAGGGGGTGTAACCCCTGTAACCACCCTCAAATCCATCTTTGATGCAGTACCAAGTCCATGACAGCAATGTGTAGTGAATGGGCGGAGACTATTAACTCTTTTGTTTCCTTGTGTCCTTTCTGTGTTTGTGTGTGTGTGTGTGTGTTTGCCGTTATAAAGGTGTGGGGTTTTTTTGGGGGGCAGAGAGATACGTCTGCCCCCCTCCTCGAAGCCAGGGGGGGGGGCAACTGCCCCCCCTGCTCCCCCCGTTCCTACGCCAGTGGAGAGAGAGAGAGAGAGAGAGAGAGAGAGAGAGAGAGAGAGAGAGAGAGAGAGAGAGAGGG
>CM065686.1:40104978-40107478 GCA_017654935.2 Phymorhynchus buccinoides
CAACAAAGGAAATAGCTCCCTCCCCACCCCTCCACACTCCTTCAAAAATGGCGAGTTTTCTGTCATTCGGGTGTATTATCACGCCTTTTAACGAATTATTAAAAAAGGGCGCAGAATTGTTCCAAAAGAGTAAGTAAGAACAGGTTTATTCACCAAAAAGAAGTGTTTTGACCACGTTTTGTGATTGGCTCGGGTGTCCCTTTAAGAAAGCAATATTTTGAGTGGATTGTAAATGGCCACTATTGTCTTGTCAGGGTGGTGTGCTTGTCTTTTGTTGCGGCGTGTTAAAGTATTATTTTGTGTATGCGTGTTTTGTCTGCGTCCTTTTGTGTCTGTGTTTCTGTTTGTGCGTGTTAATGTAATGACAAGAACGGAACCGTGTTTAAATTGCTGTTTCCTAGGTTGTTTACAAACAAGGTTTGTGTGGGTTATTTTTTGTTAGTTTGCAATCTCTCCTCTTTTATTTTTTCGCATTTGTAAATGCATACCATCACGTTCAACTTTCTTAAAAACCCTTAGAGTATTTATGTTGCTGAGTTAGGGCCTAAGCGTGTGTGGTCTGTGAACTGTCACCACGTA
Organism: Phymorhynchus buccinoides; assembly: GCA_017654935.2. NCBI lineage: Eukaryota > Metazoa > Mollusca > Gastropoda > Neogastropoda > Raphitomidae > Phymorhynchus > Phymorhynchus buccinoides. The sequence goes on from CM065686.1 coordinate 40,105,558, forward strand.
GCTTGCTAAACATCACGTAGCCTACCCTTGTTCAATGTTCTTCGTCTTTTCTTTGTTTTATTTTCATAGACTGTTCATGCAGACAAACACGCGAGCGAGCGCATGCACGCACGCACGCACACGCTCACACGCACGCATACGCTCGCACGCACGCACACGCTCGCACGCACGCACACGCTCACACACACACACTCGCACGCACACGCACACACACACACTGTAACACACATACACACACAACCACGCATGCTCATACACGCACGCACACGCACACGCACACACACACACACACACACACGCACGCGCGCACGCACGCACACGCACACACGCACACACAAACACACACACACACACACGCACACACACTAACTATTTATTCTGTTCTTCGGTTCAGTTTGTAAATGTTTATTAGGCCTAAGTAGTTATCAACATGTATTTATCTGTAACATTGTTTATTGTTCGGTTACAGTCTTTTATTGTACGTTTTTGTTTGTTTTGTTTTGTTTTGTTTTTATAGGGGGGGGGGGGGGGGGGTGGGGGGGGGGGGGGGCAGGGTCGTGATTTCCATCACTAACTTAATGCTCACTCTTTTCGTTGCACACAATCACTACACACACACACTCACACTTGCCTACATCAACATTACACCACAGTATAATACTGTTTGGATCACTTTTACTGGAAGGACGATAAACTGAAGAACAACATGCGCACGCACACACGCGCACACACGCACACACACACACACAAACACACACACACACACACGCGCACACACACACGCACACACGCACGCACACACGCACGCACGCACACACACATACACACACACACAAGCGCACACACACATACACACACAAACAAAAACACACACTCAAGCGCGCGCGCACGCACACGCACACACACACAATCACACGCAAACACGTGCAAACACACTCAAACACACACAATCATACACACACACACACACACACACACACACACACACACACACACACACACACACACACACACACACACACACACACACACACACACACACACTCACTCACTCACTCATCTCACTCTCTATCTCTCTCTCTCACACACACACATACTCTCTCTCTCTCTCTCTCTCTCTCTCTCTCTCTCTCACACACACACACACACACACACACACACACACACACACACACACATCACCCCCTCCCCCCCGGCCATTAGGCTCCTGTTTGCAGAACAACATAATATTTAGTTCTTCTTCGACACCACTTATATACATTTTACCCTAGGCCTACTCCACCGGCATCATTTATGCACGTGCACCAAAGCACGTGCACAAACACAGGCCCACGCATGTGCACGCGCTAACATCGTACATGCATGCATGCACACAAACAAACAAAAAACACAGACACGAGCACCACTTGGCACATGCACACACAACAACCTCTCCATCGCTGTCAAAAACCTTCTGTTTTACCTGTAGGGGTGGGGTGGGCTGTTGAGTTCCATTATGTATACAATGCAACATTCCTTCTTCGAGCACGTGTGAGGCAAGTTTGTTTGGGGAACGGACCAAAAAAAAAGTAACTGAAAAAACACTAACTCATAAAAACAATGACTTTTTTTTAACTTGGCGTGGCAGGCAACATCCTCGCTGTCTACTACATCTTCTACCAATATAGCCAACAGGAATAGCAATATCATTCAGCAGTAAATAACCTGTGCCACTCTGCTGTTTCTCTTGGTCGTTTCTAGGTGACGGTCTCAGCGCGGAGAAGATCGTGTCGTTCGTGATGCTGCTCGTCTTCTTCGCAAATATGTACTTTAACACCCCACCCCACCCCACCCCCATCGTGTTTACGAATCTCAATCTCACAGTCTGCTTCTTTCAGTTTAATGACAATCCTAACCCTAGGCTGATCCTAACCCATAGACC
>CM065686.1:40109978-40137478 GCA_017654935.2 Phymorhynchus buccinoides
AATACGTGTGTGTGTGTGTGTGTGTGTGTGTGTGTGTGTGTGTGTGTGTGTGTGTGTGTGTGTGTGTGTGTGTGTGTGTATGTGTGCACGTGTGTGTGTGAGTGTGTCTGTCTGTCAGTCTCTCCGTCTCTGTCTGTCTGTCTCCCTCTCTCTGTCTCTCTATTTCTCTCTCTCTCTCTCTCTCTCTCTCTCTCTCTCTCTCTCTCTCTCTCTCTCTCTCTCTCTCTCTCTCTCTCTCTCTCTCTCTCTCTCTCTGTTTGTTCAATCGCGTGTGCTGGCTCGCGATGGAGAAAGTCCCCAAAGGCCAACCAATCCCTCAGTTGCAGCTCTAATAACCGTTGTAAGCATTCTTTAAGTTAAGAGTCATAGTGTTCCGCAGTAGCGTAATAGTCAACCAATCATAAAACCGCCGAGTAAAGGGCAAAGAAACCAATGATAATAGGTATTAATAGGTATGACTTTGGTTTCCATATTATATTTAGTTGTGTTGCTGACGTCGTACGTGTTTATTTACAAATAGCGCCAATTGAACGCTCACTAAAAGCTGCCATATATATATATTGTTTTTTGGTGTGTGTTTTTATATCTAGATATGGCATAATGTGTGATGGCATAATGTGAATACAAGCTGCAACATAGTTCCATTTATCTGTCTAGCTTCCTGTGGACACTCAGATGAAGTTTATATATCTCGAGGCGTATGTGCCAGAAGGTTGTATTACAACAGGAATAAAGAAGGATGGTAGTACCTTCCGACAGATACCTCTCGATATTCTCTTTAGTTCTGTATCTAAAACTAACGCGATGCTAACGTTTCTTCTGTGTTGATTCTCTGTTGAGCACAGATTCAACCTGGTGTACGACCTGGTGTGCAAAGGCTACATGTTCTGCATGACCTTCAACATCCCGCTGTCCGCCTTCATCATGGTGGCCGTGGGTTTTGACCGCTACTTCTGCATCTGCCACCCATTCCTGCACGCCATGACGGTGTACCGCGCCAAGATCAGCCTGGTCTGCCTCACCCTGGCCGCCTGCGGTTTGGGGGTGGTCACGGCGCTGGGCTACGGGGTCTACTACACCGACGTGGTTGCCCTGGCGCCAGAAAGCAGCGTCGATTCTTCTTTACGAACGGCTGATGCCTTCGTTTCTGCCATGACCAGCACAGAGTCCACCAACGCGTACCACGTCTTCAACACTACCTTGGCGTCGAGAGGTGCGTCCGCCGCGCTAGAATCCAGCTCCATCGTCGGCTCGGTAGCCGAGCGTGTTGCAGGAAACGCGGCAATGGCATCAAACAGCAGCAGCAACAGCAGTAACAGCAGCAGCGGCAACGTCACCCGAGTGATTTACCTGGGCTTCTGCGTGCCCAACTCGCTGATCTACAGCGAGCACGTCTCCGGGGTGTACCAGAAGGTGTACGCGGCCTCCTTCCTCTTCTCCTTCCTCATCATTGCCGTCCTCTATGCGCTCATCTACCGCTCCATCCTGGTGCGGCGCGCCTGGAAGGCCAAGCGCAAGAGGATGAGCTGCTACAACTCCACCATGACGGCTGCCGGCACGGAGATCGTGGCGGAGGAGACTCAGCTCACCAACATCAACAACGGCAACACCGCGGTGGGCGACGCGGCGGGGGGCGGGCGGGTGTCGTCGAGGACGTCGGTGGCGCTGCGGGACCGCATGCTGTACGCCAACATCAAGACAGCGGCCATGCTGTTCGTGGTGACGGTGGTGTTCATCATCTCCTTCCTGCCCTCCTGGCTGATCGGGCTGGGCGCCATGCCCATGTACTACATCCTCTTCTACATCTTCTTCTTCAACAACGTGGCTAACCCGTTCATCTACGCCTTCATGAACCGCACCTTCCGCGACGACCTGCGCCAGCTGCTCAGGAGGATCAAGAACAGGCTGTCCGGGTGGTGAACTCAAACCCAATTATAGTCACTGTGAGAAACTGCTATGTTGGAAGAATCGTTGATATTATCGCTCTACCATAGTCCTCGCTCGTCAGTGCTCAGTGTCTCCTCCAGTGTGTGTTGCCTCGTTGATGACATGCCTTTGACAGCTGAGGACTGTGTCCAGACAAAGCGGGTTATGGCTTTCAGCTGGGGCTTAAAATTAGTGCACGTGGAAGCAATGCTGCTAGAAGGCCCAGAATTAAGCGAAAGGTAAGACATTTAAAGCATGCGTTTTCTTGATTGTCAGGCTGGTGAACGCGTAAGCGGGTCCAAAATCTGATTGAGTTTGGAGTCCAAAGTCTGTTGGGGTTCACAACTGTATTAAAAGGCACTACTTTGTAGTTGCGTCGTCAGTGTTTCCACTAGTTGGATGTCTCTTGACGCCTTGGCATCGAGTGTTCCATACGGAACTGTGGTCAGACAATTCAATGTGACCGTTGGAGCGGAGAATGAGGATGCCCGCATCACGGCTAGCTTTCCGGAGAGCTCTTTGAAACAAAAAAGGTACTAAAGATTATCACGTGAATAATAGATATTCTTTTGCTGGGCTACCTCGTGACAATGCGAGTTAGTTATTCAAATTGTCAGCACTGCTCGTGTGACCATAGCTCTCATAAAATATGTTACACCACGTCATGTTATGTCATGTTTACATTGCTCTTCGACCCAAACCTGGCCAGACAAAAAAACCTAGAGCTTTGGATGTAGCTTTAGAGCGGCAGCAACGAGCTCGGGAAGGTAATGGAGGTGTAAAGTTCTGATGTAGCCTAAGAAAATCAGGATGAGGATGAGGATGGAGAACTATCACTCTGTAAAGAGTCAACGCCTCGTGTAGTTGGTCATCTTTAGACGCCTTGTCATTGATTGTTCCTATGAGACTGACAGTATGACCAGACAACAACTGTAGCTGCGTTCTGGAGATCAGAGTAAGTATGATGTTTTGCTGTCACTGTCAATTGTAACACAAAAACAAAACACTTATCACTCTCCTGCAGAAGCCTGTGTAGTCAATGTTGAGCTACCTCTTGACGTCGTATCACTTTGCAAGAGAATTATTGCTGCTTCTTAATAACAGGATACGTATTGTTTCTTGTGAACTGTTGGTGTTGGGGACTGCCGATTCAGCGTGGAAAACCTGTGTTGTAAGTTTAGAATAAGTGTCATGGGCAAAAAGCCACATAAGAGCATCTAATTGTATGCTACAGCAAAAAGTCTGTCACTGCTGGTTTGGACACAAGGCAATACATCTTGACAAACACAAATGACATAAGTTTGGTTCGGCTCACCTAAGGTGCGATTCATTTGTCAAATTGTTGGTGGTATTGGATCAGGCATTGTTCTGACTGCTGTGCCTATAAACAAGCAAGTGAAAATGCACAGCCTGCTCCTCCGAGATAACTTGTTTTTTTTTTAAATGTCATCACTCTGCAATAAAACGTAACATTAACGCTGATAAAATGCCGCTAGATGACCTGAGCTTAATTGACAAAGGCTGCTAATTAGAACATAAACACTGACGAGGAAAATCGTGTGGCTCCTCTGCGAGGTGTGATCAAGAAAATATCGGCGTGTATATGTATTATTTGTAGCCTGTGGCTCCTCATTAAGGTCATGGGGGGAACACTGGCGCGCAAAACAGTGGCTGGCTCGTTGTCCTCTTAATGAGCAAACCCGTCAGCAGATGCATACTAGGCTTAGGTAGAATAATGTTTGAAGTGTTGAGAGGGTCTTTTGTTTTAAAGCAAACTCGTGCAAAGTAAATTGACAACAGTGCTTTTTTGTGCGGTTTCCCGAATGGGCGAGTGACCAAGGAATGGTACTCTTCAAGGAAGGAAGGAACTGGGAACTGTTGTTTTCCGCGAGTGCCACTAGGGGTATTCGTGACTATAAAAAGTAACATCTTGTCGCTTGCATTCTGAATAATACACACGCAATGGCACATTACATGGGTGCGACTGTAACCAGAATAAAGCATGAAACATTGAGGCTGAAAAACAGATTATTCTCACACCATGAGAAGAAATGAGCACTAGACACAAAAGATGAAGCGAAATGCTGCTGCTGAAATTTGCTGATAAAAAAACACCATAATTCATTTGACATTAATAATGTGAAACCTGTCCTCAGAACTCACAGTCGCTATGTTAGTTATCCTTTACGGCACATGAAGTCAAAACTTCACGGAATCGGCTGAACGCTCTGGGCTAGAAAAGAAAGGAATACGCGCTCGCGGTACGTTGATAGACAACTCACCAAACCCAGCTACGGTATATTACCCTAGTGTGGGTTTAAACATGCTTAATGTTGTATCTGCTGTATATTTCAACCATTATGATATAATATCAAGATTAATCTGTGCTTGTCTAAGAGCTAAGCTGATGAGATATTAATCTCACTTACTGTGCTTGTTAGAATCTTTCGACGCCAGGCATTTCACGCGGATTGCCTGTCATCCGCAATACACAAAGTGATAATATTTGTGCAGCCTCCTGACTCTGACATTATGTCCCTATTTTTGTCAGCTGTTTAGATTGTACTAGCGCTACGTTCGCGGACAACAGAAACAAAACGTGTTGAAGTGTCACTACGATCTTGGTTTCCTGGTGGCTTGTAAGGTCATTTTCACCACGGAGATGTCCCCGCCACTTTGGTCGGTGACAGCTTTGACCTTACCAATGAGCGGCTTAGCTGGCTGGTTTCACCGCCAGGTGGCATAAAGCTCGAGTGGGGCTAATCCTCTCTAGATTCTTAGTTGGGGATAAAGAGAGAGAGAGAGGGGGGGAGAGAGAGAGAGGGGGGGAGAGAGAGAGGGGGGAGAGAGAGAGAGGGGGGAGAGAGAGAGAGGGGGAATCCTCTCCTTCCCTCTCTTTATCCCCAACTAAGAATATAGAGAGGATTAGTCCCGCACGAGCTGTATACCACCTGGCGGTGAAATAATCAGCTGCGTTGACCATTCCCATGTCGTCAGCGCAGACCTTTTATTCTCATGGAGGCTCTATAATATAAGGGCCTCATGTTTTCTCATTTCTTCGGTCATACACATCTGTATTGTTAAAAATTCAAGACTTTCCTGGTGTTGCACTGCCTCCGGGCATTGCCTCCAGGATCGTTCCCACCATCTTTATATCTACTAATGTCCCATATGTGTAGGCCTATGTTCAAGACCGGAGGACGTTAAGCAGAATTCCATCTTCATGTCTTCGGTCCTTACATTTAGGGAAACAAGACTTACTGCTTGTTTGGACAGTGGAGTTCGACAGTTCTTGATTGTGTTTCTCATGCCTATGGCCTGACTAAAACATTTCTTATCGACGCTCATCCTTTTGTCGGAAGCTTCTTCGTGAGATCTTCAACAGTTGTTTATAGTCATGAACGATATTCAGCGCTTTCACACGCGGACTTTGTGTGTAATACTCCCACACAATTGTTTACACGCATCATGAACAATAGACAGTGCCGTGGGTTATCACAAACGATACAGGGGATTTGACTGTGATGCTACTGTAAACAAAATGATGGCGTATGCTGGATTACGGTTAATAGTGGTTGGTTTCATTAGAAAACACATCGCTTATACAGAATGGTTTGTTGTCAATGTTTGCTATTGTTGTTGTTGTTTTGTTTTTGTTTATGAATTATATTAAGTCATGCATGCTTTCTTATTATCTACAGAAGCTGGTGTAAATTTGCAAGGACAACTCGTGTGTATATATTTTGTCAGTATGTGCTCTCTCCTGTGTCGCCATTCCTTTCTACTATGTATTTCTTCTGAACTCACGCTTATGTAATATAAAGTGTCTGTATGTCATAACGTATGTGTGCGTGTTATGACCATTGTGTCGTCATGTGCTACTCATAGTCATGTATACTCATCTGATAAGCCACAGGTTTACTCGGATGACAACCGATCTAATGGAACCGTTTGACGCTGGCGATACTGACACAATTATGTTTCACTCACTGGTCCGTCCTCTGGCATTCCCAGACTCTGTAAAGCGCACGTCTGTTTGTCTGTCTCCCCGGACTGTGTAGCTGTATGTCTGTCTGTCTTTGCGTCTGTCAGTGTCTTGTATTGACTACCACTGTTTTTACACAGAACATGAACAGACCGGTTGTTGGTTTTTTTGCTGACTTGGTGGTGTGTTTTTTTTAGCTGTTTCTCATGCAATATTTTAGTTATAACCTTGTCTCCCAATTACTTATCCCCTCATACTGACTATCTAAACTCGTGTCCATGTGTATACAAATCGTAAGAGAAGAAACAACCTCAAAGGTCCTCTAATTCTGCTCCTCGTGGGAAGAATAAAAGCAGTCAAATCTCATATCGATTTAAGAAAGAAAACAAAACCCTCTCTCTCTCTCTCTCTCTCTCTCTCTCTCTCTCTCTCTCTCTCTCTCTCTCTCTCTCTCTCTCTCTCTCTCCCCCCTCCCTACATCTGATTCATCTCCCTCCATCACCGTGTAGCCCTCTGTCCAGCAAAGTAATTGAGGTGGTGTGCCGTCGATCTGTCCCGGGCCCCCACTAATGATTTCCATAAACTGTGTGCTGGGCAGAAGACATCTAACACTGCACAGACATTAACCTACTGGTCCTATCGGGTGGTAGCGGCCCATTAATTCATGTTGTAGGTGTCTCTCATTGGATTGGAGGGTGTGTGAGTGTGAAGGGGGTTGGGGTTGGGGGACTTACTGATACGAGGAAGTCGAAAGAAGACGCGTTTCTTGCTGTATCAATCTGAAGTGTGTGTGTGTGTGTTTCTTTTTATATATGTGTGTGTTTCTGTTTATATGTGTGTGTGTCTCTTGTGTGTGTATGACAAGTGCCCCCTTAGATGTGTGTATATGGGGGGTGGGGTGCGCGCCCCCTAGCCCCTATTAATAATAAGTCGTATAAAAAGACAGACATAAAAACACCAAGCAAATGGACAAATGTAATACGATCAAGAAGCAAGTAATTATAAACGTTCCTGCGCCTTCCGTAGAATAGCATGCAACTGGTCAGATAAAGATGTTTGTAATGTCTCGTACACGTAAGAAATCTGTATTTAAAAATACAAAATTCGGTAGAATGTTTTAGCCCAAAGACAGGAAGACAACTTCGTTAACCAAAGATGAATTGTTCGTGTTGGAAAGAAAGACACAGAGAGAGGGAGAGAGAGAGAGAGAGAGAGAGAGAGAGAGAGAGAGAGAGAGGGGGGAGAGAGAGAGAGAGAGAGAGAGAGAGAGAGAGGCATACAGAGAGGGACAGACAGACAGACAGACGTAGAGACACAAAGGTCTTGACAAATTCAATCACTGAGGACACAAAGGTCTTGCACTGACGCGACAAGAACCCCCAATTCACCATCGAGCATCCCATGTGGGATAACGCCCGATGACACTACACAGAGGGAAAACCACTCTTGAAGCCCAATCTCATTAAGAGGGAGGAAATTCGAAACTGATGCCTGATTGAAACTGGTAGGGGGTAGATATATAGATTGATAGATAGATGATGTTGGAGTGTGTGTATGTGGGGGGTGGGGAAGAGGGGGGGGGGGGGGCACAGAGGCATACTGAGAGTGAAGAAATTGATCAGTGTCTTGACACAAGTGATGGTCAATAAAGTGTCTGGACTGCTCCTTTTTGCGGACGGTCACAGCCCATCAGACCATCTCATCTCCTAATCCTTTAAAAAGAGACATATATTGCGCAACAAAACAGCATAGAGAAAGAGAGAGAAGGGGGTGGGGTGGGGGGCAGAATCAGACAGACGGGAATATTGCACACAACCACCTTAATCAGTAAAGACGGGACAAAGCCTTCATTGGCGCCAACTATTATAATACCGGATGATACAAAACAGACACAAACCACTTCGTGAAGCCGATTCTCATTGAGAGGGAGGAAATAATTCGAAATCGATACCAGCTTGTAACCGGTAGGGGATAGAGATGGATAGATTGAGAGATACTCAAATATCGTGTGGGAAAAGGACATCTAGGGGAGGAGAGAGAGAGTGAGAGAGAGAGCGAGAGAGAGAGAGAGAGAGAGAGAGAGAGAGAGAGAGAGAGAGAGAGAGAGAGAGAGAGCAGTGTCTGACACACGTGATGGCCGGTAATGTAAGTGTATGGACTGTTCCTTCATGGTAAGCTGGCGTCATGTCCGTATCCTCTGAAAGAACACAAAGCGAGAGAGAGAGAGTGAGTGAGAGAGAGAGAGAGAGAGAGAGAGAGAGAGAGAGAGAGAGAGAGAGAGAGAGAGTGAGTGAGTGAGAGAGATAGAGAGAGAGAGACAGAGAGAGAGAGAGACACACAGAGAGAGAGTGCAGTGTCTGACACACGTGATGGCCAGTAATGTAAATGTCTGGACTGTTCCTTCATGGTAAGCTGGCCTCATCTCCTTATCCTCTGAAAGAACACAAAGCGAGAGAGAGGGAGAGAGAGAGAGAGAGAGAGAGAGAGAGAGAGAGAGAGAGAGAGAGAGAGAGAGAGAGAGAGAGAGAGAGTGCAGTGTCTGACACACGTGATGGCCAGTAAAGTGTCTGGACTGTTCCTTCATGGTAAGCTGGCCTCATCTCCTTATCCTCTGAAAGAACACAGAGAGAGAGAGAGAGAGAGAGAGAGAGAGAGAGAGAGAGAGAGAGAGAGAGAGAGAGAGAGAGAGAGAGAGAGTATGGCAAAACAGCACACAGAGAGAAGGTGAGACAGAGATACAAGTTGTGCATGATAAAATCAACCAAAACAGACAAGACAAGACCTTGAAACGACCATTGACGCCAACTAATAACAGCAGATGACATAGCACAGACAAACATCCACCCGTGAAGCTGGAATCTCAACGAGAGGGAATTAATTCAAAAGCAATGACAGATTGAAATTGGTAAGGGGTAGATAGATAGATTGAATGATCTAGATGCTGTGGGAAAAGCAGGACTTTCGGGAGAGAGGACAAGGAAGATAGAATGCAGCGTCTGACACAAATGTCTGGCCTGCTCCTGCACGGACGGTCACTGACCATATCATCTTCTTATCCTTTAAAAAAAAAGAGTCTTTTGTTTTTAAACAGCATAGAGAGAGAGGTGGGGTGAGTTAGACAGACGGGCTTATTGCACACGACCAATTTAATCATAATTTAGACAAGACCTCCATTGGCGCGAACTATATAATACCAGATGATACAAAACAGAGCCAAAAACACCCATGAAGCCCGGATCTCATTGAGAGGCAGGAAATTCGAAATCGATACCAGATTGTAACCGGTAGAGGGTAGAGATAAATAGATTGCGATATGCACAAACATTGCGTGGGAAAAGGGCATCTAGGAGGAGGGAGGGAAGAGAGAGAGAGAGAGAGAGAGAGAGAGAGAGAGAGAGAGAGAGAGAGAGAGAGAGAGAGAGAGAGAGAGAGAAAGCAGTTTTGACAACATGTGGCCAGTAAGGTATCTGGACTGCTCCTTCGTGGTACGCTGGCCTCATCCCTTTATCCTTTGAAAGAAGAGAGAGAGAGAGAGAGAGAGAGAGAGAGAGAGAGAGAGAGAGAGAGAGAGAGAGAGAGAGAGAGAGAGAGAGAGAGAGAGAGTATGGAAAAGCAGCACACAGAGATAACGTGAGACAGAGAGACACATTGCACATGATACAACCAATAAGAGAACAAGATAAAGGAGCCTTCGAATTACCATTGGTGTCAACGAATGGAAGATAATGCAGCACAGACAAAACCAAACTACTCGTGAAGCTGGAATCTCATTGAGAAGGAAGAAATTCAAAACCAATGACAGATTAAATGAAACTGGTAGTGAGTAGATAGGTAGATTGAGTGATCTAGACACTGTGGGAACAGGGACTATCAGGAGGGAGGAAACGAAGATAGAATGCAATGTCTGACACGACTTATGGCCGATAAAGTGAACTGCTCCTTCGCGGACGGTCGCTGACAGAGCGCCATTAAACCACCTCGCATCCTTACCTTTTAAAGAGAGAGAGAGAGAGTATGGTGAGGACTGCACAAACAGAGAACGTGTTTCAGAGATACATATTTCACATCATCAATTCAATCCCTAGTGTGAGTTTAAACGTGCTTATTTTTATCTGCTGCATATTTCAATCATTATGGTATAATATTAAGATGAATCTGTGCTTGTGTAAGAGCCAAGCCGATTAGATATTAATCTCACCTTTAACTGTAACTGTGTTTGTCAGAATGTGTCGCCGCCAGGCTTTTCACGTGGATTGCCTGTCATCCGCAATACACAAAGTGATAATTTTTGCGCAGCCTTCTGACTCCGACATAATGTCCCTATTTGTGTCAGATGTTTAGATTGTACTAGCGCCGAAAACGCTAGAGCAGACGAGGCCTTCAAATGGCCTGGCGCCAACTATGTACGCAATGCCAGATGACACAACTCAACGCAGACAGAAACCCCCTCGTGCAGACGAATCTCATTGGGCCAATCTCATCAAGAGGGAGGACATTCTAAACTGATGCCTGTTTGGAATTGGTAGGGTATAAGATAGATTGATAGGTGTTGTGGTCTAAAAGGTCATACAGAGAGACACAGACAGACAGAGAGAGAATGGAGAAGTCGTTCAGTGAAAAAACGGGACACAGGCAAAACAGGACCAAAACACAACAGAAGCTTACGAAGACAGACAGATGCAGGGGGAAGAACGTGTTCAATTCGATCAGAGTACACACGATTGGAGCCCGCCTTGTGTGGGTATGAAACATAGAAATGAATAAATGAAGATTTATATTGATTGATTCATAAATAGGCAGATAGATAGATAGACCAAAACTAAATACAGTTGCACATCCCTATTACGACCTTAAAAAATAATCCCAACAATGTCTTAATTGGGGGAGAGGTCTTAATAGGGAGGTGGACACTCGGTAGTCCGGATACAAAGAGGTAGACATCGGAACATTTGGGGGGCTCACATCTTAGAGGGAGTCTTCATAGGGAAGGTCTTAATAGGGAGGTCCCATCGTACATATTATATCTATGTATTGGCCATTAGGAGGTGAAAAAAACAATAACATATTGAACCTTCATTGGCGCCAAATATAATACCGGATGATACGAAACAGACAGAAAAACAATAATATTGATCGACAGACAGATAAAGAGAGTCAATGTCAGTTTAATCGGTACACCGTAGACAGGAGCTTCAAATGATATTAATAAGCCAGTCTCGACAATGGATAACGTAAGTGACACTACACAGACTAAGAACCACTCTTGTAGCTGAATCTCATTGAGAGGAAGGGAATTCCGAAATTGATAACATATTGAAAGTCGTTTAGTTATGGAATGTAGACTGTGATATATATAGAGAGATATAAACGCAGTGGCAATAAAGCAGGAGAGAGAGGGAGAGAGAGAGAGGAAGAAGGAGAGAAAATGAAAACTAAAAACGAAAACGAAATTGTATTTAACCAGGGAACATGAGATAAGCAATGTCATTTTTTTTTCATCCAGCCCTGAGAGAAAGATAGAGGGAGAGAGAGAGAGAGAGGGAGAAAAAGAAAGAGAGAGAGAGAGAGAGAGAGAGAGAGAGAGAGAGAGAGAGAGAGAGAGAGAGAGAGAGAGAGAGAGTAAGATAGGGAAGGAGAGAGAGCAAGGAAAGAGAAACCAATTAATCAGTTTTTTACACAAGTGATACCCCTTACAGTCTCTGCTCTTCTTCTGTTTTTTTAATAGACAGTCTCTGACAGCTCATCGGCTGCGCTGGCCTCATCTCCAGCCATTTGTAAACTAATGTTTTGGAGGTCGAGGAGAAAAGAACAACAGAAATAGAGAGAGAGAATGAGACCTATTCCACGTGATCAATTCAATCAGCAATGGCCACGGAAGGCCTTCACTTGACCACTGGCACCAACTAATACCAGATGACACAACACAGACAGAAAAGAAAAACAGCATAGAGAGAGAACGAGACATATTTCACGTGATCAATTCAATCAGCAATGACCACGGAAGGCCCTTCAATTGACCACTGGCGCCAACTAATACCTGATGACACAACACAGACAGAAGAAGAAGAAAAAAACCCACTCGAGTCCCGAATTCTCGAGGGAGGAAAACACGAATGCGATGCCAGATTGAAATCGGTAGTGTATAGATAATATAGATGGGTAGATAGATATATAGACAGACGCTGTGGGATACAGGCCAGATAGAGACAGGCAGACAGACAGAGGGAAATTGATCAGTGTCTGACGGAGGCAAGTGATGGTCAATAAAGTGTCTGGACTGCTCCTTCGCGGACGGTCACTGACAGCCCGTCAGCCTGTCTCATCCTTTTCTTTTCGTTTAAGAATCGATGCGTTTATATCGCCCAGTAAAATTAAGTATCTTCTTTCTTGTCTGGCGCGGCCACTATCTATTTTACAGATGAATGTGCATACTGTACACATACGTACGCATGTATGCACGCACGCACGCAGAGAGAGAGAGAGAGAGAGAGAGAGAGAGAGAGAGAGAGAGAGAGAGAGAGAGAGAGAGAGAGAGAGAGAGAGAGAGAGAGATAGTGAGTTCAATGTATATCATAGGCCAGCTTTAAAGGTGGACCCTGACGGATGAGATTTGGCAAGGAACACGTCGAGATCACCAGAAAGACAGCATTTTCAAGGATCGGAACCTTCACTTTGCTCTGGTTTCCTACAAATCAAACCGTCAAAACGGCGATTCCTCCTTGGCGGAGATGCCGGAGATAGAAATCATTTTGGATGGGGTGGGTGGAAGCCACTCACTCCCGTTGTGGTTGAAGTTTGTTTCTTTTCTTTTTTTTGTAGTGCAGTAAAACAAATTGAAGCTATTTCGTTTGTTGTGAGCGAAACTCCTTTAGATAAACTGGATAACCAAATTTTAAATAATAATAATAAGGCTTGTATTGCGAACATTTCGTGCAAACAATTTGGTCTAAACTCAGGCGGCCATTACAAAAGAGACGGCACACGCCTTCTCTTTCAGTGAAATAATTTGACTTCCAGCACCTCCGCCAAGGAGGATTCGCCGATTTGATGGTTTGATTTCTAGGAAACCAGAGCAAAGTGAGTGTTCTGATCTATGTAAAGGGTATTTTCATGGTAATCTCCACGTGTTTCTGGCAAAAACTCATTCGTCAGGGTTCACTTTTAAGCAGACGTTATCAATAATTCGTTCGGGCCCCAATGCTAGGGATATTGAAGAACTATGTATCTAGTTTCTTTCATGTCAATACTCATATCAGTATGTGCCCCCCGCCCCCCCCCCCCCCCCCCCCCACCCACCACCCACCCCCCACCCACCCTCACCCCCCCCCCCCCCCGACCCCCCAAGCTGGCGTCCACAGACAGTAGGTCTCAGCGACTGTCAAGAAAGTTCGGTTATTTATGTTTGTAGGTTGATTTGTGTTGGGACTATGGCCTCAACACTTTTTTTTTTAAATTCACATTGCTTCGGGTCACCAAGTTTGGTTTCATATATGGTTCAGGGCACCACTAAAACATATTAACCCTTTCACCGCCAGCCATATTTCAGCCAAAAATGTTCATTAAATTTACCTGGGTAGAGAACAAAATCCATTTGCAGTATTGGGGATTCGTCTGTGACAAATAGAAAATAAGGTCTAACCTTACTTCCCAAAACTAAGACAATAGGGTCTTTGGATAACAGACCCCAATTTGATGCCTTTTATAGTGATATAGGCGTTAAATCACTGGGGTGCTAAAATGCGACTTTGGCGGTGAAAGGGTTAAAAAAAAATAAACTTTTGTGTGTCTCTCCTTTTGGCATATGTAGACCTACGTAGAAGCAGTTGATAATCCTTTACACAATTTGCCAACGTCTTTAACTCACGTTAACAACTAAGGCCATGTCGGGGCTGTCACCGCGTTAAATCTGTCTATGACAGTTTTGCTTGGTGATGCTGTAACGGTTTTAAAGCATGAGTGCCATTACCATTTTAAAAAAGACTTAAAATTGATCAACCAAAAAAAGGAATGGTTCCAGCAAAAAACATAGGTGCATGGCTTTGTACATCGATTTCTCGGCAAATATGTAGATTTACACCCTCCTGCTCTATTTCTTGGTTCTTTCCGTGGTTAGGGTTAGGGATAGGGTTAGGGTTATATGGTCTTTTCTTTTGCCACAAGCATCTGTTTTTTTGTCAAAATCATCTTCTTCTTTTTAGCATTAAATCGCTGCCATTTTAAAATAGCAACGTGTTTTGTTTTTTTACTTTGTTTTCCCTCTTATGTTTGGATTTAGAAACAAGTTAGGGCGATACGATTTTTTTAGTATTAGGTGTGTGTGTGTGTGGGGGGGGGGGGGTTAGCTGCTTTGGTAGAGGTCTTCTTCGCTATTGGACCGCAACACTGCATACGATGTGATTCCAATGCTATCCGATTGTGACGATGTCTGTGGTTCGTGATTCACATGAAATATTTCCGTCGAAAATAATGCTACTATTCTCGCTCACTTTACTCAATATTCTTCTTCTTCTTCTTTTGCGTTCCCAGGCCATATGACCATAATGGGTAAGGTACGTATGTGTCTGGTTTTCAGTTTTCACTGGTCTCCCCGCTGCGTACAACCAACACATTCCGATTTCGGAGGAGCTCAAAGGAACAAATTGGGAAGATTGTTGTTTTTTTAATGCAGGAGAATGGGCCAATATGGCAGAAAGATAGTAGATGACAGAAAGCAAAGGGAAAAGGCAGAGTCAAAGTGAGTGAAAGATTAGTGGAAGTTACAAGCACAGAACTTCTAGAGGGTGGGGAAACTATTTGTACAAAAGACCCCCGGTATTCCCACGGGGACTCGCTATACGAATCGAATCAAATGTTTGATACAAAAATACAGATTTGTCGTCAGATTGGTGTACGGGGTAACTACAAACATAGCGAACATGACTAGTAGGATTTCATCAAATTCATGTAGATAGCATAATGTCACGAGGATCATGCATGCATGCCTCACAAATGTCACAATCGTTATCGGCGCATTTTGGGATCGTATCGCATGCAGTATGAAGCGGCCCCCTAAAGTATGTTCCGTTCCCACATACATTTTGCAGTTAAGAACTGAGAGAACAAAGTTGAGACGTAAGGACGCCATTACAACACGGATTATTGCCAGAGTTGACGGGACGCCCGTGCTGTGGCAAAGTGTTCGGGGATAGACCACTGGTGTCCACACGTGAGACCGTGCGCACTTGAGTGGGCACCTGTTGTCCATTCTGCAGTGCATATTTGCCTATATAGCAATTGTTATATATCTGTTTTAACTAGTATGTGTTTGTTATCATTTTGTACTGTGTTTTTTTTAAAACCCGGATCCGATACATAGAGTCGAGTGGCTCAACGTTTCCAGCACTGTGTGGACTTATGTGCTATAGGGTGCAATGATGGAGGTGTCATGTTATGAAGTGTACTGTACGTTTTGTTGTTTACAGGTTGTTGAACGTTGGTAAGATACATTGATGAGTGTGTTGTAATATTAAGTGGTCGAACTTTACGCGGTGACTGTCCTGAGATGACCATAGCTGTTGACGGGACTATAATGAAAACAATAACAAATAAAATCAATGATGAACGAAAAGCGAGGGAAGGGGAACAACCTGAAATAATGAGAGAACAAAACTTGTTTGCACTGTCCTGGTTGTTGTGAACGCAAGTTTTAACCCTTTCATGCTTGCCCCCAGACTCTCGTTTTCAGCCTAAAATAATATATCAATCTCATGGCTAACTGGCTAACTCTTTTAAATGAAGGATATCATATTTTGATACGTTAATGTTAATACTATTGATACAAGAAATATGATATTACATTAGAAAATGTGATCGTTTGTTTAGAGCGATAAACTCACACATGGCTTTGGAAGCGAGCAACGGATCGAATGCCCCTTTGTGATGACTGAACAAGGGGTCTCTTTTAGCTCTATTCTCTGAACTTGGCTATCTCCCATACTATCTTCCTCACGTGAACATAGTGTGGATATTTATTAATGCATTGCTGTGTTAATGTGTCCGGAACTGACGAGGTAACGGTGACGTTGAGCGGGTTCTCAATGTCCGTAAGAACACGAGCACACTGTACATAATACCGTTGTTTGTTATAATTACACGGACGTGTCATATCTCACGCGTCTGTTGTGTGTTATTATGTCACGGGGATATGATGTGTCTTCTGCTAACAAAACATCTTACACACATGGAACATGTTTATGTACCAGGGAATTGTTCGTGTAGGCCTGCTACACATGTGTGATATGATTTCAGTGATGTATGACTATATCTATATTCTCACGTATTTGAATCTCATTCACGCGATACTCGTTTTCATAATACCGCCGCGTCAGTGGGTCAGTGTGAATACGTTGTAAGTTTAAGTCGTTGATAAACACAGGGCGGTGTTGTTAAATGTGCTGATTCTGAAAACCTGGAGTTTGGCTGCATCCTGAAGATTATTATTATTATTATTATTATTATTATTATTATTATTATTATTATATGATGATGATTATTATTATTATTATTATTATTATTATTATTATTATTATTATTATTATTCGCCTCTCTTATAGATGATAATCATATTGCTTTTGTACAAATTCAACTTCTGTTAGTTTACAATAATTTATTAGCATTATTATTATTATTATTATGACTGTTTTCTGTCCCCCAACATGTTGTGAGTGAGCGCTAGAAAACGTGATGCCACGCATCACATTATACATGAGCAACCTCGACATGCCGGGGGTACATAATTAGGAATATAATAATGACTTGTGTTATTTTGGTCTGTAACTGGAATCGCATACCGCGAGCATAAAGTTCCTTGATCATCAGAAAGACTTTTTTCCAGGGGCATGAAAATGAATCGATGTCGGCATCTTCAAACTCGCGTGTTGGCATCATCGCGAGCTTCTAGGCGTGTAGTCATGAGTGCGTATTAAGCTCGGTGTCCATCAGTGTAGTAGGTACTACACAACATGTTTGACAATCGTTTGACAAATGGCACCACGCCTTGTTACTTTTGACTCGCTGACAGGTTATGCACACAAGCAGGTCTGCTACTTTTGGTCTCCCTTCCCCAAGACCCAAACAACATGGGCGACAGCGGACCAAATGCGTACACAACGCACGCCATTCGGTGCGAATGACATGGCAGCAGGTGTGAAAAATACTCAGAATGAAGCAAAACAGATGCTTTGTATTAGCCAGGACACGAGATGTACACCGAGCCTAAGACAGTCAACGCAGGTAGTAGTATGTAAATTAGGCTAAACTGCCAGTCGTTGGGGGAGATTAGTCTAATTTACATACCACAACCCTTGTTGACTGTCTAAAAACGCGCTCATCATTACGCGCCCTGATCATCGATCGAACGTGATCGTGTACTGTAGCCGCACAGACACAGGGGTAAGCTTAAAGACCCACCAGGTCACGTGTCAAAATCACGGGTTTTCCCTCTTATAGCTGGTAAGAAATCTTGTTTTGACCAAGTTTGACTCCCATACAAATGTCCTCAAATTGAAAACGAAACATCATTTTAAAGAGCAGTCTCAATTTGAAATTGGGGACATTTGTATGTGGGTCATAGCTACCCAGAAAACAACAATAACAAGGGACTTAATCATGGTGCGTCAGTGTAACACTCATCTTTCCTTGCGTACTGCTGTACGTCATTTTTTTGTGCGCAATCCGGATTCGATTAAACAAAACAAGCAACAACAACAACAAAACACCACTGTTGTTGGGGTTTTTTCATAGGGAGAAATGCGCAGCCAAATATAAGGAGTTGCCTCAATGATTGCTGCACTTGATGGTATCTTGTTACATGATGGAAGAGAATGTAACCTGATTCATAACTCGTTTTGTTCAACAACAACAAAACAATTTTAATAGGATCAGCAAAAACAGGTTACGGTTGTCGTTTTTTGCTGTCGGCTGATTTGATTTGCGTGTGTGCTTGCTATTGTAGCTCTTGCTTTTTATTTTATTTTAAATTGTATCTTATATATATTTTCGAAATCTGTATGTGTGTCTGTGTGTGTGTGTGTGTGTGTGTGTGTGTGTGTGTGTGTGTGTGTGTGTGTGTGTGTGTGTGTGTGTGTGCCACAGTTCTCAACCGATCGACACCAGATTTCGCATCAAGCATCCTTGGCACCCTCCGAAGGTCATGCCGTCCTTACTTTTCAGAAACCTCCGCCAAGGACGAAGCGCGTAGCGCGAGAAGTCCAACCGCGCGCGAAGCGTAAGGACTCAAAGCGCACAAGCGCTGATTCGATCACAGGGGGCGGAGTCAAAAAGGGGGCGGAGTTTAGCGGAGCGCGAAGCGCGAGAAGTCGAACTGCGCGCGAAGCGCAAGGACTCGAAGCGTGCAAGCGCTGAGTCTTTAAACCTATGTCTCATGTGCCAAGGGTTCCACAGCTAGTTCATTATATTTAAACGATTCAGTGGTTGTAAAGGATTCTTGTCAATGTTCCGAGAAGTTGTTGTTTTTTACATGAAACTTTGAAGAATCAACTATAGCTCCACGATTTAAAAAAAAAAAAATTATTGATTTTTTTTTTATTGCTGCCTACTAGACATCTGAAACTTGTTAAATCCCCTTTCATTTCTGCAACCCCTCAGTTCCCATCCGCAACCCCGCCCCTCCTTCCACCACACCTTCGTTTCTAATACAAAAGTGAATAGAACTATTCATTTTTGTGCGGTTGTTGTGATGTTATGAACATCATGTCGCATAATATTACGCTATGACATAATATTGTCACGGTGTAACAATATACATGTTATGAAGTCCCTAATCGCTTCAAAGGTGCGATGAAATGATTATTTTATTTCGGCCGACAGTTCGTCAATGTGATACCATGCCGCTGTAACTGTCTCTGTTACTTTTTGTTTTGTGTGAATATAATCTAATCACATATTGTTATTGGAAAGCAACATGTAATTGTACATAAGCATTTTATGTATTATTGTTATTCACTACTCTGCGTATTATCATGCCCGTGTGGTTGCGAGTGTGTGAGAGTGCGTTTGCGCATGTCCATGCGTGCGTATACGTCAAATGAGACTGACCTTATACCACACGATTGGGTCAACTCTTCTAGCTCCATGTATTTTTCGACGTTCTTGGTTGTCCGTTGCATCTCAACCGACAAGAGGGGAGTAACTTTTTATTTTATTTTATAATGTGCATACATCGCTTCAATGGGGAAACAACAATGACATAAGCTCTAAATGGAGACACACACATGACAGGGTGCTTTGCATTTGGTGGGAGTGTAGAGTGATGGCTTGGGTGAATGTATTGGCCCATTGGTGCCAGAAGTGTTAAAGCTCAAAACGATAGGAGCTCTGGACACAAAAAATAACTGTACACAGAGAGAAAGACTCTTTCGTCATGTGAATTTTTGAATAATGCGTTGATGTGATTTTCTGCTTTTTTCTCAGCATCTCGGTGTCATCTATCTCTCCACGTGGTGGCTCATACGTATCGGCTGCCTGTCGCAGGCTGGAACTAAATGAACTGCATGTATATCTTCGATTCTGAACCGTTCAGTACTTTCAATGTGGCACTACACTGATGAGAGTGTGGTGGGGTTTGTTTTCGTCATAATACTGTTATGAATGATATGCGATAAAGTCTGTTGACAGAATACCAGTACTTTGTCTTTGTTTTGGCATGGAATTGGCGATGAGTTATAGATATTGTCATGGAAATTTGTTTTAACTCTGTTGGTTAAAGCTGTTGCTTTTAAACAACGCTGTAATGGAAATTATCATAACTATTATGACGTTGTTCTTATAATGATGAAAATGTCTTACACTTGTTGAACAAAGTGTAATCGCTTCGATATCGCTCTGATATTGCTGTGTTTTTTGTTTTGTTTTTGTTTATTCGTTTGGCGTTACGAACATGTAGTAAAACATGTTGACAAATTATTTAACACTGTTGCTTTTAAATTGTCCTATAATTGAATATATTTGCGCTATCAAGCGTTGTCATTGAACTGTTGATGAAATGCGCTAACACTGTTGATAATGCTATATTTTCTTGCTTACAATTATTCATTGACAGTTATTTATATCACGCTGATGTTTTGTTTTAGGGATTTATTGTTGTGCTTGTCTTCACGCGATAATTAGAATAGTTTCGTGCTCATCAGTATATCGCACGCGGCTTGTTTCTCCCCCCTTGTACCATATTTACGTGTGCGTGTGCGTGCGTGTGTGTTTGTGTGTGTGCGTGTGTGTGTATATGTGTGTATGTGTGTGTGTGTGTGTGTGTGTGTGTGTGTGTGTGTGTGTGTGTGTGTGTGTGTGTGTCACAGTGTTCTATACGTTATTATAATTGTTTAAATAATCGTGCTGTTTGCTTAAAATTGTTGGGTTTTTTGTTTATTTTTTCCCATTCATGCCTACCGCTCTCTCCCTTCACACACACACACACACACACACACACACACACACACACACACACACACACACACACACACACACACACACACACACACAGACACACACACACACACACACACACACAGAGACAGAGAGAGAGAGAGAGAGAGAGAGAGAGAGAGAGAGAGAGAGAGAGAGAGAGAGAGAGAGAGAGAGAGAGAGAGAGAGAGAGAGAGAGAGAGAGCACGCACATGAATAAGTTGACAGACACTCTTGTATTCATTTTGTGAAGCGATCGCGTGTGGTTATCCTACATAAATTATTATTAATTCAAATAAGGACATTGAATTGGTCTCCTTACTCAGCTACAATAGACACGAAACATGATTCTTTTTTTATTATGTTGGTATTCGAATTATATAAAGTTATAATTCTAAGCAGGCCAGCTTTTAAATAAATACAAAATGCCATAATCTTGTACTTTGTACTTGTCCCTTTCCCACAACATTTAAGAGCAGAATGTTCCTTGTAGGTGAAAATTTGAGGGGAAAGGGGGGGAGGGGTTATTATGAATAATGTTAACGAAATAATTTACTACGTATTATTGTGCTAAAGTGTGTGTCTTTTTGTGTCACGTATTTATCAGTGCCATCTGTGGAAAACAGTGTTCGATTGTTTTTGTTGTTGTTTTGGTTCCCCAGCTTAAACTCTCGGGGTGGGGGGGGGGGGGGGGGGGGCGGGCACACCCAGTGCCATGTGAACACTTCGCACGGCCTGGGG
Organism: Phymorhynchus buccinoides; assembly: GCA_017654935.2. NCBI lineage: Eukaryota > Metazoa > Mollusca > Gastropoda > Neogastropoda > Raphitomidae > Phymorhynchus > Phymorhynchus buccinoides. The sequence continues at coordinate 40,131,088 of CM065686.1, forward strand.
TGGGACGATTACGTGTATGGCTGCTTTTAAAAGGCCCTGTCACATGGAAAGCCATACGCCGACTTCAGGGGACAGTGCTCGAACGATGATGGAGAATGTGTGTTGATCTATAATAATCTATTAAAAATACAACACGTGTTTACTGATCATCATCAGTAATCTACCTGTAAGTGATATAATTATAGAGTGCTACTGAAAAGTGTTTATTGTTTTATTATGCGGACTATATTAGTTGACCTTTGTATAAATACTTATACGTCACTCATAACCCCAAACGAATCAATAATTATTGTCTGCCTATTGAGTTTGCACCCGCTGTATTTACATGGATCCGTTGCTTCGTTTAATTTCGATTAAACTTGTCTGGAGAAATGTAAAATCATACATACAAGCACCCAACACTGCTTGATGAACAATATACCAGCTTTTCAATGTCTGCTCAGAAAAGTTGTTACTTAACAAACGGATAGGTATTTGGGCAAGCACCTGCATTGTAGATACACCCTCTTGCTGACCACATCTCAGTCCACAGTACACGAATTCCCCTCAGTCTAGCTCCTTTCAGTTTTCCACAGAGAGCGATTTGTTTCAAGTTATTTCTTTTAACAGAGGCCAATATTCTTATCATTGATTTCGGTTAGGGATAGGAAAAGACCTTACAAGTGGTATGTCACCATAAAGCAATGTAAGCCTAATGGATAAAACGCTTTAAATCGGTGTATGCTGGTGACGAGTGTTAACAAAAGGCACGAAGGAGCTGAGAAAAGCTACTGTGAGTCAGGTTCGGTAAGTTTCATGGCAATAACCCTAGGCTGATCCTAACCTTATTTATTTTTCGAGAACGGCAGAATGTTGCTTCTCAGTGATCATGTTCAATGCCACAATGTAATGGGGTGGGGGTGGGGGTGGGGGGGGGGGGGGGGGGTCTAAACGACACGTAGCCAGGTAGTTTCATTTGGTTACGTAAAGTTAGGTCCTTTTCTCAAATGGCTTTTATCACTGGTTGACATTAGCCTGTACAATCTACTACAAAGGGCCAATACTAAATGAGAGCTGTACTACACATCATATTCTACAGTATTGGAATATCATGCTACAGCTTAGTCTTTCGTGGAAGACTGTAACTCTCGAACGAGGGGGGGCTTGCACCGGCTCTGGTGCTGCAGCCAAGGGGATTGGTTGGCCTTTGGGGACCTTCCCCAACGCCGACTCTCGTCCTCAAATCCATTTTGACCGAGAGAGTGGGGATGTACCCTGGGCAAGGCATCTCCACTATAAACTAATTCTCGCCCAGCCCGCCAGAATAGTATCTGCCCTCTCTGCTATCTGGCAGTCATTGTCGGAAACGACAGACAGGCAACAACGTAAAGTGAGAAAGTCATTGCAACAAATAAATATCGTTGTCATTGATCAGTTATAACCTTGATTATCTTGCCTCGTCTCATAATTATTATATAATATTATTAATATAAGGTTAATCAGGTGAAAGTTCGATCAGCTTACAAGTTGTACTGGTTACCAAGAGTGCTATTATGTACAGCGCTTTTGGGTGATTGACATTTTCTAGTGTTTTGTAGCACGTCAAACAAATTGTGGGCATAGTAAATTTATATATACATTATTTGTTAATATTGTTCATAGAGCTGCGAGACACAATTTGTTCGTAGTATTTTACAGAAACGAACGGTGAAAATTCGCCAAACACGATTTAGGAAGAGCACAGTTCGTTGATTTGCCGATTGTATCCTTTTTGTTTCCAAGGTTTTGTCATGGTTGCAGTCCCTTTCAGTTGTTTAACCTATTGTCGACAATAATGAGTTATCATGCTACGTGTACATAATCGTATTCATGACTATTTATTATCTTCATCTATTATAACATTTATCGTTATTTGTAGTGTTGTTGTATGAGGTGCCGCTGGTGTCAATGGTTGTTGGGTGTGCTTTAGAACAAACACAAAAAAGGCAATGATTAAAATAATGTTGTTGCTTCAGTTGGTTATTTCACGCTGCGAAGTGTGAGAAAATGGGCATGGAGAGAGAGGAAGATATCACATGCATACAACACTTTGCTCTCTCTCTCTCTCCCTCCCTCCCTCCCCCTCTCTCTCTCCATCTCTTTCTCTCTCTCTCTCTCTATCCTTCCCTCCATCCCTCTCTCTCTATCTCTCTCCCTCCATCCATCCATCTCTCTCTCTTTCTCTCACTGTGACATACACATACAGACACGCTCGCGCACGTTCTACGAAAGCAAGCGATACTACAAAATTGAAGCCAGCGGGAAAATGTCGACTGGACATCTTCAAATGCTTCAACCAACCATTTAATTATTCGAATCAAACAAAACAAAAAAAGAAGCCAAAGTTGAAATATTCACATAGAAAACAAAACAAAACAATAACATGTATTTGTTGAAATCGTACAAAACATATGTTGCACAATGGCCTCAATGCACATACTTGGAGAGGAAACAACCAATTAACGAACTATACAGACAGCAGGAGGCGTAGAAAATATGTTTGTAAACGAATGAACTAGTTGCAGTAAAGGCACTGATATAGTGAGGTCAGATTTGATAAGAACAACGAGCAACTTAGAGAGAGATGAAGACAAACAGACAGAGAGACAGAGATGGAGAGAGACAGATAAGCAGACAGACATTTTATCCGGGCATCCCATCAATATTTTCAATAACAATTCTCTGTAAATATACTAACATATTAAGGGAGAAACGAAGAGATAACGGGGGAGGGGGGAGGTGGGGGAGGCCAACAGACAGGCACGCAGGCAGACAGACAAATGAATAATGCACTGAATGAAATCAGAGAAGTTCTCTGCTCGGCCCCAAAGCGGAATTTGTTTAATTCATCCACAATTTCATCGTCACATGAACTTCAGGCATAATACACTTTAGACGATCGAGAAATAGCGGGTCGGAGACGCACACGAACAGAGACAGAGAGACAGAGATAAACTACAGAGAAAGAAAAAAGTAGGCATTGGAAATATCCAATAATAAAGTGTCTAACAAACAATCTGAATATTTCAAATTTCCAAAATTGAATAGAAAAAACAACAACTTCAAAAATCAGTCCGTGAACCAGTTCAGTGTTTTTTTGGTCATAGTGGGGGTGGGGGGTGGGGGTACTTGATCGTCCTGTTATCAGTCAACTGCAACTCCTATTCGAGGTGCGCCATCTGCCTTGACGTCACACCCGAAGCCCGAATCCCATGGTAACCTGGTTCATCATTTCAGAGGTGACATAGAGGTCATTGCCAGTCATTGCCAAGGTCATTGCCAGTCGAATACGTCGGTGACGTTGAAGCCTCGTGGAGGTCAAGGCCAGTGTCCATAGACATGACTTTCGTGTTCTTGAAGATCGTCCCCATGTGGCGTAGAGGTAGTGGCTAGGTGGGTTCTCCCAGTATCTCCCTGGACATTTCTTCGAAAGCCTGAAACAGAAGCCGGAGCACGAGTTTTATTAAAATGTTGACACTGTTCTCAAAACGTACGGTAAGCGCAGGGCACACACCGAGACACGCATGTTTGCTCCTACGAGCGTGCGCACATTGTAGCCTTTATCTGCGTGCGTATACACACACTACGCACGCGCGCGCGCGCGCACGCGCGCACACACACACACACACACACACACACACACACACACACACACACCTCAACCATTTATTCAGGATTGAAAATGAACGGTATTTTACACAATTAATATCCTGGTGACAATATAGGCAGACAACACACACGCACACGCACACACACACGCACACGCACACACACACGCACACACAAACACACACGTAGGCTACGTACGCAAGCATGTACGTATGCACAGAGAGAGAGAGAGAGAGAGAGAGAGAGAGAGAGAGAGAGAGAGAGAGAGAGAGAGAGAGAGAGAGAGTCCCAACACCTAAAACATTTCCCAATAAAAACAAATCAAAGGGAGCTTACCATTCTGTAAAAGTTTGTTATTCGTTCGTGCATACTTCCCTCCCCTCAGCTATCTGAATGCTCTTTAATTTTTTATCTCTTCAAAACCCACCAAATCGGACCCACGATCGTAGAATACATCCTTTTAAACAAATAATAGTATATATGAATAGTATCAGGAAGTTTCATAGTTCAGTCCACGGTTGGGTGTATACGATAAAGAATTAATAAAAATCGAAATATTTACGGTTTTAAGTGGGCGTTCGGGTGTTTTCATTGAATGAAACGAATAATAGTAGTTATGAAGAGTTTCATATCCTCGTGGCTTTTGTCCTTAGGGACAAATTCTTTTTTGTACGGTGGTCTTCAAAGAAAGTGGGCCGATCCTGGATGTACTGAAATCCCATGTCGGCCCGTGGCGCCTCTTCGCCCTCGTTGGCCTACAATCCTCAGTGTGATACCGAAGCCCCCAAAGAGGCGTGTATCAGATATCAAACTTTGAAAACTTAATCCACAAAATGTCATGTTGCCACATTCATTAAAGACCCCCCACGTCAAGTGTCACATTCCCTCTTATGCTTGGAAGGCTTCTTAAGATTTCTTACCAGCTGTAAGTGGGAAAACACGTGAAAATCATCATTTTGACACGTGACGTGGTAGGTCTTAAAAAAAGAAAACATTGTTTCAATGCTAGCGTATGCTTCAGCTGTTTCATGATATGAGCAACAATTTGATTATTCTCCTGTAACTGCAATGTAATATTCATTCTGTGCAATCACTGGCGACCCGCAAAACTATTCTATAAGTGAGAAGGTTTTCATAATCGTCCCCCTTTTTTCCCCCAACACACACTAATATTACAATGCCTTTGACTTTCACGTGGAGTAAGTATCGGGTCCTTTCTCATTCTTCATAACATTACAGAAGATGGGACAGCAACAACCACACACACACACACACACACACACACACACACACACACACACACACACACACACACACACACACACACACACACACACACACACACACACACACACACACAAAACCCCTCATTACTGACAATCATGAAGGCCCTACTACAACAATGGGAGCTCTGATAACAATACTGTTACACATCTGTTAGTACATCCCTTTGCGTTCCCCCAACCTCCTAACACTCTATGGAAACGCACAAAGAACAATAACTCTGGAGAAACTGTCAATGAAACGCAAAGAACAATAACTCTGGATATCGCTTTCCAACCCCATGACATTTCAGGGTTCCCAGGTTTAGAACGTGAAACGAAACACGGACCTTTAAATGACTATAAGGACCTCGAAAGGTTGTAAAAGGACCTTCGCCAACCTGATTGCATAGGATGCCCGAATGCCAATTGTTGACCAAGAGCACAATGTAGTGAACATTTGCACAATCATGCCTTAAAGCCGACATTCCAATACACATGGGATGAATCACTACGTCTTGTAGAATTAGAAGAAACGAAAGACTCACACAGCTTGTAATGAATTGTCTGCTCCGATCTGTGACACCGACAACTTTGTATACTACCAGGGTTTCTTTAAATTTCAAAACTTATTTAGCTGTTAGTTTCTTCATCACTGTTTTTGTTTGATAAAACAGGATTTAACAGTACCTTTCAAAAAAATAAAAGGACCTCTTGATTTTGTTGTTTATTTACTCGCTTGTTTTTCAACACACATGCTTGATGGTTGGCGAGCACATGCGCGAATCTTTCATGTACAAAGTCATAAACTTTCAGCAAGATTCAATGAACGGTTTGGAACATATGAAGAAAAAAGTAAAAGCATGGGTGCAAACACACCCACGGGGCACGGGAAGGGTTAAAAGGATCTACCCGCTGAAATAAAGCACTTCAAAGACCTGTTGACCAAACACCAATTCACAAGGACTTACAAGGCGCCTGGGAACCCTGCATTTCTACCCGCACTGACCTCAATGCTCGCCATGGCATCAGGGTCCAGCCGTCGCCCCACAGCCCGGCTACTACCGGTCAGCCTGGATGAAGACGACCGCTCGCCCAGGATGACCCTCGACGACCTCCCGACCCCGGGCGAGGACACCGGAGACGGGGTGTCCCCATCTCCCCCGCTATCGAAGGAGGAAGGAGGGGGGAGAAACAGCTCACCCCCACCACCACCATTACCCCCTTCCTCCCCGCCGCTGTCCTGGCTGCCGTCTCGCGCGGGCCACGTGCGCATCAGACGCCTGCTGAGGTCGATGACGTCGGGACTTTCAGCGTTTATGCTGTTGTTGTTATTGTTGTTGTGGTGGTGGAAGAGGTCTTCTACGGCTTTGTCTTCGCTCCCGGCGTAGTAATCGCGGTCCAGCGAGTAGGCTTTCTTCCCGCGGTGCCAGCCCGCCTTGGCGAAGGTACGGTGCGCCAGTTTCTGCACGCTGCTCTTCAGGCTGTTGCTCCGGCCTATG
>CM065686.1:40147478-40149978 GCA_017654935.2 Phymorhynchus buccinoides
AGACGAGACAGAAGAATGGAGTGGTCTATGGTATCAAAAGCAGCAGAGAGATCAAGAAGTGTCAAAAGAGAGATTTGACCAGCATCAGAAGCAAGTAGGAGGTCATTGACGATTTGAACAAGGGCTGTTTCTGTACTGTGGTTGGTTCTATAGGCAGACTGATAAGGATGATGAAGATTGTTTGAGGATAGATGATCGTTAAGTTGTTTCAGGACAGTCTTCTCAAGGAGTTTGGAGAGAAAAGGGAGGTTAGATACAGGTCTGTAGTTTTTCAGATTATTAGGATCCAGATTGTTCTTCTTGAGAAGGGGCCTTACAAGAGCGGTTTTGAAAGCAGAAGGAAACACACCTGAAACTAAAGAAGAATTGATGATGTTGGTGATTGATGGCAGAAGGTGTTGATAGATTTGTGAGAAAAGAGAGGCTGGGATGGGGTCAAGATCACAGGATTTTAAAATGCATTTCTTTCAAAGTAGAAAGAACTTCGGTCTCAGACACCGGCTTGAAAGAGAGAAGGGGGACACCAGTGAATGATGGGTCTGGAATAGTTGGTTGAAAAGGCATGGAGTCGATTTTTGATCGTAGATCGATAATCTTGGTGGAGAAGAAGGAGGAAAAGGTTTCTGGCAGTTTGTCAGGACTGATATTTGATGGCAGAGGACTTGATTTCTTGTTGCCTAGGAGATCAGACATGGTGGAGAACAGGACTTTTGTTGTGTTGGCTTCAAGAATTTTAGATGAAAAAATAGCTTGTTTTTGCCTTGGCCAGAAGAAGAGTGAAGATGCTACGAAGAAACTGATATATCTGACGATGTATTTCTAGTTTTGAGGCCCGCCACTGACGCTCAGCCTTACGACTAGTGCGTTTACTTACTCTAAGTTCAGGCGTGTACCAGGGAGCGCAGGGACGATCGGGCACAACACGAGTGGTTGGGGGAGCGTGTTTATCAAGCAAGTTACTCATAGTAGAATTAAAAGTCGAGGCAGGGTCGTCGGAAATACTCACGTTAGAAAGGAGTTCTGTTGCCTCTGAACTAAAAGTATGAATATCTATAGACTTGAGATTACGGCGTGTGACCGTACGTTTATTTCTGGGAGTTTTGGAAAGATTAAGACTGGCGAGGACGGCAAAATGGTCAGAGGAAAGGATCTTAGACACTGACACTGATGAAACAAGTTGGTCGGAATCACGCGCGATTAGCCAGTCTATGATGTGGCCCTTGTTGTGTGTAGGCTCAGTTACAAGCTGAGAGAGGGAGTGGTTAGCAAGTGAGAGGCAGAGACGCTTTGTGTGAGAGGACTGTTGGTTGTCGAAGTGAAAATTAAAATCACCTAGCACAATAAGAGGACTGCGGTTCAGAGAATAGGAGTCAAGGAGGGCTTCAAATTCGGGATGAAACATTGAATCGGTGAGATTGTTAGTTCTGCTAGGGGGAGGGCGATAGATACAGGAGAAGACAACAGATTGACAAGACATGCTAAGAACAACTTCTACAGCCTCGAAAGACAGATGGGGGAAGGGGAGGGTTGTGTTGAAGGAAAGGAATTTATCTAACACGTCCCTATACAGTACAGCGAGGCCCCCACCTAAAGAAGAACGGGGGAAGGATTTAATTTTGTAGCCAGGAGGAGTTAGCTGCTTTAGTTTAGGTTCATGTCCATTACTTTGAGCCACGTTTCGGTTATAAAAACTAAATCAAAGTCATGCTCAAAAACATAGTCCGCAATATAGTCCGCTTTGTTCTCAGGGCAGACAGACTGGGCATTAAATACACATACACTAAAACTATCAGAGGATGGAATAGAGTTCAGTGACACAGATGATACGTCACACACACACACACACACACACACACACACACACACACACACACACACACACACACACACACACACACTCTTGACACGACACAAGTAACGTTTAGAAGACAATTTTACATTGATAAGACAATAAGTTTTAAAAACACACACACACACACACACATGCGCGCGCGCATGCACACACACGCACGCTCACGATCACACCACACACACACACACACACACACACACACACACACACACACACACACTATGGCACCCGTGGCACCAATGGCACCTATGGCACCAAACCGCCTAACTCTGCACAGACAGGCCCTAATACAAGTTGCAGGGGATCAAAGAAATAAAGCGCACAGAACGCTGTGAAAGACTAGACTCTAGTTTGTAGGTTGGACTCATACTCCTCTGTGTGTGCGTGGTGGTGGACGAGGGGGAGGGGGGGGAGGAGGGGGGGCGATGGGGGGAGTGCGGAGGGGTGGCTGTGTTGTTTGTTTGTTGTTCTTTTTTCTTAACGATCACACCATTTTTTTTTTTAAAGCACCCTCGATCCTGTCGCTACGATAGCAATTTCAAGGGACACAAATTTAGGCTCTAGCCTTCTGCCACGAGTCATGCCAGAGTTGTCAACCTTGAACCCATATTTTGCTCGAGTACATCATTTGCCAGCTATCAGCTGTCA
>CM065686.1:40154978-40159978 GCA_017654935.2 Phymorhynchus buccinoides
ACCGGCACAGCTCGATAACTGTTTTGTGTATGTAAAACACCACACGCAAGATCTAGATTTTTGTGACCAATGAAGGACGAAGGAAATTGAGTAAAACAATAAATGGTGTGCGTTTGCAAACAACAAATATTGCGCCATGCAGGAGATACCGCGCAACACAAATGAGACATATGCGTGTGGCCCAACTATTGTAAAAGACACACGGTTTGAAACGACATGTCCGACTGTTATTAACGAGAGATGTGTTATTTTAAAAAGAAAGGCACAACTGATACTCGGTACGACACCTTGCTTTTGAGAGGGAGAGGCAAGGAGAAAGAGAGAGAGAGAGAGAGAGAGAGAGAGAGAGAGAGAGAGAGAGAGAGAGAGAGAGAGAGAGAGAGAGAGAGAGGAGATAGAGAGAAAGGGGGAGAGATAGAGAGAGAGAGAGGGGGAGAGAGAGAGAGGGGGAGAGATGAGAGAGAGAGATGAGAGAGAGAGAGAGAGAGAGGAGAGAGAGAGAGAGAGAGAGAGAGAGAGAGAGAGAGAGAGAGAGAGAGAGAGAGAGAGAGAGAGAGAGAGAGAGTGTTTGACAGACCGACAGAGACAGACAAGAGACGGTGACCCAAACAAAAACACAGAGGATGGGGTGTGAAGGGGGAAACGCACACACAGAGACAGAATTAAGCCTAGAGACAACACAAAGAAACACACAGAGATACACAGACACACGGATAACAAACACACACACACGTACACACACACACACACGCACACACGCACACGCACACGCACACACGCACACACACACACACACACACACACACACACACACACACACACAAAGAGGGACACACTGAGAGGGAGTGGTAGGGTCATAGCCGCAGTAGCAAGAGGCAGGAGAAAAATAGGGAGCAGCAGACAGATGGTGTCACAGCTCCAGGAGGAATGCAAGCCAGTAAAATAAGTAAATAAGTAAAAAACAAAAAACAAAGACAACGTCCACGACACGACACGACTCGTGGTGAAAGAGACAAATGGACAATGCAGCACTTGGCCTGACTGACAGTACATTATCACCAAAAAAGCCTAAAATGCTACAAAAAGAGTGATAACTACTTCGCAGCCCTACAAACCTCGCAAAGAATGAAGCCAACTTTCTCACTTCCCACCTTACCTGGAAGGTGAAAAGGTGGGGAAGGTGGGACGCGGTAAAGACCCACCAGATCACGTGTCAAAGTCACGGGTTCCACGCGGTTTCCCTCTTATAGCTGGTAAGAAAATCTTGCTTTGACCAGGTTTGACTCCCATACAAATGCCCCTCAAATTGAAAACTAAACACCATTTTAAAGAGCGGCCTCAATTTGAAGTTGGGGGGCATTTGTATGTGGGTCACAGCTACCCAGCAAAAAAGCAACCAAGGGACTTAAACTGGTTGGTGGGTCAGTGTGTCTTTAAGGGCCAGCCACACGTCCACTGAAATCGCACGACTGTACGAGACGATTCGATCACGTTGGTCTCCAAAAACAAAATGCGATCGGCCGCATGCAGATCACGTGATCGAATCGTATCGTACAGTTTGTACGACTTTTAGTGGACGTGTGGCTGGCCCTTTAATGCTGTTGAATGTAGGGCAGTGTGAGCGAGTTCACAATGATCCCCAGCTGTAGTGTAGGTGAAAGGGTGGGAGTAAAAACCCGGCTTCAGTCAGATCTACGGAGTGCGAGCTCTTTGCATTATTCAGGCTTTGTGAATATCAGTGACACACCCTCCTCCTCGACCGACCAAATTCTTTCCATTCTTCACGAAGCGTCCAAGCTCACATTTTGCTTTGTGTTGGTTAGGGGGGCGGGGTCAGGGGTCGCGCTCACAAAACTTCAAGAGGTCATGATACAATTAATAATGTCGCTCTGTTTTGGGTTTTCTCGCTTTCTCTGTCTGTCTGTCTGTCTGTCTTATGTCTGTCTGTCTACGTCTGTCTGTGTGTGTATCTCTGTCTCTCTGTCTGTCTGTCTCTCTCTCCCTCTATCTCCCTCTCCCTCTCTCTCTCTCTCTCTCTCTCTCAATCTCTCTCTCTCTCACCTCTCTCTCTCAATCTCTCTCTCTCTATCTCGCTCTCGTCTCTCTCTCTCTCTCTCCATCCTCTCTCTCTCTCTCTCTCTTCTCTCTCTCATGTCCCTCTCTCTCTCTCTCTCTCCCTCTCTCCCTCTCTCTCTCTATCTCTCTATATCTCTCTCTCTCTCTCTCTCTCGTTCTCTCTCTCTCTCTCCGTCTCTCTCTCTCTCTCTCTCTCTGTCTCTCTCACTGCGCGCGCACGCACACATACATAGACTACGCATGCACACATATAACAAAATGTATACACACGGTGCGCACATACGCACACACATAAAATATGCACGCGCACACAAACACGCACGCGCAAGCGCGCAGAGAGAGAGAGAGAGAGAGACGAGAGACAGAGATATAGACAGAGAGAGAGAGAGAGAGAGAGAAGAGAGAGGAGAGAGAGAGAGAGAGAGAGAGAGAGAGAGAGAGAGAGAGAGAGAGAGAGAGAGAGAGAGATAATGAATGAATTAATGAATTAATTAATTTTTATTTATAGAGGGTAATAGAGTAAGCAATAACATGCTTTTTTACATCCAGTCCTCTGGACAAAATACATATAAAAAAAGTAAGAGAGAGAGAGAGAGAGGAGAGAGAGAGGAGAGAGAGAGAGAGAGAGAGAGAGAGAGAGAGAGAGAGAGAGAGAGAGAGAGAGAGAGAGAGAGAGAGAGAGAGAGAGAGATTGAGAGAGAGAGAGTGAGAGAGAGAGAGAGAGCTTGAGAGAGATAGAGAGAGAGAGAGAGAGAGAGAGAGAGAGAGAGAGAGAGAGAGAGAGAGAGAGAGACGTGAGAGAGAGAGAGAGAGAGAGAGAGAGACGAGAGAGAGAGAGAGATTGATGAGAGAGAGAGATTGAGAGAGAGAGCAGTGAGAGAGAGAGAAGTGAGAGAGAGAGAGTGTGTGTGTGTGTGTGATGAGAGAGAGAGAGAGGAGAGAGAGAGAGAGCGAGAGAGAGACGAGAGAGAGAGAGAGAGGAGAGAGACGAGCAGAGAGAGAGAGAGCGAGAGAGAGAGAGAGAGAGAGAGAGAGGCGAGAGAGAGAGAGCGAGAGAGAGAGAGAGAGAGAGAGAGAGAGATCATCTTACTAATGTAACCGCTCTGCCAATAAAAGCAAACATTTCGACGAAATCCACATTACGACGTTATCCCCATAGACAGAAGACTTAATAATCTGTTATTGACAAAGGTGCCCTTGGTGGAGCTTCTTCCGTCCTTGAATTGATCTCCTTTGGGCAAAGTCGCACTTTTGGTATGTTGGCATTTGGAATAGATATTCTAGTCACAGAGACTTATCTCTGTGAAATTCGGGCTGCTCTCCCCCGGAGAGAACGTCGCCGCAAGTGCAGCGCCTACCCTTTTTTTCTTAATTGGGGGGACAGGGTGAGGAGGGGGTGTGGGCACACTTGGAAAACCTAGCTATCAATTTGGCCATACCAGGCAACAGGATTTCTCCCTGCCCTTTACCGACTTTCAACTGCCGTTGGATTTTTACGTGCGTGAAGCGCACGGGTCAGACTAGCTTTAAGTACCCCATCCGAAGGACTGGACGTTCAGTTCGGTTTTCCTGTCAAACTATACCGGGTCACTCACGTTGCAGTAACGCATAGTACACGACAGCTCTTGTCTGCACATCGAGCAATGTTGATATAAACTTGAAAATGAACCTCAATTATACTGAATCATTCCTAAGCTAGTTTGTGTCCACAAATCAATACAGATAGGCAGAGGCTCGGGGTACGGGCCCGTATCTCACATTCACCAGAACACGGGCACGGCGCTCAATCACGGCACGCATAAATTGTGCGCAAATGTCTTCAAAAACTACCAACATTAAGGCCTACACACATAAGCGGATATTCCATGCGGAAACCCGTGCGCAATCCATAAATAAGTGAAACAAAGAAGGGAAAAGAATTGCGCACGTGTCCGAATTTCCCCTATATGCGTAGACTTGTATCCTTCTTTCTTCCACTTATTTAGGGTTTCCCGTACGGAACTTACGCGTCTAATGTGAACCCGGCCTAACTCTGACATGTTCCTAACCATATCCCTAACCCCCATTCCTTACCAAGACGCGAAATAAGAAAATGCATTTGTTGACGAAAACATCGACAAGGAAGAGTTACTATCCCTGAACATGGTCTGAGTGTTGCAAGAATGCCGTAACTCTAGCCACTGTGTTTTCGTAAGGCTACAACCAAAATCTAAACTATGTGTGTTCCTTGCTCTGTTACGGATGTCTTTGTTTACAAAAACGACAAATACGTACATTAGCTATCATGCACGTGTTGTTCTAAAAACATTGCTGAAACGGTCTTCAACAATTCTGCTATATCATAATCTTCAAATCACAGGAAACAAGAGAGAGTTACATCTGTATTGTTAAACAAATCGCGTCTTTCCTGGTGTTGCACTGCCTCCGGGCATTGCCTCCAGGATCGTTCCCACCATCTTTGTATCTACTAATGTCCCATTATGCGTCTGTTCAAGACCGGAGGACATTAAACAGATTTTTCTTCAGAAAACAAACACTAAACATCAAGTACAAAACAAGGTTCAACAAGGCTCAACCTGAGCTGGTGCAAAGTACCCTCGCGTGTCTATCCGGGTTTGGTGTCCGGGGCCGGGCGTACGGACGGACGCATGCACGGACGGACGGACCCCGGACGAAACAAACACAATATTTCCAGCCGCTTTGCGCAACTCGGGAACTAAAGAGAGAGGAGAGAGAGAGAGAGAGAGAGAGAGAGAGAGAGAGAGAGAGAGAGAGAGAGAGAGAGAGAGAGAGAGAGAGAGAGAGAGAGAGAGAGAGAGAGAGAGAGAGAGAGAGAGACAGACAGACAGACAGACAGACAGACAGACAGACAGACAGACAAGGAGAATAATATGGGGAAAACCAACACCACTTACCAGCTTACA
>CM065686.1:40182478-40184978 GCA_017654935.2 Phymorhynchus buccinoides
TCAAGTGTTTGTAACTGTAGGCCTATATTTATTTCAAACACAGAAAAGTATTTAGGGAGGGTGAAATTTTGCGATTGATAGCTGAATTGGGAGCCGAATAAATCAAACACAAAACAAAAGGAAGAGTTGGGTCATTGCTGGTATATATTTATGCACACACAAGCACGCACGCACGCACGCACGCACGCACACACGCACGCACACACGCACGCCACACACACACACACACACACACACACACACACACACACACACACACTGAGGGAGAGACAGACATATAGGTGAAAAGGGGGTAAAAAGCCCATGGGCGGGTAAGAAGCCCATGCCAATTATTCGTCTCATGGGCAAAATTTGACTGAAATTTTCTTCATTTCATGAGATAATTGGCATGGGCTTCTGGTCTGCCCTAACTAGACAGACAGACAGACGGAGACAGAAACAGGGACAGAGAATTACACAAAAAAAGTACGGTAAAAGTGTTGCTGGAAGAAAATACACAAGATAAAGACGCACGCACGCACGCACGCACGCACGCACACGCACACACACATACACACACACACACACACACACACACACACACACACACACACACACACACACACACACACACACACACACACACACACACATCAAACAATGCTTTAATGAAAATGAAAACAGAAAACGTAACTTCATAGGAAGGGATTGCCGCAACATTCTCGAAAATGCATCAGGCATACTTACACACTGTTTGTGCCCCATGATGGCTCGTGAGTGGTCTCCCTTCCCACTTTAAGGCAAAATGGCCGTCACTGATTTTCAGCAAGAAAATGACCCAGTTCTCTTTATTAAGACACCCTAATAATGATATCCAGCCACGATTAGGCCTACTAGTCATGATCGCACAGTGTTGTGATGAACGTTTTTGACACAGCAGATCAACAGATGGCTATTAATAAATTAGAATATTTTTATGTCGCTGCATCCTGAATCCATTTGTGCAGTAGTATTTCGTAGAACGCTCATAGCTTCCTCACTGTTGACAGATTGTGGATGAGCATAGGTTGGTTCTGCAGCATCAAGTAGTCTGCAGTTATTACGTGTCACGACACAAACCACTTATTTTGTTTCCCATTCATATGCGCCGCCGCTCCCAGTGCGCATGTGTCGCAGGCCTTATCCATTCACGTGTTATTGCATTGAATGGGAGGAAGCCGTTAAAAGTTTCACTAGAAAAAAAAAACACCCAAAAGAACAACATCAAAACATAATTGTAGAAATGCTCAAGGTGTCGGAAACGCAAATTAAGTTGTCAAGGTCAATGAAGTTTTCGGCCTTTTGGTTCACATCAGTTTTTTTATATTTTTATTATTATTGATATAGGGGAAGACGGGGTAAAAAGCGCATGGGCGGGTAAGAAGCCCACCCCAATTATCTCATGAAATGAAGCAAATTTCAGTCTCATTTTGCCCATGAGACGTGTGTTAATGTCTAGCATTCGTCTCATGGGCAAATTTGACTGAAATGTTCTTTATTTCATGAGATAATTGGGGTGGGCTTCTTACCCGCCCATGCGCTTTTTACCCCGTCTTCCCCTAGGCCTACATCGTGAGCATTGTTAGCGATAGTTTGCAAATTATACCTTGTCCAGAGGAAACGCTTGAAGCAAACACTTGAAGTATTTACAAACTAATTGACGGGAAGACGAAGAACTATCAATACCAATTTGAAAACAGAAATCGTCTCCCCCCCCCCCCCAGCCCCTCCCCCCCCTCCCCCCCCCCCCCCCCCTTTCCCCCCCCCCACACTACCCCCTACCCCCCCCCCGCCCCCCCCCCCCCCCCCCCCCCCCCCAGCCCGTGGGGATACCGGGGGTCTTTTGTATAAATAGTTCCTCCACCTTTCTGGAAGTTCTGTGCTTGAAACTTCCTCTAATCTGTCACTCTCTTTCTATGACTCTGCCTTTTCTCTTTCCTTACTGTCATCTACTATCTTTCTGTCTTACCGGTCCATTCTCCTGCCTTTTTTTCACGAAACACTTTCAAAAACATTATTTTCCTCCAGCCGAAGTCGGACTTGCTGGGCCTTACTGTTTCTTAATTAGGCGCATAACGGCACGGCAGCATGACGCATCTGCGCTCATAATTGACAGGAAACTGTCTGAGCGATCGAAGAAGAAGAAGAAGAAAACAGAGATCGAGGATTCCGTTTCACATTTCAGGAGGGCAATCCGTTGCCATAGCCCTTCTACCCTCAACTGTGCCGTGATGGGGCCTTTCGCCCCAGAAACGTTGTCACTATTGCCTGCATAAACTAATTCAATCCACTAGAATTCTTTATAATAAAAAAACCAGAGTACATAATATAGAGTAGAGTGTTATTGTCCTTGCTCAGTTTTTCCATGAGTTTCCTTGCTCCAAATTATATATTATAAAAAGAGGAAGAAAAGAAGAAGAAGAAGTGAAGAACGTGAGGAACCCTTCGCAAGATGACAGAACCAAAATAAAAAATAAAACTC
>CM065686.1:40199978-40204978 GCA_017654935.2 Phymorhynchus buccinoides
TATGTAATTCCCCCCCCCCCCCCCCCCCCCAGCTTTATTTCGTGAACTAGTGAACAGAATCGCTTCAAATTTTGTGTGGTGGTGTACCATGGTGCAAGGAAGTTTGTATAAAAGTTCAGCTGTATCTCGTGAACTACTGAACAGAATCGCTTCAAATTTTGGGCTATGTATTTTATGCGTTCTGTAAGGGTGGAAAGTGGTGTGTTTATTGGGGGGGGGGGGGGGGGGGGAGGGGGGGGGGGCCGGGTTTGCATTGTCACAATGCGTGCTGCCGCTCGGCGATGCCCTTGTTAGATGATGCAGTAATGCTCGTGCTACATGAAAGCGCTTGTCCTTTAAATAAAAACAAAATAGCAGGTGTATTGAGTAATTGTCGGTAGTGAGTAATAAAATCATCATTAATCATTCATTGAGTTATTATCGACGATTAAGTAACGTGATTATGATGAGGTCACTTTTTGTCAACTTGACCTTTTCCTGTGAAGATTATGTCCGTCTTCTGATGAAGTCTATCCACTCCATCAAACTGTCCTCTAACTGACCGCAGCGTGACCATATTATTAAAGACACACTGACCCACCATAGATTAGGTGTATTGAGTTGTTTTTCTGGGTAGGTGTGACCCACATACAAATGCCACCAACTTCAAATTGAGGCTGCTCTTTAAAATGATGATTCGTTTTCAATTTGGGGGCATTTGTGTGGGAGTCAAACTTGGTGAAAACAAGATTCGGTAAAGGTCAAGATCTGCCAACCCCCCTACATTTTTCCGGTGAAGATTGTATTTTTCCGTCTTTGCCTTTCTTACCATACATCAAGCTGTATTCTAGGAACATTTTTAGCGTAATAACCTTTTTGGAATACTAACCCTAACCCTAGCCCTAAACCTAACCCTACCCCCCACCCTATAAGACGGGAAAACGCAACGAACCACAACTGTGACCCAAATCGCAGTGTGCTGCAGTACATAGTGGGGGGTAGGGTTAGGTTTAGGGCTAGGCTAGGGTTAGGGTTAGTATTCCAAAAAGTTAATTAGCTAAAAATGTTCCTAAAATACAGCTTTATGTATGGTAAGAAAGGCAAAAACGGAAAAATACAATTAACCGAGAAATGCATGGTTCCCAGCTATAAGAGGGAAAACACGTGACACCCGTGGTTTTGACACGTGATCTGGTGGGTCTTTAAATGGGAGAAAGCGAGAGGAGTGAGTATAAGTGTTGTGGGAGTGTGGCTAATATCCCTATCCGATATGACTTCGGTCGAGAGGACGTACAACATAAACTCGTCCGTCCGCTGAGATCCACACGTCAAGCTACAGTTGTACGACTGTTTCACTGTGACATAAATTATGTGAGCCATGAGTCTGAGTAATACACTTATGCTACTGACTTAATGAATTAGATTCAACCCTGCTAGTTTTTGATAGATAGAGAGAGAGAGAGAGAGAGAGAGAGAGAGAGAGAGAGAGAGAGAGAGAGAGAGAGAGAGAGAGAGAGAGAGAGAGAGAGAGAGAGAGAGAGAGAGAGAGACAAAGACACAGAGAGACAGACATACGGGTAGACAGACACATAGCCAGTTAGACAGACACACAGACAGAGAGATAGAGACAGATAGAGACATACAAAGAGATAGACAGACAGAGTGCAAGAAAGAAAGACGGAGAGAGAGAGAAAGAGAGAGAGAGAGAGAGAGAGGAGAGAGAGAGAGAGAGAGAGAGAGAGAGAGAGAGAGAGAGAGAGAGAGAGAGAGAGGGGGGAGAGAGAGAGAGAGAGAGAGAGAGAGAGAGACAGACAGACAGACGGACAGACAGACACATAGACATTTAGACAGACAGAGACAGACAGAGAGATAGAGACAAACAAACAGACAGACAGAGCGAACGAAAGAAAGACGGACAGAAGGCAACGCAGTTGTCAATCAGAACGCGCGTGCTAACAAGTAACAACCTAGACCGCTCTCTCAGCCCAAGGCAAAAAAAAAGCCTTTACTTCAAAGGGCTACTATATGTACAGCGACTGTTTAGTCCTCCGCAGTCAGTCTGTCTGCCTGCAGGTTTGACTGTCTGTCTGTCTGTCTGCGTGTTTGTCCACCTGTCTGCGGCGTGCCTTAATGCTTTCAAAGACTGATGACGTCACAGTGAACGTTCTCTAGTGACGTGGGTGCATGCGTGCGTGGTCATTGTTAGTGCGTGGTCATTTTTATAAAAAAACCACTATTCAGTTACGTGCTGTTTTGATGCGTTTGCATGTGGTTACGTGCCGTTTTTATGCGTTTTTATGTATGTGCACAGCCGACACATTCCGATTTCCGAGTAGCTCGGCGATGCTGCGAGGGGGACTTTGCTACCGCTCGAGGTTACACTTGTTTCTCTTTTTTTCGTTTGTTTGTTTTTCTTCTACTTACTGCAACCCTGTATTGCCTCGTGTCGCCTTTGAGTCAGACCAATTGACATAGGCTGGAACACCAAGGCTACATCAAAATGTTGTCACGCTATGCTATGCATAGCTATGCTGGGGATCCCGGGATCGATTGTCTTTAGCCATGACAAGCTCCTAGCATGGCATCATCAATCTCCAAAACCCTCCCCCCGGAAATCGGAGTGTGGCTGACCACGTGGCGGCGGCGGGGTACTCAAAAAACACGGTCACCGAACACACGCAATGTTCTCATCCCTAGCCGGTGGTGCGTTTTGTACTACCATAGTCTTCAAGTGCTTCGGCTGTTGGGACGATCCCCGGAGTCTTTTAGCCAGGGCATGAAAACAACAACAACAACTGCTTCGTGTTCTGGACAACCATTGAGGCCTAAAGGGCCAGGCCAGCCACACGTCCGCTAAAATCGCACAACTGTACGACACGATTCGATCACGCGATCTCGACGCGCCAATCCCATTTTGTTCTCGGGAGACCACGTGATCGAATCGTATCGCACAGTCTTGGCGCGATTTTTAGCGGACGTGTGGCTGACCCTTAAGATAAGCGAAGTCTGACGCGGTTTCTTGGACAGTTTATTTTCCTTGGCTGCGCTGCAAACGGTACAGAGAGATTCAGCCTAGCTGCCAAGAGTTAAGAGAGTGTCAGTCAGTGGTTTGTTAAGGTATCAGGCCCTGTGTCATGTCATCATCTCCTGGTGGCACTTCAATTAACCTTGGCGGGTCAGCCACTCCTTCACTCACTACCAGACACCATGGGGCCTGTTTGTTTTTCTCTCAGTATTTTTCGTATTATCTAATATGCACGAGAGAGAGAGAGAGAGAGAGAGAGAGAGAGAGAGAGAGAGAGAGAGAGAGAGAGAGAGAGAGAGAGAGAGAGAGAGAGAGAGAGAGAGAGAGAGAGAGAGAGAGAGAGAGGAGAGGGAGAGAGAGAGAGAGAGAGAGAGAGAGAGAGAGGAGAGAGAGAGAGAGAGAGAGAGAGGAGAGACAGACAGAGAGAGAGAGAGAGAGGACAGAAAGAACAGAGAGAGAGAAATTGGATATAATCATAGACACAGGACGGACAGATACACATAAAAACAGAGAGAGAAATTGGATATAATCATAGACACAAACACACATACACACACATACACATACGTACGCACGCACGCGCGCGCGCGCGCACGCACGCACGCACACGCACACGCACACGCACACGCACACACGCACACACACACACACACAACACAAACACACAAACATAAACGCACAAACATAAACGCACAAACATAAACGCACAAACACACACATTGCGCATTAATACACAGAGACAACCATGCAGACAACCGTCATCGTCACCATCATCATCATCAACAACAACAACACCAACAACAACAAAAACATCATCATCATCACCACTACATTATTATCACCACTACCATCATCATCTCAATCACAACCATTTAGATCTTGAATTTTTAATAATAATAATAATAATAATAATAATAATAATAATAATAATAATAATAATAATAACTGTTCCATTCTTTTGAACAGATTTGCTCAGATAATTACTCAACATCAGATTGAAATGGAAATGCGTGTTAGTTCGTTTCGACCGAGATTTAGAGAAGATTATGCCTAAGTACGAAATCAACATAATTACCATCACTATCATCATTATAAAGGCCTTTGTACACGTGAAGGTTCCACAGTGATATCCAAGTGATGCTATGACTGGCCTATCACGGTGTTACCATGGGAAAAGAGAAACAAAATGTTCACGTGTACAGAGAGAGAGTTGGGTTAACCAACAGTGTTCTGCTTTTTTTTTGCTTTTTTTTGTTTAACCCTTTCACCGCCAGCCATATTTCTGCCAAAGCATTCTATTACATTTATAATATTACCTGGGTAGAGAACAAAATCCATTTGCTATATTGTGGATTGTTCTGTGACGTATATAAAATAAGGTCTATCCTTACTTCCCAAAACTAAGACAATAGGGTCTTTGGATAACAGACCCCAATTTGATGCCTGTTAGTGACATAGGTGTTAAAACACTGTGGTGCTAAAATGCGACTTTGGCGGTGAAAGGGTTAATTTGTTGCTACTAACGGAAATGCTAAACCATGTCAGAGAGGGAAAGAGATAGACAGAGAGAGAGAGACTTCAGACTTAAGACTTCAGACTTCAGACACTTTATTTTACAAGGCTAAGTATTTAGGCTGGGACTAGTCTTCCATTCTGTCCTTGGTTCTAAGCATGCAATACATAACTAATACTATAAATGAACATTGAGACACAGGAACATCGCCAACAGAAACAACAACGGTTAACAGTAATATAGCAACGACATGGCATGGGCAGAGCATCAACATCAGCAGTAAAAAACAAACATAACAGAAAATTAACCGACCGAATAAACAAACAAACAAATAAACAAGCGCGAAATCGCAATAGTTTGTGGCACGCGGTCTATTTTTACCACTCCAATCATGAGTTACCTCCCCTGGCTTTTCAATAATTTTAATCTGTAAACCAGAATGTTATCTCTGCACCATTTCGTAACTTTTTATATCTTTTGGAA
>CM065686.1:40219978-40227478 GCA_017654935.2 Phymorhynchus buccinoides
AAGACTTTATTTACTAGTGGAGCCGCAAGTTTCAAACTTCCTTCAGTTGCCTTTAGTAGCGCTCCGCTGCCTAAAGATAGCGGGGGGGAAATTTAGATGCTGCATAGCTTAAAATGAGTTTCTAGGTAGGCATACAGGACAAAGATGCAGATCAACACCCTCTCCTCCTCCATTTATCGGTTCTTTCCGCTTCTTCACTCTTGCCTTTCTTACTGCAGATTGATGAGCACTTAATTAAGCATCTATCCTTTTTCTATATTATCGTTAATTTTCATCCATTTACACAAATACAAATATGCATTCAATAACAATAGTTACTCCCCTCTTGTCGGTTGACATGCAACGGACAACCTGAAGAACGTCAAAACAAACAAGTGCAACGCCGAGCGGCTGCAAAGTCCCCTCGCAGCATCGCCGAGCTACTCCGAAATCGGAATGTGTCGGCTGTACACATACATAAAAACGCATCAAAACAGCACGTAACTACATAAAAATGCATCAAAACAGCACGTATTGAATAGGTTTTTTTATATATAGCCTTGGGGTTCGGACCCGTGATTTGAGCGCGCGCGATCATGCGCACACGCGCGCGCAGAAACATTCATGACAACTGTGTTATAGACCTTTCATCAAGAAATGTTGTGAACAAAACTTCATTAAAATACATGCAAAACGTCGCGAGATATTAGCGATTATGTGTTTCGGGGTTTGAACCCCGTAACTGGCGCGACCTTGACCTTAATGTAAAACTAAATACATCAGTGGATAGCTTGCACCTTGGCAAACTAGTATACCAAATTTGATGATGATAGACTGAATAGTGTTTGAGAAAAACGGACGAATAGCCGGACGGACGGAGGCACGCCGGACGGACGGACACCGGACGGACGGACGGACCAGACAAAAACAATAGCTTCCTGAACCTTCGGCTCGGGGACTAATAACATGGCGCCAGAAGTCTAGAAGACGTGTCTGTAAGAATCTGCATAAAAAGAGGTAGAGCTTAAAATGACCTTGACCTAAAATGACCTATGGCCTACTGCATAAAATGTGGTACAGTTGTTCGTAGCTGCGTAAAAAGCAGTAACATTGAAAGTGTCTTATACGCATTCCATAAAAAGCGGCACGGTTACTTTAGATTCTGCATACAGAGTGCTACAGTTTCTTCTTCTTCTTCTTCTTCTTCTTCTTCGATCGCTCAGACAGTTTCCTGTCAATCATGAGTGTAGATGCGTTATGCTGCCGTTATGCGCCTAACTAAGAAATAGTTAGGCCCAGCAAGTCCGACTTCGGCTGGAGGAGGAAGTCTTTTTGACAGTGTTTTGTGAAAAATGGCAGGATAATGGGCCGGTAAGGCAGTAAGATGGTAGATGACAGTAAGCAAAGGGAAAAAGGCTGAGTCAAAGAGAGTGACAGATTAGAGGAAGTTACAAGCACAGAACTTCCAGACGGTGGGGGAAGTATTTATACAAAAGACCTCCGGTATCCCCACGGGGGTGGGGGTGGGGGTGGCGTGTAAAGTTTGAATTGTCTTTTACATAGGCGCTGCATACAAACGTGGTAAAGTTTAGCGTTATACTCATATACTGCATACAGGGTTGTAAGGCGTCTTTTAGGTGCTGCAAACAATCGAAAGCCAATTTCTTTTTTAAAGTGCCACTGAGAAACCAACAGATCAATCACACACGCACACGCACGCGCACGCACACACACACACACACACACACACACACACACACACACACACACACACACACACACACACAACACACACACACACACACACCACACTAAACTTTGTTACTCGATCTAATTCTCGCACTTTCGATTCAGTTACCATCCAAGTGTTTCTTCAACTATGTAACACAAAAAGCGCTACAATATTAACCAGGGCCTGTTTTCACATTGAGATAATAATATGAGACTTATCGTCATGGTATCTTAGAAGCCCTACTAAAAAGTCCTATTAAATCCTACTACTTTAGAAGGACTTCTAAGATATCATGATGATAAGTAATGAGTACTATCTCAATGTGAATACAGGCCCGTGTTTGAAAGCAATTTGATAGACAGAGACAGTCAGTCATCAACTGTAAACATAGGGAGGGGGTCTAAAGTAAAATACAAGATTGAACGTTCCTGGAAATCAGAAACATTGCCTCTGCATTATTAGGGCAATGACATATTATAATATAAGGTTTGCCTGGCTATTTTTCCCTGCCCAGGGCCTGTATTCACGTTGAGATAGCATGAGACTTAGCATGATGCTAACTTAGAAGCTCTTCCAAAAGTCCTATTAAATCCTATAGGACATTGGAAGAGCTTCTAAGTTAGCATCATGCTAAGTCCCATGCTGTCTCAACGTGAATACAGGCCCTGGTTTTGTTAAAAGAGCGCCCCGCAGCGCTACGCTTGGGCAATGCGCACACATCGCTGGACGCACTATCTATCTTTAGCAGCAGTGTTATAAAAAATAAACCAACGGATTGGTGATGGAGAGAGAGAGAGAGGGGGGGGGGGGGGGGGGGTCGGGTCGTTGATGAGTCGATGCTGGGGAAAAGACAGAAAAGATGGAATAAAGGTGATGAGGAAGGAGGCTGTTCTGAAGGTAAACAGGATCAACGACGGTTTCTGGTAGTTAGCAAAGTGATGAGAGGGTGTGTGAGTGAGAGACAATATCTGGTGTACTTGATGAATCAGTGAACAGGGTTGTTTTTGTTGGGTTTGTGTGTGTGTGTGTGTGTGTGGGAGGGGGTGTTTCCCGGGGGAAGGGGGTGGGGGTCAGGGGTGGGGGTGGGGTCGGAAGGGGGAGGAGGGAGGTAGGATGATTCTAGTAATAATGACAGTGTGTTAATTTATTATAATGTCCACCATCCGTTTGTCGGACTGTCTTCTCAAAAATGGCAACAACAACAAAGAGTTTACTGAAACTGGGTTTTGAAGACTTTTTTTATGGAATAAGTCTGCCAACCAACAACAACAACAAGAACTAACGTTTAAAAACAAATAATCTAGACTATATTTAAATGATCAATCTAGTCCACTACAAGACCCATCAACGGAACGGATCATTAACGCTTTAATGAAGAAAAAAGAAAAGAAAAACAAACTAAAGATATACAAAAATCAAGACCATCGTCACAAGCAGCATTTATTCGGCGACACACGAAAATCAGAACCAGAAATAAAGGAGAAAAAAACAAAAAACATCAAAGAATCAGTTGCGAGACGAAGTGGCTGAGTGGCTACGACTGACTGCCAATCAATTGCTATAATATGAGTTCCAATCCCCATACTCATTAACATTTTGTTGGTTCTCAATACATATGCCACATAGAGTGGCACAGAGGTATCGCATTCGTCTCGTGTCAAGTAAACCCGAGTTCAAACCTGGGTACAGGGAGATTTTTCCTCTATAGCTGGTTCGTAAGAACACTAGGCCTTAACGGTCTGAACGGGGAGTCTTTCGGATGAGACGATAAACCGAGGTCCCGTGTGCCCATACACTTAGCACACGTTAAACCCAGTGGCAATGAAAAAGTTGTCATTTGGTCAAATTTTACTCCCCTCCCTTCCTTCCACATCAGTCACAAAAATCGCATGCAAAAAAAAAAAAAACATGGGTGGCGCGCCTCTGGCTGCGACGCGCTCTCCAGGTGGGAGCAACCCGAATTTCACAGAGACGCTTCTGTGACTATAAAGTACCTAGTTACTAGGGAGAGCGCATCACTCTCAGAGCAGCGCCAATGGGAAACGGGGCCTTATAACTCCGCCTTTTCTTAACCGAATCGCTTCAAATTTGCTGTACTCAGTAAGGTGCGGGGGGTAGTAGAACGGGATCAGTGAAGAAGATGGAAGGAGGGAGAGAGACAAAAGTACTAATAATATTTCCTCGGACCCGGCGAAACCAGTACTCAGCGTTACCAGTATGTGGCGTTACCAGTACGGTGCATTGTCATTACTAGGC
The DNA here is from genome assembly GCA_017654935.2 of Phymorhynchus buccinoides. Classification (NCBI taxonomy): domain Eukaryota; kingdom Metazoa; phylum Mollusca; class Gastropoda; order Neogastropoda; family Raphitomidae; genus Phymorhynchus; species Phymorhynchus buccinoides. Next base: position 40,223,946 of record CM065686.1, read on the forward strand.
GTTGCGCTAGTATTAATAATAATAAGAAGAAATAAGAAACTTAGGCCTGTTGCTATAAGGTTGTACTCAACTGGCGTGTATCACTCATTGTACATCATGTGGCGGTACCATAGCTGATGAGGTTTAACCGAGGCGTGGTTACCCTACACCTATCTACATTGTTAAAAACTAGGGACTTTACTGGTGTTGCACTGTCTCTGGGCATTGCAGCCAGTATTGTTCCCACCATCTTTGTATTTACAAATGTCCCATATGTGTCTATGACCGAGAGGACGTAAAACATCATGTTCACCACGTGCATCACTGGTTGGCATTATTGGCTTACAGAAAGGGCCAATAGCAAATGAGAGTTGCACTATATAATATGATTATCTACAGCATTGGAATCTCATGGTACAGCTTAGTCTTTTGTTGAACTCAACTCTATGACTTTCTAACTATGGAGAGGCATTTTGCACTGGCTCTAGTGCTGCAGCCAATGGGTCTAGTTGGCCTTTTGGGGGACATTGGCCGAGAGAGTGGGGATGTACCCTGGGCAAGGCTTCTCCGTTATAAACAAATCGTAGCCCAGCGCGCCGAAATAGCAGCCGCCTCCTCTGCTATATCTGGCAGTCATTGTCGGAAACGACAGACAGGCAACATAAGAAACCTATCGCCCCCGGATGAGCAACTTAGGACGCTGATTTGACCGCCAGGGGGCAATCAAACCAGCAGGGACTTAGCGCGTCCTATTCTTAGTTGTGGGTAGTGATAGCTAGCTGGTATCGTCCACCTAGCTTGCATTTTGTATGAGAGAGAGAGGGAGATCAATCCCTCCCCCCCCCCCTCTATCTCTCTCTCACTACCCCTAACTAAGAATATCACGCGCTAAGCCTCTACTGGTTTGATTGCCCCCTGGCGATCAAATCAGCGTACTAAGTTGACCATTGGTTCCTATTTCTCGCGCCTCGTGTTTTCAAACGCATTAATAAAAACAACCGACCTGTGTCTACATACCCTGCGAAGGTTTGTATTGTCATTGGGCTTTCGAGTTCGTCGTAAATCGTCTTTATTGCCCGTTACCTTATCTTGAAAGGCCCAGGAACAAAACGTTGACAGTGCTAATGTGCTGAGAGTATCAGCCGCTTCATGTATAGTAGGCGTCTGTTTGCTATATATCTGTGTTTTATAGTAGGCCCTACCATGACATTGTCTTTTATTTCTCTCTCATCTCTCTCTCTCTCTCTCTCTCTCTCTCTCTCTCTCTCTCTCTCTCTCTCTCTCTCTCCTATTTGTGTGTGTGTGTGTGTGTGTGCGTGTGTGCGCGCGTGTGCGCGCGCACGCGCGCGCGTGTCTGTGTCTGTGTGTGTGTGTAAATTTGTTAAAGTAAAAAATAGTTTTGGTATGAAAGCATTCATTTAATTTAATTGTAGTTTTATGGTGGACAGTCGCATTTCTCGAAGTTGTTCTAGATGTGCGTTGTTTTTGTTACCTTATGTCCAATGCATTATTTGTATTAACTCCATTATTTTGTGCTTCTTAGTTTATCTATCGTAATGCGCAAGTACCCCCCCCCCCCCCCCCCCCCCCCCCCCCCCCCCCCCCCCCCCCCCCCCCCCCCCCCCCCCCCCTTAGCATTAGGGATGTATAAATATTTTAGATAAATATTTGTCATTTGTTTATTCTTAATTTTACATATGCATCATTAAAACTTCGGGACTTTCCTGGTGTTGCACTGCCTCCGGGCATTGGCTCCAGGATCTTTATATCTGTTCCAGACCGGAGGACGTTAAACATAATTTCTTCTTCTTGTGTGTGTGTGTGTGTGTGTGTGTGTGTGTGTGTGTGTTTCTTGCGCGCGCGCGCGTCCCATATGCACATCTGTATAAACGCTCAACTAATGTCATCCTCATCCTCATCATCTTCGTCGTCGTCGTTGTAGTCGTCATAATCATTATTATTATTATTATCATCATCATCAGGGCCTATAGTTGTTACATATCATCACAGTCGTCGTCGACGTCATTTACCATCACCATTATTATCATCATCATCATCATCATCAAGGGAGAGGGGGGAAAAAAAAAGGAAAATAAATAAGGAAAAGAAATATAAGTGTATTCAGCCCATTACGGAATTGGTTCTCTAATAATAATTCACTGCCCCCCCCCAAAAAAAAAAATATATATATATATATATAAACGTGCAAGAATTGAAGAAAGAAAAAACAACCACACCATTAAACTTTCCTCTTATATATATATATAGTTTGCTTTAATAAAACTTTGTTTGTGTCCAATGTATCAGTTTATGAACCTAAAAAGAAACTCAATAACTAATTTTAGCTTTACGATTTGTTTTGTGTTCTGAAAAGAATAAAAGAAAATAATGTGCTGATTTACTTTTTCTCCCAATGAGGGGAGATAGACAATGCCTATGCAAAGACAGCTGTTTCGTCTTTGAGAAAGACGCTTCAGTCTGCATATCGGCCTGCAAAGAATGTCCACAGTGAACATTCAAACTGAGCTAGAAAACTTTCTCCAAGAGAAAGGTTGTTCTCTTTGCACCAGATTGAAAGTCCACAATAAAAGCAAACCAGCACTTAATTCAAAAGAAATGGTAAAAAATCTTGTGTAAAATAACAAAAATAATAATGTTCTAAAATTACAATCCCTCGAAGAGTGCATATAAAATAAAAAATAAAAAAATTCAATTAAAAAACAACATCAGTACAACGATGAAAAGACTAATGCGTATTTCTTCCACAAATGCAGTGAAGACATGAACCTTTCTTTTCTTCTCTGTTTATTTGTGTGTTTGTTTTGTAGGTTTTTTTTAACTTTCTTTTTGTGGAGCATTACATACCAGTATACAATACAAGGGCAAGTGGAGTGTCATAGCATAGTATGCTCAGAGTAGCCCAGGGCTACTCCTGTCCTATGCTACTACTACTACGTGCTGTGTGCTTATAGTGCCCCTGTCCACTTCACGACAGGGGAGGGGGATTACTCATCAATCATCTTCTGTCCGACCTTGACTCTTCCTCGCCTCCTTTTACTGTTTAAGCCCCTTTCACACTACTCGACGAAGACCGGTGGAAAAAAACACCTTCACTGAATTCACAGGAACTCGCCAAAGAGCAGGAATGGTATGCGCAGCCATGACAATCCCAGGGCTCCCAATTGTCCCGCAAAACGAGGGGTCCCAGGGACTCCTTCACTCACATTATAGAGGGTCCTAGAGGCGGGATAGAGGGTCCCAGTGGCATTGTGAATGCTCAAAATATTTTTCATAGTGCATCCCTGGCCCCTGGGACCCCCTGCACATTCTTTTAGAGGATCTTTTAGAATTGTAGTGCTTCATAGACCCCCAAATGGTGGTCCCTGGGAGCCCTGAATCGAGAACGCCTTCGATAATTTAAATAATAACGTAGTCAAATACTTGGAATGCTAGACAAGACAAATACAGTGGAATCCGCTTTATCGGCCTTCAGATAATCGGCCAAAGCCGCTTAATCGGCCAATTTCCTAATGTACGGAATTTTTTCTTCTTAA
>CM065686.1:40232478-40234978 GCA_017654935.2 Phymorhynchus buccinoides
GGCTCATACCATTGGTTGAGACGAGCCCGTAGTGGGAGCCAATAATAACATGAGAGCTGCACAATGAATGATTGGGTTCCCAGCATGATTCTATATTAGTAATGACAAACAAAAAAACAAAACAAAAAAACAATTAATGGAGCAAGATATTTCGAGAAGTCTGGCCCACCTTATCAATCCATGATTTTTTTTTATACTACTGGAACGTCATGGTCTAGCTGGGTTCCCAACATGGTGTTCTATAGCAATGGAACGTCATAGTATAGTTGGGTTCCCAACATGATGTTCTATAGCAATGGAACGTCATGGTCTAGCTGGGTTCCCAACATGGTGTTCTATAGCAATGGAACGTCATAGTATAGTTGGGTTCCCAACATGATGTTCTATAGCAATGGAACGTCATGGTCTAGCTGGGTTCCCAACATGATGTTCTATAGTAATGGAACGTCATGGCATAGCTGGGTTCCCAACATGATGTTCTATAGTACTGGAACGTCGTGGTATCGCTGGGTTCCCAACATGATGTTCTATAGTAATGGAACGTCGTGGTATAGCTGGGTTCCCAACATGATGTTCTATAGTACTGGAACGTCACGGTATAGCTGGGTTCCCAACATGGTGTTCTATAGTAATGGAACGTCGTGGTATAGTTGGGTTCCCAACATGGTGTTCTATAGTAATGGAACGTCGTGGTATAGCTGGGTTCCCAACATGATGTTCTATAGTAATGGAACGTCGTGGTATAGCTGGGTTCCCAACATGATGTTCTATAGTAATGGAACGTCATAGTATAGCTGGGTTCCCAACATGATGTTCTATAGTAATGGAAAGTCATGGTATAGCTGGGTTCCCAACATGATGTTCTATAGTAATAGAACGTCGTGGCATAGCTGGGTTCCCAACATGATGTTCTATAGTAATGGAACGTCACGGTATAGCTGGGTTCCCAACATGATGTTCTATAGCAATGGAACGTCATAGTATAGTTGGGTTCCCAACATGATGCTATATAGTAATGGAACGTCGTGGTATAGTTGGGTTCCCAACATGGTGTTCTATAGTAATGGAACGTCGTGGTATAGCTGGGTTCCCAACATGATGTTCTATAGTAATGGAACGTCATGGCATAGCTGGGTTCCCAACATGATGTTCTATAGTACTTGAACGTCACGGTATAGCTGGGTTCCCAACATGATGTTATATAGTAATGGAACGTCATGGCATAGCTGGGTTCCCAACATGATGTTCTATAGTAATGGAACGTCATGGTATAGCTGGGTTCCCAACATGATGTTCTATAGTAATGGAACGTCATAGTATAGCTGGGTTCCCAACATGATGTTCTATATAGTAATGGAACGTCATAGTATAGCTGGGTTCCCAACATGATGTTCTATATTGTAATGGAACGTCATAGTATAGCTGGGTTCCCACAATGATGTTCTATATTGTAATGGAACGTCGTAGTATAGGTGGGTTCCCAACATGGTGTTCTATAGTACTGGAACATCGTGGTATAGCTGGGTTCCCAACATGGTGTTCTATAGTACTGGAACATCGTGGTACAGCTGGGTTCTCAACATGATGTTCTATAGTAATGGAACGTCATAGTATAGCTGGGTTCCCAACATGATGTTCTATAGTAATGGAAAGTCATGGTATAGCTGGGTTCCCAACATGATGTTCTATAGTAATAGAACGTCGTGGCATAGCTGGGTTCCCAACATGATGTTCTATAGTAATGGAAAGTCACGGTATAGCTGGGTTCCCAACATGATGTTCTATAGCAATGGAACGTCATAGTATAGTTGGGTTCCCAACATGATGCTATATAGTAATGGAACGTCGTGGTATAGTTGGGTTCCCAACATGGTGTTCTATAGTAATGGAACGTCGTGGTATAGCTGGGTTCCCAACATGATGTTCTATAGTAATGGAACGTCATGGCATAGCTGGGTTCCCAACATGATGTTCTATAGTAATGGAACGTCACGGTATAGCTGGGTTCCCAACATGATGTTATATAGTAATGGAACGTCATGGCATAGCTGGGTTCCCAACATGATGTTCTATAGTAATGGAACGTCATAGTATAGCTGGGTTCCCAACATGATGCTATATAGTAATGGAACGTCATGGTATAGTTGGGTTCCCAACATGGTGTTCTATAGTAATGGAACGTCATAGTATAGCTGGGTTCCCACAATGATGTTCTATATTGTAATGGAACGTCGTAGTATAGCTGGGTTCCCAACATGATGTTCTATAGTAATGGAACGTCGTAGTATAGCTGGGTTCTCAACATGATGTTCTATAGTAATGGAACGTCATGGTGTAGCTGGGTTCCCAACATGATGTTCTATAGTAATGGAACGTCATGGTGTAGCTGGGTTCCCAACATGATGTTCTATATCAATGGAACGTCATGGTATAGCTGGGTTCCCAACATGATGTTCTATAGTAATGGAACGTCACGGTATAGCTGGGTTCCCAACATGAT
>CM065686.1:40239978-40247478 GCA_017654935.2 Phymorhynchus buccinoides
TGCTCCACACCTGGGTCAGCGCATCGTCGTGACGAGGGGTGTTAGGTAGGGAGGAGCAGGACCGGCCGCTGCTCTCCGTTCGGGCCGAAACGCTGTCGTCGGAATGATAGTAACTCGGGAGCAGGCTGAAGTCTCTCCCGGGGGAGGCTTTCTGGTCTCCTCGTGGGGACAAAGTCGGGTCTCTCGGCGGGGACAAGTTGTGGTCCCTGAAGGACGCATTGTGGTCCCCCGATAAAGACCCGTTCCGGTCCTTCGGAGACCCGTTCTGAAGTTGCTGCTGACTCGCGCTGCGGCTAACTCCAGCGTCTCTACTACTACTACCACTGCGTGAATCTGAACTCTTTGAACGAGGTCGTCGTGGAATGCGGGACGAAGAACTTCCCCCGCTGTTACAATTATTATCCTTATTACTACTACTACTACTACTGGGCTCAGGTGGCTTTTCAGATGATGCCCTCTTCATCTCCTTCATGGCTGCAGAAGAAGAAGAAGAAGGGAAAGAACCACCTTGAAGCGACCTGCTGTTAACTGAAGTGCGCGAACTTTTAGAAGCATCGCTGTCGGTTCTTGGTCTAGGATCGTCATTCCCTGTTACTCCCGAGTTAGACGTCCTTCTAGCAGACGAGTTCCCCAAGTAACGAGAAACTGACGCCATAGGTGATGATGATGACGACGATGGTGATGTCATAGCTGATGAGGGTGACACCGTCACCCCATCCGTGCTGGTGTGGCTGCTGTTGTCGGTCCCTACGCTGCTGACGTCGTCCTCGGCCACGACTTTGCACGCTTCTTGCTGCAGAGCTTGCAGCCATTGGATGAGGTCTTGGTGGTTCTCCGCGCTGAGCTGCAACGTTCTGCAATGAGGCTGGCTCAGTTTGAAAGAGAACTGTCGTTTGGGGGTGGGTTTTCTGGGGCTGGTGTTGCCGGGGTCCTGGGGAGGCACGTAGGACACGGTGCAGTGAGGCAGCAGGAAGACCAGGAGGGGGGTCTCTGAGGGTTTGTCGGAGCGAAACCCGTAGAAGCAGCCCCGGCACAGCACGGCCCAGATTTTGATCCAACGGACCGTGCCCTGTGAGGAAAGGAAGTATGAAATGATAAGAACAAAGAACAAAGAGCACGAACACAGAACAAAGAATGAGAACAAATAACTTATTATTATTTTTTATTATTTTATTATTATTATTATTATTATTATTATTATTATTATTATTATTATCGTAGAACCCGTTTATAAGGCTATTGACGCGATGACACATGCAGTTTAGGAATAATAATAATTGTATAGGCAGCTAACCGGAAATCCCCAAGGCTGTGAACATTCTATAAAGACAAAATCGTCCAACGTGGTCTTGGAGTGAGGTTTAACCGAGGCGTGGTTACCGCTACACCTATCTGTATTGTTAAAAACTCGGGACTTTGCTGGTGTTGCACTGCCTCCGGGCGTTGCAGCCGGTATTGTTCCCACCATCTTTGTATTTACAAATGTCCCATATGTGTCTGTTCCAGACCGAGAGGACGTAAAGCACCATTTTTCGTTTCGGGGTCTTGGAGTGTAACTTTTTAAAGTAAATCATTTGGTTTTAAAGTTGACCCTGTTGGAACGACCCTGGATATGTCTGTCATAAAAACGACATGAAATATCATTATACATTTATAATACACATTATAATGAAAAGAATGTTGGTGGTGGTGGTGGGGGTGGTTATTTATGTTTGTACTGATGATGATGATGATGGTGACGACGAGGACCACGAAGATATTGATGGTGGCAAGGGGAAGGACAAGGAGGATGAGGATGGTGCGGATGGCAATGCGGTTGGCAAATATGATGATGATGATGATGATTCAAAGAAAAGATAACTAATAATCATCTGACAGAATGCTACACATAATGTTTTAATCATGACATCATATTAAGTGCCGGGGGTCGAACGAAAATCTCAAAAGTTACTGTTCTTTGCGTTTCTCTAGAGCTTCTCTCCAGAGTTCTTGTTCTTTGTTCTTGTTCTTATGGAGACGCAAAGTGGTGTAGTATTACTTAGGAGTGTGACGGCATTCCGTCAAATCAAGTCAAAATATTATTTTCAGGTGGAACATTAAGTAAGCAAATAATATACTCTTTTTTTCATCAAGCCATCCGTAAAAAAAAACCACCCACCAATAACGAAGGAATTAAAGATTCCAAAGTGGTAAACAATACAGAAAGGGGAAAAGAGGGGAAAATAAACAAGACACAAACAAGTTACACAAACAGGGAAGAGGGTGGGGAGTGGGAGAGTAACATATTATGTACAATATAATTATACAATAATTATATACATCGATTCTTAATTATAACATCACATTCACATATCAACACATTTTCTTTATTTTGACCCTCATTTGAAATAGAGGAAAATAAAAAGTTCTGTTAAATAATATTTTTTGATTTTTGTTTCCCTTGAAAGAGTTCTTGTTTGCTATGGGGGGGGGTTTTAATTGGAGGGTAATTTGTTCCATAAATCTCCACCCGAATAGAGGAGACTAATCAGGTCTCATACGCAATCTATGATTTGATTTCATTTGATCCCCCATCCCCTTCACCTTATATTGCAGCTGTCCCTGTCGTCGAAATTCGGTGAGGTCCGCCAGTCTCAAACCAGGCCCACGTGACTTGCCGGAAGTGGGGGCGAACAGCCTCGATTTGAGGTCCGAGGCTGAACGTCGGATGCTGGCGCCCAGACCTTGTGGGTTCCTCTCTCCATCCCATGACCTGTAGCCCGAGACAACACAAAAATCAGAGAGAAACAGGGCATTTGCCACGAGTGTTCGCCCTCTATACTAGACTACTAATTTGCCCGCACTTGTTCTGCTGCCGAGTTACGCTGACCTTTCTAATTCAACTCTATAAATTCAACTGGGTGAAATTCAAGGTCGCCCTATTCAGGCTTTACTTTACTGTCTTTACTGTCTATGGGAGGCTACGCCTAATTAGACGCTAAACCAGCCACAGAGAGAGAGAGAGAGAAAGTCAAGCTGAGAATAAACAAACAAACCACATATAAAAAGATGTCAGAAATAAAGCAAAGCCGCATAGCGCAAGACAAAAAAAAAGAGTTTTACCTATCTACATTGTTAAAAAATCGGGACTTTACTGGAGTTGCACTGCCTCCGGGCATTGCCTCCAGTATCGTTCCCACCATCTGCCATCTACAAATGTCCCATATGTGTCTGTTCCAGACCGAGAGGACGTAAAACACCATTTTTCCAACAACAACAAAAGAGAAAACAAACCTGTCTCAGACAGTTGGTTCGTCCGTTTTTACTTCTTCATTATCTCTGAGCGAGAGATCATAAATTTTTTTTTAAATGATGTACATTTTGCTAGCTTTTTAAAAAAAAGAAGTAAAACACCCGTGAAAGATAGTTATCACCCACAGGCCATTCCAATATTGTTGTGATTTTTTTAAAACATACCTTATTCCATTTTTTTTTTTACTTCATGGGATTTCTTATAATATTATTTTGCTTTGCATAGATTTTGATAACAGGTGCTATGTTAGGACACTCCATTGCACTTTGACGTCATCTTAATCATTCTTTCGGGCTGACTTTGTTTTTATTCAGTTTTACATTAATTTTACAAGTTGTATGCCAAAATGCGAAATGTGTCTTAAACCACCACATTTTGGTGTAAGATCAAGAAAGAAAAGAAACATTATCTAGCCTATTAGTAGGCTTGCACTAGTTCAGGTAATCTCTTCCTTCGTACATGAAAGTTTCAGGTATTTAAAACCCTTTAGCCACCAAAACATACCATCAACTTAAGTGGGTAGAGAAAAAAAATCTGCAATATTGCGAATTCCTCTGTGACACACATAGCATTAGGCCTATCCTTACATCAAAAAAATAAGAAAATTGATGCTGGTTTGATGCCTTTTAGGACATAGGTTTAAACCAGCGGTCAATGACATTGGCGATGAAAGGGTTAATTTAACTCGATTCTTTATCAACCCTAACCTCTTCAAACGTACCCAACATTCACCTTTCTCACATCGAGACATTCAAGCCAAACTTACCTCGACAAAAAAACCTTTCTGTCCACAGTACTCTCTTCAACAGCTGCTTCAGCACCACTGCCTTTCTCACATCAAAACATTCAGGCCCAACTTACCTCGACACAAAACCCTTTCTGTCCACAGTACTCTCTTCAACAGCTGCTTCAGCACCACCGCCTTTTTTCACATCAAGACATTCAAGTCCAACTTACCTCGACAAAAAAACCTTTCTGTCCACTTTACTCTCTTCAACAGCTCCTTCATCACCACTGCCACCGCCATGATTGTAGTTCAAATCTTCACTCCCGGCTCTAGCCATGTTCCCGCGGCGGAAGTCTGCACTAGCGGTAGTGTGACGACGAGTCCGCTCTGGTGAGCTGGGAATGGAACCACCACCACCACCACCGACACTACTGTTACTGCTGAGGCTTAACCGCGGGATGCCAGAACTGGAACCTTTAGTTGCTAAGGCTTTTCTGCGGACTGCGTCATCGGCAGAGGCGGAGCGTTTCTTGGTGCGGCTGAAGAGAGAGTCCAGTCCACCGACCTTGAAGAAAGAGCGACGGCGAGAGGTTGTGGAGGATGATGACGAAGAGGATGCTTTGGATGAGGGTGAGGTAGTTGTTGTCGTCGTCCTTGTTGGGTCTGTTTCTTCTGCTCCTCCTTCTCTGTGGCTGACTTTCAGAGGTGCAGTTTTGTTACTGGAGGTTTCGGCTGTGTGTTCGTGCTCCCTGTAGATAACCAGGCCAGAGGTTATGATTTATTTAATAAGTTTAAAATAAATCTAATTAATGTTTCTTATTTGCAATTTATATAGTATTTCGTGCATGTTATGCTTATACTGTTAGTTTAAATGCTTTCATGTTCATGTAATTTTTTTAATTTAATTTATTTGATGGATGGATGGGTGAATGGATGGATGGATGAATGGATGATGTGTGTATGACTGTGTGTGTGTGTGTGTGGGTGTGTGTGTGTGTGCGTGCGTGTGCGTGCGTGTGCGCGTGTGCGTGCGTGCGTGCGTGCGCGTGTGTGGTGTGCGTGTGTGCGCGTGCGTGCGTGCGTGCGTGTGTGTGTGTGTGTGTGTGTGTGTGTGTGTGTGTGTGTGTGTGTGTACGTACACATGTGTCTGTGTGCGCGCAAAGTTTCTGCATGTGAGTGGTGTGGCTGTACGCTACATTATGAGTACTGTGTTTTATTGAGATATGAATTGAAATCCTTGAAAGGAGTCTTTAGGCTTCAGGCTTCAGATCTTTTAATTTTGATGAGAAATCAGACGCATAATATCAAAATGAGAGAGAGAGGGGGGGGGGGGAGGGGGAGACAGACAGACAGACAGATAAGTTAATACCAACCTTCGTAACCTCTTCCGTATGTCATCCACAGAATCTTTTCTCACGTCGCCAGCGTTTCCTAAGGACATGGACATAAAGTCAATGCGACGTGGCAACGTCTGACTGGGCGTGTACCCACCCCCACCCCCACCCTCCCCTTCCTTTCCTCCTTCCACCCCGTTTCTTCCCCCACCCCCACCACCTTTACTCCGCGGACTGCCGTTCAACGAAGACGTGGAAGACCTCGGGGTACCTTCTCCCTCACTGTCACCCTCCCTCCCTCCTTCTCCAACGTTCAAACGCGTGTCGTTCGCGCGCAACGCCGAGTCTTTGTCACTACCGTTGACCACGCCTACTCCTCCTCCTCCTCCTCCTTCTTCTCCTCCAATCACGTGCGAGTCCGATTCGGTGTCGAGATTGGCTGCACGTGTCAAGGCGTACATCCATTGGTGGAGGCTTTCCTTGGAGTCCACGCCGTACATGTACCGTTGCTGATTGGTGCAGTTTTCGATCCAGAACTGGAACTTGTCCACGCCGGAGATGGTTTTGGAGTTGGGGCGGGGCTTTCGGTTGATGAGGCCGTTGGTGGTGGTGGCTGCTGATTGGTTGTGGTGGTGGTGGTGGTTGTCACGTGACGCTGATTTGAACTCCACCTGGCGGACTTTGCATCCTGGGAGAAGCAGGACCTTGAGTGTGAGAAAAAAAAAAAAAAAAAAAAAAGTGAAATATGTCAGTTAGATTCGTTTCTGCATACTCTGTTGTCTAATTAACATTAGCAATGGATTGTTTACAAAATAGTCAAATGTTTTCAATTTCAATAAATAACGATCTTGTAACGTAGCCACTGGAAGGTGTGTATATTTACGTGTTCTGGGTCAAAGAAAGTGCAATCACAGAAAGTTCAGAGAACAGGTAAATCGATTCAGACTTGAACCTATATACTGGATGAGCATCTGGTATCCCTAAGATGACTTTATTGGCAATTGTGATTGAAAACGGGTTTCTACATGAAGAACAGAATGTTTAAACAATGTGTATGTTGGGATGAAAGAAAATGTGTAATCTTATTTAGATTTACCACCCCGATGAACACTTTTCAAGGATCCGCAGAGATAGGGGAAGACGGGGTAAAAAGCGCATGGTCGGGTAAGAAGCCCACCCCAATTATCTCATGAAATGAAGCAAATTTCAGTCTCATTTTGCCCATGAGACGAGCGTTAATGTCTAGCATTCGTCTCATGGGCAAATTTGACTGAAATTTTCTTTATTTCATGAGATAATTGGGGTGGGATTCTTACCCGCCCATGCGCTTTTTACCCCGTCTTCCCCTAGATACATAAAGAGTCTTACTCACCTGTTTCGACACCTTCGAGTCCGGTTTCTCGAACACGCAGAACAGCATGTCCGCCACGGCGCACCACACCTTCCTCCCCCTCAGCTGGTCAATGAGCCAGCCCTGCTGGTCGCTAGGCAACACGTCGCTCGTGCTCACCGCTTTCACGGGGGCGGGGCTTGGGCAGCTCCGGGGGTTTGGGGGCGGAGGAGCCGGGGTTCTTTTGGGGCTAGGGGTTCGCCCCCGCGGCGGGGCCGCTGAAGGCAGACTGGAGGTGCGAGGAGGAGGTGGGGGAGGCGGGGTATTCATTTTTCGTTTGCCGGGTTGTTTTTCTTCCTCCTTGGCGGGGGTTGTGGTTGTGGTTGTGGTTGTTGTACTTTCTTCGGTGTTCCCGTGTTTTCGTCGGCGCTCTCGGCTTCGGCCACGTGACCTTCGAGGCTCGTCGGCGGTTGGCTGTTGAAAGGCGTCGATGATGACGTCATGTCCGGGAGAGGTGGTGACGTTCTGCGGGAGTTGCTTCGTCCACGGATACTGCAACAGTTACAATTAATCATGAAGTCCTGTTTAATATTATTATTGCTTTCATATTACTTACCACCGTTCCCTTTCTGTCTGTATGTTTACCAGTCTCTGTCATTCTGTTTCACTGTCTCTGTCTGTCTGTCTATCTGACTGTCTGTCTGTGTGTCTGAGTCTCTCTCTCTCTCTCTCTCTCTCTCTCTCTCTCTCTCTCTCTCTCTCTCTCTCTCTCTCTCTCCTCTCTCTCTCTTCTCTCTCTCTCTCTCTCTCTCTCTCC
>CM065686.1:40267478-40269978 GCA_017654935.2 Phymorhynchus buccinoides
TAAATCGTGGTGCGTCACTGTGTCATTGAAAAGAAGCTTACAGAAAATGGTGAGCCAAGAGACACTTATTTCAATGGTAAAGCATTCCAGTTTCGTACAATCGGGATGACAAATGAAACTGTTCTGCAAAAAAAAGACGCGTAAGACGATAGTTGAGACAGTATAGCTGCGGAACTTACCATGTTGTTGTTTTCTTGATGAAGATATCCACACCTTCAAATAACAGTCCTTTCCTCTGCTTGGCACTAGTCCCGCGTACAGCACAAATGTCTTGTCTTATTAACTAAATTCGAAGGTGTGCACATCATTTTCGTTCTTATAGATTTCGTACATTTCCAGTCCCTTTTTTTCCCTTTTAGTGCTAAAGTATCACACATAGCGTGTTTGTCGACACTTCATCGTGCACAAAGAAGTCTACAAAGCGGAGTTCTTGCTGAGCATAATACTACAGTCCATTTTTTCAGCCACATACTCAAGAGTGGGGATGTATCTTTGCTGGGGTACCCCCTTGTCTACGCAATGAATAAGTTATATTTCAGTCCAGTTTTACAGAATGTCTCGATGGCTTAGAGTCAAAACGGACTATCTCTCTAGATAGTCCATTGACGTATTATTGAAGCTATTGCGAAAACGAATAACTTGCACCAAAAACAAAGACTGCAGATGTTGCTTACCGTATCAAAATCTCATTAAACCTGTCTAGATGATCATTGTACATAATCTTTTGTCTTTGTTTTGTAGCTTTATGATAACGATGGCTTGGAGTCAAAACGGACCATCTTTAGATAGTCCATTGACGTATTATTGAACCTATTACAAAAACTAATAACTTGTATCAAACAATGACTGCAGAAATATATAAAGGGGGTTTTGCTTTTTATATTTCTGCAGTCTCTTTTTTTTAATACAAGTTATTAGTTTTCGTATTAAGTTCAATAATATGTCAATGGACTATCTAAAGATAGTCCGTTTTGACTCCAAGCCATCGATAATCAAAAGAGAAAAAAACCCATAATCTCTCTTTTATATTATTCACAGACTTTTTTTTAATACAAGCTCTTAGTTTTTGTAACAAGGTCAATAATAAATCAATGGACTATCTAGAGATACTCCGTTGTGACTCACAAGCCATGTCGGCAATGTCTTTGTTATGACCAGTCACGATCTCAAACCGAAACGCACATAAAATTCACAATACAAATTAATGAAGAACTTTCTTTGCTGTCTTTTAGTCGATCAATATTGGTCTAAAGCCAATTTTGTGACAGGCAAGAAAGACACACATGAGATTGAAACAGTAGCCAATGCACAACGCACCAATGTAGGCCTACACACCATTAATATATGGAAAAAAAAGTCAACGTACACACCAGTAATATGATGAATTCAAGAACGAAATAATGGGGAACCCTCTTAAAGGGGCACCCTGACGGATGAGTTTTCTTTGTAAGAAACACGTCGAGATCACCAGGAAAACACCTTTTACAGAGATTGCAACACTATCTTTGCTCTGGTTTCCTAGAAATTAAACCGTCAAATCGGCGATTCCTCCTTGGCGGAGGTGCTGGAAGTCAAATTATTTCACCCTTTGTAATGGCCGCCAAATCGTATGCACGAAATGTTCGCAATATAAGCCTTTTTTTTAAATTTTATGCAGTTTATCTAAAGGAGATTCGCTCACAACAAAGGAAATAGCTCCACTTTTTTTCTACTGCACTACCAAAAAAAAAAAAAAACGCTTCAACCACAATGAGTGACCTCCACCCACCCCATCCAAAATGGCTACTCTCTCCGGCATCTCCTTCAAGGAGGAATCGCCGTTTTGACGGTTTAATGTCTAGGAAACAAGAGCAAAAGTGAGTTTTCCGATCCTTGAAAAGGCTGTCTTTCTGGTGATGTTGACGGTGTTTCTTGCAAAATCTCATCCGTCAGGGTGCCCCTTTAACTCTTTGAATAATTATTGACACAAGCGCTCTCCTTATATATATTGGCGAGAAAATGGGTCAGTCAGTCATGAGTAGAATTTGTTTATTCTAGACTATAAGCATGCCTGGCTATTCTCTTTGCTTCATTTGTATCGATGTTGGGAACCTCTTTTTTTCTTTTTTTTCTTTCAGGGAGAATTATAAGAATACTTCTTCTCTTTTTTTTTTTTGCATATCAATTTTTTTTCTCAATAGGTTTTGGAAGAAAAAATAATTGATATTTTGTTTAGCCTTTGCTTACCTTATCAACATCTCAACCCTTTCACCGCCATCCATATTCCAACCAAACATTTCCATTAAATTTACCTGGGTAGAGAACAAAATCCATCTGCAGTAGGCTATTGGGGATTTTTCCGTGACATATAAAATAAGGTCTATCCTTACTTCCCAAAACTAAGACAATAGGGTATTTTGAATAATGGACCCAAATTTGATGCCTTTTAGTGACATAGGTGTCAAATCACTGTGGTGCTAAAATGCGACTTTGGTTAACCCTTTCGCCGCCAATGTCGCAT
>CM065686.1:40274978-40277478 GCA_017654935.2 Phymorhynchus buccinoides
CGTCCAGTCCTTCGGATGGGGACTTAAAGCTAGTCTGACCCGTGCGCTTTACGTGCGTAAAAATCCCACGGCAGTTGAAAGTCGGTAAGAGCAGGGAGAAATCCCGCTGCCTGGTATTGCCAAATTGATAGCTAGGTTTTCCAAGTGTGTTCACACCCCCTCCTAACCTTTGCTCCCCACCCCCCCACACCCCGAAACATTTTTTTAAATATAAATTGGGTAGGCGCTGCACTTACGGCGACGTTCTTTCCCCCCGCTCTTTCTCCCCCGAGCACGAATATACAACATACCACAATACCAGATTCTTAGTGCTAGTTTCTCTCGAATCGTACTAAAAAAAACTGTTTGAAGAGAGTTGTAAATCTTTTTTTTTTTTTTTTTTTTTTAGTTACGTCTACTAGTCCACTACACGCGACTTTAATTATGTCACAAGGATCAGTTCCTTATCCTTATGTCTGCGTGTCCTATAATAACACCCAGTCAGTCTCTGCTATCGTATATAAGAGTACCCCCCCTCTCCCCTTTCATCGCATTTTTATGACGATAATCCTCAACACTTCTGCCCGTTTGTTCTTCTTAGTGATTCATTTGATAACTGATTCGATGGTTAGTTCTTTATGCGCTGAATTAAAACGAACCGATTTTCTTTGTATGATAACATTTGAACAAACGCCAGAATGGTTGGTACTGGAGGGGGTAGACATTTCGGAGGCTTTAAAGACCCACCAGATAACGTGTCAAAATCACGGGTTTCACGTGTTTTGCCTCTTACAGCTGGTAAGAAATCTTGTTTTGACCAGGTTTGACTCCCATACAAATGTTCCCAAATTCAAAACGAAACATTTTAAAGAGCAGCCTCAAGTTGAAGTTGGGGGCATTTGTATGTGGGTCACAGCTACCCAGAAAAAAGGGACTTAATCGTGGTGAGTCAGTGTGTCTTTAACGTCCTTTATCAATTATCAGCCCTTGGACACATTCTGATTTGGGTTTTTTTTATAACGAGAAAGTTTTGAAGCAGGTAGGTAGGCACATCATTTACAGCAACCTATCTGTGGCTAATCTACAGTAAAACTCTGGATCACTTGTCAGTCACTTTTAAGTTGCGATTATGTATACAGACAGATAGACAGACAGACAGACAGACAGATAGAGAAACCCGCGTCGCTAGGACAACAACCACCCCCCTACCCACACCCGCACCCCAACCCTTGGACCAAAAAACAACAAAATCGAACATACAATTCGCTTACTATCGTAGAGCTATCAAAGCCACAGACTGAGCTTGTCATCAAACTGATTACAACGAATAACAGAACCGAACATTCGCCATAGCTAACGTAGAACCACTCACAGAGGGAATGTCATGTTTCCCCCTTATTGTAGCACAGTATCGATCATCTACTTACTGTAGCCTACTGCACAAATCAACTGAACCGACCATCATGTTTGTTAAGCTGTCGAATTTACTTGTACTGACACAAGCAGTGTGTGTGTAGAGTGCACTAGCCATAGCAAAAAAATACCATTAAGTAATTGGGTAGAGAAAAAAATTGTTTGCAATATTTGTCTGTGTGTATAACATTAGGTATTTAGTAAGAAAAGTCTTGGATAACATTTTGATGCCTTTTAGTGACATGGGTCTAAACCATTGTGGTGCAAAATGCGACATTGGCGGTGAAAGGGTTAAGTAATAAAGTGCTTTGTTGCGTGTATTTATTTGGTATTTAGTAGTTTGGTATATTCTAGTCTAGTCACAGAGCCTATCTCTGTGGAATTCGGGCCGCTCCCACCTGAAGAGCGCGTCCTCTTTTTCTTTTTTTGGGTGGGGGTGGGGGGGGGGGGGGGGGGGGTGAGAAGGGGTGGAGGCGGACTTGGGAAACCTAGCTATCAATTTGGTCATACCAGGCAGCGGGATTTCTCCCTGCTCTTATCGACTTTTAACCACCGTGGAATATTTAAGAGCATAAAGCGCACGGGTCAGACTAGCTTTAAGTCACCCACCACCCGAAGAACTCGCACAGCTGCTCCGTTGCACACAAAGTTGAGCTGTTTAGTTAAACGACTGAATCTAGAAATCTTAGATCAAAACTACAACCAAGCATTTCTTCTTTAAAAATATTTTGGCTGTATGTTTTTCGTACTATTTGTAACATATTTCTTCCATCAAATGTATGATAAAATTTTTAAAATTGTTGAACAGTACCATGCAACTTATTTACGAGGAAAACTGTTCTTAAATAATACACTTCGCAAAACATAGATAAAAATGCTCATGAGTCAAAATCTAACACTGATACCTGAATAAAACTAATATATGCCATATAGGCTTAACATTATTCTTGACTGTTGTATTTATGAAAAGGAACTCATGTGAAGTTGGCTTGAAAAAAAGTTCTGAAACTAAAAGTTCCTCCCGACGTTCAGTTCGATTTTCCCGTCGGACTAGAAGGAAAGGGTGATGCCGGGATTCGAACTCGGGTCACTCACGCATTAAAATTGG
>CM065686.1:40282478-40289978 GCA_017654935.2 Phymorhynchus buccinoides
GTTTACAGTTTTTGCTTTTCTTCAGTTGTATTTCTTATTTATTTATGACGACAGGATGAAAAAAAGTTTTGTTTAGCTTATTCCTTTATCGTCATTAAAGATCATTTTGACTTGACTTGACTTGACAAATTATAGAGATGCAAGAGCACACGCAGGCCTACTACGTCTTAGCCTAAATGACTTACGTGCGCGCAACCCCCCCCCCCCCCCCTCTCTCTCTCTCTCTTTCTCTCTCTCTCTCTCTCTCTCTCTCTCTCTCTCTCTCTCTCTCTCTCTCTCTCTCTCTCTCTCTCTCTCTCTCTCTCTCTCTCTCTCTCTCTCTCTCTCTCTCTCTCTCTCTCTCTCTCTCTCTCTCTCTCTCTCTCTCTCTCTCTCTCTCTCTCTCTCTCTCTCACTCTCACTCTCTCACACACACACACACACACACACACACACACACACACACACACACACACACACACACACACACACACACACACACAGGATGGAAACAAAGCTTGTAGCTTACTCCTTTATCGTCAATAAAGATAATTTTGACTTGACTTGACTTGACACACACACACACACACACATGTGCCCACACGCTTACAAAAACTTTGTTTTTCCACACACAGAATTGAGACAGAAGGGGACAAAGGCACAAACAGATACAGTCCACAGAGCATGATTTTATTCCTATCCATTATTCCAGAGCACGGTTTTCCCCCACATAACCATTTCCGATGGCATAAACCACAGAGAAAACACAGCTCTCCAATAGAGCCGCTCTCTTTTTATATATTGTTACTACTTCGATAAAAACAACCTATTTTCCTTTGAAAATGAAAGGCATAATGGGTTTTTATATTTGGGAGAAAAAAAAGTCTGGAGATTTAAGGCATCACAAACATAATTTTCCAGCGGCAGAGACTTTAAAGTTTATTTCAAATTATTGCTACTTACCCCTGTTTTAGGCCGGGTTCACATTAGACGCGTAAGTTTAGTACGGACAACCCTAAATAAGTGGAAGAAAGAAGGATAGATGTTTACGCATTTAGGGGAAATTTGGACACGTGCGCAAATCTTTTCCCTTCTTTGTGTCACTTATTTATGGATTGCGCACGGGTTTCCGCATGGAATATCCGATCATGTGTGTACATGGCCTTATGATTAGTCACAGCGAAAGAGCGTTGAACAGGTTTTGTTAAAATGACATTGTCAAAAGTATTAATTTACATTTTCTATGTCATCAGTCTGATACAGTAGTATTTCAAAGTTAAGTTTCGCAACGGTTGCCTTGTGACAAATACAAAACTAGCTTTAACCCTTTTACCGCCAAAGTCGCATTTTAGCACCACAGTGATTTAACACCTATGTTACTAAAAGGCATCAAATTGGGGTCTATTATCCAAAGACCCTGTTGTCTTAGTTTTGGGAAGTAAGGATAAACCTTATTGTATATATGTCACAGAAGAATTCCCAATACTGCAGATGGATTTTGTTCTCTACCCAGGTAAATGTAATGAAACTTTTTGGCTGAAATGTGGCTGGCGGTGAAAGGGTTAACGCGCACCCAATCAAAAGGTTTGCTGTACAAATCATTTGCTTCACAATTTTGTAAGACATTTTTTTCCCTCAAATTTCTTGGCTACTTTGAGGTACGAGTGATTTTTGTTGGATCACTGGGGATCAAATGTACCAATAAACTGACAAAATTAACCAAACAACTAACCAACCCATCATCCTACTAATGAACCAATCAGCCAAACAAACAGTCAACCGATCAACCAATCCATCCACCAAGTAGTCAGCCAAGCAACCAATCAGTAACTAACCAACCAAGCAACCAAACTATATGATCTATAATCAATCAACCAACCGACCGACTAACCTACAAGCTGGTGTGGCATTCTCAAAATGGATCTGTTCTCAACATGTCTGCGCATGTGCAAAATCTATCATGACGTACCATCACATTTGATCTTTTGTGTATTCGACACTAAATTGACCCTAAACCCATTCCTAACCCAATCCCTAACCCTATCCCTAACCTGAAACCGTCAAAATACACAAACAATAATTTCGCACATGCGCAGATATGTTGAGAATAAATCCATTTTGATAGTTTCTCAAAGTAAACACACGAACACCATTGTTTCAAGCTTTCAAAACCCAACGGTTTTTTCTTCAGGAATGAGTGAAAGGAAATTACAATACACAAACCGTTTACAGGTACAGGTGAACATTGATCGGAAAAAAAGAAAAAAAATCCATTTTGAGAACGCCACACCGGCAAGCGAAAAAGCAAACAAATAACAGCAAGCACATAGCCTCCTTTGGTTGAGGACAATGATACAGATAGCCTCCTTTGGTTGAGGACAATGATACAGAAAGTCTAAAGCATACGCACGTACATTGGTTCTGCAGCAGCAACCCTCTGACGATCGACGGTCTGTCTCCAAACATTCACGCGGATGTGACGTGGACCAGTCATGTCGCTTCAAGCAGTCATGTGATTGTGATCTGGGCCAATCGTTTTGCGTCATTGATCGTCTGTCCTTGCTCGCCACGGACCAATCACTGTGTTCCAAGCATCGATGTAAATGTGACGTGGACCAATCATTTAGCTTTAAGGGGTCGTGTGATTGTGATCTGGGCCAATCATTTTGCTCCCTGTTATTGTTTGTAAGCGATGAAAACCAGTCATTTTGCTCTCTGCATCCATCTATTTCTGACCTGAACACATCGATTTGCTTCAGTAGTCTATTTCTTGGTTGTGACGTGGACCAATCGATTTCTTCCAAGCTTCCATCTAAAGGTGATGTTAACCAATCGTTACGCTCCAGACATCCACCTGATTGTAATACGGGCCAATGAGTTTGCTCCCAGCCCTCACGTGACTGTAAAGTGGACCAATCGTTAGGCTCCAAGCAGCAGCCATGTTGTTGGGCCTGTGACGTGGCCCACTGGCTTTGCTGTTCCTCGTGATCTAGGAAGTGAAGGATTCGCCACAGAGTCAACACGATGGGGTCCATCTCTTGTCCCATTGTGCACTGTGAGCATGGCACTGAAAAAACAACAACATAAAAATGCAAAAATACATAAAATAAACACACACACACACACACACACACACACACACACACACACACACACATACAGTTTACAACTAATACTGTTTTTTATTGGTGTTTTTAAAAATTTTACTTCGATCATGTTGCCAGCCACCTGCTTTTGCAAAGACATTTATAACAAGGTTTAATAATAATAATAGTAATAATAATAATAATAGTACATTTATATAGCGCTTTACCTCAGATGAGCCCAATGCGCTTTACAATCAATTATTCATCAACAAATAGACAACAAAAACAGCATTCTAGAATGACACCAACCATGCAGATAGCAACTCTAACTGACTCATTCAAGTCGTTCCGGCCATATATGTCCGGAATTAATATGTCACTTCTAAATTCGCTTCGCTCCCTTAGACCACAACTTTGCCTCTGACTGCTTTTTTGTGGTTTGTTGTGGGGAAACCAATCGGTGTAGAGAGTTTGTCTATATAAAGTCTATATATAATGTCTATATATAAGCAAAGAGTCATATCTACCACTTCCCTATGTCTAAACCTAAAGTAAAAACCTGTCATCTTCTTTCATTTCTCCTTTTGTTTATGTATGTTCTGTTTGTGTGTATGGCTGGAGTGATTTGTGAGTTTTTTTGTTAATAATTCAAAATCGTTGCCATGCGAATGAGTTAAACAACCAGAGAAGTGTTCTGATGGCTTGTGACAACAAGTGTGACCGAATCCAGATAAAAACACAGAAATAACCATACAATCAGAGAGGGGATCCGAGAGAAAGCGTAAAAAGAAAAGCGAAATCGAAAAACAAATATATTGTTATACATATCTGTATCATTAAAACTTCGGGACTTTACTGGTGGTGCATCGCCTCCCGGCATTGCCTCCAGGATCGTTCCCACCATCTTTCTATCTACTAATGTCCCATATGTGTCTGTTCCAGACCGGAGGACATTAAGCAGAATTTCATTCATATAAGAAGACACACATAGATAGCAAAAAAGAGAAGGGAGATAGAATGGTAATATCAATCAAAACAGTAACCTTCAAAGCGACGACGCAGACAAACTCAACGATTGTGAGGATTCAGAGAAAGGGGGAAGTTTTCGAGGTAAAGAATAAAACAACATAACGATGGCTTGGAGTCAAAACGGACTATCTTTAGATAGTCCATGGAAGTATTAATGGATGTATTACAAAAACTAATAACTTGTATCAAACAATGACTGCAGAAATATATAAAGGTTTTTTTTGCTTATCTTGTTTTTCAGCAGTCTATTTTTTTAATACAAATTATTAGTTTTCATAATAAGTTGAATAATATGTCAAAGGACTATCTAAAGATAGTCCGTTTTGACTCCAAGCCATCGATAATAAAACACTGATACAATGCAGAATCTTGCCAGGATGACAATTTGGGGCGACTGCAAGGGGTTTACAATGCAGATTATGTTACGCACATACGAACACACTAGTTAACACACACACACACACACACACACACACACACACACACACACACACACACACACACACACACACACACACACACACACACACACACACACACACACACACACGTTTTAACCAATAATGTTTTGTTTTTATTTAAAAAAAGATACCCAAACAAGCCTATCATTCCACACAAACCATCCAATTTCTTTCACTCCATTTCGAGCTCACAAAAAGCGACCAACAACACCTAAATAATAAGGTGACAAAAACTACTCATTAGTTGCATCCAAAATAATAGTCATCCAGATAAACTTTAACATTTCATGAAAATTACCTTCCTCGGACGAAGCCATTGCAAAACTCTTCCAAAAACATACACACACGCACGCAGACACTGTGTCTTCTTAACAACAAACATGTTGACAATATAAGAGGTATGGGTGCCTTCTAAGAGCTATGTGCTTTCTCTAGTCTAAGTGTTATCAGTTGTGATTTTCATAGTGGCTTTTATTTCGATCGGCGATTACAATCGCGAGCGGCGTATAAATGAACATTATCGTGTTTTATTGAACCACTTTTTAGCACCACTTCAAAAACATTGTACTGCCTCAGGGGAGTTTTAACAACCTGCCTCTGTCTCTCTGTCTGTCTCTCTCTGTTTCTCTCTCTGTGTGTGTCTGTGTGTGTGTCTCTGTCTCTGTGTCTCTCTCTCTCTCTCTCTCTCTCTCTCTCTCTCTCTCTCTCTCTCTCTCTCTCTCTCTCTCTCTCTCTCTCTCTCTCTCTCTCTCTCTCTCTCTCTCTCTCTCTCTCTCTCTCACGTACATGCGGGCATGTGTGTGTCTATGTGTATGTGTATTGGTGTGTGTGCGTGCGTGGGTGCGTGCATGGGCGTCCGTGAGTGCGTGCGTGCATGCATCAATGGGTACACTGATGAGGTTTAACCGAGGCGTGGTTACCGCTACACCTATCTATATTGTTAATAATTCGGTACTTTACTGGTGTTGCACTGCCTCCGGGCATTGCAACCAGTATTGTTCCCACCATCTTTGTATTTACAAATGTCCCATATGTGTCTATGACCGAGAGGACGTAGAACACAATTTTTCGTTCGTTCAAATAACCTGAAATACAAAATGGTCCGAAGTTTGCACAATATTATTTAAACACAGAGAAAAATAATCAACATAAGTAACTGAAAAATGCAAGCAACACCTATATATATGGCGCATATTAGTCAGGGTGTACGCGCGCACGCATTGGGTAAGACGGGGTAAAAAGCCCATGGGCGGGTAAGAAGCCCATGCCCATTATCTCATGAAATGAAGCAAATTTCAGTCAAATTTTGCCCATGAGACGAACGCTAAACATTAACACTCGTCTCACGGGCAAAATGTGACTGAAATTTGCTTCATTTCATGACATAATTGGCATGGGCTTCTTACCCGCCCATGGGCTTTTTACCCCGTCTTAACCTACACACACATGGGCCTACGCGTGCGCTATGAGAACATTCGCATCAATCTTATTTGCGTTACCACAGCCTTGGAGAAGAAGAAAAAGAAGACGGAAAGATGGGCAAAGATAGAAAGATAGTATATAAATTCTTCATTTATTTTAACTGTTTATGCATTTTATAACTCAAGAAAGAAAGAAGAAGAAGAACTTCAGCATATCATCTGTTCGCCAGCGCTTTTCATGCAATTTCTTCAAGAAGAAAAGTCCGTTTAAAGACACTCTGACCCACCACGATTACGTCGCTTGTTTTTTTCTGGGTAGCTGTAACCCACATACAAATGCCTCCAACTTCAAATTGAGGCTGCTCTTTAAAATGATGTTTCGTTTTCAATTTGGGGGCATTTGCATGGGAGTCACACCTGGTCAAAACAAGATTTCTTACCAGCTATAAGAGGGAAGACACGTGAAACCCGTGATTTTGACACGTGATCTGGTGGGTCTTTAACTTCCTCCGGCTTGGAACAGGCTGCCCCACGTGTGGGACATTAACTAATTCGCATCGCAACGATTTTGAATTATTAAAAAAAACCTCACAAATCACCCCAGCCATGCACACAAACAAAACATACACAAACAAAAGGAGCAATGAAAGATTACATGTTTTTACTTAAGGTTTAGACATAGGGGAGTGGTAGATCAGACTTGTTTTAATATAGGGGAAGACGGGGTAAAAAGCGCATGGGCGGGTAAGAAGCCCACCCCAATTATCTCATGAAATAAAGAAAATTTCAGTCAAATTTGCCCATGAGACGAATGCTAGACATTAACGCTCGTCTCATGGGCAAAATGAGACTGAAATTTGCTTCATTTCATGAGATAATTGGGGTGGGCTTCTTACCCGCCCATGCGCTTTTTACCCCGTCTTCCCCTATACTTTATCCAGAAAAAACTCTCTACACCAATTGTTTCCCCCACAACAAACCACTACGAAAGCAAAGTCAGAGGCAAAAGTGTGGTCTCAGGGAGTGAAGCGAGTTTAGAAGTGACCAAGGTATGGTATGCACACAGATTTACTTCCCTTGAAGCGAATGCATCAAATTGACAGATATCTATTAATTCCGCACATATATGGCTGGAACGACTTGAATGAGTTACCAGATATGATGGGACGACCCTGGAAGTACTGCAATACCAGGAAAGTCCCGATGTTGTTTAAGTATCAAGATATATGATTACATAAATTATAGTGAAGACTATTGTTTTCATCCGGGAGCAGGGGTTACGGTGAAAGGGTTAAAGAAGCGCTCCCTTGTTGCCTTTCCCCACGCTGTTTTGTGTCAAGTGGTTTTATGTTATTATGATTGATGTGATGAATAAAACTGTTTAATCCGAGAAGAAGAACTTTATCTTATCTCGTCATCAACAACAACACCAACAACGACAACGATGATGACGACAACAATAACAACAACAGCAGTAGCACAATAATAAAAAGACAACCTGCACTTTGAATGATTAGAACTTGA
>CM065686.1:40294978-40344978 GCA_017654935.2 Phymorhynchus buccinoides
AGGCCCAGTAGGTCCCAACAGAGTGCAAGGAGTTCAGGGTCAAAACACTTGTACCAGGAGGGGTGAGGGGTAAGGGTGTGTCTGTGATTATTTATCTCTTTAAAAGACATGGTGTCCAGCTCTCCTATTCAAATAGGCCTACATAGTTTCTTTCTGCTTTTCCTGCTTAAATGGGATTTATCCACCAATGTATTAATCATATAGTAAAAAGCCAACTATCCGTCCGTGTGTGTGTGTGTGTGTGTGTGTGTGTCTGTGTGTGTCTGTGTGTGTGTCTGAAACACAAAACGGGACTTATAACTCCGCCGTTTTTCGACCGAATCGCTTCCAATTTGCTGTGAGCCCTAACGGGGCGATGGCAACGGCAACCGAGGCGGCCGTATCATTTGCGCGGTTTTGCAAATGCGCGAAACGCGTATCCGCCGGCATCTCGGCGCCCGTATCTCCGGCGTTTCTGGGCCGATTGCCTTCGAATTTGGCAGGCAGATGACCGGGGCCGGGGACTATCTGTGTGCCAAACCGGAAGCGAATCGGTTCAGAAACGCGCGCGCTAGACGCCGCTTCACCTGTTTACGAATAACTCCGCCGTTTCTTAACCGAATCGCCGCAAATTTGCTGTCTGGCTTGCTATGGCCTGGGCAAAGCCTGGCAGCAAATTAGAAGAGAATCGGGAGAGCGCGTCACTCTCAGAGCAGCGCCAACGGGAAACGGGGCCTTATAACTCCGCCGTTTCTTAACCGAATCGCTTCAAATTTGCTGTACTCAGCGTTACCAGTACTTGGCGTTACCGTTACTAGGCGTTACCAGTACGGTGCATTGCCAGTACTAGGCGTTGCGCTAGTTATGCATAATTATTCCAAAAGCAAGGCTACCACACAGGGTGACTATTTTGCCAATAGCACATTGACAGCAGGCCTATTTGCCAACGATATGCTGCTCATTGTCAATATTGTCGTTGATGTATTAGGTACTTTATTGTCACAGAGGCGTCTCTGTGAAATTCGGGTTGCTCCCACATGGAGAGCGCGTCACAGCCAGAGGCGCGCTACCCTTTTTTTGTTTTTCTTTTTGCATGCGATTTTTGTGTGACTGATGAGGAAGGAAAGGGGGGGGGGAGTAAATTTTGACCAAATGACAACTTTTTCGTTGCCACTAAGTTTAACGTATGCTAAGTGCATGGGCACACGGGGCCTCGGTTTATCGTTCGAAAGACTCGTCTGTTGTTTATTTTCATGATCATCATGATCATTATTGGTTGTTTAACAAAAACAACAGTAGGCCCTAAGTGATACAAAACCACAAAGTCATACTATAACATGGATACTACAGCCTATTGACCACGTATGCCTCATTTAAGGCTATTGGTGCATTCATGAAAGCACAAGGGCACAATGAAGTCCTGTATTCGATCGATGATACGGAATACACCGGATATCCTCTTAAATTGTTCATAAAAATGCTAATATTATAATTATGTAGAATTCATAGTAAGTGTATGAGCGTGTGCGAAGTTCTGTATTGACAAAGTCTCATGAAAGATAGAATTGTAAATAGATATGCTTTGTTTTGTTTGTTTGTCTTTGCTTGTTTGGCTGCTTGTTTAATTGTTTACTTATAACTTGGCATCGATGTTTGCACTATTGACGAAGTCTACTGAAAGAATTGTAAACCAATATGTTTTGTTAGTTTCTATCTTTTTGTTATTGTTGTTTGTTTGTTTAGTTGCTTGCTTAATGTATTACTAATAGCTCGACATCAATGAGTGTACTCTACTGACGAAGTCTAATGAAAGATCAATTTGGAAACAGACATGTTGTTTTGCATGTTTCTGTTGATGGTGTTTATGTTTGTTTGTTTGCATATCACATTTGGATGTACTGGAATTGTTCATAACCAATAAATACCCCAACTCTGCTGTATAAAAAAAAAATGGTGAAAAAAAA
Organism: Phymorhynchus buccinoides; assembly: GCA_017654935.2. Lineage (NCBI taxonomy): Eukaryota > Metazoa > Mollusca > Gastropoda > Neogastropoda > Raphitomidae > Phymorhynchus > Phymorhynchus buccinoides. The sequence continues at coordinate 40,296,922 of CM065686.1, forward strand.
AGAATGAAATCTGTAGGTGTTACACTAACCCTCCACAACGTTTTGTCATCATTTGTTTATAATTTCTAAAGAAACTCGTGCGCCGACAGACAGATAAACCAATATAATTAAGTATACATAACTTATGCATGGGAGTGCTCATTGATGTGTGCTCGTCGTGTTGAAAGACTCTACCGAATGTAGAGTGGCACAGTGCATGGTAGCGCGTTCGCTTCGTGTCAAGTAAACCCGAGTTCGAACCTGGGTACAGGGGATTTTTCCTCTCACTTTGCACTAGGCCTTGCGGTCTGAACGTCGAGTCTTTCGGATGAGACGATAAACCGAGGTCCCGTGTGCTCATGCACTTAGCACACGTTAAACCCAGTGGCAACGAAAAAGTTGTCATTAGGTCAAAATGTACCCCCCTCCCTTCCTTCCTCATCAGTCACACATCAGTCACACAAAAATCGCATGCAAAAAACAACAACAAAAAACAAAATTGGGTGGCGCGCCTCTGGCTGCGACGCGCTCTCCAGGTGGGAGCAACCCGAATTTCACAGAGACGGCTCTGTGACTATAATGTACCTAACCTAACCTAACCAATTATGTGCTCCTTTGACTTGAAAGTTTGCGTGTTAATGTGTATCTTTATGCATGTCTCATTCATGTTGCATATTGTGTAATCCTAAAATAATTATGTACTTCATACTCATGCATGCTAAGCATCAATGTCCTTTTTCATCTTTGTATGTGAAAGAAATGTACTTATATTCCTAGGCCTGCATCATGCTGAATGTCAATGTCTCTGTTATACTGGCAACTTGATGTAATTTCTCCATGAGCCGAGATAATAAAGTGATTTTGATTTGATTTGATCGATTGGAGGCAAAACAATTCTGGACAGATTAAAACCTTTCAATGATTTCAAAATTAATGTAGGCCTAAACAAACAATCGATCGAAAAGACAAACGAATAGATGACGGTATTAATTAACAAGACAATCTCAGTGCAAATATTTTCTATGATATCAATGATATTTCATGCTACAACTAGGTTAGCACTAAATCAAAACTTCAAACAAGTGCAACGCCGAGCGGCTGCAAAGTCCCCTCGCAGCATCGCCGAGCTACTCCGAAATAGAGAGAGAGAGAGAGAGAGAGAGAGAGAGAGAGAGAGAGAGAGAGAGAGAGAGAGAGAGAGAGAGAGAGAGAGAGAGAGAGAGAGAGAGAGAGAGCGTCAACCACAGAGCTACAAAGCTGTTTCATGGCGCATGTGTGTTCGGACCCGTGATTTGAGCGCGCGCGATCATGCGCACACGAGCGCACAGAACAATTCATGACAACTGTGTTATAGACCATTCATCAAGAAATGTTGTGGAAAAAAACTGCATTGAAATACATGCAAAACTTCGCGAGATATTAGCGATTATGTGTTTTGGGGTTTGAACCCCGTAACTGGCGCGACCTTGACCTTAATGTAAAACTAAATACATCAGTGGATAGCTTGCATCTTGGCAAACTAGTATGCCAAATTTGATGATGATAGACTGAATAGTTTTTGAGAAAAACGGACGAATAGCCGGACGGACGGACGGACGGACGGACGGAGGCACGCCGGACGGATCAGACAGAAACAATAGTTCCCGAACCTTCGGCTCTGGGACTAATAAAGAAAGAACGAAGGAAGGAAGGAAGGAAAGAAAGAAAGAAAGAAAGAAAGAAAGAAAGAACACATGGAAAATACTCACACAAAAACATTAATCCATCGCACAACACTCTACAAGCAGACGACACAACCGCCTCTCGATTTTCACAACACTTTAAACGTTAAACGGAGTCCAGCTGTTTTAGTTTCGTAGCAAAGCACTTAGCTCGCTTGTCTCTAAGATATAATTGTCCACAAACTATCGAAAGTAGAAGTCGTACACCGCGGCCCACGCTGCATGGCAGCTAGAACATAAATCAACTTGTCGGCGACGACGGTCACAGGTGAAGTTTAGATACCTAGCATAACTCTCGCTAGAGGTGCCCAGCAAAAAGCGCCCCGTGCAGTACAAACAAAGCGCTACATTTTATGTAAACGGACCAGTCGACAGTTTGGGTTGCCCAGCTAAAAGCGTTCTGCAGCACAATTAAAGCGTTGCGCGTTAATCCCTTCGAAACATCACTGCCTGAGGCAAAAATCAGGGGTCGTTTCACAAGGGCTAACGTTGCGTAGCGTGAGCGCAAATCGGTAAAAACGGCACTAAGAAACACCTCTTTTGCCGACAAACGTTTTGTGGCTACTCCCAAAGTATCTCTTGGCGAACTATCACGTGACTTACATGGGATGAATATATTTCTTGTTGGTTGGTTGGTCCATTAAAGTTTCGTTAAAATAATACTTTTTTGGACCAATCAGACAAGAGCTTGTCATAGTTTTGCCGCCAAAGTTTTCTACAGTGTTTCTTTGGGCGTAACAGTCATGCGCGCGCAGCGACCGTCGTGTAGAGAAACTTGACCCTGGCCTGGGGTAGACTAAAAAAAATAATAATAATAAGAAAAAAAGTGCAACAAAACTCACCACTGTCTGTGATTCAGTTGATCCAAGTTTAATTTCCACTTTGAAATCTGCGTAAATTGCACTAAGCGGGCATGCAGTTGTTGGGGTGAGTAGGGCGTGTGAAGTGTGAAAGAATACCTTTAAAGCATGTAATGGTCAACCTATGACGATATTTTTCACGCCAGAGGGCAGTCAATGCACTAGGGGCTTATCACGCGATTTTCTTACTTGGGCGTAGTGAGAGAGAGAGTGATGGTAGAACCACTCACTGTCTCTCTCTCTTTCTTTATCCCCAACTAATAATATAGAGAGGATTAGCCCCACACGAGCGTCATGCCCTCTGGCGTGAGAAAAATCGCACTAAGTCTCTCATTACAACTTGTTCTTTATAAATTGTTTGTTTTTTCTTGTGTGTATAATATTTGACGTATCCGCAAGAAAACGATCCTTGTTTTTATGAGGACAAAATAAAAGTTGAGTTTGTAAAATCGGAAATACTAGTTTCCTTAGTTTCTTTGTTAATGAAACTTCATTGCAGTATTTTCTGAGGCTCGTGTAGGGCCGAATTGTTTTGGATTTTTAAAAATACATTTTTAACATTAAAAACTCAAAAAGAAATGCCAAACATATGTGAAACGAAGGCTGGAAGAGTGACAAAGAGAAGTAACTCGAAAAACATGGTTTGGATGGATAAAACATGGATTCTGACAAGTTTTAGACTCAGAAATGGCTGTTCCAAGAATACTCAGAAGTAGGCAGTCACTGGCGTTCCCCAGTTCTGAGTATACTCGGAATTTGTCCAGAATGAGTTAATGCCTCAAACAAGTCTACAACACCTGGTTGCCTAGCTAAAGCGTTCTGCAGCACAAACAAATCGCTATTTAAGTTGCCCAACGAGAGCGTTCTGCAGCGCAAACAGAACGCTAAATTTCAAGTACTCAAGACCAGTCAACAATTCTGAGGTACGTTAATATTTCAACCGTTTCAGCCTAGGCAATGAATTTCCAAAACGCCAAACTTCCTGAAAAATTATGATTGAAAAGGAGTTTTTAAAAAAAGAAGAATATTTCACGATCAATAATGAATGAAATCACAACTCAGCAATCTTAATATTTTAGTTTTGCGGCAAACACAAAAAAGTCCACTTTCAACTAGCGCTATCTTGTTGCACGGAGCCAAAAAATTTAAAATAAACAAAAATAAACACCCGCGGATGCAAAGCGTTCTGAACGCTAACTGCGGTTTGTCGGGAAAAATAAAAAAAAAAAAAAAAAATAAGCACCCGAAGGTGCTGACGGGACCCAACGATGCACCAGCCACGACTACCCTATCAACACGAGACCAGGTGGTTTGTCAAAACAAAAAAAAGATTAGCTAACTTTTCCCCGCCCACAAAGCGTCAAAAAAGCTTGCGCAACAAAATGCTTTGCTTTAACGAAAGAAAAAAAAAGCGCCAAAAATAAATCAAGCGTTACACTTAGGAAACTTGTGCAGCTAAGCATGTTTTCCAAACGAAAAGAACAGAGGCAATAGCGGTGAGAGAGAGAAAAAGGAAAGAATTGGGGGCAAAATGTACTGATCTAAATAAACGTGGGCAAAATATTAGCGTTTGAGGGGGTGCATTGCCTCGTGTTCACGAGTGAGTGGGCCTGTTTGGAAGAGGGTTTATAATAATAGTCAGGGACGGATCAGTCAGTCATGGAGGAGGGGGGTGGGGGGGGTTACAAATGGTCTGTTGGGGAAGGGGGGGGGGGGTCTGGAGCCCCAACCCCACCCCCCGAGGCCTGTAGTCATGAGTACGGCTAAGACAACTAACCCGGGATGGAAAATGCAAAATTAGTCTAAAGTGCCAACCGGATTGGTAGTTTTAGACTACTTTGCATTATTTTCCATCCCGGGTGAGTTGTCGTAGCCGTACTCGTGACTACGGTCCCAGAAGCTGAAGATAATTTGATGCAATGGAGGCCTTTCCTGGGAGAATAAGTTAAAAAAACCCTAAGGCCTGGGATTTTTCCTGTTGATTTTCGCTCGCTCTCTCTCTCTCTCTCTCTCTCTCTCTCTCTCTCTCTCTCTCTCTCTCTCTCTCTCTCTCTCTTCATTTGTGCGTTTTTTTAAGGGGGGGGGGGGGGGGGGGGGGGGGCTGTCCTCTGTATCCCCCCTTCAAAATCCTCCTCTCATAGTCTACCAGTTACCACCCTCTCTACGACTTGTTTCCGTTTGTTTTCTTTCTCGCATACGCACCCACATACACACACGCGCACGCAAGCGCAGAGAGAGAGAGAGAGAGAGAGAGAGAGAGAGAGAGAGAGAGAGAGAGAGAGAGAGAGAGAGAGAGAGAGAGAGAGAGAGAGAGAGAGAGAGAGAGAGAGAGAGAGAGAGAGAGAGAGAGAGAGAGAGAGAGAGAGAGAGAGAGAGAGAGAGAGAGAGAGAGAGAGAGAGAGAGAGAGAGAGAGAGAGAGTACATTCAGTTACTGAATGTCATCTGCAAGGAGTTGGGGAAAAAAATAAACAAACCGTCTTTGCAACACGTGCGTACGTCTATGCATATTGACAACTGTAAAAGTATCTCATGTGAGTGCGCGTGTGCGCGCGCGTGTATATGTGCGTGCGTGCGTATGTGTGCGTGCGTGCGTGCGTGCGCGTGCGCGTGTGTTTTTGTAGATATGCCTAATAGGGAAACGTGCGTGCTGTTTGCATCTACGTGCGCATGTATAATTTATTTTGTGCATGCGTACACGCATGCGTGTGCACCGATAGACTGTACAGACGCTCGCTTGCGTGTCACACAGCGAGTTATTAATTCGTGACCTTTAGTATAAAAAAAAAATATTAAAAAAATAAATAAATCAGTGTTCAATAAAATCCTATAACTTGATGTAAATACAAAGAACGCAATTTTTTTTGGGTTATAAAATAATAAAAACGCACTTATTTTTACGATGGAGAAAAATCGAACATAATTTGCGTTGCGTTGACGGGTGATAATTAAACTTATTGATGAGGAGGAAACTAGCTATTTTTTGTAAAAAGAATCGATAACCTTATACTATTTTTTTTTAAAAGCTGAAGGCCTAGTAAGTGGCCTAACGCAGTGTCTTCTGCAAGGCAAGGCAAGGCAAATGCTTTATTTCATACCCACTGAATGGTGAATGGTGTTGACGTGTACAGAGATCTTAACCACTGTAATTAGCGATTGATTATCTTCATATCTTTCGTATTCCCCCATCTTCTTCATGTCTCTTTCATATTCTGAATGTGATTTTTGTTTTCTTCATACATTTTAAAAACAAAAACATTCCGTGTTTTGTGTACACCACATAGTTTGGATTTAATTTGGTCTTAATTAACTTTCTGATGTTGTTGCTGATCTTCTTCTCTGGTTATTCTCATTGTGTCGTACGTTCGTCATAAGGATGGCTAAAGAGGTAAAGGCTCAGTTTTACCAAAGATATTCTAAAAGGGTAAGATGGACTACTTAAGAGCTCGGCGAACCGGGCTGATAGAGTTATCGTTAGTGGCGACACATTCACAGTGCAGGCTATCCAAAAACTCAGACTGGAACTTGAACGGAGAATTCAACTGGCCTATCGACGTGTAAAATGTGTCCTGTTTAAAAGGGACATAACCAGTGTTTCTGTCCTCACTACTCATATAGGGAAAAGAGACCGGTGGGGATGCTTATCTTCCCCTATACAGTCTTTGGTTTTACTCCACTGTGTGTTTAGTGTATTCGTTTTTGTCATGTTTTCTCCTTTTTCCCCCCCATGGTATTTTCCTTCTTGTTATTGTGTCAAGTTAAGTTCTTAGTAGGGATAAAGACTGTATAGGGTAAGATAAGCATCCGGTCTGTTTTCCCTATACATGTATGAGTAGTGAGGACAGAAACACTGGTTATGTCCCTTTTAAACAGGACACATTTTGCACGTCGATAGGCCAGTTGAATTCTCCGTTCAAGTTCCAGTCTGAGTTTTTGGATAGCCTCCACTGTGAAACGTGTACTGTCGCCACTAACGATAACTCTATCAGCCCGGTTCGTCGAGCTCTTTTAGAATATCTTTGGAAGGGATAAGCCAGTACATCACGCACTATGAATTCCAAACATGTGGCATAAGACATACTTAAAATTTATAAACAAATTGCATGCTCTTGATCTTTATTAGGTCAATAAATTAGTCTTCAATGAGTGAGTCACATAGAGCGGTTGGAAAGGAAAAGAAAGAAACGAAAGAAACATGACGAGAAAAATAGAATTAGGTCTAACGTGAGAAGCCCGTGCTGCTGCGGGTGCGTTACAGTAAAGTATGATGTGTGAAGGTAAAAATAAAATCCATATAGGCCTATATATAAACACTGAAAGGACACATGGGAGGCCGCAAGCCATAGATGTCCTCTAATAACCTGACCTGACCTGACCTGAAAGGCACCAGCAGGCCAACTTACAGACTTAGTGATGCAACTTAACGGCTGTTTTAGAATGGTGAAACAAAATCTGTTTTATAAAATTTGATAATGTTAAAAAAGAAAGAAAAAAAGGCTGGATTTATCTTTTTTTTCTTCTTATATTTGTGTTGGTTTTCTTATGTATGTTTCACAAAGGATTTCAAATGTTCCTGTCTTCATTTCCTCCAATAATGTTTAAATCAGATGTTTAGTTTTGTACTTACCAGCCGCCATTCAAAAATTCATGTTTAGTACGTTGGCACAGTATAAGCTTCAAGCTTGTTGTTGTTCTTCTTCTTCTTAGCCATGCGTGGCCACAATCAACACTTTGATTATTTTGCCACGGAACCGGGGAGGTTCTATACCACTTTTGCCGGAAGAAAGGCTCAAGGCCTGAGAAGAAATAGTGTACCAGAAGAGGGGATAGATAAAAGAGAACCATAAGCCTAGCCACCTGTTGATCTGCTGGGTTGTTGGAAGAAGGGGTAGTGGGGACGGGGCGGAGGGGAGGAGGAGGAGAAAAACCGAGGGGGGAGGGGGGGGGGGGGACGGGATGGGAGGGGGGATAGTATTGTAGCTTGTTAGTCCGATGACCCCAGAGTGGGGCCATCAGGAGCAGGAGGTTGTCCACTGAGGTGTTGCCAGACTCTGGTCACAAAGCTCTCTGGGGTTCTGGCTCAACTGCTGCTGGTGGCAGGACGTTCCACTCCCTGATGGTACGTGGGAAAAAGGAACTTTGTCTGTACTGTGTGCGACACTGGGGAACAAGGAATTGTTGTGAGTGTCCTCTTCTTTGTCGCTCTGGCTGTGGTTCAAGCTTGGTTTTGTTGATGCTCACCATGTCATTCTGTATTTTATGCATCATGGTGAGCCTTGCAACCTGCCGGCGTTGCTGCAGGGGATTCCAGCCAAGCCTCTGTACCATATCGGTGACGCTGGCTGTCCTCCGATATTGATTCGAGACGAACCTCGCAGCTCTTCGTTGAATCTGCTCCACTCTGTCGATGTTTTTTTTCTCTGAGTGGAGGTCACAGAATCCGAGACCAGCAGTCTAATGGGAGCGAATCTATGTTAGGCCGTCAGGAGGCAACCAACTGAGGAGACACTGCACTTCTGCTGAATCACTTCGGTGGAGTTCAGTGGAGCCTTTTCAGGACACCACCTACTAAGCCACCACCTACTGACGACGCTATTCTCTTAGTCGCGGAGCCAGCGTGAGTGAGGTCCTCCTCCGAGGGCGCCACAACGACCGTCCACCGACAGCTCCCCAGAACACACTGATCCCCATGACTTTGACCCGAACGCACCAAGGCATAGATTGGATTGGAAACCGAAACTGAGGTCACCATGAGAGCAGGGCATGCAAAGCCACAGAATTTGAGACATTTTTTTTAATTTTATGATTGATGGAAAATGAGGCCGATGATAACGATGATGATGATGCTATGGAGTTCCGTATCGGTCTGAGACTGCATGGCAGGGCTGTATTCTACGCTTCCTTTCAAAATGATATCCAGGCGTTAACCAGGCCCGAGAACTACAGACACCTGCAGTGTTGGTCTTGCAATTAGAGCAACACTCTCAGAATCGCATCCGTTAAGCGGATGAAACTCGTCTGTGTGGTTTCAGTCTTCCCATTGAGCCCATAGCCCCTCACTCTGGGTAGGAGTCGGTCTAGGACCGAAAAAACCCTCGCCTCTGATGTTTGGTATTTTTTTTATAATTTTTTTTAGCATGTTTACTTTGTTTGTCTGTTAAGTTAACAGCGTCGCTCAAAATGTTCTTAACACAGTTTTGACTAATATTTCGGGCTTTAACCCTTTCACCGCCAACCATATTTCAACCAAAAATGTTCATTAAATTTACCTGGATAGAGAACAAAATCCATCTGCAGTATTGTGGATTCTTCTGTGATATATATAAAAAATAAGGTCTGTCCTTACTTCCCAAAACTAAGACAATAGGGTCTTTGGATAATAGACCCCAATTTGATGCCTTTTAGTAACATAGGTGTTAAATCACTGTGGTGCTAAAATGCGACTTTGGCGGTGAAAGGGTTCAAACATCATGCGAGATAAAGAGCTCAGCCCGATTCATTTGCATTTGATAGCAAGTCTCTTCTTGTCAAGTTTACCGTATTGTGGCTGCTATTTCCATCCCTAGCGTGCAAATAATAACGTATTTTCTGTTGAAAAAAAAACAAAAAACAACAACTTAATAATCAGTATAAGGTTACAACAAATAACACTAATTTTATAAATTAAAAAAAACAATAAAAAAACAACCCAACAACACCACCCCCAAAAAGTGGGGGGTGGGGGGGGGGGGGGGGGGGGGGGGGGAGGGGGGGGGAAGATTAACAATTATTCACATACTGTTCAGAATAATCGAGAAAAACGGTTGAGAATGTTACCGATCTCACGTTTAGTTAAATGGAGAAAAAAAAAGAGAGGACAAAAAAAGTGACATTTGACCTCTGTCGTTCGTTCGGTGATACCGAACGGTCTGATGATACAACTGAAGACTGCAATCCGAGCAACCGGAGCTTCGAATAGTGCTTACAACCCTTCTGTCTCTGGTTGTTTGGTTTCAGCAGTCTAGAAAGGCTGTGAAGACTTAATTTGAGAGAAAAAAACTAAAGGTGTGCTATACCTAGGGGGACAAAAACAAAAACACCGACAAGAAGAAAGAGAAGAAGAAGAAGAAGAAGAAGAAGAAGAAGAAGAAGAAGAAGAAGAAGAAGAAGAAGAAGAAGAAGAAGAAGAAGAAGAACAAGAAGAACAAGAACGAAGAAGAAGTGAAGACAAGAGAAGAGAGAGAGAGAGAGAGGTGAGGAGAAGAAGAGAAAGGAGAGGGAGAGAGAGAGAGAGAGAAGAGAAGAGAGAGAAAAACGAACGAACGAACGAAATGTTATTTATTCAGGGTAATGAGATAAGCTAATTTAATTACAGCTCTTTTTCAAGAAGAAAAAAGACAGAAAGAGATCATTCTCTATTCCAGCCCTGAGAGAGAGAGAGACGGCATACTGGAGAGAGAGAGAGAGAGAGAGAGAGAGAAGAAGAAGAGAGAGAAGAGAGAGAAGAAGAGAGAGAGAGAAAGAGAGAGAGAGAAGAAGAGAGAGATGAAAGTCTGTTTAACGAAGAAGAAGAACAGGCACATAATTATGGGAATTTGTATCAATAAATATAGTGGGACGATCCTGGAGGTATTGCAATAGCAGGAAAGTCCCGATGTGGTTTTTTTTAATAATCAAGATGAGAGAGAGAGAGAGAGAGAGAGAGAGAGAGAGAGAGAGAGAGAGAGAGAGAGAGAGAGAGAGAGAGAGAGAGAGAGAGAGAGAGAGAGAGAGAGAGAGAGAGAGATCATTATTATGTATTCCAACTTTGTCCGTTGTAATATTTCTTTGAACTGAGAACACCACTATACGCTCTGCTTGTTGCTGCTTCAGTTATTTTGTATGTGTGATCTTTTGTTATTGGACAATAAAAATGAGTAAACCAGGGAGAGATCATGAACTTTTAATGTGAGACCCCCGGTCTATTCACGTAAAACGTGTACACAAAACACAAGCAACACAATAACGATTACACTGAAACCATTTTGCAATATAAATTGTAGTAGGCCTAATTATGCACAAATAATATCACCCCCCTCCCCCACCCCTAACGTGTGCTAAGTGCATGAGCACACAGGACCTCGGTTTATTGTCTCATCCGAAAGACTCCACGTTCAGACCGCAAGGCCTAGTGCAAAGTGAGAGAAAAAATCCCATGTACCTAGGTTCGAACTCGGGTGTACTTGACACGAAGCGAACGCGCTACCACTGTGCCACTCTCCATATATTATGGACACCCTGCATGAGTACTTTCCTTCCCATTCTACCTGATAGCGAATGTTGGCTAAGTTGTAGTTTAAACATTCCCATCAACTTTTGCATTGGAAATCGTCATTGAGAAGCCATTGTTTTGGGAAAGGGACAGGGTTAGGATCAGCCTAGGGAGATTGTTATAAAACTGAAAGAACCAAACTTCTTCTTCTTCTTCTTTTTCTTCTTCGATCGCTCAGACAATTTCCTGTCAATTATGAGCGCAGATACGTCATGCTGCGGTTTTGCGCCTAACTCAGACATAGTTGGGCCCAGCAAGTCCGACTTCGGCTGGAGGAAATCTTTTTGAAAGTGTGTCGTGAAAAAAGGCAGGAGAATGGACCGGTTAGGCAGAAATATAGTAGATGACAGCAAGCAAAGGGAAAAGGCAGAGTCAAGAGAGAGTGACAGATGAGAGAGAGTTACAAGCACATAACTTCCAGAAGGTGGGGGAACTATTTATTTAAAAGGCCCCATGGTATCCCTACGGGGGGAGAACCAAACTGATCATCGAGAGTCGTAAACGTAAGGAACTGTCTAAACTACACTTTTGCTCTAATATTTACCTAGCTGGCCCTTTGGATCGGATGCTGTGACTTCCAATAACAACATTTGGATCTAAAGAGATCAGTAGATAACCTATGACCTATAAAGATGACCATCACAATGATAACTGATGTGAACGGTAGCTCGGAACAACTCCACCCAGTGCACAATAATGTATCAATCTACCAAGCATGCATCTTCGCCAGACTGAACAAGTCACAATATCTTCCGTGGAATAACGCGGACAACTTAGTAAGCCAGGAAGTGGAAGCCCGCGCCGCCATGTTTAAAGACCTCGCGCTGGCTTTCTCCTTTCTGATTGGCTGGCCGGCCAACGTGATCAACATGGCGGTGTTTTACAAACAAGGACTTCGGGATCGTGTCAATGTCATTCTTTTTACGTTGGCCGTTTTCGACGACCTGTTTTTAACGTCAGCTTCGTGCCTTCACGCCGAGAATATCTATCTTTATCTCACCGCTCAGCCCGTCGTCACTCCACTGAACGAAGTCATGGCTAACAATAACCTAGTTTTCTTTCTGGGTTCCGGGTTCGTTTCGTGCGTGCTTTCAGCCGCCATTGCTTGCGAGAGGTGTTACTGCGTGTTGAGACCGTTGAAATACCAAACCCTCCTGAGAACTAGGACAATGCTTTTATTGATCGCTGCCCTCTGTGTTAGCGTGTTCAGTTTGTTTTATGTCGTGACCTACCGATACAGAATCGGTTGCGTAGTCGACCCCGTGAACGGTGACGTTTCTGTCAGAATCACCGGCGGCGAATTTTATCGATCTCACAAAGAGCTGATCGATTATTTAGACAGCGTGTTGTTCGGGGCGGGTTTCCCCGGAGGCATGAACGCTATAATGCTAACCGCGACAATCGTCACAACGGTGAAACTTCGCCAGGTTGTCACGTGGCGGAATGTAACAACATCTTCTTCATCATCATCATCATCATCGGTCCTGTCTTCCCGGGAAGTTGGTTTGACCAAAATGTTGGTGGGGAACTCCGCGTTTTTCTTGTGCTGTACCTTCCCCGCTTGTCTGTTCCGCGTGGCCTGTCTCTTCGTGCCAGAGATGAACGTGGGGCGCCGCCATCACAACTTCTACCTGTCCATGCTGTGGGTCTCGGAGGGAGTCAGCTTCTTCAACTTCGCCTTCAATTTCTGCGTCTACTACCGCATGGGCACCAGGTACCGGGAGACCTTCTGGGCGTTGTTTCGCTGCTGTATAAGGAAGAAGGACACGCAGACGGATGGCTGTGAGTCGTGATTCACGTGAAATAGGGGAAGACGGGGTAAAAAGCGCATGGGCGGGTAAGAAGCCCACCCCAATTATCTCATGAAATAAAGAAAATTTCAGTCAAATTTGCCCATGAGACGAACGCTAGACATTAACGCTCGTCTCATGGGCAAAATGAGACTGAAATTTGCTTCATTTCATGAGATATTTGGGGTGGGCTTCTTACCCGCCTATGTGCTTTTTACCCCGTCTTCCCCTACTTCCGCCTTGACTCTAAAAAATATTGCTACTATTTTCGCTCATGTTCTCAAGTAGACCAAGTAGACCCAAATACACGAATCAAATAAAACGTCTGATACAGAATGTACAGCTGTGTTATCAGCTTTGTTTACAGGGGACTAACAAAAGATACTGAACATAACTGGAAGGATTTTGATCAGATTCACTGTAGACAGAAGCATTTCACGAGAATCATGCCTCACAATGATGTCACAATCGGATCGCATTGGGATCGAATCGTATGCAGTGTTGCGGCACTTACAATGTGAGTGTGAGTGCGCGCACACGCGCGCATGTGTGTGTGTGTGTGTGTGTGTGTGTGTGTGTGTGTGTGTGTGTGTGTGTGTGTGTGTGTGTGTGTGCGTGTGCGTGCGTGTGTGTGTGTGCCTGCGTGTGTGTGTATGTGTATGTGCGTGCGGGTGTGTGCGTGCATGTGTGAGTGTGTGTGTGTGTGTGCGCGCGCGCTTGCGCGCATGTGTGTGCGCGTGCGTGCGGGTGTGTACTTGGTATTTGGTATATTCTAGTCACAGAGACTTACTTATCTCTGTGAAATTTGGGCTGCTCTCCCCCGGAGAGGGCGTCGCCGCAAGTGCAGCGCCTACCCAATTTTATTTATTTTAAAAAAATTGAGGGGCGGGGGCACAGGGTGAGGAGGAGGTGTGGGCACACTTGGAAAACCTAGCTATCAATTTGATGCCGACTTTCAGCTGCCGTGGGATTTTTACGTTGGTAATGTGCACGGGTCAGACTAGCTTTAAGTCCCCATCTGAAGGACTGGACGTTCAGTTCGATTTTCCTGTCAAACTAGAAAGAAAAGGGCGAGACCGGGATTCGAACCCGGGTCACTCACGCTGCAGTCACGCATTGCATTTTGGCAGGCGAACGTCTTAGCCACTCTGCCACCTTTCTCCCTTGTATGTATGTACGTGCGCGAGAGCAACCTGCAATAAGCCTAAAGATTGCCGTCCAAAGAGACAAGGGAGTGTAGATGAGGAATGATGAGGAAACACTGCCAGTCACAGACAATGATTGATCTCATCTTCCCCCCACCCCCCACCCCCCTCCCGTTCTCTCCTTTCCACTTTCCCGATTTCGTTCACGTAAACATGAACATGTTGACCGATATTCCCTGCCCACAGCTGTTTCGGGAGGAACATTTAGTTCATCTATATTTTCGGAAGTTTTTTTTTTCTTTTCTAGCCAACTTTAGTTTACCATAAGTAGGCCTACCTTCTCGTAAATAAATAACAGTCAAGAATATGTTGAAAAGAGTATGTGACTAAATTAATTATATTCCGTGGAAATTGCTAGATTTTTCACTCAGGGGCAATTGTATTTATGTTTGCGATTCAAAGTGAATTATTTAAGAACATTTTCTACTAAATATTATGTTTCATGATATTGCTCAGCATTTTTTTTTTTTACAATTAATCTGATGGAAGATATAATACTATGTAGAACATACAGTCAAAATGAAAGAGTGATAACCCTGGTGCATTTTTGGTCAAGATTTCTAGATTCAGTCTGTTAACTAAACAGCTTGACTTTGTGTGCGACGGAACGGCTGTCTGCCTAGTTTATTCTTATCTATCCATCTAGATCTGGGTTATCCCTTTTTGAGGATGAACTTACTTGGGTCTGTATTGTTGTGGCAGGTACTTTCACTTTGCTAGGCGAATAGGTGCCATACATAACTTTGGTAAAAGGGAGTAGCCTAGGAAGAAAGATAAAATAGGACAAACTAATTGCTTTTAAATTTCTGATTGTTGATAATGGTACTGGTACATTGACACATCTAAAATGCACTCCGACAGTTTTAACACACAAAAATTGTGTTTTTTAAACAAAATTACGCCTTTTGTGTTCGTAAATTAACCTGTCATTATGACTTATCTCAAGCGCCTATTGTTTGACAATGTGGCGTCGCCTCTGTCGCTCAACACTGACAATGATTCTTTCCACTATAACGTCAGATCTAAAAATAAATATCCATTAAACTGTTTTAAAAATATATTGTGATAACTATAATAACAACACAATTTAAAATAATTATACAAAAATACTTACTGGTTGAATTAATTACATATGTTTTAGTTCACAAGCAAAGCTTGCAGCCTTGCGTCACAGTAGGCTAGGAATTAAACATAGGTGCCTGATAGCGTACGCTTTTTATGTACTATCTCAGTTTTAAAGTGAATTTGCCAGTGTTTGCCATTTAAAATGTTAACACGTTTTAATCGCTAACATAAATTAACATTGTGTCAAGTCAAAGTCAAAGTCAAAGTCAAAAATACTTTATTATCACGTTAGGTGAAATTACAGTGTGGTCTCGTACAAGCACAATACAATTAAAGAAACCCATTTGCATGCATGAAAATGGAAACAAAACTAAGGAAAAATGAATGACAAATCATGCTCCAGAAAAAGCAAAAACAAAACAAAAATTGAACACAGGGTCGATACAAGCGACTATCAAAACATCAAGAACTGCCCTCTTTCCCACCATTTCTATTATCGCATTCATTTGTTCACCCCCCACCCTACCCCCAAAACCCCACCCTCTCCAAGTCACCCCGAGCTTTCACATATTTTGGGTCCCTTCCCGTTCCCAACAGTTCATGCGCCTC
Organism: Phymorhynchus buccinoides; assembly: GCA_017654935.2. NCBI lineage: Eukaryota > Metazoa > Mollusca > Gastropoda > Neogastropoda > Raphitomidae > Phymorhynchus > Phymorhynchus buccinoides. The sequence goes on from CM065686.1 coordinate 40,312,439, forward strand.
CTCCCCTTCTCTCTCTCTCTCTCTCTCTCTCTCTCTCTCTCGTCTCTCTCTCTCTCTCTCTCTCTCTCTCTCTCTCTCTCTCTCTCTCTCTCTCTCTCTCTCTCTCTCTCTCTCTCACACACACACACACACACACACACACACACACACACACACACACACACACACACACACACACATATATGCATATCTATGTCTGTGTGTGTATGTGTGCGCGTGAGAGAGAGAGAGAGAGAGAGAGAGAGAGAGAGAGAGAGAGAGAGAGAGAGAGAGAGAGAGAGAGAGAGAGAGAGAGAGAGAGAGAGAGAGTTAAAAAGTTAAACAGTTTATTCATTCCTAATACGAATTAACACGTGCACACGTATATGTATATAAGGTTCACAAATAAAGACATTGGACACAGAAAAGCTTTATCAAAGCAAACTATATATATATATATATATACGTTTATATCATACTATAAAGAAGGAAAGCGCATCAGTCTACCTGATCCAGGCACACCTCTCTACATTCCTCCTCACCGGGAGTATGTTGGTGTTTACTACGATTTCTATGACCTCCCTTATTGAATCCTTCACTGGATCCACCAACATGGCATCCCATCTCTTCTACTCTCTTCGAGGGATTGTAATTTTAGGACATTATTATTTTTGTTATTTTACATAAGATTTTTACAATTTCTGTTGAATTAAGTGCTGGTTTGCTTTTATTGTGGACTTTCAATCTGGTGCTAAGAGGACAACCTTTCTCTTGTAGAAAGTCTTCTAGCTCAGCTTGAACATTCACTGTGGACAACTTTGCAGGCCGACATGCAGACTGAAGAGTCATTCACGAAGACGAAACAGCTGTCTTTGCATAGGCATTGTCTATCTCCCCCATTGGGAGAAAAAGTAAATCAGCATATTCTTTTCTTTTATTCTTTTCAGAACACAGAACAAATCGTAAAGTTAAAATTAAAGTTATTGAGTTTCTTTCTTAGGTTCACAAACTGATACATTGGACACACAAAGATTTATTAAAGCAAACTATATATATAAGAGGAAAGTTTAATGGTGTGTTTGTTTTTTCTTCTTCAACTCTTGTACGTTTTTTTATATATATATATATATGAAGTTTTGTGTAATGTTGTTTATTTATTTATTTGCTATATATATATATATATATATATATATATATATATAGTTTGCTTTGATAAAGCTTTTCTGTGTCCAATGTCTTTATTTGTGAACCTCAGAATATATATATATATATACCTCAGATTTAGAGAAGAGAAGATAGAGAAGAAAGGCAGTGGATGGAAGAGAAAGAGGGGGAGAGGGGGGAAAGAAAGAAGAGGAACAATAACTAAAGAAGGGGGAGAGAGAGAGAGACATAGACAAGGAGAGAGAGAGAGAGGAGAGAGAGAGAGAGACAGACAGACAGACAGACAGACAGACAGAGAGAGATATTCTTAAAAGGTTAGTCAGTTTATTAATTACTAAATTATTAATACAAATTTATGCATGCACATGCACATGCAGTGTGTGTGTGTGTTGGGGGGTGTAAGCTTTTATGTAAGTTAATATATCTGATCTCTCTCTCTCTCTCTCTCTCTCTCTCCGACTACTCTCTCTCTCTCTCTCTCACACACGCACACACTCTCTGACGGGGGGGGGGGGGGGGGGGCGGGGGGGGGGGGGGGGCGGGGGGGGGGGGGGGGCCGGGGGAGGGGGGGGCTGGGGGCTGGGGGGGGGATTACATACATAAATAAATCATTCTATATCTCTCCGTCTCTATCTTTGTCTGCATCTGTCTCTCTCTCTCTCTCTCTCTCTCTCTCTCTCCTCTCTCTCTGTCTCTCTCTCTCACACACACACACACACACACACACACACACACACACAAAGGGGCGAAGGCCTACATAAATAAATAATTCTATCTATCTCCGTCTCTATCTTTGCATCTCTGTCTGTCTGAGAGAGAGAGAGAGAGAGAGAGAGAGAGAGAAGAGAGAGAGAGAGAGAGAGAGAGAGAGAGAGAGAGAGAGAGTGAGAGAGAGAGAGAGATAGTGTGTGTGTGTGTGTGTGTGTGTCGAATCTACATGTTTTCTGGCAACAATTAGTTCAGAGCATATCGGCGATATCTTTTGCATGGTCTGACCGTCGCCATCGTGAATAGAGTATAGTTTGTGTATTCGCGATTACCGACGGTCTGACAGCTCTTGGTGAGTTTGTCGTCTGCTAGATCTAGACTAATTTAAATTTAATTGATGTAAACCTTAGGCCTCAACTTATTTCTCCAGAAATCTTTGCTACGCTTTGCGAAACATACACAGGTGATTGTCACTGTTATTGTACACAGAATGGCTAAACAAAAATGCATATAATCTTTTATTTTCCCATAAGTTTTAGCATGCTTCTCTTTCTTCGGTAGCCACTGTTTATCTTGGTGACAAAGACTGCTGTATTACTACGCCATTGATGTCGATTCAGAACAAACTGCAATGTTTCATAAAGCATGATAGTTAGATAACTTAGAAACAGTGATTTGATGCAATTTTACTTCTTATTTTTTGTGTTGATGAGATGCTTTTTGTAAAGGGCGTGGTTTTTTTCTCCAAGACGTCACTACGCACGCAATCACAGTAAGCCGTACAATATCGAAAGGAGCTAAATGCGCAAAAGAAAATAGTGCTTATTTAATTAGCGATTTACTCTGTTTCCCCCCCTTTTTTTTTCGTTAAAACTTTCTAGGATTGTTAAGTATGCTTACAAAAATTCGAAACAATTGAAATAGCTTGAAAAGCAATTAGTTTACGCCGTAAGCATACCTTCATAGTTTTATTCCTAGGCTAGAGTTAATTACGAGTTCCTTCCCCTTATTCAGTTCACTATATCCTCTCTCTTAGCCTGTCATATTTTGTTCTATCCATCTACATGTTTCTGCCATTCCGTCATTCAGTCAATCAGTCTGTCTGTCTCTGTACTCTCTCTCTCTCTCTCTCTCTCTCTCTCTCTCTCTCTCTCTCTCTCTCTCTCTCTCTCTCTCTCTCTCTCTCTCTCTCTCTCTCTCTCTCTCTCGTTTCCCCTTTCTTCTCATCCCTCCCCCATATGCCATGAAATTAAGAAATTCTATAAACAGTTTATAATTATTCCGATCATCCTTCATAATTGTGTGGGTTTTTGTTTTTACTAAGTACAATCATTTGTGTTTCAATACTTTGTGTATAACATGCTTGTTGCAATGTGAAATGTCTCACTCTCCGTTGATTGGGGTTGTCAATTAAACCTTTTTTTTGTCTTGCCTTTCTTTATCTTCACTACTCTCTCTCTTTATATTATATTTATTTTACCGTTCATCTGTCTTCTGAGTGTCCTCTCTCTCCCCCTCTCTCTCTCCTCTCTCTCTCTCTCTCTCTCTCTCTCTCTCTCTCTCTCTCTCTCTCTCTCTCTCTCTCTCTCTCTTCTCTCTCTCACCTTTCTCTACACACACTCACACACATCACACACACATACACACACACACACACACACACACACACATAATATATATATATATATATATATATTCATGCACACACACACACACACACACACACACACCACACACCACACACACACACACACACACACACGACAGAGAGAGAGAGAGAGAGAGAGAGAGAGAGAGAGAGAGAGAGAGAGAGAGAGAGAGAGAGAGAGAGAGAGAGAGAGAGAGAGAGAGAGAGTCGAGTCCAGCAGATAAACATAGGGCCAGCAGTGCGTGTCCAATGTTGACACTCAGTTTTGATCCGGCCCAGCGAAGCGAGTCATGATAACTGTTCACTTAACTGCTTTTACCTTTGTGCCCTTTCGCCTTGTCTTTTGTTTCTGGCTGGATTCCCTCCCCCACATAGTAAGCTTATGCGTCTCTAAAGCGCTTGCGCGGGCATTGTCTAGCACCACGAAAGGGACATTAAGCCGCTGGGCTAGTTTCTCACAACAGGCTTGTAAAGTAATAAAATAAAAAAATAAAACAATTGTCAATTTTGAGCTATGGATATTTTTGATATTCTCTAACATCGTATAAATTATTTCATATTTATAAAGGACAACTTTAATTTCGTTTCTAAGTGGTCTTATAAGTGTTTTAAAACGAGTAGGTCAATGCATTTTCTTCAGCTGTAGGCTCGACTTTAGACTGTGTTTTCTCAAAGTGGCCGACACTCACCCTACTAACTTTAAATGCTCATAACTTTGGAACGGGGGAAAAAAAGATACAAGGAGGGTTCTTGTATCACTAGAAAAAGAGTTGTCTGCAATTGTCAAATGTATAATTTTCTAAGAAGGGTCAGTTTGACACTTAATGTCCCTTTCGTGGTGTCGCGTAGAAGTCACTGCTAGCCGGTAGGCAAAACACCAGCCTGCAACATCTAACTTAGTATGGGCATGAAACATTGGGGCCAATGGGGGGAAAACAAAAGAAAAGAAAAGTGTAAAACTTATGACTTAGGCCGTGCACACACATAAGCGGATATTCCATGCGGAAACCCGTGCGCAATCCATAAATAAGTGAAACAAAGAAGGGAACAGATTTGCGCACGTGTCCGAATTTCACCTATATGCGTAAATTTTGTATCCTTCTTTCTTCCACTTATTTGGGGTTTTCCGTACGGAACTTACGCGTCTAATGTGAACCCGGCCTAAGGCCGTGTACACACATAAGCGGATATTCCATGCGGAAACCCGTGCGCAATCCACAGATAAGTGAAGGAAAGAAGGGAACAGATTTGCGCACGTGTCCGAATCTAACCTATATGCGTAAACTGTTATCCTTCTTTCTTCCACTGATTTAGGGTTTTCCGTACGGAACTTACGCGTCTAATGTGAACCCGGCCTAATGCTAATGGATTTCGCCACCAATCAAAAACCACGTTCACAGTAGAGACCATTTGTGAAGGTCACTCATTCTCGGTCTATGAGGCATTTCATATCTCAGCCTAGCTAGGGATTAGTTAGCGTTTGGGGGTCATCCATGCCCTAATTCAGTTGTTAAAGACACACTGACGCACCACGAATAAGTCCCTTGGTGTTTTTGTTTCTGGGTAGCTGTGACCCACATACAAATGTCCCCAACTTCAAATTGAGGCTGCTCTTTAAAATGATGTTTCGCTTTCAATTTGGGGACATTTGATGGGAGTCAAACCTGGTCAAAACAAGATTTCTTACCAGCTATACATAAGAGGGAAAACTCGCGAAACCCGTGATTTCGACACGTGAACTGGTGGGTCTTTAATAACAGTAGCCCCGTCAGTCCCTGTCCAGTGGCTATTATCGGACACGACTGACCAACAGACAATACGATACCACGACCTCTGTACTGAATGCCCACAACAATAAAAAATAATGTTTAGTAAGCTTACCCGTTTCTTCCATAGCTCTTTAACAACCTGGCCCGGTAGTCATGAATGCGTCTTGGACATTCAAAACGGGGATTAGTAATGTAGCTAAGCCTAAGCAGAAAATCGTTCTGGGAGTTTGTGTAATTGGTAAAGGTGCAGATCAACACACACACCCCTTCGATTTCTCGGCTCTCACCGCATTTTCAGATGTGCTTTTCTTAGCAAATATTAAGCAGTATTTTATTAACTTTTTTTTTTTATAGCTAATTATCTTTGTTGAATAATTAATCGCAGTCTTAATATGTAGCGCACTAATCACACACAACAGCCGCGGAGCGTTGGTCACAGTCTTCGTTTAGTTCTTTGCGTTCTTTCCGTCTTGCCTTTAATAATCTTCTACTATTATTGAATGCATATTTTTTTTTTTGGCCAGAGGCCGAGGTATTGCGATCGGTTTGTATGTCTGTGTATCGATTATCTTAAAAACTACTGTTTACTTTTGATTAAAATTGGCAGAGGGGTAGACAGCTTGAAAAGGAAGCTTCCTTTCGTTAATCAACACCGTGCTGACCTTGACCTTGAAGTTTGACCTTGAAAACCGAAATTTCCTTCTTTGGGCTATGTAATTTCCCCCCAGCTTTATTTCGTGAACTAGTGAACAGAATCGCTTCAAATTTTGTGTGGTGGTGTACCATGGTGCAAGGAAGTTTGTATAAAAGTTCAGCTGTATCTCGTGAACTACTGAACAGAATCGCTTCAAATTTTGGGCTATGTATTTTATGCGTTCTGTAAGGGTGGAAAGTGGTGTGTTTATTGGGGGGTGGAGAGGACATGGTGCAAGGAAGTTTGTATAAAAGTTCAGCTGTATCTCGTGAACTACTGAACAGAATCACTTCAAATTTTAGGCTATGCGTTTTATGCGTTCTGTAAGGGTGGAAAGTGGTGTGTTTATTGGGGGGTAGGGAGGGAGGACATAACTCTGGCCGGGTTTGCATTGTCACAATGCGTTGCTGCCGCTTGTTTTAATTCTGTAAATAAAAGGATGAAAATCAACGTTAAATAATTATAGCAAACGCTAGAGGTTGAAGTGCTCAATCTGCAATAAGAAAGACAATACTGTTGGTCAAATTCGCACTCGTGACTACAGGACCTGGTCTACAAGGAAGGGACCGTGGAGCCAGTTGAGTGCATCGGGGTTTTATTTATTAAAAGACCCACCAGATCACGTGTCAAAATCACGGGTTTCACGCGTTTTTCCCTCTTACAGCTGGTCAGAAATCTTGTTTCGACCAGGGTTGACTCCCATACGAATGCCCCCAAATTGAAAACGAAACCATCATTTTAAAGAGCAGCCTCAATTTGAAGTTGGGGGCTTTTGTATGCGAGTCGCAGCTACCCAGAAAAAACAACAAACCCAAGGGACTTAATCGTGGTGGGTCAATGTGTCTTTAAATGGAAGCCCACGGATTGTATTGTCTCCCTTTGACCGTTAACGGTGGTTTGGGAGGTCAGTCCATTTTTATCCAGGCCCTGTACTCTCTCAATCGTTGGTTTAACGTCTAATTAGGCGTAACCTCTTATAGACAGTGAAGGCCCTGCAGTCATGAGTACACCTTTATTAGACAGTCAACACTGGTAATAATATGTACATTAGGCTAAACAGCCAGTCAGTTTGGGAGTTTAGTCTATTTTACATTTTAATTAAAACAAATATTGCTTACTACCCGTGTTTACTGTCTAAAATGCACTCATCATTACACGCCCAGGTGTATATGCGAGTTAAAGGGGTGGGGGTGGAGGGAGGGAAGGAAGAGAGAGAGAGAGAGAGAGAGAGAGAGAGAGAGAGAGAGAGAGAGAGAGAGAGAGAGAGAGAGAGAGAGAGAGAGAGAGAGCAAACAAAAAAAGGAAATAGGGAAAATAGAGGAGTAAGTATAAATATAGTAAGGTTTGCATTTAAAGCAAAGTAAAACGTAATATTACTTTTGAGATTCTCATGACTACATTTCAGTTGCGTACATTGATAGTCCTTGACAAAGTACTATATATACATGGTCATCTTGAACACGATTTGAAGTCTTTGTATCACAAAAAATGATATCACAAGAAGCAGATAAGTGCTGAAACTACAAAGGATTTTCCCAGGTGGGTTTGTGTTCTATTATGATGTGGTTGGTGGTATTGTAATCCTCTATGAAGTTTAGGAATCTGTTTCTCCATGTGACTGTTTTCCAACAAGGATTTAGTTAAACCCCTTCTGCATGGCTTAAATCATCTTTTGTTCTACTTTCAAATGTGGTACTTTTGTGTATGTCACCCCAGTCATCTTTACATTATTACAGTAATTATCTCACACACACACACACACACACACACACACACACACACACACACACACACACACACACACACGCACACACATATACACCCACACACACCCACACAAACAACACACACACACAGCACACACGCACGCACACACACACACACACACACATGCATATGCCCCCACACCCACACCCACCCACACATACATGCACACACACACACACACACACACACACACACACACACACACACACACACACACACACACACACCCCACCCCCCACACACACCACACCACACACACACACACACACACCCACACCCACACCCACACCCACACACCCACAACACACCCACATACATACATACATACATACATACATACACACACACACACACACACACACACACACATGCATGAAACCATATTTCATTTCACATTCCTTTAATGCATACATTTCTAGTCACTTTCTAGGAGGGCTTTAATTAACGTATTGCGTCACCGATCCTAACATAAAAAACAACAACCACCTATTAAACCCAAGAGTAGTGGGATGATGTTGAACTACTTATCCCAAGAATCGAGATTTCTATATCCAGATGTTTTCCAACAAGGCTGTGATCTATAAGTATATGCAGCAAACTTAAAGGACGGTGCTTACACAGCAGTTTTGTGCTGTCCGGTTCAGTCATCATTATATTTTACAGTGATCGTCACAGTCAATTAACAGTTAAGAGGACCCGTTTTGTGTCTTACTAACTTTTTTGATTCCTTGGAACCGTCTTGCATAGATATATCTAGATGGTCAACCAAATTATTCCACTTAATATGGACATTCTTGGGCTGCTCATCCTTGTGTTATTCAAAGTTATTTTCTTGTGTCATGTTACTAAAAAAAACCTGTAGACTTAAAAATAATATTCTTTAGGTATTATGTATTATGTATTAGGTATTTTATAGTCACAGAAGCGTCTCTGTGAAATTCGGGTTGATCCCACCTGGAGAACGCGTCGCAGCCAGAGGCGCGCCAACCCAATTTTTTTTTAGTTTTTGCATGCGATTTTTTGTGTGACTGATGAGGGGGGGGGGGGGGGGGGGGGGACATTTTGACCAAATGACAACTTTTTCGTTGCCACTGGGTTTAACGTATGCTAAGTGCATGGGCACACGGGACCTCGGTTTATCGTCTCATCCGAAAGACTCCACGTTCAGACCGTAAGGCCTAGTGCAAAGTGAGAGGAAAAATCCCCTGTACCCAGGTTCGAACTCGGGTTTACTTGACACGAGGCGAACGCGCTACCATTGTGCCACTCTACACTGATTGCAACTTCACTTCATTGATTAGAAGGGAAAGAATGTTTTAAACATAATATAGTTCATCCCTTGTCCATGCTAAGCAGTTTACAGATATTTTGGCAGTGTTGTGGCTGATCAGCAATGTTGATCTTTACACTCAATCATCGTCGCGTCACACACAGTCAAGATCTATTTCCGTGTAAACTTACTTTCTGATTCATGTAATATACAGATTCCTTTTAAAAATACTTTCAAATAACGGGTTAAGTTAAACCACGGTTGCCGTTACGTTCTAATTTCATTTCAATACGTTGAGAGCTTTGTGGTGGTCCTTTCAAATTGTTTGAAAACAAGTGTAAAACTACGTTTGCAGTGCGTTATTTTTTTTTTAAAGGGGCACCCTGACGGATGAGTTTTTTGCAAGAAACACGTCGAGATCACCAGGAAAACACCCTTTACAGAGATCGCAACACTCACTTTGCTCGGGTTTCCCAGAAATAAAACCGTCAACTCGGCGATTCCTCCTTGGCGGAGGTGCTGGAAGTCAAATTATTTCTTTAATGGCCGCTTGAGTTTAGACCAAATCGCTGGCACGAAAGTTTCACAATACAAGCCTTTTTATTTTTTTATTTTTTTTTAAAATGTTATACAGTTTACCTAAAGGAGTTTCGCTCACGTACAACAAAGAAAATAGCTCGAATTTATTTTTTTTTACTGCACTACAACAAAGAAAAAGCTTCAACCACAATGAGTGACCTCCACCCATCCCATCCAAAATGGCTTCTCTCTCCAGCATCTCCGCCAAGGAGGAATCGCCGTTTTGACGGTTTGATTTCTAGGAAACCAGAGCAAAGTGAGTGTTCCGATCCTTGAAAAGGCTGTCTTTCTTGTGATCTCGACGTGTTTCTTGCAAAAAAACTCATCCATCAGGGTCCACCTTTATTAATAAGTTAAGGGCTGGTGGTGGTTTGGCAGTTCTGGGGCTGCTCATCCCAATTGTCGTTGCAGTCGTTGTCCCCGTCACACAGCCAGGACCTGCCAATGCACAGGTGGGTGCCGGGGCACTTCACCTCGCCTTCTGGGCACTCGTACAGATCTGTGGGCCACACACAGGAGAGAACGAAAACAAAGTAGCAAGCACATCCAAATCCAAATCCAAATCCAAATCCACTTTAGTATCTCATAACAGAAACAGTGGGCACTCGTACAGATCTGTGGGTCACACACAGGAGAACAAAAACAAAGTAGCAAGCACATCCAAATCCTTTGTTTTTAGAATGTTCGATAGAAATAAATCCAATCAACCCATTCCAAATAAATAAAACAAACACACATGCATATATTATCTATCCTGTCTTGTATTATTCAGATATCCGTGTGATACTTTGATTCAGCTTCCGTCACATATTTCAGTCTGTGTAAGTAAGCTTACCATTGATAGAGGGCTTTGTGTAAGCGTTCTTGTTGCCCTATCTCGTTACTACTTTGATTCAGCTTCCGTCACATTTTGTCTGTGTAAGTAAGCTTACCATTGACAGAGGGCTTTGTGTAAGCGTTATCGTTGCCATATCTCGTTACTGTATTGACTTATGACACTAGAAAAGAAAATAATGCTATTTAAGCCGAATCAAACACAATAGAAGCATACTGACCACACCCAGCTTCATCCGTGTTGTCCAGGCAGTCATTATCGCCATCACACCGGTACTCTAACGGAACACAATGGTTGTTGTTGCAGTGGACTTGGTGTAGGCCAGAGCAGTCTGTGGCTGTATAACAAAACGAATAAAATAATGAGTATATCAACCCCCATCACACATGCAGGCCTACTCTAACGGCTACTAGGCCAGTGCAGTCTGTTGCTGTATAGCAAAACGAATAAATTATGAGTATATCAATCTCCATCACATCTGTACTCTAACGGCCAGTAAGCCAGTGCAGTCTGTGGCTGTATAATAAAGCGAATAAATAATGAGTATATCAATCTCCATCACACCTGTACTCTAACGGAACACATTGGTTGTTGTTGCAGTGGACCTGGTGTAGGCCAGTGCAGTCTGTGGCTGTATGCAAAAATGCAAATAAATAATGAGTATTATAATATAATATATCCATCTCCATCACATCTGTACTCTGTTGCAATGGGTCTGAGGCAGGCCTAAACCAGTACAGCCTCTAACGTTAGCCTATACAGGGATGTGTGGTAACAACAGATAAGTAACTGTTTCATGGTTTAGGTGTTTATTGTCCACACACAAACAACTATCGTCACACTCACAACGCGGGTAGCCTACTCCAATGGAACATAGTCATCGTTTATGGATCCAATATTCAAACTCTGCTTTCTTTTGTATATTATTATTAACGCCTTAGTGTTCCTCTCTTCTTCTTCTTCTTCTTCTTCTTCTTTTTCTTCTTCTTCTTCTTCTTTTTCTTTCTTCTTCTTCTTCTTCTTCTTCTTCTGCTTCCAAGTTACAAGGAATGGAACACACTCCCTCCACGTCTCCGCCTGAAGACTTCATTATCGTCATTCAAAAGTGAAATTGGGTTAATTTTTGATACGACTAAGCTTAAATGACCTACTCGCAGCTGCATTTTCAAAAATGAAATGCGTGATTATGGATGCATGCTGCGTATGTACGTGTGTCGTACAGGATGTGCGTGCAGACGTGTGCGAGTGTGTCTGCATGTGTATATATAGGGTACGCGCGCGTGTGTGTGTATGCACTGTTCATGTGTGTATCGAGAGAGTTTCAGTGAGAGAGAGAGAGAGAGAGAGAGAGAGAGAAGAGAGAGAGAGAGACATGGCTATTTGCATGAATTGAAGTTGTTGTTTTTGTTGTTTTGTTGTTGCTCGTTACGTTTTATTTTTAAATGGGCGGATTTGTAAAAAAAAAGGCCTTCATGTGCCTAAATCTTTACCCATTAAAAAGAATGGGCCAATAAGTCAGAAAGATAGTAGATGACAGAAAGCAAAAAGAAAAGGCAGAGTCAAAAAAAGGCAGAGTCAAAGAGAGTGGCAGATTAGAGGAAGTTACAAGCCCATAACTTCCAGAAGGTGGGGGAACTATTTTTACGAAAGCCCCCCCGGTATCCCCACGGGGAGTTCTTCTTTGATTTCCTGTTGTCGTTGTTGTTGAGGGGGTAGGCCTATCTGCTGTAACAGGCTTATACGGCCCTCGTACGGTACTCCAAAAACAAGATAAGAAATAGAGCTTTAAAAAAAAAAATCTTTAAAGGTGGACACTGACGGATGAGTTTTTGCAAGAAACACATCGAGATCACCATGAAAACACCATTTACAGAGATATATACCGCAACACTCACTTTGCTCTGGTTTCCTAGAAATCAAACCGTCAAATCGGCGATTCATCCTTGGCGGAGGTGCTGGAAGTCAAATTATTTCACTGAAAGAGAAGGCGTGTGGCGTCTCTTTTGTAATGGCGGCCTGAGTTTAGACCAATTTGTTTGCACATTTTCGCAATGCAAGCCTTTTTATTTTATTTTTTTTATTTTTTTTATTCAGTTTATCTAAATGAGTTTCGCTCACAACAAAGGAAATAGCTTTTTTTTTTTTTTACTGCACTACAAAAAAGAAAAAGCTTCAACCACAATGGGTTTGGCCTCCACCCACCCCATCCAAAATGGCTTCTCTTTCTCTCCGGCATCTCCGCCAAGGAGGAATCGCCGTTTTGACGGTTTGATTTCTAGGAAACCAGAGCAAAGCGAGTGTTCCGATCCTTGAAAAGGCTGTCTTTCTGGTGTTCTCGACGTGTTCCTTGCAAAACCTCATCCGTCAGGGTCCACCTTTAAGTGAAAACCAACAGCACGATATGCCAGTTATGCAGACCAAAAAAAGTTAGGAAGATAGTCGGAGACAGAAAGACAGACAGAGAAAAGGACTGGCAGACTCACAGACAGACACACAGATTGCCAAACGCAGGGGGCATACTGATGCCGATACTGACCACAGCCCACTTCGTCCTCGTTGTTTCCGCAGTCGTTCTCCGTGTCGCACAGCCACAGTTGCTGAATGCACTGCCCGTTGGAGCACTCGAACTCCAGGTCCCCGCAGGCGGCTGGATAAACAGATAAGACCAGAAGACAGATGCCAGACCCGTTTACCCCCTACACAAGTCTTGAGTAGTCTGGATAGCTGAAATGAGTAGTTTTGGCTCAAAATGTGTAGTTTTTATTCATTACACCATCAAACAATGTTCACTGAAAATGAGTAATTAGAGCATTGTTTTCAATTTTGAAGAGTAGTAGAGGTCCACATTGAGTAGAATACTACTCGAAAGAGTAGAGTAAACAGGTCTGAGATACATTCACACATTTTATTCATCCAGGCTTTCTGCCCCTGCCCCTTGTCAGAAGGGGATGGGAGTTGAAACAACAACAAAAAACACACAAAAAAGGAAAAACGACAATGACAGCAAATTTCATCAGTGTGAATGACAAAATTATAAAGCGAACATACGCATAAACGACAATCACAACAAAACCTCCGAAATAGAGACGAACACTTTAGGCAGAAACCTGAAAGACAGATACGCACGCACGCACGTAGACATACATACATACATAGGCTTACATATGTCACGGGGAAATTTTGAATCCGGGAAAATTCCGAATTTTCCCAAGGCTGGGAAGATTCCGAATTTTCCCGGAAAGATTCCGATTTTTCCCAAGCAAGTAGCTGCATGCCATGCATACATACACGCGCGCACACACACACACACGCATGCACGTACGCACGCACGCACGCACGCACACACATACCCACACACCACACACACACACACACACATACACGCACACACACTTGCGAGCAAGCAGCATGGTAACGAAACTCAGTCTCTGTCTTCCCATGTCCTGCCCGCCTGCCTGGAGAGATGTCATGAAACAGTGTGTTTTGCTGGAGCTATCTTTTTGCTTAGATGGTAACTAAACTGTTTGCCAATTCCTGTCAGGTACAGCTATTATTTTCTTAACTATTAACCCTTTCACCGCCAAAGTCGCATTTTAGCACCAGTGATTTAATACCTATGTCACTAAAAGGCATCAAATTGGGGTCTATTATGCAAAGACCCTATTGTCTTAGTTTGGGGAAGTAAGGATATACCTTATTTTATATATTTCACAGAAGAATCCCCAATACTGCAGATGGATTTTGTTCTCTACCCAGGTAAATTTAATGGGATTATTTGGCTGAAATATGGTTGACGGTGAAAGGGTTAATATCCGTTCTTTTGTCTTTCAGGTTTATGATTTCGTTTTAAGACCTACTTAATTATTTCTGCTCTTTGCTTAGCATATTTTACCCCTTCAGATTAAACGTATTCACATACAAAACGCAGGCAAACGCATTGGCACAGCAACAACAAACAAACAAACAAACTGCTCAAACGTAAAATTCTCAGCATTGCGAGTGTCAGTACAAGAAAGACGTGATATTTTTAATATATGAATTTTTTTTTGATTCAAAATTAAAAAAATGATGATAAATATTTAACCATTGTTATAACATTTATAAATTTAACCCTTTCACCGCCAGCCATATTTCAGTCAAACATTTCCATTAAATTTACCTGGGTAGAGAACAAAATCCATCTGCAGTATTGGGGATTCTTCTGTGACATATATAAAATAAGGTCTATCCTTACTTCCCAAAACTAAGACAATAGGGTCTTTGGATAATAGACCCCAATTTGATGCCTTTTAGTGACATAGGTGTTGAATCACTGTGGTGCTAAAATGCGACTTTGGCGGTGAAAGGGTTAAAGAAACAAAGGTTAAACAAGTTAGAAGATAACTCCTGTAGTTGGGGCACAAAAAAAGAATAGGGGCGGGAGCTAAGGAAAAACTGAAAGCAAAAGAGACAAAGACAAAGACAAGATGATCGTGTTAGAGAGAGAATGTCAGTCATTTTTTAAGCTTACCTCTTTTTCTGGAAAACTTGTGCTTTTTATATTTCCCCTCTACAGAGACTGCGACTACAAACAGACCGAGGAGGCAGAAGCAAGAGATCTTCATGGTGGTGGATCGAGTTGGAATATGTTTACGTACACAGCAGCTTTGATTAAATCCTGAATCTAGTCCAGTCTGATCTTGACGATCAGTGGTCATTCGTGTCATTCACTGATCTGACCACACGGGCTGGCTTATCTCGTTCATTTCAATTCCATTGCTTGCATAAAACGTTCTGGAAAAAGAGAATGGTGATTATTATGAATGAGAATGATAAAACGTATAGGGCAAGTTTTATTCATTCCGAGCCCTGTTATTGAAGGCGATCAAGAAAGCCGTCGAACAGATAGCCATTAGGCTTAACTTAACAATCAAGCCTCATAATCATTTACAAAGGTAGAATAATTTATTACAGGTCCCGTTTTTTGACCACCTCCATTTTCAGTTCGAACTTCGAAGTTAGCAAACCTCTGAGGGCTATCGCATATATAACCCCCAGAGAGTTATGATGATCAGTGTCAGAAAACAGAAATTGCTCATTAGAGCGAAAGCGAGCGCCACAAAACGTCATGCCTTAGGAAATGCTGGCCAGGACTATACGTGACAGTTGCTGAGTGAAAACCTTATCTATGTCGTTTATGGCTTTTAAAAATTAAAAAAACACCCCCAAAAACCAACCCCCTGACTACCTACTTAACCTCCTCCAAGGAGGTTTTGAAATCACGCAGGAAGAGGTTGACTGGTTTGGTTCATAATTCTGTCAGTGAGCCATTTCAATGAACACAGTGGCTACGGGTACGCCGTTGTTGCAACACTCAGACCATGTTCAGGGATAGTAACTCTTCCTAGTCGAAGTTTTCGTCAACAAATGCATTTTCTTATTTCGTATATTTAACGCATCTTGGTAAGGAACAGGGTTAGGAACATGTCAGAGTTAATGTTAATAGTTTTTGAAGACATTTGCGCACAATTTATGTGTCACGTGATTGAGCGCCGTACCCGTAGCCTGGAGAATGTGAGATACGGGCCCGTACCCCGAGCCAATGAAACAAAATTATGAATAGGGCCTATAGTACAGTAGGCCTATGTGACGAGCGTTTGTAAGAAGTTCGAATATTTTCCATGAATAAATGGGAGAGTAATAAAGCTTGGGACTAATCTGAGTTGTTCTCCAGCCAAGTTACTTTTTTACTACACGTATAAACATTAAAATCCCCCGTGGGGATACCGGGGGGGGTCTTTCGTACAAATAGTTCCCCCACCTTCTGGAAGCTATGTGCTTGTAACATCCTCTAATATGTCACTCTAATTGACTCTGCCTCTTCCCTTTGCTTACTGTCATCTGCTATCTTTCTATCTCACTGGTCCATTCTCCAGCGTTTTTTTCTAGAAATTCTTACAAAGTCGGACATGCTGGGCCTATTTATTAGTTAGGCGCATAACGGCAGCATGACGCATCTACGCTCATATAACAGGAATCTGTCTGAGCGAACGAAGAAGAAGAAGAAGAATAAACATTAAAATGTATTTCATGGAGGATTAAGAATGTTTAGGTTTCAATCACGGCTTTCATTTAGACACGTCCAGAGTAAGTGGATGCGAGGGGTGTCTGTTTTATTTTATTTGTCGTCACAAAAATTCAAGGCTCAAACTTTGTGTATTTTTGGTACTAATATTAATTAATTACCTCATATTAATACTAACATATTTTGCCTTTTTCTTACTCTTCCTCTCTTCCTTCTGTTCCCGTCCCTGCGACTGTCCATGCCTTATCTAACCGCTGAATGTGAAGTCAGTCTGGGCCTGTATTCACGTTGAGATAGCATGAGACTTAGCATGATGCTAACTTAGAAGCTCTTCCAATGTCCTGGATTTAATAGGACTTTTGGAAGAGCTTCTAAGTTAGCATGATGCTAAGTCTCATGCTATCTCAACATGAATACAGGCCCTGTAGTCTCATTGGTTGAACCTGATTTTGGCCTGATATCTAAACAACCTTGGGTTTTGCTGGTTACCTACATTTGCTTCTTATTTTAACTTGTCATGAATGTTCATCTGATCTGAATGTAGTTTATGTTGATCTTTGCCAATAGACGATTTTCGTGAGAGAGAGAAAAAAAACTAGGGGAGAGTACTTCGCGAAAATTAGAGTTGATTACCTCGACTTACTCGGTCAAAACCATAGCAACCATGGTAGCATGCAAATTGTGACGTAACAAATATAAATGACATCAATTTTAGAACGACGCACGGTGTTATAAGTGATGTAAGTCTACTCAAACACACGAGACGAGCGCTGGGGATATACCTGATGCTAGAGTAACTTCCCCTGTTTGACCGATTGAATTAGGCAAGATCACTCACACACACCATGGAATTACTCCCCTTAATTATTTCCGAACAATTCCTATTGACTGCAGTGGATAAAATCCCGTTTATGCGATTAGGCCTAACTGAAGATCGGATTTGATACTCTCTCTCTCTCTCTCTCTCTCTCTCTCTCTCTCTCTCTCTCTCTCTCTCTCTCTCTCTCTCTCTCCCCCCTCTATCTCTCAAAATGCACACCACCCTGCCCCCTTTTTTCTCTCTCCTAACATGTTTATCATGCCGAGAAATGCAGCCAATTAATTGTATTTACTAATATCAAACGCGCACGTGAATGCAATTACGCCACAATCGATTGGCATCATAAAAAATACACCAAGCAAACAACAAAACAAACTCTTTCAATGTTATGTTTTATTTTCAGTCATACCACAGTAGCATTCTGTTAGTCACACACTAGTGTATTTAAACGCATAATGCATATTTGCATTCATGTATAGTGCATGCACTCTTATAGACAGGTACACAATTGTATTATTAACGCGCGCGTTGTGTGTATGTGCGTGCGTGTGTGTGTGTGCGTGTGTGTGTGCGTGCGCGCGCGTGTGCACTCATATGCGTGCTTAAACATGTGAATATGCGTTCTGACTATGCCAGTCTCTCAAAATAACTTTACTGACTGCGTGTCATGTACCAAATACACCTCCCCCCTCTCCCTCCCTCTCTCTCCCTATCTTCAAAAACCCCAGTGACAACTACCAATAACCATGTGTTCAGATAAAAAAAAAGAAAAAAAAAAGTTGCTAAGCTACAAGTAGAAGTGAATCATTATTTTGTTTCCCAGAGTCAGTTTGCCATCGTCAACGTCATTGCAGGTAGAAACAGGTGAAGTCATCAAGTCAGTAAGTAGACTCATTTCCTATGGGGGAGGAGGGGGGGGGGGGGCTCCCCGAGGGGTGAGGATGAAGGGCAAGCACTCCTTGGGAGTGCAGAAGGGAGTGTGCACCGTCCTCAGTTGATCGTGGTGGTACTCCTCCGGGAGGTCGACTCTGTACTTCTGAAGGATCTGAATTTGTACACGCACGCAAGCAAGTACACGCACATACACACACACACGCACGCACGCACGCACGCACGCACGCGCACGCACACGCACGCACACGCACACACGCACGCACGCACACGCACACACACACACACACACACACACACACACACACACACACACACACACACACACACAATCTTTCAAAATATGTCTGTTCACGTTAACAATAATAATTATTAACAAAATATCACTATTTCCCCATGGCACCACAGTGAGTTGTAAGTCACATTACGGTCTCTGTACACGTTAACAAACAATATTCACAGAATATCACTATTTCCCCATGGCAACACGGTAAGTTGTAAGTCACATTTATGAGTGGCCTAACACTGTGTTGACATGGGGAAATAGAGATATTTTGTGAATACTGTTAACGTGTACAGCAACACTCGGTTATAAGAAAATCGAAGGAAATATTTATTTGTTTTCTTTTTCTGAGTTTTCTTACATCCGAAACTCGGATATAAGAAAACATTTTGAAGTTGTTTTCTTATAACCGAGTTGAACGGGAAAAAGGGGGGGAAATAAAGAAAAAAGAGGAAAAAAAAGAAAAGAAAGACAAATAGAAACATAAAACGAAGA
The DNA here is from genome assembly GCA_017654935.2 of Phymorhynchus buccinoides. Classification (NCBI taxonomy): domain Eukaryota; kingdom Metazoa; phylum Mollusca; class Gastropoda; order Neogastropoda; family Raphitomidae; genus Phymorhynchus; species Phymorhynchus buccinoides. Next base: position 40,331,405 of record CM065686.1, read on the forward strand.
GAAAATCCTTTAACCTAATGAGAGACTTAGTGCGATTTTTCTCACGCCAGAGGGCATGACGCTCGTGTGGGGCTAATCCTCTCTATATTATTAGTTGGGGATAAAGAAAGAGAGAGAGACAGTGAGTGGTCCTACCATCACTCTCTCTCTCTCACTACGCCCAAGTAAGAAAATCGCGTGATAAGCCCCTAGTGCATTGACTGCCCTCTGGCGTGAAAAATATCGCCATAGGTTGACCATTTGGTGCATGAAAAAAGGGGGAAAATGCAAAAGAAAGAAGAAAAAGAAAGAACAGAACGGAAAATTAAAAACAAAAATGAAGGCAGAAGTGGTGGTGAGTTGCATGATGAGCGAGCAAGATAGCTGAGAGCAGATGAATGATTGGGTGTGGTGTGAGAGTAACATATTTGCTTAAATGTAAATTTCTGTTTCACGGTTATAATTGATATTTTAATTTGGATGTAGGCTATTTAACTTATTTTACACGGTGGAAGACAATGTTCCATGTGCGTTTGTACAATGCCAATGGACAATAAAGAAACTTGTGACTTATGACTAATGTTTTACGTCATCAAATCAAAATACAGCAATACTCGGTTATAAGAAAATCGAAGGGATATGATTTTTTTTGCTTCTTATATCCGAGTTTTCTTATATCCGAAAATCGGATATAAGAAAAAACATTTGAAGGGTTTTTTTCTATGACAAAACATACACTTGCAAGTGCAAGTGTATGTGGTACAAGTATTTTTGAATGTGAGCTTAGGTCTGAATGAAGGGTTGGATGTGGAGATAGGAGAGCATGTGAATCTATGTAGATCATAGTATGTGTCTTGTGTGCAGAATTGTGTTTGTGTGTATGTGTGCATACATAGATACGCCTACCAATACCACCAAGAAAATAATTATATCCCCCCCTCCCCCCCGTTCACGTTCTTTTCAAGCTCTTTTAAGGTCCATTTTTTTCTGGGGGCACCAACCAACCTTGATGACAGCGGCGGCCATTTCCTGGAAGAAGAACGTCCTCAGGCCCGGACAGCCGTGGTGGGTGAAGCCGAAGGGCATGAAGGCCAGCTGGGGGATCTTGTCCGCCCTGTCCCCCAGCCACCTCTCGGGCAGGTAGAAGGCGGCGTGGTCAAACCACACGGGGTTCATGGCCGTCCGCCGACTGTTCACCTCGATGGGCGTCTACGTCAGAGACAGCGATAGACTTTGGCCGTGCACACACACAGGGCTCCCAATCGTCCCGCAAAACAAGGGGTCCCAGGGACTCCTTCACTTACAATATAGAGGCTAGGTTAGGTTAGGTTAGGTTAGGTACATTATAGTCACAGAGGCGTCTCTGTGAAATTCGGGTTGCTCCCACCTGGAGAGCGCGTCGCAGCCAGAGGCGCGCCACCCATGTTTTATATTTTTTGTTGCATGCGATTTTTGTGTGACTGATGAGGAAGGAAGGGAGAGGGGTAAATTTTGACCAAATGACAACTTTTTTGCTGCCACTGGGTTTAACGTGTGCTAAGTGCATGAGCACACGTGACCTCGGTTTATCGTCTTATCCAAAAGAGGGTCATAGAGGCGGGATAGAGGGTCCCAATGCCATTGCGAATGCTAAAAAGCCTTTTTTTTTAGTGCATCCCTGAGATCCCCTGCACATTCTTTTAGAGAGTCCTTTAGAATTGTAGTCCTTCATAGACCACCAAATGGGGGTGCCTGGGAGCCCTGACACATAAGCGGATATTCCATGCGGAAACCCGTGCGCCATCCATAAATAAGTGAAACAAAGAAAGAAGGGAAAAGATGTGCGCACGTGTCCGAATTTCCCCCTATATTATGCGTAAACTTTAATCCTTCTTTCTGCCACTTATCTTAGGGTTTTCCGTACTGTACATACGCGTCTAATGTGAACCCGGCCTTTTGATTTAACCCTTTTACCGCCAGCCATCTTTGAACCAAAAATTTCCGTAAAATGTATTTGGTTAGAGAAAAGATTTCATCTGCAAAATTGTGGGATTTCTCTGTGACACATTTAGAATAATGGTCAATCGTTACTGCCCAAATTTAAAAACACAATATTATTGAATAATAGACCCTGATTCAAGAGTTTTAATGACACGAGTGTTAAAGCGTTGTGGTGCAAAAATGCAACATTGCCGGTGAAAAGGTTAAAAAAAAAAAAAAATAGTAATAACAACGACAACAAAATAAAACGAAAGCTCAGCATATAATTATGCGGATTAACACACACACCCCTTCCATTTTCTCGTTGTTTTCCGTTTTTGTTTTTTTGTTTTTCAGTCTTGTCTTTTTTACTGCTGATTGAGCACACAAACCACCTTCGTTTTCTATATTTCAAGTTAATTTTCGTCCTTTTAAACAATTAAAACTCTATGTATTTGCTAATAATAGAATATAAAGGCGCGACTAAAAAAACAAAAACATGCAAAAAAACCAACAACCACGCAATTAACCAAGACATTGAGGGTTGGGGGGGGGGGGGAGGGGGTGTTGGATTTGCATCTTAGCCAAAAGCTCAACAACAATAGACATTGTCAAAAATATAGGCTAAGGAAAGAGGAGACATTGGTCAAAACCAAATGCTAAACAATAATCGACATTGATTTTTTTAAAAAGACAAATACAAAGGCTCAACTATAGTAAAAACAACAACTGGTAAAACAAAACAACACTGAACGACAAGAGAATAGCAGAAAGAAGATGGTGCGGTAGTCGTCGATAAACAACCTGCCCTTAGGGACACGTTCCTCTGGTGCGGTAGTCTTCGATAAACAGTGGGCCGATCCTGGAGGTACTGCAATAACAGGTCAAGCCTTGCCGACTTTTCGCCGTTGTCTAAACATCAGATTGATACCGATGGCAAGCGACAATGATGTAGAAAATAAAGGCTCACACCCAGATCATGTTCAGGACAACAAAACCATCTTCCTGACTTTTCCTTTTGACTGACAGTATGGCAAGGTTGTATTTTAGACGCCCCCTCACGTTTACAACCGTCAATCTGAAAGTCTGCCTCTTTCGGTGTTCTGTAAATAATCCTAGGCTGGTCCTAACCATATGCCTATTGGTACAATATGTACTTTTACAATGACAGTCAGTATGAGGGAAAGAGTGCTTGTGCATTAGTTCAGTAAGAGACGTAAGACTTGTCTTGGTGAAGAGAGAGAGAGAAAGAGAGAGAGAGAGAGAGAGAGAGAGAGAGAGAGAGAGAGAGAGAGAGAGAGAGAGAGAGAGAGAGAGAGAGAGAGAGAGAGAGAGAGAGAGAGAGAGAGAGAGAGAGAGAGAGAGAGATTGAAACTACGATACAGATTTTAGGCATAGCCTATTCTTCCAATCTGTTCTTGAGAGAGAGGGGGGAGAGAGAGAGAGAGAGAGAGGGGGGAGGCAGAGAGAGAGAGAGGGGGGGGGGGAGAGAGAGAGAGAGAGAGAGAGAGAGAGAGAGAGAGAGAGAGAGAGAGAGAGAGAGAGAGAGAGAGAGAGAGAGAGATTGAAACTGAAACTAAGATAAAGATTCTTCCAATCTGACCTTGAGAGAGAGAGAGAGAGAGAGAGAGAGAGAGAGAGAGAGAGAGAGAGAGAGAGAGAGAGAGAGAGAGAGAGAGAGAGAGAGAGAGAGAGAGAGAGAGAGAGAGAGAGAGAGAGAGAGAGAAAGAGAGAGAGAGAGACTGAAACTATGATAAAGATTTTAGGTAGAGCCTATTCTTCTAATCTGTCCTTGAAAGAGAGGGAGGGAAGGAGAGAGAGAGAGAGAGAGAGAGAGAGAGAGAGAGAGAGAGAGAGAGAGAGAGAGAGAGAGAGAGAGAGAGAGAGAGAGAGGAACAAAATGACATATAGAAAGAAAGAGAGACCAGACAGGCACAGACTCTGCTCACCCCAGCAGGAACGAGGTAGTTGCTGAGGACGATGTTGTTGGACAAAACGATCTGCCCTCCTGAGGACATGGGGAAATTCAGTCTGTAGAACACAATGGTGACAATTAATGAATCATTAAAGATCCACACGATTGACTCATTGATGTAGACCCCTAAATAGGGCAGTTTATTTTTAAGTTATCGGCCTTGAGTGTTGATGACGATGATGACGATGATGGTGGTAATGATATTGAAAGCGATGACAATGACGATGATGATGATGACATTTTAACAGACCCTACCTGAGCGATTCATTGATGCAGGCCCCCAAGTAGGGCAGTTTGACCAAGGAGTCTGCGTGGATGTCCCCCTGTGGCCCCAGGTTGAGCGCGATGTCCTGGGCCAGTCTCTCTTGCTTGTCCTCGTTAGTGGCTAGAGCGGCCAGCAGCAACAGCAAGGCGCTGAATGACTGCATACAGACCCAGAGAGACAGGACATACATACAGACAGACAGACAGACAGACAGACAGACACACACACACACACACACACACACACACATACACACACACACACACACACACACACACACACACGCACACACACACACACACACACACACACACACACACACACACACACACACACACACACACACACACACACACACACACACACACACACACACACACACACACACACACACACACACACACACACACACACACAAGATGTGTATAAAAATACACCAAGAAACACTTTCATGCATGTATTATGCTCGTCTGTCGTTTCCAACTATGGCAGCCAGATTATAACTGCGGGGGGCAGCTAATGAAGATGTCCTGACTAGGGTACACCCCCACCCCCAAGGTCAAAAGTACTTGAGGATAGCTGCTGGCGTTGAGGAAGATTCCCAAAAAGCCAAACAATCCCTTTAGCTGCAGCACCAAAAGTTAGTGCACAATCCCTCTAGTTTGAGACATCATCTTCCACAAGAGACTAAAGGTGTACCAAGGTTTCCCATTACTGTAATGATACATACACCAAGGTTATAAAGTTAACGTTCGTTAACACGGAGATAGTTTTACACACATGCGCCCGAATATTAGACGCTCCAAATTTGAATTCATCTACGAACAGGCGCATATTAAAATGTGCCACAACGAACACGTACACTCGAGAGCACACGCACACACACACACAACACACATCACACAACACACACATATACACGCACACGCACACGCACACGCACGCACACACACACATACACACACACACACAATCAATCAAGCACGCATGATAGACTAAACAAAAAAAAACCCCAGAGAAAATATAGGCCTGCTGTTGTTGTGCGCATGAATGGTAAAGCGTTCTTCAGTAAATTAAAGAAAGGTAACTCTCTCTGTAATCAACTCCCTTCACCAAAGTTATTTACGTTCTTCAGTAAGATGTTTGAACAGACAATATAATGAGCAAGCATGTTGCTTAGTTATCCCCTCATGTATACGACCTTCAATGTCAAAGTCCGTTTCTTTCATAAAACAAATAAATCCAACATTCTACCCCTTTCCTCCAAAAGGCAGAATGTTGCTTCTCAGCAAAAAAAAATTCAAAGCGAAAATTTGAGAGGTGGGAGTGGCTAACTACTCTTCAAGTACACGATAGCCTGAACGGTGGACTCACGGCCTCCGATCTGGTGGTCATGAGGGCGTGCAGGATGTCGGAGATGTCCTCCTCTGCCAGGTCCTCGTCGTCCATGAGGGTGAGGAGCATACTGAGGTCCTCAGGGACCAGCGTCTCCGCTCCCTTCTCCTTCAGCGCCTTCGTCGTCACCTCACGCTTCTGACGCCTTTCCCAACTGCACAGGAATTAAAATGACCACGAAAAGGAGCTACTGTATAATTATGGAGAGCTGACGAAAATGAGCAACTGTAAAGGGCCAGCCACACGTCGGCTGGAATCGTGCGAACTTTGCGATACGATTCGATCAAGTGATCTCAAAGCGCGAATCACATTTGTGCTTCGAGACCGCGTGATCAAATCGCATCGTACAGTCGTGCGATTTTAGTGGAAGTGTGGCTGGCCCTTTAAACGGAGAACTAAAAAACAAGGAACTACTATGAAGGGATGACTGATGAACGTGAACCACAATAATACGGAGACCCGATGAAAATGAACCACCACTTGGAGAGCTGATAAAATTAATTGTTGTAAATGGAGAACTGGTGAAAATGAACCACTTGGAGAGCTGATAACTATCGTAAATGGACAACTGATGACCATGAACCACTTGGAGAGCTGATAAAATTAACTGTTGTAAATGGACAACTGATGACCATGAACCACTTGGAGAGCTGATAAAACTAACTGTCGTAAATGGACAACTGATGAACATGAACCACTTGGAGAGCTGATAAAACTAACTGTCGTAAATGGACAACTGATGACCATGAACCACTTGGAGAGCTGATAAAACTAACTGTCGTAAATGGACAACTGATGACCATGAACCACTTGGAGAGCTGATAAAACTAACTGTCGTAAATGGACAACTGATGACCATGAACCACTTGGAGAGCTGATAAAACTAACTGTCGTAAATGGACAACTGATGACCATGAACCACTTGGAGAGCTGATAAAACTAACTGTCGTAAATGGAGAACTGATGAACATGAACCACTTGGAGAGCTGATAAAACTAACTATCGTAAATGGAGAACTGATGAACATGAACCACTTGGAGAGCTGATAAAACTAACTGTCGTAAATGGAGAACTGATGAAACTGGTGGTTGTGGGATAGACTGACACACAGACAGACAGACAGACAGACAGACAGACAGACAGACAGACAGACAGACAGGGAGAATCAGAGAGAAACCGACAGAGAACTAACGTCTGAACGTAAGATCTACACCCGCGTAATCTTTTGGCGAAGGGGTCCTTGAACAGGGTGTAGAACACCCGGGTGCCGGTCAGTATTTCTCCAAGACACCGGATGACCGAGCGGTAGCTGTCCACTAGCCTCTGCCGCTGACCATCGGCGAAGTAATGGTCACCCAGCAGGCCTATCCTCTGGTTGAAACACAGCTGGCCAGAGTCTGCAATTGATTAGGTCGAAGCAAAGCCGAATTTTCACACTTAAAACGCACCCCACAGATTTCATTTTTGTTAACATTTTAGGGAATATTTCGACTGTTTTAATTAAAAGAGCATAAACTTTGACCATGTGTATTTTAAGACAAGTGTAGAGACGAACACACAATTAGGCCTATAATTGCACGTACATGCATGCAGGTGTATTGATACAGACATGACATGCTTACATACACAGACACAAACATCTGAATACAAATACATACACATAGCAAATTGTCTTTTGTAAAAAACGCAACTGACCAAAATCTCAAAGATTTCAATCACATACATACAAAACACGTGTGCATGCCCGCGCTTACACACACGTGCACGCACGCGTGCTTGCATATATACTCGCACACCCATACCCACATTCACACACTGTGACACACACCATACCGCACCACACACTCCATCCCACTCCCACACCGTATCACACACAAATAACACAACTACAAACTCTCTCTCTCTCTCTCTCTCTCTCTCTCTCTCTCTCTCTCTCTCTCTCTCTCTCTCTCTCTGTATCTATCTACGTTTCTCTCACTGTTTATGTGCCTTTAAGCAGAACTATAACATGTCTTAAATCTGGAACATTCCATGCTTCCCGCCTTCTCTCCCTACCTCTCTCTCTCTCTCTCTCTCTCTCTCTCTCTCTCTCTCTCTCTCTCTCTCGCTCTCTCAACGTGCAGCTACTGACTTTCAATGGCATAGCGGTGGCACAGGGACTGCAGGCCTCGAGGGGAGTGCAAGCAGTTGGCCAGCTGTCGGACCAGGTCGTTGGCTATCGCCTCCTGGCACTTCATGTACAGTGCCAGAGTGCTGCCAGACCCCAGGTGTCTGCCCACCCCGTTACGAAGCTTCTGAGGCCTGGCTCCCGCACTGTCGCAGACCAAAGGCACATAAACAATGCAGTGACAAGTTTTGATCTTCAGGTACAATGCCAGAGTGGTGCCAGCCAGACCCCAGGTGTCTGCCCTCCCCGTTACGAAGCTTCTGAGGCCTGGCTCCCGCACTGCCACAGACCAAGGAAAAAGAAACGATAGTAAAAAAAACCACCACCTTTTGAACGTTAAAGGTGGTAGATTTGGACAAAGACACTGTAATGGGAATACAACAGTCAACTGGAGAGTTACGGCGAGCCGGGCTGATAGGGTTATCGTTAGTGATCCCATTAACAATGGCGGCTCTATCCAAAGACTGAAAATTTAATCGAGGCAAATTTGAGTGCTTGGGCAAACCTTTTTCTGTTTTACTGAAGACAAAGAAAGTTAAGGAATCTGTAAATAAAATATTATGGATGAAACAGTAACAACCAGTGTTAGATTACTGCTAATGTTCATGGTTCAAGGGGGGCATAATCAGGGTTTCTGTCCTCACTAGTCATTTAGGGGGAAATGGCTGCATGTCTGTCTTATTCCCATTACAGTGTCTTTGATTTGGATCATTGGGGTGAAATGAAATAATGGGGCATCACAGTTAGCAGTTCAGGAGCCATCGTGACAAACATCGTCACAAACACTCCAGAGGTCAAAAGGTACGGGGACGGGAACATTTAGTGTCCCCCCCCCCCCTCTCCACACACACACACACACACACACACACACACACACACACACACTACACACACAACACGCACGCACGCACTCACCCGTTCCAGTCTCTACTGATTTGTTTGTTCTTCTTAATTATCTACACTTTAGTACACCGTACGCAATTGTGACCATTTAAGAATAGAGCCATCACAAAATATGGTGTCCTTTGTGGGAATATTATACTTTCTGTCTTGCCTATCTAACGATTTCTAACCGTGTTGTTGTTGGTGTCCTCCCGTCTCATCAGTCACATAAATATTGCATGCAACCCCCCAAAAAAAAACCAATGGCTGCGACGCGCTCAACAGGTGGGAGCAACCCGAATTTCACAGAGACGCCTCTGTGACTATAAAGTACCAAATGTCTTACAAGACAGAGACGATAGCATAGAAGCGCTAGGATAGACATTTCTTTCATTACATAATGAACAACTCAATAAACAGTGGCCATCTCTTCCACGCTGGCTGCAGGAAAAGGGGAACGGTGCTAACCAACTAATTATGATGCTATCAAGTCACTTACCAAAAGTGGTATCCACCCCCCCCCCTACATTTCTCGGTTAATTGTATTTTTCCGTTTTTGCCTTTCTTACCATACCCTAACCCTAACCCTAGCTGTATTTTAGGAACATTTTTAGCTAATAACCTTTTTGGAATACTAACCCTAGCCCTAACCCTAGCCCTAACCCTAACCCTACCCCCCACCCTATAAGACGGAAAAACGCAACGAACCACAACTGTGACAAATCGCGGTGTACTGCAGTACATAGTGGGGGGTAGGGTTAGGCTTAGGGCTAGGGTTAGGGCTAGGGTTAGTATTCCAAAAAGGTTATTAGCTACAAATGTTCCTAAAATACACCTTTATGTATGGTAAGAAAGGCAAAAACGGAACAATACAATTAACCGAGAAATGCAGGGGGGGGGGGGGGGGGCACATATTTACCTTTACCAAAACATGTTCCATTCATAAACACACAGAGATCAAGAATGGGTTCAAACGAATGAGAAACCACACATGTAGATGAGTTAAACGTATTTTATTCAGGCTTATTTTGATAAAAAAAAAAAACACGTTTGATACAACATGTGGCTCAGACATGCCATAGAGTAGCATTTGGTAGTGTTGGGAGGTAGGATGGGGGTGAAAATACAATCTAGATAAAATGTGCATCTGTTGAATCAACCTTAATCAATGCCTGTGTGGCTGGGAATTGAATGTTTTTTTAAAATACATTGTCCATTTCATGAATTGGGCAAACACATTTTGCCAATTTCATGAAATAGGCAATTTGACGGATTGGGCGTAACACATGTAAGCCCAAAGAACACAATTACTCACTCTAGCCAAAGCAAAGCCACGTCCTTCACAGGCTGCTTCAGCTGCTCCAGAGACGTGAGGGGTCTGGGGGTGGGCAAAGACGAAGAGGAAGACATCATGGAAGGGATGCCGGAGAGTCCTCCTCCTCCTCCTCCTTGGCCGCTGTGGTGCAGCAGCTCTTTGTCGCAGGCGTCGACGGCGTGCTGGATGTCCGCCAGGTGCTCGATGAACACGACCCACTGGGAGCCCAGTCTCACCCTCATGATGGGCCCGTAGGTGGCCTGGAGACGACTCAGCATGCCGCCCATGTCCTCCGTCGTTTCGTTGGCTTGTAGGTTGTTATGGGTGGGTGGGTGGGGGGTGGGAAGAGAAAAGAAAGACAAGGAAATGTCTTTCACTGACAGCATAGAGGGTCCTAGGGGCGGGATAGAGGGTCCCAGTGGCATTATGAATGCCAAAAAGATTTTTTTCTAGTGCAGCCATGGGACCCCCTACACATTCTTTTAGAGGGTTCTTTAGAATGTTAGTACTTCGTAGACCCCAAAATTGGGGTCCCTGGGAGCCCTGGCAAGTATTAGAAACCACGCAATGATTACACTGGGCCTTTGTATGGATGCCTGACTGTCGGTTCCGACCATCACAGCCAGATAGTAGAAGAGGCAGCTACTATTGGGCTAGAAATTATTCATAGTGGAAAAGCTTTTCTCTTATATTCCAACTCTCTCGGCCAAACATGGGTGCAACTACACAAAATGAAAAACAACAACATGAAAGGCCGGGGTCATTATTATGTCCCCCTGCAGCTGAAGAAAACAAAAAATATGAAAGCATTTTACCTTGCTTTTCCCACAATTTATGCAAATGCTTATTTGAAAGTGTTTCAAAAATACACCAGACACACAAAGATCTTGTTTGACACATTAAAAAAAAGGAAATTCTTTTTCTGGTAAAATTCAAAAACAGGAAATCCTGGTATAACAGGAAACGTTGCACCCATGGCCAAATGAATTTGAGGACAGATGGCGTTTGGGAAAGTCCCCAGAGGTCAACCAATTCATTTGGCTGCAGCACTAGAGCCAATGCAAATGTCTCCTAGTTTGACTCTGAGAGTCGTAGGGTAAGACGGGGTAAAAAGCGCATGGGCGGGTAAGAAGCCCACCCCAATTATCTCATGAAATGAAGCAAATTTCAGTCTCATTTTGCCCATGAGACGAGCGTTAATGTCTAGCATTCGTCTCATGGGCAAATTTGACTGAAATTTTCTTTATTTCATGAGATAATTGGGGTGGGCTTCTTACCCGCCCATGCGCTTTTTACCCCGTCTTCCCCTAGTCTTCCACGAAAGACTAAGCTGCGCCAAGATATTCCAATACTGTGGACATCATTTATTCCACCAAACGAGTCTATAAAAGTTAGGCTGTTAAGAGATTATGATCATTGTGGACGTGTGTGAACAAGAACAAGAACAAGAAGAAGAACAACATTTTTATTGTCATAAGAAAACCAGAGGTTTTGTGGGACACAAATGGTTAAAACATCGACGACACCATTATACTGGCGCATGTCATTGTCATTTAGTTGCTTTCGTCTTCATCGTCATGTGTGTGTGTGTGTGTGTGTGTGTGTGTGCGTGCGCGTGCGCACCGGGTATTTCTATGCCTATATACACACCTGTAAAATGTGCGAGTGACAATTGAAATAACTCTTCCTTTTCTCCATAATAATTATGATTTTGGCTCACCTTTCCCATTGTGAAAGTCTTTCATAAATTCAAACCAGAGCGTTGATACAGTGGAAGCAGAAACATTTTAAGAGACGCTGGTGATCTAAATATTTTCCAATATCGAACTGGAGATCCACAAATTGACGTCATATTACGATAATAATGCCTTAAGGGGTACGCAACCCCCTTCATTACTCTAATATTATTATAATATTCATTTTACATGTTCCTATAAAGTTTTGAATGTAGATGTGTCTTATAATACTCTTTGCATATATATATATGTATTTATTATGCCGTACCACAAGCAATTTCTCTGTGAGATAACAAAAGTCGTTCCGAGTTCTGGGTTTTGATTCCATGTTTTTCTCCTCAGGTCAGAATTTCTTCATTTTTGGGGGGCAAAGTTGTACTTGAGACACCCCCTTATGTTTACGACTCTCGATCTCAGAGTCTGCTTCTTCCAGTTTCATGACAATAACCCTAAGCTGTTCCTATCCCTATCCCTTTCTCCAGAACGGCAGAATTGTTGCTTCTCAGTGAAACTTTTCCATGCGAAAATCTGAATGGGGGTGTCTAAAAACATCTCAGCCCATTTTTGGCTCACTCGTGTTACAAGTGAGTCTATAGTATGATAGTTGTTCGGTTGTGTGTATGTGTGTTGCGTCCATGGTCTAATATCCAAACTTTAACGCTGGCATTTTCTCGGGAAATAGAAGGCATACATTGTTCAAACTTTGCACACACATATAGATGTCTATGCAAGCTTTCAAACATTAATGATTTTGATAATTAAATACTTAAAACAACACTGTAAACAGATAACAAACACATAACATTTTAGATTAGTGGATTAGAGAGTATTCAACAGGCAACATGTTCCACAGTGAAAGCCTCGATAGCTCACTGGTAGAGCTTCTGCCTCTCATGCCAATGGTTCCAGGTCCGATTCTCGGCACGGCCATTGTTTTTGTTTTTTTTGTATCCATTAACGATAGTTGCATTTGTAGATTAAAAATTATTAGCAATTTTGTACTTTAGACACCCCCCCCCCCCCCCCCCTCAATGTTTGTTTGTTGTTGTCCCACATGTGCCTGTTCGAGTGAGCCTTGAAGGCTTTGCCTCTTGTTTTTCTTTCCTTTACCATATTCTAGTCTATAGCGTAATTAGTTTACACCGCTTGCAACAAGGACCTCTCACAGAAAGGGTAATAGAGAAGGCGGGTGCCGGCGAAGGGCAGGGCCTGGTGCATGGCGGTGGGGCCTGGGATGTCCTGGAATCTGCGGGCGTTGCGGAAGGCCTCGGCGATGGTCGGGGGCTCTTTGAAGGGCAGCCCCGCCCCCGGGCCCCCGGGTGGAATGTCCCCTCCTCCACGACCCGCCTGGGACAGCTTGGTCCTCGTTTGGAAGGAAGCCTGTCTGTCGTGAGGGATCGTATGGATTTTGATTATTGACGTGTCCCTGTCTACAAATGTGACCCCGTCTCGGTATGCCCCTCTGTTTCTATAAGCCCTCCCACCCCGACCCCCATCCCGTCTTTATGTGCCCTCCGTCTCTATGTGCCCTCGTTTCTATGCACCCCCTCGTGTAGAGTGGCACAGAGGTAACGCGTTCGCCTTGTGTCAAGTAAACCCCGAGTTCGAACCTGGGTACACGGGATTTTTCCTCTCGTTTTGCAGTAGGCCTTACGGTCTGAACGTGGAGTCTTTTGGATGAGACAATAAAACGAGGTCCCGTGTGCCCATGTACTTAGCACACGTTAAACCCAGTGGCAACGAAAAAGTTGTCATTTGGTCAAAATTTACCCCCACCCCCTTTCCTTCTTCATCAGTCATACAAAGATTGCATGTATAAAAAAATGGGTGGCGCTCCTCTGGCTGCGACGCGCTCTCCAGGTGGGAGCAACCCGAATTTCACAGAGACGCCTCTGTGACTA
>CM065686.1:40347478-40361304 GCA_017654935.2 Phymorhynchus buccinoides
GTTAGAATAGTATGTGTTATTTGTGTGTAAACTTGAATGTGTTCTTGAGCACATACACAATTATAGTCCTAACTTTGCACATAAAATGACCTTGAACTATAAAGTCGATTCGTTTGGTCTTCGGGCACGGACCAAGAAAGAATATCAAACAAATAGAGAAAAGATACAGGAATGTCTTCTTTTTCTTTTTCTACTCGAATGTTGAATGTGTTGCTTGCTGCATGTGAACAGTTTCACCTTTCAAAAACTTGCTCATCAACTGTTAACAAAAAAGGGAGGAATTAGGGAATCAAATCCAGCAATGCTTTGATCAAATATTTGTATTTACTAATGAAACTGACTGTGAGTTTTCTTTTCGGGTATTTGCAGTAGGTTTAAGGGATTTTAAAATACAAAGAAAGTTATTCCATGAATAATATTAAGTCAACACATTGAATGGTAGGTCTACATTGGGGTGTCGATTCCTCTACCAATTTTCGATCGAAATCCATTCAGTAGTTTTGGATAAAGACGTGTGACAGACAGACAGACAGACAAGACAGACAGATAGACAGACAGACAAACCAAAACCGTACACCACGTTCTACCTCGTAGTACAAGGACAACGATGATATGTCAATTAATCCCTTCAATACACCACTGCCATACACAAACTTCATTACTGGCCTAGGGCTGCCTAAACAATAATAATAGCAAAGTAGAAGCGCAACAAAATTCACACTGTCATTGATTCAGTTTTGACAACATTACTAGTTGATCCAAGGGGTTTTCTCGTTTTGAAATCGTGGTTAGGCCTACTTGCATTAAAACCGGAATCATAAGTCTACTTATTACTATCACTGTTAATGAAAGCATAATTATTGGAGTATATTCTGAGGCTCGTCTAGGGCCGATTGTGTTTTTTGGGTCTTTTTTGTTTTACATTTTTAACATTAACAAATTTTGATAGAAGTACCAAACATATATGTGAAACGAAAGCTGGAACAGTGATGAAGAGAAGTAACTCGAAAAACGTGGTTTGGATTGAAAAGAAACATGGACTTAGACAAGTTTTAGACCAACAAAACAAAATCGCTGTTCCAAGAGTACTCAGAATTAGGCCCTGACTGGCGTCATCCTGTTCCGAGAATACTCGGAATTCTATTCGTCCGGAAAGAGTTAACACACGTTGTTAACTTACCTGGAAATGTCATAGTCCAGAAATGCAAACATGACCACTTGTTATCAGAGATCTGTCCGCTCGTCTACCCGCCCAGGTTTGTGCGTGTGTTTTTTGCTCTCTCTGAAACTAAAAACAACGCAAGAAACTACAGAGTGCAATACATTTCTACATACCTTAATTGTAGAAGTAGCAGTAAGTGGAAGCACTCGTGTACGCTAGTAAAAGTTGTATTACTCATTAGTAATAGTTGTCATAGTTGTAGCAGCATTAATAGAAGTTGTAGGCATTGTAATTACTGGTTTTTAGTTGACTCAGGGCCTAGATTTTAAAAACAAAAACAAAACAAAACGTCCTAATTTTGGACCCGGATCTGGAAGCGTCGAACTGGAAGGCATTGAACTGATAAAAGTCCAAGACATTAACTTGCAAAGTAAAAAAAGCTCTTAGTTTAAATGTCAAAATGTTATTGAAAAGACCTGAAAGTGGAAGTATTTTGATCGACTTTGCTCCAAGTAGTAGACTAGCATACAGTTAAACTGATTCGATATTTATTATTAAGACACTGCTTGCAAACAATTCTTTTTTTTGTTAAGTATATGCTACTTAGCTTATGAAGTATTAATGCAACCAACACCCCCCGCCCTCTAATTTAGAGTTTAAATCGTTGATAATAAAGTAATTCTGCTTTGCAAACCTCTGCTTTGCAGACGACATTGGTGGCCTAGCCGGAACAGAAGAGCTTGTCCACTTGGTGAAATGTCTACAAGGTTTGACATGGAAATCAGCGCTGAAAAGACCAAGCTGATGACAAACAATGGAAGGCCGCTCACAAACAAAATATCAGTCAGTGCACAGGAACTTGAGGCAGTAAGCCATTTCAAAATACCTGGGCTCAGTTATCAGTGAAGAGGAATCAAGAACAGCAGTGATCTCAAGAGCGGCACGGACACCAACAGCCATGACCAGGCTCAAGGTTATCTGCAAGGACAGGAACATCAGCCTCAAAACCAAACTGAAGCTATTGCGTGCACTGATCGTGTCTATCTCCTTGAACGCATGCGAGTCCTGGGCATTGACAGCTGACCTACAGAGAAGGTCAGGATCCAAGCAGTGGAAATGAGATGCTACAGAAGACTCTTAGGCATCTCATATCTGGAGTACATTACTAACGAAGTCGTACTCAGGACAATCAAACAAGCCACAGACCACCATGAAGACCTCCTCATTACAACCAAGAAGAGGTAACTGAAGTGGTACGGTCATGTCACAAGAACCGACGGCCTTTCAAAGACCACCCTGCAGGGGACAGTCCAGGGAAGCAGAAGAAGAGGCAGACCGAGAAGAAGAAATTGACCGACAACATCACTGAATGGACCCATAAGTCCTTTGCAGAAACCCAGGCACTGGCACATGATCGGCATGGATGGAGGAAGTTGGTGTTCTCGTCGGCGAAGCTTCCCACGACCATTCCGATTCCCGGTCAAGGGACCAGTGAACAGTGCCGTGAATAAAGTTAATATATAGTTACCAATAAATGAACTGAGATTAATTCTCAAAGTAAAATAGATTAATATTGTGTAGCATTCTTATTATAACAATGACTTACGACTTGTTTTCTTTCAGCATTCACAAATTCTAGACTATGACTAGAATTCTAGAATTCTAGACTATGACTATGACTAGGTTGCTACTTTCAATGACGTATTTTTTTCTTCTGAAGCGTGACTTCTTTTTTGTGTGTGACGTCAACATCAATCTTGTGTTTTTTGTGTTTTTCATCTCTTTTTTTTCTCTCTCGAGTTTCCGCTCCGACCCGTCTGTGATACATGATTCTTCATAAAGTCTTCATTGTTCATGAACTCTACTGTTTTCTTTTTATATTATTATGTACACCGTCATACATGATTCTTCATTAACATCTGTATTTTCTTGCTGTCTGTCTCTTTTTTTCATGCACTCTCTGATTGTCTTGTCTGTCTGTCTGTCTGTCTGTCTCTCCCTCCCTCTCTCCCTCCCTCTCTCCCTCCCTCTCTCCCTCCATCTCCCCCCTCCTCTCTCTCTCTCTTCGTGTGTGTGTGTGTGTGTGTGTGTGTGTGTGTGTGTGTGTGTGTGTGTGTTCCTTGCATTAATCTGAGTCGATATTCTTCCATCAACGTGTGTCTTTTTATGAAAGAGAGAGAGAGAGAGAGAGAGAGAGAGAGAGAGAGAGAGAGAGAGAGAGAGAGAGAGAGAGAGAGAGAGAGAGAGAGAGAGAGAGAGAGAGAGAGGGGAGAGAGAGAGAGAGAGGGGGAGAGAGAGAGAGAGAGAGAGAGAGAGAGAGAGAGAGAGAGAGAGAGAGAGAGAGAGAGAGAGGAGAGAGAGAGAGAGAGAGAGAGAGAGAGAGAGAGAGAGAGAGAGAGAGAGAGAGAGAGAGAGAGAGAGAGAGAGAGAGAGAGAGAGAGAGAGAGAGAGGGAGAGACAGAGAGAGAGAGAGAGATGGTGGGGGAGAAAGAGAGACTTTTGTTCGGAATAAATAAATGTTTTGGTTGATCGTTCGTCGCTTCTAACTCCACCCCTGAGCCACACACGCACGCACACACACGCTCACACACAGACACATGCACTCACTCACTCACTACCACACGCACACACACGCGCGCGCGCGCGCACTCACTCACTCACACACACACACACGCACTCTCTCTCCCTCCATCCACCCCCCCCCCCTCTCTCTCTCTCTCTCTCTCTCAATCACTCACTTCCACACACACTTTCCCACTCTCTTTCTAGAAGTCTCTGTCATTCTAATCAGTCATTAATTACAAAATAACTATTAGACAGACAACACAAAAATCTGAATTTAAAAAAAAGAAGACCCCCCCCCCTCTCCTCCGTGAAAACACACACACATACACACACACACACACACACACACACACACACAGAGGCACACACCCACACCCACAGACAAATGTACCCACACACAACCACACACACACACACACACACACACACACACACACACACACACACACACACACACACATACACACGTGCAGCGAGTGAGCCTTGCAGGCATTGCCTTTGTTTGTTTGTTTTTCCAAATCGTGATGTCACTTAGGCTGGTTGTGGTGTTTTTTTTACGTCATTCATAAGTTCTATTTTGTTGTTGAACATTATAAACTTGGTTCTCTGACGATTGCTCTAACAGGTATGCGGCATTTGAAAACGTAATTTTGATTTCTTTGTTTTGTTTTCGTGTGTACACAGGTGTAGTTTATTTTTCTTCTTTGTAAGATTAATGTAGGCCTATTTGAAATAGTTTTAATAGGTCTAATTCAGTAATTTTATCAATCTCAAATCTGAAATGAAATCAGGTAAATCGAAGATTTCTGTTGATTTCTGTAAATTGGTCGGTTCTATTTTTAGACACGCCCTCCTCATGTTAACGACCCCCACTCTCAAAGTTTGCTTCTTTCAGTTTTATTAAAATATAGGCTGATCCCGAGAAAGGCAGAATAAGGGGGGGGGGGTGACACACACACACGCGCGCGCGCGCACGCACGCACACGCACACACACGCGCGCGCACGCACGCACACACACACACACGCGCGCACGCACACACACACACACACACACACACACACACACACACACACACACACACAGAGTTAAGTGTGGACTATAATTGATAGTTTCTAGACAATACACTGACTTCATCCAGCAACACCTTCCTACTTGCTGAATTATTTGGATACATCTAAGAAGTGAACTAGTTTATCCCAATATGGCGACTGTGCCTCTCTTATGTCATTGCTTGAAAAAGGAAAATGGCGACGACTGGTCCCCAGCCATCATATGACAAGTTATCCACGAACACATCTTTTGGGTCAGATTTAGTTTATTTTAAATCTAGGTCTATAAGCATTTAGGCCTATCATTCTCCTCCTGGAAAATGGCCAGATAATATAATACACAGGATTGTTTTTAAAACATTGCTTATAGTCCCGTCAACAGCAATGGTCTTCTCAGGACTGTCACCACAGTAAACTATGAAAGGCCGGGTGTGTACACAAATATCTACTTTAGTGTAGCTTATTCAATAGGAAAAAGAGCTATTGAATACACACAAAAAACGTATTTAATAATGTCATCATCAAAAAGTAGATCATGTTTACACATCCTGCCTTTCATAGTAAACATCAAACATCAATAACATAAGTCATCAGTTTACATGTATTTACTTTACAAAATCTACATGTATCCTACATGTATATACTTTACAAATCATGACACCTTCATCGTTGTACCCTATGGATCATAAGACGAGTCTAAACAGGACAGTTCTGGAAACGTCAAGTCATTCCGCTGTACTTCTTCTTCTGTGGTGGTGGCCAGCTTTTAAAAACATTTTTTTATGGAAGTAAATGCACACACTTATCGGATCCAGGTTACAAAAACAGTTTTAAAAAAAGGGTTAACAAACACATACTAGTATTCACAAAATACATAAAAGGCCATTATAGGCAAATATGCATTGCAGAATGGACAACAAATGCCCACTCAAGTGCGTAAGGTCTCACGCCTAGACGACATTGAACCAAAAGAAAAAGCTGGCATGTCATAAATTGTAAAAAGGAAAAATGTGGAAGGGTTTGATAGAAAAAGGGCAGGAGAATGGACCACTAAGGGAGAAAGATAGAAGATGACAGAAAGCAAGGGGAAATGGCAGAGTCAAAGAGAGAGACATATTAGAGGAAGTTACAAGTACAGAACTTCCAGAAGGTGGGGGAACTATCTATGCAAAAGACTCCCCGGTCTCCCCACGGGGAGGGACTCGTGGATTGCGGGGTCCACCAGCTCCCCGAATGGAGGCACAAGGCATCCACCCACTTCCGGTCTCCTCTCCGTAAGTTCCCCCACCACGGGAGGTGGAAGCCCGCGGGAAAGTCAGCAATGAATAGGAATGAAATAATAAAATGTTTGTTTCCAGTTTTAGAAAAAAGAAACAATGGTGAATTGCTTTCATAATCATTTTGGCTCACTCGTGTTAACTTCGTGTTATCTATAGTATAATAGTTGTTCGGTTGTGTGTGTGTGTGTGTGTGTGTGTTGCGTCCGTTGTCTAATCTCCAAACTTTAACGTTGGCATTTTCTCGGGAAATAGAAGGCGTACATTGTTAACACTTTGCATACACATAGATGTTTATGCAAGCTTTCAAACAATAATGATTTGAATAATTAAATACTTAAAACAACACCGTAAACAGATAACAAATATATAACATTTTAGATTAGTGGGTTCGAGATTTTATTTCAAGTTGCAGTATTTTATCCAAACTTGATTGAGAATGTGAATGTGGTCTATGTTTCTTCTTAGAATTTTCATATTGTAACTATTTTACTCTTGTATAATTAATTGTGTGTGAGTGTGTGCGTGCGTGTATGTGTGCGTGCATGCCTTCATGTGTGTGTGTGTTTGTGCATGTATGTGTGTGTGCCTGCATACATGCATGCAGGCGTGCGTACGTGCGTGTGTATATGTGTGTGTGTGCGCGCGCTCGTGTGTGTGTGTGTGTGTGTGAGGAAGTAAGAGAACGTTGCGTGCAATCATCGTGTTTATTTTACTTTCTAATGATTCATTATTTGTTTGCCTTTAATGATCTTGTTATCAATGTAAAGCGCACTGAGCTCATGTGAGAAAGAGCGCTATATAAATTCCCATTATTATTATTATTCAACAGGCAACATGAGTTAAGAAACTCATCAACACTGAAAGCCTCGATAGATCATTGGTAGAATGTCTCTCTGTCATGCCAATGGTTCCGGGTCCGATTCTCGGCAAGGGCATATTTTTATAAAAACAGTTTCAGTTGTATCCATTAACAATAGTTTAATTTGTACTTTATTGTATGCGTCATCCATTCACTGCCGTCATTGTTAAGTTTAGTGTGTTGTCACCTCGTCAAAGTCTTTTTAAAGACGAAAATTTGGTTTTATTCGCCGTGTATAGTGTGTATTTCACATTCATGTGCTTGTGTGAGTGTCGCGTTTTGATGTTTTTTAGTTCAATTATTTAAAATTTTATTGGCAATCTTGTACTTTAGACACCCCTCAATCTTTGTTGTCACACATGTTCCTGTTCGAGTGAGCCATGAAGGTTTTGCCTCTTGTTTTGTTGTTTTGTTAGGAGCGATGTTTTGAGCGACCTGTGAATTTGTGGTGTGGGACCTGCGTGGTGACAAGTTGTGTTTGAGGGTGTCATGGCTTCTGACGATAACGTGTTGGGTCAATACGCTCTACCTGCGGCCGTCACGTTAGCCTCCTTACTACAGCAAGGTTAGCTTTTGTCCTTTGCGGTGATGTCCCGAGGCCCTGGTCATAGGACATTGACCTATTAAAATTGAAAATGTCATATTCGTGTTCTCCCCTGTCAAGACAACTGTGATTATTTTTTTTAGCACTGGCACACTTTGTCTTATTGATTTCTGCAAGAGCCAGGACATTGTCCTATTGATTTCTCTTGTCTCAGGACAGTTTGGCCTATAACTTTTCGATCCTCGGTACATCACTGCCTTTGCCCAATATAGCGGGACGCAGGACTTTGTTTTTGTCTGCGGCATTTTGTTGTTTTGTTTTGTTATTGATCTGTCTTTTAGAAGAGGACAGAGGATTTGTTTTATTTGTTTGTTGTTTTTGTCCACAGCATTTTGTTGATTTGGTTTGTTTTGATTCTGTTAGAATAGGGCAGTGTCCAACGCAACAACGTAGAAAGCATCCAAACTGACGTAGGGTCATTCCAAAAAGGGACAGTGTCTAATGTAGCATTGCCATGAAAAATATGTCAATACTATGCGCATTCTTTGCCCCGAGTTCTTCTTCTCTGTTGTTCTACAGCTCAGTTCACAGCTCGCGTGGGTCTGGCACGAGCCAAATTCAACATCAAGCCACCCGAGGTGACTGGGGACCCCACCTTTAATCGTGTTTTCCGTGCACAGTAAGTTTAATCATTGGACGTTTTAGAACATATCAATGGTACTAATGCAGAAGAAAATGAGGAATGCATCCTAATGTAGCCTGTCGCACAATCTGAACTCAAAAGCCCTATAACAGTGTGCATAGCATTTGATGAGGGAGGCAGCTCGTTTAATGTACTGTGCTGTAAAGTCCAACCAATCACAGGCAAATAAGTAACTCGAGTTTTCACATCAGTGACAAGAAACAAATATTAGCGCCAGTCCAATCAATCAATCAATCAATCAAATCAATTTATTGTTTTCAAAACAGAAGAAATGTGTTGCCCAGCTTGCGCATAAAATACAGAATAAATAATAAAAACATTTCATTAACTGGTCAGTTACACAACATACATTGAAGAAGACAATTCTATGCAAACAATAGGCACAAGTAGATAACATGGAAACAATGCAAGTTAACAGGAGAGCGCACGCACGCACGCACACGCACACACACACACACACACACACACACACAAACCCTAATAAAGATAGCCCTTTAGTTAAAATACTTAAATGCACTATTCCTAAATTAAAAGCATGGATTGATAAAGCCAGGCCCGTCAAAATTATCTCGCTCTATTTAATTGGTGTTTTTTGTTTGTTGTTTTTGTCTTTAAAAAAACAACCACCGATCAGTTTGCTTCAGTGTAAAGGACTGAAAATATAAATATAAATCATGGTATTCGAATGAAAAAGAGTAAATTTACTCAATGTTTCGACGATTTGTTTTCTTGCGTGACAGTGTAACTTGACACATTTTTTTGTAATCGTTTGACACATTTTACAGCAAATGGAATGGTTTACGTTTGCGAACACATAAAAGCAAACTATTCATCGATGCATCTGAAGGACAGTCCTAACTGACTGTCGAGTGGTTTTTTGTTCTTCTTTTTTTTTGGTTATTTCAGTCAGAATTCTGTGGAGTATCACACGGTGGCGCTGTCGTCCTTATGGCTGTCCTCCATCTTTTTTCATCCAGGTAGACCTTACCTTACTGGAACCTGTTCACATTTTACGTTAGTATGTTATGTTGCGTTACGTCAGGGCTCCCAGGGACCCCAATTTGGGGGTCTATGAAGTTCTAAAAGACCCTCTAAAAGAATGTGCAGGGTGGTCCCAGGGATGCACTAGAAACATTCTTTTTAGCATTCGCAATGCCACTGGGACCCTCTATCCCGCCTCTAGGACCCTCTATGCTGTAAGTGAAGGAGTCCCTGGGACCCCTTGTTTTGCGGGACGATTGGGAGCCCTGGATACGTTATGTTATTACAGTGGAAAACGACCAACACAAAACAGCTGCCATTAAAAAACAATAACTAATAACGTTTTGATCCCAATGCAATCATTTTTATGGCTTGTGTTTTGTTTATCTAAAAAAATATAGAGTATCTGAAAATAAAATGTCAGACCTTCAATTTTTGACGTAGCAGATTTTGTTTCTGTATGGTTCGTTGCGTTATTCTGTGTTAAATCTGTTATGTCCTATTCATAGTAGGCCTATTATGTGGAATGTGTACACTCGTATGTCCTATCATTACTATCCGTGGTCTCAAGTCGAGGTCTGCAGGGACTAATCGTATACTATCAAACACTGAGGTATCCAACATGTGATAATGATATAATGCATTTCATCAGACTTGAATAGGTTTTGCCCCAAACCCGAATGATCGTATGTTTATCCATGTATGTCATATTTTGTGTAGCCCACATAATAGGCCCAGTTCATATATATTTTTTGTGTCTGTTGTTGCTGTGTATGTGTGTGTGTGTGTGTGTGTATGTGTGCGTGCGTGCGTGTGTGTATGTGTGCGTGCGTGCGCGTGTGTGTGTGTGTGTGTCTGTGTGTGTGTGTGTGTGTGCGTGCGCGCATGCGTGCGTGCATGCAGTGCCGGCTTCAGTAGCTGGAGCAGTGTATATCATCGGCAGACAAAGCTACTTCAATGGATATGAGGCTGCCGCTGAACAAAGGTATGGGCTACTTTGGATTAAACACAATAAGAAAAAAAGCATACACCTGCAAACACCGTTATCATAATCATCATCTCCAGACTCATTATTATCTGCATCATCATTAGCGACGGAAGATTCCAAGATGCGTGTACTCTTGGTCATCATCACTCAAGGAGTGGCCAGTGAGACATACAGAAACAGCGCAGGCCTCTACCGAGGAACACGACTCAGATCGTGAGAGTGTTTTGGTATAGAAACGTTCCGTGGAGACAGATATTCTTGATCAGAATCACGTAATGTGTGGATCAATCAATCAATCATTTTTATTGTCCTAATCACACAAAAACAAGGAAATTTGTCTTGCAATCGATCAATACAACAAGCAAAATCAGAATCAAATGCAATAGAGGCGAACACCCTAATAACGTGAGCACCCCCACCCCCACCACGGCAACGGAGCGACAGGCCAGTCACAATGTAATTGCCGCACTACAACATCATAGCTTCCACCAAAGAACACTACTATCTCTGAAAGCATTCTGTATTATGGAGCATTGGATTGTGCAACCGTTGACCATAGATCCCAAATTCCATTATATTCTTGATGACCATCGCCCAAGACATCGAAACGATTACAATCTCCGCCAAAGAACTCTACTTAGACCTCAAGAATGTGTGAGCTAGACCCAACATCTACTAACGGTTCAAGTGGGGGTGGTCAAAATGGTGGATATGTAAAGTCAATAAAAATTGCCCTAAAGGCCGTAGACGAGGTCAGAATGTAGGTTAAGGTTAACATTAATGTCATGCTAGAAATCAGAATTGTCTCGAAGGTTTCTCAGCTTGGCAGGCCATAGCCCTTACTGTCGGTGTGAGTGACAGGGCATTGGTTCACAAGGTCTCCGGAAAGGACTTGCATTAGTTGCAAAGGTCTATTGGTGAAGATGTTTATATTCATAGCCAGCTATAGTCGACTCCGCATAAGTCGACCTCGGATAATTCGACGCACGCACGCACGCACGCCCCCCCCCCACACACACAGACACACAGAGACACACAGACACAAACACACACACACACACACACACAGACACACACACACAGACACACACACACACACACACACACACACACACACACACACACAAAACACACACACACACACACACACACACAAATTCGTGAAGAAGAACAAAGATAGA
Source organism: Phymorhynchus buccinoides (assembly GCA_017654935.2). Classification (NCBI taxonomy): domain Eukaryota; kingdom Metazoa; phylum Mollusca; class Gastropoda; order Neogastropoda; family Raphitomidae; genus Phymorhynchus; species Phymorhynchus buccinoides. Next base: position 40,358,793 of record CM065686.1, read on the forward strand.
GAATTGCAGGCCACTAGAGCTGGGTACCGGTACAGATTTCTGTACCAGTATTATACCATCATTTTTTCACAAATATATACCGGCTGCTTTGCTGGTGATACATGTAAAATGTTATGACACAGAAAAGAGCTGTCCCAGAAAGTCCAACAGATAGGTGTGGCTGATGATAAAGGTTGCCTACTTGACTTCAATGCACTGTCTGTCTTCCCTTCTCTTCCCCCTCCCTCTCTCTCACTCCATCTCTATCCTTATCTCTATAAAAACACACACCCACACACACACACACACACACACACACACACACGTATACACACACACACACACATACACAATGTCCAAAAGTAAAAATAATGATAATTAAAATGTAAAAAAAAGAAGGGGGGGGGGGGGGGGGGGGGGAAATTCAGCGGGTAGCAGTTGGAGAAAAAAAACACGTTAAATATTAAAATACGTGTGCGTAAGGGGTTGAAGGCGTTTGTTTGCATAATTATGCGCCTGTGTTGGGTGGTGCCGCGCGAGCGAGTGCGTCTCTCTCTCTCTCTCTCTCTCTCTCTCTCTCTCTCTCTCTCTCTCTCTCTCTCTTCTCTCTCTCTCTCTCTCTCTCTCTCTCCCTCAACATTTTCACTGTTCACTGTTTACATGTTAGTCATGGTTGTTGTTTATTGTTTTCTTTCATTGCATGTTTTGTTATTGTTTTTTATTCGACATTTTCATTTACCACAGGGCTGGTGTAAAAAAAGTATGTATACTTATCTCATTACCCTGTATACATAAAATGTCGTTCGTTCGTTCGTTCGTTCGTTCGTTTTCTCGTTTGTGTCTACTGTTAATAAGATTAGTAGAAACATGTTTTGAAATGAATAAGAAAGTATTTAGAAATGTTCACAGCTTCAAGTATTCTTCGATGGTCTGTCCCTGCCCCTCTGCCTGCTCGTGCGCGCGTACACACATACAAAACACCAGATAATCATCACGTAGATATGCATAGATATGTGTGCGTGCGTGCATGCACATTTGTGCATAATATATGTATGTTCGTGTGTTGGCATATAAGTGCATGTTTGTACAAAATAATAGCATTTACACATTGCTTACTCTCTCGCCTACAGACTCTGTTTGCTTTAGCATTTTCCTTTCAAATCTTTGTTTCCCTCGTTTTCAAAGGATCATCAATAGAACCATGATTTGCATTTTAGGGACTGAAAAGGCCGTTTGCACACTTCAGTTGAATGGAAACCTGACTGAACAAAAGACACCCAAACCATCACAAAGAAAGATTGGGGGACAGAAAAATGTGAAATATGGAGAGAGAGAGAGAGAGAGAGAGAGAGAGAGGGAGAGAGAGAGAGAGAGAGAGAGAGAGAGAGAGAGAGAGAGAGAGGAGGGGGGGGGGGCAAGGAGTTGAGAGGTATAATAATAATACAACAAAAAAAAGAAAAAAGAAATCCTAAACGCTTACAATGATAAATGAATAAATGAATAAACCAGCAAGTAAACAGAAATAAATGATGAGCGTAAAAATGTTTTTTTTATACACACACACGCACGCGCACACACACATACACACAACACACAGCGCGTGCGCGTGCGCACTCACGCAAGTACGTACACATACACACACATGCGCGCACGAGCACACACGCACAAATGTTCACACGTGTGCGAAATGGGAGAGAAAGACAGACTGATGAGACCGTTTTAAAAATAATCTGGTTTTATAATTATATACCTAGGCATATGTGTACGTGTTGGAGGGGGGGGGGGGGGGGGGGGCAAGGTTTATGTATACTGTCGTATTGGTGCGGGCGAGCGAGGGCTTGTGCGTATATATATATATATATGCCGAATACGTCACAGAGGCACAAAGACAACTCAACAATCCCTGCCACTACAAAAAAGTGGACAAGGATCCAACTTTCCAAAACGCGAAGAAAGCTAATGCCTTAATCCAGGACCTCTTCGATACCAAATACATTGATGAAAATACTCTCAAGTGGGCTCGTGTCGAGCCGAAGCTGGTACAGTGTCACCAGTTGAAAATGCTGCCAAAAATCCATAAAACACTCACAAACCCACCAGGTCGCCCAATAGTCTCCGGTGTGAATGGCCCAACAGAAAAGCTTTCAAAGCTATTGGACTCTTTCCTCCAGGACATTGTGACCACGTTACCCAGCTGGACCAAAGACACAACTCATTTCCTGCGGACTTTGGATGAGTGGAACAGACGGTATGGTCCATTTGACGAAGGTGTGAGGCTGCTGACTATTGATGTCACCAGCCTGTACACCAACATACCCATGGCTGACCTTGAATCTGCCCTCCACCATTTTCTACAGAACGTTGACACCTCTCAAAGCCCCTTACCCGCACCAGAGAAAATCATCAAGATGGTGGAGTTCGTGCTGTCGTCGAATGTGTTTACCTTTGAGGGAGAAATCTTCCAGCAGATCCATGGGACCGCCATGGGCACTCCAGTCGCCCCCTGCCTGGCCAATTTGTTCATGGGGTGGCT
>CM065686.1:40361804-40401654 GCA_017654935.2 Phymorhynchus buccinoides
GTCTCTTCCTTTTTTTTTTTTTTTCTTCCACAGATCACCGACATCAGAATCCACCCGACATTGGATCCACCCGACATCGGACCCACCCACATACCAGATGCCATTGGATCCGTTAAATATACCCCACTCGTGAGTTACATTTTGAGTGCTGACTTACTGCCTGCATTCACGTACATACACTCACGCGTGACACATAATGCACCACGCGCACGCACACGCACGCACGCACCAATCGAATGTAGCCAGTATGCTTGTGCTTTGTATTGGGGCACATTGAGTCATACATGTATTGTATGTTGTTATTTATGTAGTATGATTAACTTGTAACGAAAACCCCAACAAGAAGACTTATGTTTTGTGTGGGTAAATGGGTCATTGTACTTTTTTTAATTTTCAGAAAGTTCATTTTCTTTGACTTAGCTTTTAACCGTTTTGCTCAATGTTAAATCCTACATGGCCTATAAGGGATAAAAGGAAATAAAACCTGTTGCTTTGATATGTTGGCCCAGAAGTGATGTGCTCCAGACATCCCATGAAGAACAATGGCTTACAGTACGAGTTGTGTGGATGAACATGCCTTTCACTCACCATTGCTGAAACAGCAGGAACAATGTTGTCTGGGCCTAGCGAACTGAGAGCACTGATGGTCAGCTAACTAGTCAATGGCCACCGCGGCTGTGGACATGTCAATGTGAGGTGAGTAGACAGACTAGTTTACCATGCACTATGTTGTTGTTACTGTATCTTGACTAATGGGATACCTCTCTCTCTCTCTATCTGTCTCTCGCTCTCACTCTCCACTCTTTGATTAGTCTCTCTGTTTGTTGAGATTCTTATTCTTCGATGCGATTTCCTGTGTTCTATCCTTTCTCGTGTCCTCTCTCTACTTGTATCCTCTCTCTGTTCCCATCTCTCTCTCTCGCTCTCTCACTCCTCTCTCTCTCTCTCTTTCTCACCTCTCTCTCTCTCACACCTCTCTCTCACCTCTCTCTCTCTCTCTCTCTCTGTCATATTCATTCTTCGCTATAATCACCTGTTTTCTAGAGTAGCCACAAATTTACAGTATCCTTTTTTCAAAATCCACATTCCCCATCTCCCCTTACTCTTGCTGGCTATGTATGGTATATTGTGATATAGCACAGGGAAACGTAAGGCTAATGTCGTAAATGATCGCTTTTGATTTATTCATATTTTCAGAAAGGCCAGAGGCAACAGATTAATAGGCAAAAAAACAGAATTCATCTATCCCTAATAGTTTGTTTAACAATTTTTCAATCATCTCTCTCTCTCTCTCTCTACTCTCTCTCCTCTCTCTCCTCTCTCATTCTCTCTCTCTCTTCTCTCTCTCTCTATCTCTCTCTCTCTTTGTGGATGCCCGACTTTAGCTTCCTTTTCCTGTTGCTGCAATCACAGATGTTTTCCCTGTTCTTTTTTTAAATTTATTGATTTGTTGCTTTTCTTAGTTTGCATTTTCTAATTAATTTAGTTTGTTTGTTGCTTTGTTGTTTGTCTCAGGGCTGAGTGAAAAAAAGCTGCAACTAATTAGCTTCTCTCATTACATCCGAATAAAAGATTTCGTTTCGTTCCGCATACAAGTGTAAACCAGACACAGTTCAACACCAGCAAAGTGTGACGTTTTCTGTTTTTTGCACTTGTCTCCTTTTGGGTTTTTTTGCTTTTAGCGTTTTGAAGGTTTTGGCGGTAGATAGTGAAGAGGCCTACTGGGTATCAGTGTTAATACTAGAATTAGAAATGGTAAAAATAATGACTACACATGGATGTATTAATAATAGCAAGAGTAGCAACATTATTAGTAGTTGCAGCAGTGCATACCCATTTTGCTCAATATATCATGCCATGTTAAAATGAGTGCATTTAACTGCATTCAACAGTCTAATCTTATCCTAGTTGTGAAGCATTGAAAATACCTTTAAATGCAATCCATATAAAAATCTTCAGCATAGTGCATATTTTAGTTAACCGGACATCATAACTGTTAAACTGTTGGTACATTTATAAAGACACACCAGATCACGTGTCAAAATCACGGGTTACATGTGTTTTCCCTCTTATAGCTGGACATTAAATCTTTGTTTTGACCAAGTCTGACTCCCATATAAATGCCCCCAAATTCAAACCGAAACATTTTAAAGAGCATCCTCAATTTGAAGTTGGGGACACTTTGTATTGTGGGTCACAAGCTACCCAGAAAAAATACGACAAGGGGCCACTTAATCGTGGTGCGTCAGTCCTGTCTTTAAATCTAGTAGATTTAGGGTAATTTTGTGTATATTGAGGCTGTATTGGGGACAGTAATTACATACTGCGTGTACATTGAATTTAATTGCATTGTTTTACTTTGATGATTCAACTGATGGCTTAACTTCTGTGCAGACACAAGATAAAAGTGTGCATGGACGTATTTTCCTCACGAATGACCTCTACATCTACGAATGACTTCCACATGCAGGCCTTCAAAATACGTCCACAATCTGTGAATTGTCTACATCAATAGTCAACGCTTCGTTAAAAAAAAAAATATTCACATCGGCAAACACACGCTTTATCAATAAATGTTTCATCAACAATCGACGTAGCATCAACGTTTCATCGAAGAATAAATGCTTAATCAACGCGGCTTCATTAACAAAATGTGTTAGTAATCCACGATATATTACCAAATCAAAGGATCAACACTTTATCAACAAATCAACACTTCTTCAACGAGTCAACTCTACGTCTACGAATCAACACTTAGATCTAATCGACGAATTAACACTTCATCAAATCAACGCAACATCAACAAACAATTCTTTTCTAAGAATCATCTCAACAATAAACACTTCATCGAATCAACGCTTTAATCAATGCTCCATCAACTAATCAACGCTTCATCGACGGTTGAATTCCTCGCTAATCGATGTTGATCAACGAATCAACGCTTCATCAACGCATCAATGCTCCATAAACGCTTCATCGACGAATTAATTCCTCACCAATCAATGCTGCATCAACGCTTCATCAACGCCATCAATGCTTGTTCAAGGAATCGACGCTTCAACGAATCAACGTTTCATCAACAAAATTAACTTAACTAATCAAGGCATCTACGAATCAACGCTTCAGCAATGAATCAATGCTTCCTCGAATCAACGCTTCTTCAAGGAATCAACGTTTAATCGACGAATGAATTCCTCATCAATCAATGTTGCATCAAAAGAATCAACGAAGCATGATAAACTACTTCATTGCAACGAATCAACGCTTCTTCAACGAATCAACGCTTCATCAACGAATCAACGCTTCATCAACGAATCAACGCTTCTTCAATGAATCAATGCTTCATCGACGAATGAATTCCTCACCAATCAATGTTGCATCAACGAATCAACGCTTCATCAACGAATCAACGCTTCATCAACGCTTCAACGAATCAACGCAACGCTCCATCAACGCTTCATCAACGAATCAACGCTTCTTCAAAATTAACGCTTCAACGAATCAATGCTTCAAGGATTCAACGAATCAACGCTTCATCAACAAAATTAACTTCACTAATCAAGGTTGCATCAACTAATCAACGCTTCATCAACGAATCAACGCTTCATTGACTAATGAACTCTTCATTAATCAATGTTACATCAACGATTCAACGCTTCAACGAATCAACGCTCCATCAACGAATGAACTCTTCACTAATCGAGGTTGCATCAACGAATCGACGCTTCATCGAATCATCGTTTCATCAACAATCAACGCTTCAACTAATGAACGCTTCATTAATCAATGTTGCATCAACGAATAAATGATTGATCAACAAATCCGTTTCATCGAGTCGATACTCCGTCTAAGCATGCAGTTGTGTTCTATATGTTTTACTGTTATCGTGTTGTTTTTTTGGTTTGTGTTTTTCATTGGAACCTTGTTGAAATTGCACACGCCCTGTTGGAAGTTGTTATCGGGATGTTGACTATTGAGAGTCTACTTTGCTATATTCAAATTTACACTAGTGTGGAAGATACTTTAGTGATGGAAAGAGTTATCGTTCCTGTTTTCTATTTACAGCTTAGCTTCTTTCACTGAAGCAAGTCTGAACATACCAAAGTTCTGTTATTCACGCGTTTTGGTTGCATAATTTTGTGGGTAATTCGGCTGGGTTCTTTTCATATAATTTATTTCATACCCAACATAGTCCCGTTCTCGTTTGGCGATAGACGTATGCTTCGTAACACTTGCCACCTTGGTTTCCTTTTTTGTAATTTTTAAAAAGTTTTAATAAATTAAACGATAGAAACATGTTTCATATAATTTACCATCTCCCTTTCTCTCGCTCCATCATTTGTTTTTTTACTATTGGATATCAGTTTTAACACTCTTTAAAGCAATGTGCATCTTGTCTTCCAATTTCCCTTGTCTACTTAAAACGGTGTTTTTTTATCCTACCCCTGCTCCTACTATCTTTACTATGTGTTGTTCATAGGTGTGGAATGTCTGGTTGACGAGTGTTTTAATTGGCATTGAGTGACGAAAAGAACGAGAGGTAGAAAATCACAATCGGTTGAGTAGCTATTCGAGAATCAATGAAAGATTTTTTCTCACGACTGTCTAAATGATTTGATGACGTTATTACAGACTTCGGTATAACGCATACAATGCCTTCATAAACGCTTATTCTGTGCGATGGAGTCAGCGGGACTCTGACCAATTATTTGTTTAAAATTCTTTAAAAACTTCGCATTTTCTTTCGAAAACTCATCCAGCAAAAACATTGTGAGCAGCAAATTGCGTTGTCGATTTTTGTTTGTTTGTTGATTAATCATTGTCTTTTTCGTGCATCCTCTACGGTGGTAATGTTGCACACAAAAAAGGACAGGACAAAGAAAGAAGAAACGTGTGGATTTGACAACCCTTAGAACTGTGTAGAAAGGCGGGCAAGGGGGCGAGCACCCACTCTTCCCCACTCTCACCTGAACGAACACTGTAGGGTAGATCTTCAAAATTCGGTTTGAATAAGTTTCCGTAAATAAAGTTTTAAAAATCAGTTTGAGTAAAAAAAAATTCTGTAATCAAAAATTCAGTTTGAATAAGATCGCGTCCTGTAATTAAAGTAAAACATTTAGAATAAGATCGTTTCCGTAACTAATGTTTAAAAAAATTCAGTTTGAAAAAGATCGTTTTCATAATTAACGTAAACGTTCAGTTTGAATAAGATTGTTTCCGTAATTAACGATTTCTTTCAGAGAAAATGTTTTACGCAGCATGTTTCTGAAGCCAGACCCAGTGCGCAAAGTGGGCACAGGGAAAAGGAGCACCCACCCTTTCCCTACTCTCACCTTTTCACTGTGTGGTCAAAATTCTGTTTACATTTTATTTAACCTGTTGCATGTTTTTCAATACCAATCCTGGAAACAGTTTATACGAAGCCTATTTTGCATTTATAATGTCAATATATAAAATTTAAAAACACACTGATAAAATCGCGATATTTCGGTTTATTCTTAAACCTTCAACGGGCAAAGCACCATGGCAACTCAAACAGCCTTTAGAATACAGTGGTACACAATAAAAATTATGATCAAAACTCATAAAATGAAATACAAAGCAAACAAGCAAGGAATGCGAGTTTTGCACGAGCTCATTAAAATAAATAAATGTATAATGTTGTTAGATTACCGAGTTCGGGTTATTTTTACGTGTTGAATTATTTGTACTTTCGTCAGACTTTTTGCTATGAAAAAAAAAAAAGAACCGCAAAAAATTGTACTTCGTGAAATTTTGAATTCGGTTGTCCTTGTAAGCCACATCCTTACAGATCGTCTGTGCTGCTTAAACTTCGCGATCACTGTTCACTTTCATCCTACATGTTCTGCTTCATGTTGCCCACTTGAAGGGATGTCATGTGTGTAGGTAGTCACGGGAGGGAGGCATCCAATCCCTTCCTTTTCTCACCGACACAGATTCTGAAAACTATTACCAAAGTTCAAATTGCGAACACAAATGTTCTGACATTTATACAAATTGTAATTGCGTCGTTTTCCCCTTCAGATGAAATGAAAAGCACAGACGCTGTGGTTACCATTTGTAAATGTTTCGTATGTGTATGTGTGTGCGTGTGCGTGTGCGTGTGTGTGTGTGCGTGTGCGTGTGTGTTGGTGTGTGTGTGTTGGGGTGTGACAGAGAGGGGGTGGGTGGGCAGATAGATAGTAGGCCTAATCTTATGTATTTCGCGGGTATAAGGGATGGTTATTCCCTTTGTTTTCTGTCATCTATCTTTCTGCCTTATCCACTATCCTACCCCTTTTATTATTTTAGAAACATTCACTTTTTTCCTTTTTCACAATTTGACATGCCAGCTTGTTTTACGTAAGGGTTAACGTTTATTTTGTACGTTTGAGGGAATCATGATTCTTAATTTGTTGTTGGTGATTGTTCTCTATGATATGAATTTGTGATTATTATCTCTGTTACGTGGTAAGATCGAACGTGGTGACAGCTCCGACATGGCCTTAGTTGACGACGGGGCTATAATGTTGATCTTCTTCTCTCCTTTTGTTTATCATTATGTGCACTTTAGAAGAGGGGTCGTGATTATTTTATAATGTGCGCCTTAGGATGACGGTTCTTGTGTACGCTTTGTGAGTGTTTCAAGGGCCATGATGAATGTGTGGGATCTGTTGATTTTTACCTTCCGATAGTTGGCAAAGACACTGTAATGGGAATAAGACAGACAAGCGGCCATGTTCTCCTATATGAGTAGTGAGGACAGAAACCCTGATTATGCCCCCCTTGAACCATGAACATCAGCAGTAATCTAACACGGGTGTTACTGTTTCATAGATTTTCTGGCCTTACCTTTCTTTGTTTTCAGGAAAACAGAAAAAGGTTTGCCCAAGCACTCAAATTTGAATCTGGTATTTTAAAAAACGTCAATTCAAATTCCAGTCTTTGCATAGAGCCGCCATTGTTAATGGGATCACAAACGATAACCCCATCAGCCCGGCTCGCCGTAACTCTCCAGTTGTCTGTCTTATTCCCATTACAGTGTCTTTGGTGTTGGGAGCAAGGATGTGTGTGTGTGTGTGTGTGTGTGTAGGGGGGGGGGGGTGTCAGGAAGCGAGACTTCATTGTGTGGGTAAGATACAGGGGAAAACTCCCCCTTTTGTTTATTTCTTGGCAATATCTTAAGATTTAATTGTTTATATAAAGAAAATTTGTTTACATGTGCGTGTGTATGATTGTGTAAGAGGTGTGTGGGGTGGGAATGTGAAGAGGAATAATTATGTGCGTGTAGGAGGAGGATTTATAGTGTGCTTGAAAGCATTTGTGCGCTCGTGTGTGGACGATTTTACATTTGGGGGGAAAAGGTTTCTTTGTGGGTTTGAGGGAAATGGTGATTCTTTGTGGGTTTGAAGGAAATGATGAATCTGTATGGGTTTTAGGGAAATATAAATGATTTTTGTGGGATTGGGGGACATTATTTGTGGGGTTGAGGGAAATGATTCTTTACGACTTTTATACTAGGTGCTCAAAATATATAAATTACATTGTATTGGCTGCAACAAGTATACGTTCGGTTTGAGGAAAATGATGACTTTTTATTGGTTTGAGATAAATTATTATTCTTTGCGACTTTGCTGAAAAAGATTATTTAAGGGCTTGAGTGAAATGATTTTTTGGTGGGATTGAGGGAAATATTCTTTGTGTGTTTGAGGGAAATGATGATTATTTGTGTGTTAGATGGAAACGAAGATTCTTTGTGTGTTTGAGGGAAATGATTATTCTTTGTGTGTTTGAGGGAAACGAGGAATCTGTGTTTGAGGGAAATGATGATTCTTTGTGTTAGATGGAAACGAGGATTATTTGTGTGTTTGAGGGAAATGATGAATTTTTGTGTGTTTGAGGGAAATGGCGATTCTTTGTCTGTTTGAGGGAAATGATTCTTTGTGGGTTTGGAGGAAACAATGATTCCTTGTCGGTTTAAGGGAAATAATTCTTGGTGAAATTATGAATCTTTGTGGAATTATTATTTTCTGTGTTTGAGGGATATGATTATTTGATGGTTGGTTTAAACACATTTATTCACAGTCAATCATTCGACAAAACAGCAGCAACAAGAACACAGAGCATAACAAGCTTAAAGCTTATACTAGGTGCTCAAAATATATAAATTGCATTGTATTGGCTGCAACAAGTATAATAAGTTCGGTGTCGGTTATAGGGAAATGATTGTTGGTTTGAGTTTTAAAAAAAAAATGATTCTTTGTTTTGAGTAAAATGATTCTTTGTGGGCTTGAGGGAAATGATTTTGTTTGTTTGAGGGAATTGATTCTTTGTGGATTTGAGGGAAATGAGTGGGGTTTACGGGAAATTATGATTTGTGGATTGTGGATTTCTGATAAATGATTATTTGTGTGTTTAAGGGAAATGATGATTCTATATGGGTTTGTGGGACATGATTATTCTTTGTGTGTTTAAGGGAAATGATGATTCTATATGGGTTTGTGGGACATGATTATTCTTTGTGCGTTTGTGGGAAATTATGATTCTATATGGGTTTGTGGGACATGATTATTCTTTGTGGGTTTGAGGGAAATGATGATTCTATATGGGTTTTTGGGACATGATTATTCTTTGTGGGTTTAAGGGAAATGATGATTCTATATGGGTTTGTGGGACATGATTATTCTTTGTGCGTTTGTGGGAAATTGATTCTATATGGGTTTGTGGGACATAATTATTCTTTGTCGGTTTGAGGGAAATGATGATTCTATGTGGGTTTGAGGGAAATGATGATTCTATGTGGGTTTGTGGGAAATGATGATTCTTTGTGGGTTTGAGGGAAATGATGATTCTATATGGGTTTGTGGGACATGATTATTCTTTGTGGGTTTGAGGGAAATGATGATTCTATGTGGGTTTGTGGGACATGATTATTCTTTGTGGGTTTGAAGGAAATGATGATTCTATATGGGTTTGTGGGACATGATTATTCTTTGTGGGTTTGAGGGAAATGATGATTCTATATGGGTTTGTGGGACATGATTATTCTTTGTGGGTTTGAGGGAAATGATGATTCTATATGGGTTTGTGGGACATGATTATTCTTTGTGGGTTTGAGGGAAATGATGATTCTATATGGGTTTGTGGGACATGATTATTCTTTGTGTGTTTAAGGGAAATGATGATTCTATATGGGTTTGTGGGACATGATTATTCTTTGTGGGTTTGAGGGAAATGATGATTCTATATGGGTTTGTGGGACATGATTATTCTTTGTGGGTTTAAGGGAAATGATGATTCTATATGGGTTTTTGGGACATGATTATTCTTTGTGGGTTTGAGGGAAATGATGATTCTATATGGGTTTTTGGGACATGATTATTCTTTGTGGGTTTGAGGGAAATGATGATTCTATATGGGTTTTTGGGACAATGATTATGATTTGTGGGTTTGAGGGAAATGATGATTCTATATGGGTTTTTGGGACATGATTATTCTTTGTGGGTTTGAGGGAAATGATGATTCTATATGGGTTTGTGGGACATGATTATTCTTTTTGGGTTTGAGGGAAATGATGATTTCTGGTTTTGAGGGAAATGATTCTTTGTGGGTTTGAAGGAAAGGATGATTTGTGGGTTTGATATTCTTTTTATGGGTTTGAGGAAAATGATTCTTTGTGGACTTGAGGGAAAATGTTTGTTTGTTTTTGAGGGAATTGAGGATTCTTTGTGGATTTGAGGGAAATTATGAATATTTATGGTTTTGAGAGAAATAATATTCTTTGTGGTTTTGACATAAATGATTATGGAATTGAGGGAAATGATGATTCTTTGTTGGATTGTAAAATGATTCTTTGTTGGTTTGTGGGTAACTATGATTCTTTGTCGGTTTGGGGAAGTGAAGATTCTTTGCTGGATTAAGGGAAATGATGATTCTTTGTGTGTTTCAGGGAAACGATGCTCTGGGTGTGGTGGGAAATTGTTTATGGGTTTGATATACATTATTTTTGTGGGTTTTGGGGAAATGTCGATTCTTTGCCTGTTTGAGGGAAATGATTCTTTGTGTGTTAGAAGGAAATGATTTTCTCATTTAGGGAAATGATTCTATGTAGGTTTTCGGGAAATGACAGTTCTTTGTGGTATAGAAGGAAATGATGATTTCTGTGTTTCAGGGAAAGTATATTATGATTGTTTATGTGTTTGAGGGAAATGATGATGATTTTGTGTGTTTGAGGGAAATAATGATGATTTGTGTGTTTGAGGAAAATGATGATGATTTGTGTGTTTGAGAGAAATTACGATTCAGTGTTGATTGGCTTAAACACATTTATTCATGATCATTTGACAAAGCAGTACCAACAAGAACATAGAGCACAAGAAGCTTAAAGCTTATACTAGGTGCTCAAAATATCTAAATTATATTGTATTGGCTTCAACAAGTATAAGTTCGGTGTTGGTTATAGGGAAATGATTCTTTGCGGATCTGAGGGAAATGAGGATTCTTTGTGAGTTTGACGGAAACTATTATTATTTGTGTTTGAGGGAAATGCTAATTCAGGGATTGTTTGTCGGTTTGGAGGGAAACGATGAATCTTTGTCGGTTTGGGGAAAATGAGGATTCTTTGTGTTTAATATAAATGACGATTCTTTGTGGGTTTGATGGAAACGTTTGATCGAAATGATTGTGGGTTTGAAGGAAAAGATGATTCTTTGTTGGTTTGAATGAAATGATGATTCTTTGTGGGTTTGAGGGAAATGATGTCTTGCGGCTTTGAGGGAAATGATGATTCTTGTGTTAGATGGAAACGAAGATTATGTGTGTATTTGAGGGAAATAATTATTTGTGTGTTTGAGGGAAACTATGATTCATTGTCGGTCTGAGGGAAACGATGTTTCTTTGTCGGTTTGGGAGAATGATGATTCTTTGTGTTTAATGGAAATGACTGTTTGAGGGAAATGACGATTCCTTGTAGGATTGAGGAAAACGGTACTTTCTGTGGGTTTAAGGGAAATTATTTTTTGGGTTTGTGGGAAATGACTATTCTTTGTGGGTTTGAGAGAACTGATGATCTCTGTGTTTGAGGGAAATTATTTTTTGGGTTTGTGGGAAATGACTATTCTTTGTGGGTTTGAGAGAACTGATGATCTCTGTGTTTGAGGGAAATTATTCTTTATGGGTTTGTGGGAAATGACTATTCTTTGTGGGTTTGAGAGAACTGATGATCTCTGTGTTTGAGGGAAATTATTCTTTATGGGTTTGTGGGAAATGACTATTCTTTGTGGGTTTGAGAGAACTGATGATCTCTGTGTTTGAGGGAAATTATTTTTTGGGTTTGTGGGAAATGACTATTCTTTGTGGGTTTGAGAGAACTGATGATCTCTGTGTTTGAGGGAAATTATTCTTTATGGGTTTGAGGAAATGATGATTCTTTTTTATTTTATTTTTTAAGAGAAATGGTGACTATTGTCTGTTTGAGGAAGGGAAGTGATGAGTCTGTGTTGGTTTGAGGGAAATGATTCTTTGTGGGCTTCAGCGAAATTATCATTTCATGGATTTTAGGGAAATTATTATTCTTTGTGTGTTTTGAGGGAAATTATTATTCTTTGTGTGTTTTGAGGGAAATTATGACTTGAAATAACATCGGTGTTGGTTTGAGCGAAATTATTGTTGGTGGGCTTCAGCGAAATGATGATTCTGTGTGGGTTTAAGGAAATGATAATTATTTGTGTGCTTGAGGGAAACCATGATTCTTTGAGGATTTGAGGGAAATTATGATTCTTTGTCCGTTTGAGGGAAATTATGAATCTTTGTGCGTTTTGGGGAATGACTTTTTTCTGTGTTTGAAGGAAACCATGATTCTTTGTGGGTGTGACTGTAATGATGATTATGGAATTGAGAGAAATGAGGATTCTTTGTTGGATTGAGAAATGATTCTTTGTTGGTTTGTGGGAAATTGTGATTCTTTGTCGGTTTTGGAGGTTAGGATTCTTTGTTGGTTTTAGGGAAATTATTTTTGTTGTGTGTTTCAGGGAAACGATGCTCTGGTTTTGGGGGAAATTATGTTTATGGGTTTGAGATAAATGAATGTTGTGGGTTTGAGGAAAATGTCGATTCCTTGCCTGTTTGGGGTTTGAGATAAATGATTCTTTGTGTGTTAGAAGGAAATTACGATTCTTTCTCTTTTAGGAAAATGACGATTCTAGGTGGGTTTTAGGGAACTGACATTTCTTTGTGGGATTGAGGGAAATGATGATTTCTGGGTTTCAGAAAAATGATGATGATTTGTATGTTTTAGAGAAATGATGATGATTTGTGTGTTTGAGAGAAATTACGATTCAGTGTTTGTTGGTTTAAACACATTTATTCATGATCATTTGACAAAGCAGTACCAACAAGAACACAGAGCACAACAAGCTTAAAGCTTATACTAGATGCTCAAAATATCTAAATTACATTGTATTGGCTACAAGCATAAGGTCGGTGTCGGTTATAGGGGAATTATTCTTTGTGGATTTGAGGGAAATGAGGATGCTTTGTGCGTTTGACGGAAACGGTTATTCTTTGTGTGTTTGAGGGAAGTGATGACTCAGGGATTGTTTGTCGGTTTGGGTGAAACGATGAATCTTTGTCGGTTTGGGGAAAATGAGGATTCTTTGTGCTTGATGGAAATGACGATTTTTTTGTGGGTTTGAGGGTTTTGAAACGTTTGATTGAAATAATGATTGTGGGTTTGAAAGAAAAGATGATTCTTTGTTGGTTTGAATATGATGATTCTTTGTTGGTTTGAGGGAAATGATGTCTTGCGGCTTTGAGGGAAATGATGATTCTTGTGTTAGATGGAAACGAAGATTATGTGTGTATTTGAGGGAAATAATTATTTGTGTGTTTGAGGGAAACTATGATTCATTTTCGATCTGAGGGAAACGAATTTTTTAAGTCGGTTTGGGAGAATGATGATTCTTTGTGTTTAATGGAAATGACTGTTTGTGGGTTTGAGGGAAATGACTATTCGTTGTAGGATTGAGGAAAACGGTAATTTTTGTGGGTTTAAGGGAAATTATTTTTTGTTTGTTTGAGGGAAATGATGCTCCATTGGAGATTTTTGAGAAATGATTCTTTGTGTGTTTAATGGAAATGATGATTCTATGTGGGTTTGTGGGAAATGACTATCCTTTGTGGGTTTGAGGGAAATGAATATTTTTAAGTTTTGACGGAAATGAATATTTCTGGTTTTGAAGGAAATTATTCTTTGGGGGTTTGAAGGAAATGTTGATTTGTGGGTTTGAAGGAAATTATTATTTTTATGGGTTTGAGGAAAATTATTCTGTGTGTGTTTTTAGGGAAATGACGAATCGTGTATTTGAGGGAAATTGTGGCTCTTGTGTGTTTGAGGGAAATGACGAGTCTGTGTTGGTTTGAGGGACGCGACTCTTTGTGGGCTTCAGCGAAATGATGATTTTTATGGGTTTGAGGGAAATGATGATTTTTGGTGGGCTTTAGCGAAATGATCCTTCTGTATTGTTTCTTTAAAGGGAGTGATGCTTTTGTAATTTGTCTTTAGTGGAAACGACGATTATGTATTTTATGTTTTAACAGGAATGGGAATTTTGTATTTTATGTCTCAAAAGGGAATGATGATTCTGTATCTTATTTCTTTAAAGGGAATGATGCTGCTGCATTTTGTTTTTAGGAATGACGATTCAGTATTTTTGACTTTGAAGGGAATGATCCTGATGTAGCCTACTATGTCTGTTAAAAGGGATAGTTGATTCTATATTTTATGTGTTTAAAGCGAATGATGTTTTGTGTTGCGTGTGTTTAAATGATGATTCTGTATGTATATTATGAAAGGGATAATTATATACGTTAATGGTGGTTTTGTATTCCATGGTAAAGGAAGTGATGATTATTATGTGTGTTCGAGGGGAGGATGATTGGGTGTGTATGCAATGGAATGTGGATTAGAAATGCATTTTTGTAACCACGTATAAGTGTCTGGGGAAGAGAGGGGTGTCTTTTCATACGGTGGCAGTCTTAAACTGACCATAGCATTTAGCAGGGCTATAAGCTAATAAAATGGAATTGTGTGGGCTCACTGTGGTTGGCTGGGTTACTGAAACTTGAATCCAATAGGTCTTTTATCAACAGAAAACGTAGTAAAAGTAACTGGTTTTTGTTTAGTTTTTAAAAGTTATTTCATCATTGTATGGTGTATTTTTGTACAAACGCGTCGCCGTTACATCCTACTCAACCTGCCCATTATCCTACAGTTACATATATATATATATATCTCCTACATTCTTGGTTGTTCATTTCGTTGTGTTCCTTGTAACAAAACAAATCAGTTGCTTTACTGCCCTTTTTGTATTAGTATTAGGTACTTTATAGTCACAGAGGCGTCTCTGTGAAATTCGGGTTGCTCCCACCTGGAGAGCGCGTCGCAGCCAGAGGCGCGCCACCCAATGTTGTGGGGTTTTTGTGGGGGGGTTTTTTTGCATGCGATTTTTGGCACTGATGAGGGAGGGGGGGGGGGTAAAAGTTTTTACCAAATGACAACGTTTTCGTTGCCACTGGGTTTAGCGTATGCTAAGTGCATGGGCACGCGGGACCTCGGTTTATCGTCTCATCCGAAAGACTCCACGTTCAGACCGTTAAGGCCTAGTGCAGAATGGGAGGACAAAATCCCCTGTACCCAGGTTCGAACTCGGGTTTACTTGACACGAAGCGAACGCGCTACCACTGTGCCACTCTACACCACACCATCTCTTGGTATTTCTCTTCATCTTCTCCCAAAGTCATATTCTCTTCATCTTGCACATTTTGTTCTGCGTGTTCCTTTATAATGTTATTTGTTTGTTTGTTATTTACTACGCATGCATAATATAAACGGGAATGAGGAGTGGTTAGGGTGAGCCACTGTTCATTCCCATTCGTCCCCCTTTTTCGTTCAACGTTATTCGCATTTAGTTTCTTCTACTATTTCTTTAGTTCACAATCTTAATTATCTTGCTCCCCACCTCCCTCGCACGCATTCTGTGCATCGCATTGTTATGATGTCGTGTATCTTATTCCTCTCAAATCGGTTAATTATGCTTTACGTCCTCTCAGCCAAAGCCATATGGGACATTACGTTCTACTTTTAGTTATTTGGAAATGGGGGGAAGGGGAAGAGAAAAAAGCTGTTTTTATTTTACTTTAGATATTTATTTTATTATTTGTAGTTGTTTATCTCTTGAATAAAGGTCAAGGTTTTTACATTTTATGAGCCATGGCCCGTACGAGACTACTGTCTAGTTAAAACTTGACTTTTTAGATAAAAGTGAATGATTAAAATTATATTTTTTTTTTTTTTTTTTTTAGAGCTGCACCCCTCCTGGCGAGAGCCTAGTGATTAAAACTTCAGGACCACAATAATATTTAAAAGAACGAGTATTTAATGAAAATATTAAAAAATTCAATTTTAAGGTCGAAAAAAACCCCGATATTTACATGTTTTGTGTCTGAGAGACTTTATTTTTGAGAAATATTCATTGTTAAAAAGTTGTCGCTACAAGTGGACAACTATTTATACTATGTTGTTTAAAAAGAATGTGTCAATCAATTTCTCACATAGTGAGAAAAGATTGTATGAAAAAATAAAATAGACTGGGGTCTCAAGAAAAAATATTTACAAACTTAACTCTACCACGGACTCAAAAAGAAAGGCACTAACAAATTTGGCCGAGCCCGGGCAGAAAAAGTTGCTTCTGGACCCCCAGTCTTCAATAGTTAAGATTTTTAAAGAAATTTTGTTATTTTAATAGTTTATTAAAAACCATCTATGTTTAAGATATTTTTAAAACCAAGGTTTAAAACTAGTACTTTATGACGGGGATAGTTAACGATTCCTACTTGTTTAGGTCGGAGGGAGGGAGGTAGAGGGACCCCTCCTCTCCGGCCTAAACAGTGGTAGGGCGTCGTTATATAGGTCCAGCATTAAGTGCGGGGGGACCTATTGGGATAACCCTGACCGTAATATCACGTTCGCGACTACGAAGGCACCCCCCCGGAGGTCGGGCCGCGCACCCATCTACTAGGGGAGGGGGAGTAAAATATACTCGGAATCAATCCTCTCAAATGGCTGGTTTCTCAATTTTAACTCTTTAACCTCCTCCTCCAACCCCATCTCACCACGCTTTTTTTTTTTATCCCTTTCACCGCCAGCCATATTTCAGCCAAAAATGTCCATTAAATTTACCTGTGGTAGAGAACAAAATCCATCTGCAGTATTGGGGATTCTTCTGTGACAAATATAAAATGTACCCTTACTTCCCAAAACTAAGACAATAAGATCTTTGGATAATAGACCCCAATTTGATGCCTTTTAGTGACATAGGTGTTAAATCACTGTGGTGCTAAAATGCGACTTTGGCGGTGAAAGGGTTAAAGCGTTGACCCACTGATTTCCTTGTTTTCGCTTCATCGTGATGTTATGCTTATTAATGTTTGCATGTTTAATTTGTGCTTGTATGCACACAGCTTACGTGGTGACAGTTTTAAGATTACTATTCCTGTTGGTGGGACTATAAACGACTAACGTATGCACACAACACAATGAGGATGAAATAGGAGTTGGAAGACTCATTTCTCATCGTCATGACATGTGACACTTATGTTCAACTCGTTGGTCTTGCATGGTCAAGTGGCCATCGTCTCATTCCGTCTGTATGCACTTTGTCAGAACGCTCTCTCTCTCTCTTTCACTCTCTCTCTCTCTCTCTCTCTGTCAACCTTCCATATCTGACCACTCTTCTCTTCTAATATGTCTGTGCTCTATCCTCACAACTTAAAACCCCAATGACAAACTGAATAACTGTTTTATTCAATCTACTGCATGTTTGATGATGTGGGTGGTTATAGAAGGTGGATGTGGGTGCGCCACTTTCCATTTCCACTCCGTGATCCAATGTTTTAGTTCCATGATCCATTTTACGTTGTTTTTTCAACCTAATTTGTTGCCTGTCGTGTTTTGCTTTTTTCTTTATTTTAACCCCCCCCCCCCCCCCCCCACTAAACTAAACTTTTTGTCTTACCTCCCCTCCCACCCCCCTATCAGCTTTTCTTAGTGACACCCCTGTTCTTCCGTCAACATGTCCATTGTCTGTGTTCTTTGTTGTGTGTCGACACCACTTTTATTTGTGCAAACTTAGTCCTTGCATGTCTAACACAAGATAGGGAATGGGTTGTGGACTGGGTGTCCCACTCCCCATTGCCTTGGGTGTATGTACCCCTACTACCCGATAATTATACTAACAACCTTATCAGCTTTTCTTAGTGACACCCCTGTTCTTCCGTCAACCTTTCCATTGTCTGTGTTCTTTGTCGACACCGCTTTTATTTGTGCAGACTTTTCCTTGCATGTCTAAAACTCCCCCATTGCCTTAATTATACTAACAACCTTATCAGCTTTTCTTAGTGACACCCCTGTTCTTCCGGCAGCATGTCCGTTGTCTGTGTTCGTTGTTGTGTGTCGACACCACTTTTGTGCAAACTTTGTCCTTGCATGTCTAACACAAGTTAGGGAATGGGTTGTGGGCTGGGTGCCTCACTCCCCATTGCCTTGGGTGCTATGTGCCCCTACTACCCGATAATTATACTAACAACCTTATCAGCTTTTCTTAGTAACACCCCTGTTCTTCCGTCAACATGTCCATTGTCTGTGTTCTTTGTTGTGTGTCGACACCACTTTTATTTGTGCAAACTTAGTCCTTGCATGTCTAACACAAGATAGGGAATGGGTTGTGGACTGGGTGTACCCCTACTACCCGATATACTAACAACCTTGTCGATGCACGTACGTTCTTTTTTGTGCGTTTCCAATGCTATTTCGAAGGTTTATTCCAGAAGGTAATTATCATTCTTCTCGCCCCCGTGGGCCAGCCTTCACGTGGCGGGGGTGTTCTCGACCAAGCTGTGCCCACCCCTTTTTCTTACCTTAACTATTGTTCTGCCTACCATGTCTTTTACTATATTTTTCCACCATAAAGTCTCCCGACAAGATCTGCAGTTTTCCATTTCGTCTGATTTCTGTCTCCCCGGATCTTCAATCTGTTCTTTCATTTTTCCTTACAAACCTATCTTTTGAATGTTCCTTTTTTTCTGTGATCTATCGGACAATTTATGACCTGCCAGGTTGTTGTTTTTATTGTTCACTGGCGTCCATACGTGAAACCTTGCGCACTTGAGTGGGCACCTGTTGTCCATTCTGCAGTGCATATTGTTTGCCTATATGGCATTTTTTTTTCATTTTTTTTTTTTACTGTGTTTATCCTTTTTTACTGTTTAAAAAAACAAACTGGATCAGATAGAGTAGAGTGGCTCAACGTTTCCATCACTGTGTGGACTTATGTGCTATAGGGTGCAATGATGGTGTCATGTTATGAATTGTACGGTATATTTTGTTGTTTTCAGTTTGTTGAACGTTGATACGATACATTGAGTGTTTTGTACTAAGTGGTCGAACATTACGCGGTGACAGTCCTGAGATGACCATAGCTGTTGCCAGGACTATAAGGGGGGGAAACTATTAAAAAAAATCATTCTTCTCTGATAAATGTCGGACGGCATCATCACAAAATGGGTAAAAAAGGCTGATACATTCTGGCGTATGACCATATCGCTCATTCTCACTCAGTCCCAACTCATAGCCACACCCTGGTTTGCCATGTCAGACCCTAAACCAACATTCCTTAGGGAGCAATGTGTGCAACTTGTATCTTCTGGTTAAATATTGTCCTTCAATCGTTTATAACAGCCCCCTCCCCCCACCTTAATTTCATTTGAAGTAGCATCCTCAAAAATACAGATAGTGCGGCCAATATGACAGTCGTGTACATTTAACACTTTTTGTTTGTGGCTCAAGCCACAAACTTATAACTCACTTTGTCGGTCGGTCGGTCCAAAATTGTCGCACATTTTGACAAAATTGTCGCACTTCAAATCGAGGCTACACTTCAAATTGAGGCCGCTCTTTAAAATGATGTATTTTAAAAGCGTACAAAATAATAAACATACGTAATACAGACACTACAACAGACACGAGTATGCGGTGCTTCTTTTGATGAGTATAAGTAGGATACATAGTTTTAAATGTTTTCCAAAAGATATAAAAAGTTACGACAAATGCTAAGTCTCATAGTAGCGAGCGAAGTATTTACACGATGCTACTTTTTTCATACGACAAGCATGACATAGCCTAATTCGGTTTTAAAATAAACGAATTTTAAGTTTGGGGCCATTGTTAAAATTGCTTTTAAAAAATCAGCAAATTTGAATTCCAATAGCAATGCTCACATTTCCTTCCCTGAAAGATTTTCTTTTGACGGAAAAGTAGCAAGGCAACCAATGTTGCTCTTTTCTATCATGAATTATCTGTCTTCATCGGAATAAATAGGAGTAATGTAATATAGTCATCAAAACCTTGACCAAAACAATACCTGCCAATGTTTAAAATGATGGGACTCCTAAAAAGCTTCACGGTTTGTTTGTCCCTACTTACTACTAGTACTACTAGTACTACTACTACTACTACTACTACTACTATCTCTGCCCCCTCCTCCCCCTTACCCCATTTCATGTGAATCATGACTCGCGTGGCCCAGTCGGATCAGATCCCCATACGATTTTATGCGTGTCTGGCGCCAGGGGAATACATTATCTGAATTTAAGGCCGAAAGGGGAACTATAATAATAACTGTATAAAGCTAGACATATTGCTATTTTGTCAATAGATTATTTTCTCTTACGGGCGAAAATGTTGATTTTCCCGATCATTTATTTGGCGGGACCCACTTTTATTTAACCCTTCCCTCCTCCGCTACACTTAGCTCGCCGCTAGAAAGCAGTCGATCTTCTGTCAATGACATTGCCCGTTTGTCAGTGATAACATGTTACACAGTGGCTAGAGGTACGTCATTCTTGCAACACTCAGACCATGTTCAGGGATAGTAACTATCGGATAGTAGGGATAGTATCCTAGTCGAAGTTTTCGTCAACAAATGCATTTTCTTATTGCGTATATTTTACGCATCTTGGTTAGGGATAGGATTAGGAACATGTCTATAACCCCACCCCTATCCCACCAGTCACCACCCCTCAAAATAAAAAAATAAAATAGCTTTCTTTGTTAACAAAAAAATGATTATCCCTTAATTCCAGACGGATGGCAATACCAGGAGGCCCCTAATTCGCCGCTGCTCGTATGGACTTTCCTCAAATCGGCTTCGGTAACACCGGTGGACTTCAGCGACATTAGATGACTTCGGCGACACCCACTGGAGTTCAGCGACATCACTGGACTTCAGTCATGGACTACTGGTGGACTGTGAGAGTAAGTGACTGAGTGTTATTTTTTCACATACAACAGACTTAGTTTACTAGTTCGGGACAGTCCAAAGAAATATTATAATCACCTGTTTGGAGCTGCCCTTACATGATAATACAGCAGTTAATGCGACAATGAGCTAAAATTGTAAATGGAACATTGACAAGTTTGTTTGGGTGGCGGATTACAGTATATTTTGCCATTTTCATAGTGTATGTGCGCATTTAACCCTTTCCCAGCCAGACATATTTCAGCCAAAAACTTCCATTAAATTTACCTGGGTAGACAACAAAATCCATCTGCAGTATTTGGGGATTCTTCAGTGACATATATAAAATGTCTATCCTTAATTCCCAAAACTAAAACAGGGTCTTTGGATAATAGACCCCAATTGGATGCCTTTTAGTGACATAGGTGTTAAATCACTGTGGTGCTAAAATGCGACTTTGGCAGTGAAAGGGATAAATAAGTATGTCCACACGCACGTGCATGCTGTTCCTGCCATCTGTCAAACCAGCCTTGGCAATATCCGCATGTAACCCCCACAAGAGAAGGTAACCTATTGTTGGAAGAAGTCTTGGTTGTTCATCTTCCGTCTCCGAATTATCTTTCCCTTACGGTGTCAAATGTAAGCTTTGATGTTGCCCAAGCTGCCTGATTGTGGAAGCGAAAAATACTAGCACCTCGCCAGTTCCCACAGCAAAGAAGCCTTTTTTGTCTGTGTGTGCTGTTTGTGTATGTGTTGTTTATGTGTATGTTGCTGTGAATATATACTGTTATTTCATGCTTGCGAATTGTGGCAATGCATACGTGTATTAGGCCTATTATAAGTAGTAGTAGTAGTCACAGCAGTTGTCGTTGCTGATTGTTATATGCATTTTGTTACCGGCCAAACGAAGTCTGACCGGTATTGTTTTGTCTGCTCATGTTATTGGATTTTTGTTTCATGTTTTTATTCCTTTTCAATTCTGTGAAAAGCGCCCTGTAGCCTACATAGTAGGATGGACGCTATATACATTTTCCTTTTTATTATCATATTTATCCCCATAAGAACGATGATTGAATGACAGAAAGAACGTTGAAGGTATTACAGAGTTGGGAGGGAAACGGGAAGCATAAATGGGTGGGTGGGAGTGCTCACAATGCTAACAAAAAAAAAGCGCTTATGAACGGCGAATTGATGCGCTTTCGTAATATGCCCGCGCTTCTAATTTGCCAATACGCGCTTTCATAAATCTCCGACAGATAGAGCTAAAAAAAAAGTCGGAGCTTTTTTCCGTCAACGAAATACCGTTCTTAGGGGTATAGCTGTAGACAGTGCCCATTTTGTCCTATTTTGCTCCTTCTGTCTCCTCATTCTTGATCTTCTCATGAATATGATGATCATTGTGATGATGATTTGTACGCTCCCACAGCAGATGTTGACAGAGGCGGCCACCTCTTTACCAGTGAAGTGGACCGTCATGACCAGGAAACTTTCACAGGATCCACCCGACATCAGATCCACCCGACATTGGATCCACCCGACATCGGACCCACCCACATACCAGATGCCATTGGATCCGTTAAATATACCCCACTCGTGAGTTACATTTTGAGTGCTGACTTACTGCCTGCATTCACGTACATACACTCACGCGTACACATAATGCACACGCGCACGCACACGCACGCACGCACAATCGAATGTAGCAGTATGCTTGTGTTGTAGTTGGGCGATTCATACATGTATGTATGTTTTTAGTATGTATGTTAACTTTCAACGAACAAGAAGACTTATGTTTTGTGTGGGTAAATGGGTCATTGTACTTTTTTTAATTTTCAGAAAGTTCATTTTCTTTGACTTAGCTTTTAACCGTTTTGCTCAATGTTAAATCCTACATGGCCTATAAGGGATAAAAGGAAATAAAACCTGTTGCTTTGATATGTTGGCCCAGAAGTGATGTGCTCCAGACATCCCATGAAGAACAATGGCTTACAGTACGAGTTGTGTGGATGAACATGCCTTTCACTCACCATTGCTGAAACAGCAGGAACAATGTTGTCTGGGCCTAGCGAACTGAGAGCACTGATGGTCAGCTAACTAGTCAATGGCCACCGCGGCTGTGGACATGTCAATGTGAGGTGAGTAGACAGACTAGTTTACCATGCATATGTTGTTGTTACTGTATTGACTATGGGATACCTCTCTCTCTCTCTCTCTCTCTCTCTCTCTCTCTCTCTCTCTCTCTCTCTCTCTCTCTCTCTCTCTCTCTCTCTCTCTCTCTCTCTCTCTCTCTCTCTCTCTGTCCTCTCTCTCTGTCTCTCTCTCTCTGTCCCCTCTCTCTCTCTCTCTCTCTCTCTCTCTCTCTCTCTCTCTCTCTCTCTCTCTCTCTCTCTCTCTCTCTCTCTCTCTCTCTCTCTCTCTCTCTCTCTCTCTGTCATATTCATTCTTCGCTATAATCACCTGTTTTCTAGAGTAGCCACAAATTTACAGTATCCTTTTTGAAGACCCCCATTCCCCAACTCCCCTTATTCTAATCTTGCTGGCTATGTGTATGTAAATGTGATGCAGCACACGAAAACGAGGCTAATGTCGTAAATGATCACTTGTGACTTATTCATATTTTCAGAAAGGCCAGAGGCAACAGATTAATAGGCAAAAAAACAGAATTCATCTATCCCTAATAGTTTGTTTAACAATTTTTCAATCATCTCTCTCTCTCTCTCTCTCTCTCTCTCTCTCTCTCTCTCTCTCTCTCTCTCTCTCTCTCTCTCTCTCTCTCTCTCTCTCTCTCTCTCTCTCTCTCTCTCTCTCTCTTGTGGCTGCCCGACTTTAGCTTCCTTTTCCTGTGCTGCATCACAGATGTTCTTTTTTTAAATTTATTGATTTGTTGCTTTTCTTAGTTTGCATTTTCTAATTAATTTAGTTTGTTTGTTGCTTTGTTGTTTGTCTCAGGGCTGAGTGAAAAAAGTTGCAACTAATTATCTTCTCTCGTTACCCTGAATAAATATTTCGTTCGTTCTGCATACACATGTAAACCAGACACAGTAAAACCAAGCAAAGTGTACGTTTTCTGTTTTTTGCACTTGTCTCCTTTTGGGTTTTTTGCTTTAGCGTTTTGAAGGTTTTGGGATAGTGAAGAGGCCTACTGGGTATCAGTGTTAATACTAGAATTAGAAATGGTAAAAATAATGACTACACATGGATGTATTAATAATAGCAAGAGTAGCAACATTATTAGTAGTTGCAGCAGTGCATACCCATTTTGCTCAATATATCATGCCATGTTAAAATGAGTGCATTTAACTGCATTCAACAGTCTAATCTTATCCTAGTTGTGAAGCATTGAAAATACCTTTAAATGCAATCCATATAAAAATCTTCAGCATAGTGCATATTTTAGTTAACCGGACATCATAACTGTTAACTGTTGGTACTTTTAAAGACACACCAGATCACGTGTCAAAATCACGGGTTACATGTGTTTTCCCTCTTATAGCTGGACATAAATCTTGTTTTGACCAGGTCTGACTCCCATATAACTGCCCCCAAATTCAAACAGAAACATTTTAAAGAGCATCCTCAATTTGAAGTTGGGGACACTTTGTATGTGGGTCACAGCTACCCAGAAAAAAACAAGGGACTTAATCGTGGTGCGTCTGTCTTTAAATCTAGTAGATTTAGGGTAATTTTGTGTATATTGAGGCTGTATTGGGGACAGTAATTACATACTGCGTGTACATTGAATTTAATTGCATTGTTTTACTTTGATGATTCAACTGATGGCTTAACTTCTGTGCAGACACAAGATAAAAGTGTGCATGGACGTATTTTCCTCACGAATGACCTCTACATCTACGAATGACGTCCACATGCAGGCCTTCAAAATACGTCCACAATCTGTGAATTGTCTACATCAATAGTCAACGCTTCGTTAAAAAAAAAAATATTCACATCGGCAAACACACGCTTTATCAATAAATGTTTCATCAACAATCGACGTAGCATCAACGTTTCATCGAAGAATAAATGCTTAATCAACGCGGCTTCATTAACAAAATGTGTTAGTAATCCACGATATATTACCAAATCAAAGGATCAACACTTTATCAACAAATCAACACTTCTTCAACGAGTCAACTCTACGTCTACGAATCAACACTTAGATCTAATCGACGAATTAACACTTCATCAAATCAACGCAACATCAACAAACAATTCTTTTCTAAGAATCATCTCAACAATAAACACTTCATCGAATCAACGCTTTAATCAATGCTCCATCAACTAATCAACGCTTCATCGACGGTTGAATTCCTCGCTAATCGATGTTGATCAACGAATCAACGCTTCATCAACGCATCAATGCTCCATAAACGCTTCATCGACGAATTAATTCCTCACCAATCAATGCTGCATCAACGCTTCATCAACGCCATCAATGCTTGTTCAAGGAATCGACGCTTCAACGAATCAACGTTTCATCAACAAAATTAACTTAACTAATCAAGGCATCTACGAATCAACGCTTCAGCAATGAATCAATGCTTCCTCGAATCAACGCTTCTTCAAGGAATCAACGTTTAATCGACGAATGAATTCCTCATCAATCAATGTTGCATCAACGAATCAACGAATCAACACTTCATCAACGAATCAACGCTTCTTCAACGAATCAACGCTTCATCATCGAATCAACACTTCATCAACGAATCAACGCTTCTTCAATGAATCAATGCTTCATCGACGAATGAATTCCTCACCAATCAATGTTGCATCAACGAATCAACGCTTCATCAACGAATCAACGCTTCATCAACGCTTCAACGAATCAACGCAACGCTCCATCAACGCTTCATCAACGAATCAACGCTTCTTCAAAATTAACGCTTCAACGAATCAATGCTTCAAGGATTCAACGAATCAACGCTTCATCAACAAAATTAACTTCACTAATCAAGGTTGCATCAACTAATCAACGCTTCATCAACGAATCAACGCTTCATTGACTAATGAACTCTTCATTAATCAATGTTACATCAACGATTCAACGCTTCAACGAATCAACGCTCCATCAACGAATGAACTCTTCACTAATCGAGGTTGCATCAACGAATCGACGCTTCATCGAATCATCGTTTCATCAACAATCAACGCTTCAACTAATGAACGCTTCATTAATCAATGTTGCATCAACGAATAAATGATTGATCAACAAATCCGTTTCATCGAGTCGATACTCCGTCTAAGCATGCAGTTGTGTTCTATATGTTTTACTGTTATCGTGTTGTTTTTTTGGTTTGTGTTTTTCATTGGAACCTTGTTGAAATTGCACACGCCCTGTTGGAAGTTGTTATCGGGATGTTGACTATTGAGAGTCTACTTTGCTATATTCAAATTTACACTAGTGTGGAAGATACTTTAGTGATGGAAAGAGTTATCGTTCCTGTTTTCTATTTACAGCTTAGCTTCTTTCACTGAAGCAAGTCTGAACATACCAAAGTTCTGTTATTCACGCGTTTTGGTTGCATAATTTTGTGGGTAATTCGGCTGGGTTCTTTTCATATAATTTATTTCATACCCAACATAGTCCCGTTCTCGTTTGGCGATAGACGTATGCTTCGTAACACTTGCCACCTTGGTTTCCTTTTTTGTAATTTTTAAAAAGTTTTAATAAATTAAACGATAGAAACATGTTTCATATAATTTACCATCTCCCTTTCTCTCGCTCCATCATTTGTTTTTTTACTATTGGATATCAGTTTTAACACTCTTTAAAGCAATGTGCATCTTGTCTTCCAATTTCCCTTGTCTACTTAAAACGGTGTTTTTTTATCCTACCCCTGCTCCTACTATCTTTACTATGTGTTGTTCATAGGTGTGGAATGTCTGGTTGACGAGTGTTTTAATTGGCATTGAGTGACGAAAAGAACGAGAGGTAGAAAATCACAATCGGTTGAGTAGCTATTCGAGAATCAATGAAAGATTTTTTCTCACGACTGTCTAAATGATTTGATGACGTTATTACAGACTTCGGTATAACGCATACAATGCCTTCATAAACGCTTATTCTGTGCGATGGAGTCAGCGGGACTCTGACCAATTATTTGTTTAAAATTCTTTAAAAACTTCGCATTTTCTTTCGAAAACTCATCCAGCAAAAACATTGTGAGCAGCAAATTGCGTTGTCGATTTTTGTTTGTTTGTTGATTAATCATTGTCTTTTTCGTGCATCCTCTACGGTGGTAATGTTGCACACAAAAAAGGACAGGACAAAGAAAGAAGAAACGTGTGGATTTGACAACCCTTAGAACTGTGTAGAAAGGCGGGCAAGGGGGCGAGCACCCACTCTTCCCCACTCTCACCTGAACGAACACTGTAGGGTAGATCTTCAAAATTCGGTTTGAATAAGTTTCCGTAAATAAAGTTTTAAAAATCAGTTTGAGTAAAAAAAAATTCTGTAATCAAAAATTCAGTTTGAATAAGATCGCGTCCTGTAATTAAAGTAAAACATTTAGAATAAGATCGTTTCCGTAACTAATGTTTAAAAAAATTCAGTTTGAAAAAGATCGTTTTCATAATTAACGTAAACGTTCAGTTTGAATAAGATTGTTTCCGTAATTAACGATTTCTTTCAGAGAAAATGTTTTACGCAGCATGTTTCTGAAGCCAGACCCAGTGCGCAAAGTGGGCACAGGGAAAAGGAGCACCCACCCTTTCCCTACTCTCACCTTTTCACTGTGTGGTCAAAATTCTGTTTACATTTTATTTAACCTGTTGCATGTTTTTCAATACCAATCCTGGAAACAGTTTATACGAAGCCTATTTTGCATTTATAATGTCAATATATAAAATTTAAAAACACACTGATAAAATCGCGATATTTCGGTTTATTCTTAAACCTTCAACGGGCAAAGCACCAGGGCAACTAAAACAGCCTTTAAAATACAGTGGTACACAATAAAAATTATGATCAAAACTCATAAAATGAAATACAAAGCAAACAAGCAAGGAATGCGAGTTTTGCACGAGCTCATTAAAATAAATAAATGTATAATGTTGTTAGATTACCGAGTTCGGGTTATTTTTACGTGTTGAATTATTTGTACTTTCGTCAGACTTTTTGCTATGAAAAAAAAAAAAGAACCGCAAAAAATTGTACTTCGTGAAATTTTGAATTCGGTTGTCCTTGTAAGCCACATCCTTACAGATCGTCTGTGCTGCTTAAACTTCGCGATCACTGTTCACTTTCATCCTACATGTTCTGCTTCATGTTGCCCACTTGAAGGGATGTCATGTGTGTAGGTAGTCACGGGAGGGAGGCATCCAATCCCTTCCTTTTCTCACCGACACAGATTCTGAAAACTATTACCAAAGTTCAAATTGCGAACACAAATGTTCTGACATTTATACAAATTGTAATTGCGTCGTTTTCCCCTTCAGATGAAATGAAAAGCACAGACGCTGTGGTTACCATTTGTAAATGTTTCGTATGTGTATGTGTGTGCGTGTGCGTGTGCGTGTGTGTGCGTGCGTGCGTGTGTGTTGGTGTGTGTGTGTTGGGGTGTGACAGAGAGGGGGTGGGTGGGCAGATAGATAGTAGGCCTAATCTTATGTATTTCGCGGGTATAAGGGATGGTTATTCCCTTTGTTTTCTGTCATCTATCTTTCTGCCTTATCCACTATCCTACCCCTTTTATTATTTTAGAAACATTCACTTTTTTCCTTTTTCACAATTTGACATGCCAGCTTGTTTTACGTAAGGGTTAACGTTTATTTTGTACGTTTGAGGGAATCATGATTCTTAATTTGTTGTTGGTGATTGTTCTCTATGATATGAATTTGTGATTATTATCTCTGTTACGTGGTAAGATCGAACGTGGTGACAGCTCCGACATGGCCTTAGTTGACGACGGGGCTATAATGTTGATCTTCTTCTCTCCTTTTGTTTATCATTATGTGCACTTTAGAAGAGGGGTCGTGATTATTTTATAATGTGCGCCTTAGGATGACGGTTCTTGTGTACGCTTTGTGAGTGTTTCAAGGGCCATGATTAATGTGTGGGATCTGTTGATTTTTACCTTCCGATAGTTGGCAAAGACACTGTAATGGGAATAAGACAGACAAGCGGCCATGTTCTCCTATATGAGTAGTGAGGACAGAAACCCTGATTATGCCCCCCTTGAACCATGAACATCAGCAGTAATCTAACACGGGTTGTTACTGTTTCATAGATTTTCTGGCCTTACCTTTCTTTGTTTTCAGGAAAACAGAAAAAAAGGTTTGCCCAAGCACTCAAATTTGAATCTGGTATTTTTAAAAACGTCAATTCAAATTCCAGTCTTTGCATAGAGCCGCCATTGTTAATGGGATCACAAACGATAACCCCATCAGCCCGGTTCGCCGTAACTCTCCAGTTGTCTGTCTTATTCCCATCAGTGTCTTTGGTGTTGGGAGCAAGGATGTGTGTGTGTGTGTGTGTGTGTGTGTAGGGGGGGGGGGGGGTGTCAGGAAGCGAGACTTCATTGTGTGGGTAAGATACAGGGGAAAACTCCCCCTTTTGTTTATTTCTTGGCAATATCTTAAGATTTAATTGTTTATATAAAGAAAATTTGTTTACATGTGCGTGTGTATGATTGTGTAAGAGGTGTGTGGGGTGGGAATGTGAAGAGGAATAATTATGTGCGTGTAGGAGGAGGATTTATAGTGTGCTTGAAAGCATTTGTGCGCTCGTGTGTGGACGATTTTACATTTGGGGGGAAAAGGTTTCTTTGTGGGTTTGAGGGAAATGGTGATTCTTTGTGGGTTTGAAGGAAATGATGAATCTGTATGGGTTTTAGGGAAATATAAATGATTTTTGTGGGATTGGGGGACATTATTTGTGGGGTTGAGGGAAATGATTCTTTACGACTTTTATACTAGGTGCTCAAAATATATAAATTACATTGTATTGGCTGCAACAAGTATACGTTCGGTTTGAGGAAAATGATGACTTTTTATTGGTTTGAGATAAATTATTATTCTTTGCGACTTTGCTGAAAAAGATTATTTAAGGGCTTGAGTGAAATGATTTTTTGGTGGGATTGAGGGAAATATTCTTTGTGTGTTTGAGGGAAATGATGATTCCTTGTGTGTTTAAGGGAAATGAAGATTCTTTGTGTGTTTGAGGGAAATGATTATTCTTTGTGTGTTTGAGGGAAACGAGGATTCTTGTGTGTTTGAGGGAAATGATGATTCTTTGTGTTTTGATGGAAATGATGATTATTTGTGTGTTTGAGGGAAATGATGAATCTTTGTGTGTTTGAGGGAAATGATGATTCTTTGTCTGTTTGAGGGAAATGATTCTTTGTGGGTTTGGAGGAAACAATGATTCTTTGTCGGTTTAAGGGAAATAATTCTTGGTGAAATTATGAATCTTTGTGGAATTATTATTTTCTGTGTTTGAGGGATATGATTATTTGATGGTTGGTTTAAACACATTTATTCACAGTCAATCATTCGACAAAACAGCAGCAACAAGAACACAGAGCATAACAAGCTTAAAGCTTATACTAGGTGCTCAAAATATATAAATTGCATTGTATTGGCTGCAACAAGTATAATAAGTTCGGTGTCGGTTATAGGGAAATGATTGTTGGTTTGAGTTTTAAAAAAAAAATGATTCTTTGTTTTGAGTAAAATGATTCTTTGTGGGCTTGAGGGAAATGATTTTGTTTGTTTGAGGGAATTGATTCTTTGTGGATTTGAGGGAAATGAGTGGGGTTTACGGGAAATTATGATTTGTGGATTGTGGATTTCTGATAAATGATTATTTGTGTGTTTAAGGGAAATGATGATTCTATATGGGTTTGTGGGACATGATTATTCTTTGTGGGTTTGAGGGAAATGATGATTCTATATGGGTTTGTGGGACATGATTATTCTTTGTGGGTTTGAGGGAAATGATGATTCTATATGGGTTTGTGGGACATGATTATTCTTTGTGGGTTTGAGGGAAATGATGATTCTATATGGGTTTGTGGGACATGATTATTCTTTGTGGGTTTAAGGGAAATGATGATTCTATATGGGTTTGTGGGACATGATTATTCTTTGTGGGTTTGAGGGAAATGATGATTCTATATGGGTTTGTGGGACATGATTATTCTTTGTGGGTTTGAGGGAAATGATGATTCTATGTGGGTTTGAGGGAAATGATGATTCTATGTGGGTTTGTGGGACATGATTATTCTTTGTGGGTTTGAGGGAAATGATGATTCTATATGGGTTTGAGGGACATGATGATTCTTTGTGGGTTTGAGGGAAATGATGATTCTATGTGGGTTTGTGGGACATGATTATTCTTTGTGGGTTTGAGGGAAATGATGATTCTATATGGGTTTGAGGGACATGATTATTCTTTGTGGGTTTGAGGGAAATGATGATTCTATGTGGGTTTGTGGGACATGATTATTCTTTGTGGGTTTGAGGGAAATGATGATTCTATGTGGGTTTGTGGGACATGATTATTCTTTGTGGGTTTGAGGGAAATGATGATTCTATATGGGTTTGTGGGACATGATTATTCTTTGTGTGTTTGAGGGAAATGATGATTCTATATGGGTTTGAGGGACATGATTATTCTTTGTGGGTTTGAGGGAAATGATGATTCTATATGGGTTTGTGGGAAATGATTATTCTTTGTGGGTTTGAGGGAAATGATGATTCTATGGGTTTGAGGGACATGATTATTCTTTGTGGGTTTGAGGGAAATGATGATTCTATGTGGGTTTGTGGGACATGATTATTCTTTGTGGGTTTGAGGGAAATGATGATTCTATATGGGTTTGTGGGACATGATTATTCTTTGTGGGTTTGAGGGAAATGATGATTCTATATGGGTTTGTGGGACATGATTATTCTTTGTGGGTTTGAGGGAAATGATGATTCTATATGGGTTTGTGGGACATGATTATTCTTTTTGGGTTTGAGGGAAATGATGATTTCTGGTTTTGAGGGAAATGATTCTTTGTGGGTTTGAAGGAAAGGATGATTTGTGGGTTTGATATTCTTTTTATGGGTTTGAGGAAAATGATTCTTTGTGGACTTGAGGGAAAATGTTTGTTTGTTTTTTGAGGGAATTGAGGATTCTTTGTGGATTTGAGGGAAATTATGAATATTTATGGTTTTGAGAGAAATAATATTCTTTGTGGTTTTGACATAAATGATTATGGAATTGAGGGAAATGATGATTCTTTGTTGGATTGTAAAATGATTCTTTGTTGGTTTGTGGGTAACTATGATTCTTTGTCGGTTTGGGGAAAATATTCTTTGCTGGATTAAGGGAAATGATGATTCTTTGTGTGTTTCAGGGAAACGATGCTCTGGGTGTGGTGGGAAATTGTTTATGGGTTTGATATACATTATTTTTGTGGGTTTGGGGGAAATGTCGATTCTTTGCCTGTTTGAGGGAAATGATTCTTTGTGTGTTAGAAGGAAATGATTTTCTCATTTAGGGAAATGATTCTATGTAGGTTTTCGGGAAATGACAGTTCTTTGTGGTATAGAAGGAAATGATGATTTCTGTGTTTCAGGGAAAGTATATTATGATTGTTTATGTGTTTGAGGGAAATGATGATGATTTTGTGTGTTTGAGGGAAATAATGATGATTTGTGTGTTTGAGGAAAATGATGATGATTTGTGTGTTTGAGAGAAATTACGATTCAGTGTTGATTGGCTTAAACACATTTATTCATGATCATTTGACAAAGCAGTACCAACAAGAACATAGAGCACAAGAAGCTTAAAGCTTATACTAGGTGCTCAAAATATCTAAATTATATTGTATTGGCTTCAACAAGTATAAGTTCGGTGTTGGTTATAGGGAAATGATTCTTTGCGGATCTGAGGGAAATGAGGATTCTTTGTGAGTTTGACGGAAACTATTATTATTTGTGTTTGAGGGAAATGCTAATTCAGGGATTGTTTGTCGGTTTGGAGGGAAACGATGAATCTTTGTCGGTTTGGGGAAAATGAGGATTCTTTGTGTTTAATATAAATGACGATTCTTTGTGGGTTTGATGGAAACGTTTGATCGAAATGATTGTGGGTTTGAAGGAAAAGATGATTCTTTGTTGGTTTGAATGAAATGATGATTCTTTGTGGGTTTGAGGGAAATGATGTCTTGCGGCTTTGAGGGAAATGATGATTCTTGTGTTAGATGGAAACGAAGATTATGTGTGTATTTGAGGGAAATAATTATTTGTGTGTTTGAGGGAAACTATGATTCATTGTCGGTCTGAGGGAAACGATGTTTCTTTGTCGGTTTGGGAGAATGATGATTCTTTGTGTTTAATGGAAATGACTGTTTGAGGGAAATGACGATTCCTTGTAGGATTGAGGAAAACGGTACTTTCTGTGGGTTTAAGGGAAATTATTTTTTGGGTTTGTGGGAAATGACTATTCTTTGTGGGTTTGAGAGAACTGATGATCTCTGTGTTTGAGGGAAATTATTTTTTGGGTTTGTGGGAAATGACTATTCTTTGTGGGTTTGAGAGAACTGATGATCTCTGTGTTTGAGGGAAATTATTCTTTATGGGTTTGTGGGAAATGACTATTCTTTGTGGGTTTGAGAGAACTGATGATCTCTGTGTTTGAGGGAAATTATTCTTTATGGGTTTGTGGGAAATGACTATTCTTTGTGGGTTTGAGAGAACTGATGATCTCTGTGTTTGAGGGAAATTATTTTTTGGGTTTGTGGGAAATGACTATTCTTTGTGGGTTTGAGAGAACTGATGATCTCTGTGTTTGAGGGAAATTATTCTTTATGGGTTTGAGGAAATGATGATTCTTTTTTATTTTATTTTTTAAGAGAAATGGTGACTATTGTCTGTTTGAGGAAGGGAAGTGATGAGTCTGTGTTGGTTTGAGGGAAATGATTCTTTGTGGGCTTCAGCGAAATTATCATTTCATGGATTTTAGGGAAATTATTATTCTTTGTGTGTTTTGAGGGAAATTATTATTCTTTGTGTGTTTTGAGGGAAATTATGACTTGAAATAACATCGGTGTTGGTTTGAGCGAAATTATTGTTGGTGGGCTTCAGCGAAATGATGATTCTGTGTGGGTTTAAGGAAATGATAATTATTTGTGTGCTTGAGGGAAACCATGATTCTTTGAGGATTTGAGGGAAATTATGATTCTTTGTCCGTTTGAGGGAAATTATGAATCTTTGTGCGTTTTGGGGAATGACTTTTTTCTGTGTTTGAAGGAAACCATGATTCTTTGTGGGTGTGACTGTAATGATGATTATGGAATTGAGAGAAATGAGGATTCTTTGTTGGATTGAGAAATGATTCTTTGTTGGTTTGTGGGAAATTGTGATTCTTTGTCGGTTTTGGAGGTTAGGATTCTTTGTTGGTTTTAGGGAAATTATTTTTGTTGTGTGTTTCAGGGAAACGATGCTCTGGTTTTGGGGGAAATTATGTTTATGGGTTTGAGATAAATGAATGTTGTGGGTTTGAGGAAAATGTCGATTCCTTGCCTGTTTGGGGTTTGAGATAAATGATTCTTTGTGTGTTAGAAGGAAATTACGATTCTTTCTCTTTTAGGAAAATGACGATTCTAGGTGGGTTTTAGGGAACTGACATTTCTTTGTGGGATTGAGGGAAATGATGATTTCTGGGTTTCAGAAAAATGATGATGATTTGTATGTTTTAGAGAAATGATGATGATTTGTGTGTTTGAGAGAAATTACGATTCAGTGTTTGTTGGTTTAAACACATTTATTCATGATCATTTGACAAAGCAGTACCAACAAGAACACAGGGCACAACAAGCTTAAAGCTTATACTAGATGCTCAAAATATCTAAATTACATTGTATTGGCTACAAGCATAAGGTCGGTGTCGGTTATAGGGGAATTATTCTTTGTGGATTTGAGGGAAATGAGGATGCTTTGTGCGTTTGACGGAAACGGTTATTCTTTGTGTGTTTGAGGGAAGTGATGACTCAGGGATTGTTTGTCGGTTTGGGTGAAACGATGAATCTTTGTCGGTTTGGGGAAAATGAGGATTCTTTGTGCTTGATGGAAATGACGATTTTTTTGTGGGTTTGAGGGTTTTGAAACGTTTGATTGAAATAATGATTGTGGGTTTGAAAGAAAAGATGATTCTTTGTTGGTTTGAATATGATGATTCTTTGTTGGTTTGAGGGAAATGATGTCTTGCGGCTTTGAGGGAAATGATGATTCTTGTGTTAGATGGAAACGAAGATTCTTTGTGTGTTTGAGGGAAATGATGAATATTTGTGTGTTTGAGGGAAACTATGATTCATTTTCGATCTGAGGGAAACGAATTTTTTAAGTCGGTTTGGGAGAATGATGATTCTTTGTGTTTAATGGAAATGACTGTTTGTGGGTTTGAGGGAAATGACTATTCGTTGTAGGATTGAGGAAAACGGTAATTTTTGTGGGTTTAAGGGAAATTATTTTTTGTTTGTTTGAGGGAAATGATGCTCCATTGGAGATTTTTGAGAAATGATTCTTTGTGTGTTTAATGGAAATGATGATTCTATGTGGGTTTGTGGGAAATGACTATCCTTTGTGGGTTTGAGGGAAATTAATATTTTTGGTTTTGACGGAAATGAATATTTCTGGTTTTGAAGGAAATTATTCTTTGGGGGTTTGAAGGAAATGTTGATTTGTGGGTTTGAAGGAAATTATTATTTTTATGGGTTTGAGGAAAATTATTCTGTGTGTGTTTTTAGGGAAATGACGAATCGTGTATTTGAGGGAAATTGTGGCTCTTGTGTGTTTGAGGGAAATGACGAGTCTGTGTTGGTTTGAGGGACGCGACTCTTTGTGGGCTTCAGCGAAATGATGATTTTTATGGGTTTGAGGGAAATGATGATTTTTATGGGTTTGAGGGAAATGATTTTTGTGGGCTTTAGCGAAATGATCCTTCTGTATTGTGTTTCTTTAAAGGGAATGATGCTTTTGTAATTTGTCTTTAGTGGAAACGACGATTATGTATTTTATGTTTTAACAGGAATGGGAATTTTGTATTTTATGTCTCAAAAGGGAATGATGATTCTGTATCTTATTTCTTTAAAGGGAATGATGCTGCTGCATTTTGTTTTTAGGAATGACGATTCAGTATTTTTGACTTTGAAGGGAATGATCCTGATGTAGCCTACTATGTCTGTTAAAGGGGATAGTTGATTCTATATTTTATGTGTTTAAAGCGAATGATGATGTTTTGTGTTGCGTGTGTTTAAATGATGATTCTGTATGTATATTATGAAAGGGATAATTATATACGTTAATGGGAATGGTGGTTTTGTATTCCATGGTAAAGGAAGTGATGATTATTATGTGTGTTCGAGGGGAGGATGATTGGGTGTGTATGTAATGGAATGTGGATTAGAAATGCATTTTTGTAACCACGTATAAGTGTCTGGGGAAGAGAGGGGTGTCTTTTCATACGGTGGCAGTCTTAAACTGACCATAGCATTTAGCAGGGCTATAAGCTAATAACATGGAATTGTGTGGGCTCACTGTGGTTGGCTGGGTTACTGAAACTTGAATCCAATAGGTCTTTGATCAACAGAAAACGTAGTAAAAGTAACTGGTTTTTATGTTTAGTTTTTAAAAGTTATTTCATCATTGTATGGTGTATTTTTGTACAAACGCGTCGCCGTTACATCCTACTCAACCTGCCCATTATCCTACAGTTACATATATATATATCTCCTACATTCTTGGTTGTTCATTTCGTTGTGTTCCTTGTAGCAAAACGAATCAGTTGCTTGACTGCCCTTTTTGTATTAGTATTAGGTACTTTATAGTCACAGAGGCGTCTCTGTGAAATTCGGGTTGCTC
Organism: Phymorhynchus buccinoides; assembly: GCA_017654935.2. NCBI lineage: Eukaryota > Metazoa > Mollusca > Gastropoda > Neogastropoda > Raphitomidae > Phymorhynchus > Phymorhynchus buccinoides. The sequence goes on from CM065686.1 coordinate 40,398,008, forward strand.
CCACCTGGAGAGCGCGTCGCAGCCAGAGGCGCGCCACCCAATGTTGTGGGGTTTTTGTGGGGGGGTTTTGCATGCGATTTTTGGCACTGATGAGGGAGGGGGGGGGGGTAAAGTTTTTTTTTACCAAATGACAACGTTTTTCGTTGCCACTGGGTTTAACGTGTGCTAAGTGCATGGGCACACGGGACCTCGGTTTATCGTCTCATCCGAAAGACTCCACGTTCAGACCGTTAAGGCCTAGTGCAGAATGGGAGGAAAAAATCCCTGTACCCAGGTTCGAACTCGGGTTTACTTGACACGAAGCGAACGCGCTACCACTGTGCCACTCTACACCACACCATCTCTTGGTATTTCTCTTCATCTTCTCCCAGTCATATTCTCTTCATCTTGCACATTTTGTTCTGCGTGTTCCTTTATAATGTTATTTGTTTGTTTGTTATTTACTACGCATGCATAATATAAACGGGAATGAGGAGTGGTTAGGGTGAGCCACTGTTCATTCCCATTCGTCCCCCTTTTTCGTTCAACGTTATTCGCATTTAGTTTCTTCTACTATTTCTTTAGTTCACAATCTTAATTATCTTGCTCCCCACCTCCCTCGCACGCATTCTGTGCATCGCATTGTTATGATGTCGTGTATCTTATTCCTCTCAAATCGGTTAATTATGCCCCGATATTTACATGTTTTGTGTCTGAGAGACTTTATTTTTGAGAAATATTCATTGTTAAAAAGTTGTCGCTACAAGTGGACAACTATTTATACTATGTTGTTTAAAAAGAATGTGTCAATCAATTTCTCACATAGTGAGAAAAGATTGTATGAAAAAATAAAATAGACTGGGGTCTCAAGAAAAAATATTTACAAACTTAACTCTACCACGGACTCAAAAAGAAAGGCACTAACAAATTTGGCCGAGCCCGGGCAGAAAAAGTTGCTTCTGGACCCCCAGTCTTCAATAGTTAAGATTTTTAAAGAAATTTTGTTATTTTAATAGTTTATTAAAAACCATCTATGTTTAAGATATTTTTAAAACCAAGGTTTAAAACTAGTACTTTATGACGGGGATAGTTAACGATTCCTACTTGTTTAGGTCGGAGGGAGGGAGGTAGAGGGACCCCTCCTCTCCGGCCGAAACAGTGGTAGGGCGTCGTTATATAAGGGTCCAGCATTAAGTGCGGGGGGACCTATTGGGATAACCCTGACCGTAATTTCACGTTCGCGACTACGAAGGCACCCCCCCGGAGGTCGGGCCGCGCACCCATCTACTAGGGGAGGGGGAGTAAAATATACTCGGAATCAATCCTCTCAAATGGCTGGTTTCTCAATTTTAACTCTTTAACCTCCTCCTCCAACCCCATCTCACCACGCTTTTTTTTTAACCCTTTCACCGCCAGCCATATTTCAGCCAATAATGTCCATTACATTTACCTGTGTAGAGAACAAAATCCATCTGCAGTATTGGGGATTCTTCTGTGACATATATAAATAAGGTCTACCCTTACTTCCCAAAACTAAGACAATAAGATCTTTGGATAATAGACCCCAATTTGATGCCTTTTAGTGACATAGGTGTTAAATCACTGTGGTGCTAAAATGCGACTTTGGCGGTGAAAGGGTTAAAGCGTTGACCCACTGATTTCCTTGTTTTCGCTTCATCGTGATGTTATGCTTATTAATGTTTGCATGTTTAATTTGTGCTTGTATGCACACAGCTTACGTGGTGACAGTTTTAAGATTACTATTCCTGTTGGTGGGACTATAAACGACTAACGTATGCACACAACACAATGAGGATGAAATAGGAGTTGGAAGACTCATTTCTCATCGTCATGACATGTGACACTTATGTTCAACTCGTTGGTCTTGCATGGTCAAGTGGCCATCGTCTCATTCCGTCTGTATGCACTTTGTCAGAACGCTCTCTCTCTCTCTTTCACTCTCTCTCTCTCTCTCTCTCTCTGTCAACCTTCCATATCTGACCACTCTTCTCTTCTAATATGTCTGTGCTCTATCCTCACAACTTAAAACCCCAATGACAAACTGAATAACTGTTTTATTCAATCTACTGCATGTTTGATGATGTGGGTGGTTATAGAAGGTGGATGTGGGTGCGCCACTTTCCATTTCCACTCCGTGATCCAATGTTTTAGTTCCATGATCCATTTTACGTTGTTTTTTCAACCTAATTTGTTGCCTGTCGTGTTTTGCTTTTTTCTTTATTTTAACCCCCCCCCCCCCCCCCCCCCACTAAACTGTTTTTGGTCTTACCTTCCCCTCCCACCCCCCCCTATCAGCTTTTCTTAGTGACACCCCTGTTCTTCCGTCAACATGTCCATTGTCTGTGTTCTTTGTTGTGTGTCGACACCACTTTTATTTGTGCAAACTTAGTCCTTGCATGTCTAACACAAGATAGGGAATGGGTTGTGGACTGGGTGTCCCACTCCCCATTGCCTTGGGTGTATGTACCCCTACTACCCGATAATTATACTAACAACCTTATCAGCTTTTCTTAGTGACACCCCTGTTCTTCCGTCAACCTTTCCATTGTCTGTGTTCTTTGTCGACACCGCTTTTATTTGTGCAGACTTTTCCTTGCATGTCTAAAACTCCCCCATTGCCTTAATTATACTAACAACCTTATCAGCTTTTCTTAGTGACACCCCTGTTCTTCCGGCAGCATGTCCGTTGTCTGTGTTCGTTGTTGTGTGTCGACACCACTTTTGTGCAAACTTTGTCCTTGCATGTCTAACACAAGTTAGGGAATGGGTTGTGGGCTGGGTGCCTCACTCCCCATTGCCTTGGGTGCTATGTGCCCCTACTACCCGATAATTATACTAACAACCTTATCAGCTTTTCTTAGTAACACCCCTGTTCTTCCGTCAACATGTCCATTGTCTGTGTTCTTTGTTGTGTGTCGACACCACTTTTATTTGTGCAAACTTAGTCCTTGCATGTCTAACACAAGATAGGGAATGGGTTGTGGACTGGGTGTACCCCTACTACCCGATATACTAACAACCTTGTCGATGCACGTACGTTCTTTTTTGTGCGTTTCCAATGCTATTTCGAAGGTTTATTCCAGAAGGTAATTATCATTCTTCTCGCCCCCGTGGGCCAGCCTTCACGTGGCAGGGGTGTTCTCGACCAAGCTGTGCCCACCCCTTTTTCTTACCTTTACTATTTTTCTGCCTACCATGTCTTTTACTATATTTTTCCACCATAAAGTCTCCCGACAAGATCTGCAGTTTTCCATTTCGTCTGATTTCTGTCTCCCCGGATCTTCAATCTGTTCTTTCATTTTTCCTTACAAACCTATCTTTTGAATGTTCCTTTTTTTCTGTGATCTATCGGACAATTTATGACCTGCCAGGTTGTTGTTTTTATTGTTCACTGGCGTCCATACGTGAAACCTTGCGCACTTGAGTGGGCACCTGTTGTCCATTCTGCAGTGCATATTGTTTGCCTATATGGCATTTTTTTTTCATTTTTTTTTTTTAAACTGTGTTTATCCTTTTTTACTGTTTAAAAAAACCACCTGGATCCGATAATTAGAGTAGAGTGGCTCAACGTTTCCAGCACTGTGTGGACTTATGTGCTATAGGGTGCAATGATGGTGTCATGTTATGAATTGTACGGTATATTTTGT
>CM065686.1:40402154-40462154 GCA_017654935.2 Phymorhynchus buccinoides
CAGTTGCTTGACTGCCCTTTTTGTATTAGTATTAGGTTACTTTATAGTCACAGAGGGCGTCTCTGTGTGAAATTCGGGTTGTTCCCCACCTAGAGAGCGTGTCGCAGCCCATAGGCGCGCCACCCAATGTTTTTATTTTATTTGCATGCGATTTTTTGGCATCATGCGAATTTTGGGCACTCTGATGAGGGAGGGGAGGGGGGTGGGGGGGTAATTTTTTTTTATATTTACCAACATGGGAACGTTTTCGTTGTCAATGGGTTTAACGTGTGCTAATTTGCATGGGCACAACACGGACCTCGGTTTTTTTTTTCGTCTCATCTGTAAGACTCCAAGTTGATACCGTTAAGGCCTAGTGTAAAGTGAGAGGAAAAAAAAATCCCTGTACCCGCCAGGTTCGAACTCGGGTTTATACTTGACACGAGGCGAACGCGCTACCACTGTGCCACTCTACACCACACCATCTCTTGGTATTTCTCTTCATCTTCTCCCAGTCATATTCTCTTCATCCTGCACATTTTGTTCTGCGTGTTCCTTTATAATGTTATTTGTTTGTTATTTACTACGCATGCATAATATAAACGGGAATGAGGAGTGGTTAGGGTGAGCCACTGTTCATTCCCATTCGTCCCCCTTTTTCGTTCAACGTTATTCGCATTTAGTTTCTTCTACTATTTCTTTAGTTCACAATCTTAATTATCTTGCTCCCCACCTCCCTCGCACGCATTCTGTGCATCGTATTGTTATGATATCGTGCATCTTATTCCTCTCTAATGGCTGGTTTCTCAATTTTAACTCTTTAACCTCCTCCTCCAACCCCATCTCACCACGCTTTTTTTTTTAAAGCGTTGACCCACTGATTTCCTTGTTTTCGCTTCATCGTGATGTTATGCTTATTAATGTTTGCATGTTTAATTTGTGCTTGTATGCACACAGCTTACGTGATGACAGTTCTAAGATTGCTATTCCTGTTGGTGGGACTATAAACGACTAACGTATGCACACAACACAATGAGGATGAAATATGAGTTGGATGCCTCATTTCTCATCGTCATGACATGTGACACTTATGTTCAACTCGTTGGTCTTGCATGGTCAAGTGGCCATCGTCTCTCATTCCGTTCTGTATGCACTTTGTCAGAACGCTCTCTCTCTCACTCACTCTCTCCCTTCCGCTCCGTCTCCTCATCATCCTCCGGGACTCTCTCTCTCCTCTCTCTCTCTCTCATCGCTACTTACCTCTCGAGATCTCGCTCTCTCTCTCTCTCTCTCTCTCTCTCTCTCTCTCTCTCTCTCTCTCTCTCTCTCTCCTCTCTCTCTGTCAACCTTCCATATCTGACCAATCTTCTCTTCTAATATGTCTGTGCTCCATACTCACAACTTAAACCCCCAATGACAAACTGAATAATTGTTTTATTCAATCTACTGCATGTTTGATTATGTGGGTGGTTATGGAAGGTGGATGTGGGTGCGCCACTTTCCATTTTCACTCCGTGATCCAATGTTTTAGTTCCATGATCCATTTTACGTTGTTTTTTCAACCTAATTTGTTGCCTTTCGTGTTTTGCTTTTGTTTCTTTATTTTACAACCCCCCCCCCCCCCCCACACACACACACACACACCCACACACTAAACTGTTTTTGTCTTACCTCCCCTCCCACCCCACCCCCCACCCCCCCTATCAGCTTTTCTTAGTGACACCCCTGTTCTTCCGGCAGCATGTCCGTTGTCTGTGTTCGTTGTTGTGTGTCGACACCACTTTTGTGCAAACTTTGTCCTTGCATGTCTAACACAAGTTAGGGAATGGGTTGTGGACTGGGTGTCCGACTCCCCATTGCCTTGGGTGTATGTACCCCTACTACCCGATAATTATACTAACAACCTTATCAGCTTTTCTTAGTGACACCCCTGTTTTTCCGTCAACCTTTCCATTGTCTGTGTTCTTTGTCGACACCGCTTTTATTTGTGCAGACTTTTCCTTGCATGTCTAAAACTCCCCCATTGCCTTAATTATACTAACAACCTTATCAGCTTTTCTTAGTAACACCCCTGTTCTTCCGTCAACATGTCCATTGTCTGTGTTCTTTGTTGTGTGTCGACACCACTTTTATTTGTGCAAACTTTGTCCTTGCATGTCTAACACAAGTTAGGGAATGGGTTGTGGACTAGATGCCCCACTCCCCATTGCCTTATGTACCCCTACTACCCGATATACTAACAACCTTGTCGATGCACGTACGTTCTTTTTTGTGCGTTTCCAATGCTATTTCGAAGACTTATTCCAGAAGGTAATTATCATTCTTCTCGCCCCCGTGGGCCAGCCTTCGCGTGGCGGGGGTGTTCTCGACCAAGCTGTGCCCACCCCTTTTTCTTACCTTTCCTATTTTTTTCTGCCTACCATGTCTTTTAGTATATTTTTCCACCATAAAGTCTCCCGACAAGATCTGCAGTTTTCCATTTCGTCTGATTTCTGTCTCCCCGGATTTTCAATCTGTTCTTTCATCTTTCCTTACAAATCTCTTTTGAATGTTCCTTTTTTTCTCTGATCTATCGGACAATTTATAACATGCCAGGCTGGGTTTTATTTTATTGTTCCCTGGCGTCCATACGTGAAACCGTGCGCACTTGAGTGGGCACATGTTGTCCATTCTGCAGTGCATATTATTTGCCTATATGGCATTTATTAAAAAAAATTGTGTTAACTAGTATGTGTTTATCCTTTTTTACTGTTTAAAAAAAAACCCTGGATCCGATAGAGTAGAGTGGCTCAACGTGTCCATCACTGTGTGGACTTATGTGCTATAGGGTGCAATGATGGTGTCATGTTATGAATTGTACGGTATATTTTGTTGTTTTCAGTTTGTTGAACGTTGATAAGATACATTGAGTGTTTTGTAATAAGTGGTCGAACTTTACGCGGTGACAGTCCTGAGATGACCATAGCTGTTGACGGGACTATAATGGGGGAAAAATCATTCTCTGATAAATGTCAGACGGCATCATCACAAAATGGGTAAAGAAGGCTGATACATTCTGGCGTATGACCATATCGCTCATTCACATTCAGTTCCAACTCATAGCCCACTCCCTGGTTTGCCATGTCATACCCTAAACCAACATTCCTTAGGGAGCAATGTGTGCAAATTGTATCTTCTGGTTAAATATTGTCCTTCAATCGTTTATAACAACCCCCTCCCCCCATCTTAATTTTATTTGAAGTAGCATCCTCAAAAATCCAGAGTGCGGCCAATACTCTTTTGTTAGTCTGGAAATCATAGAGTGAAATTAGTCGTGTTCAGTAAACTCTCAACGTCTTATCCTGGGCGTGCGATCATAAGTGCGTCTTAGACCGTCTGTTTGTTTGTCCCTTTTTCAATGTTGAAACAAATAATCTTCTGCGATACTTTTTTGTGCGACCAAATGCGCATAAATGTAATGCTTTGTTTGTCTCAAGAAATTCTTTTGGATTATTTATATGAATAAAATGTCACATGTCTTGTTCTTTTTATTATGGTACAAGTATATTTGTCCATGATGTTGCATATCTACTTGTTGATATTATTTGCCGTAAATGATAGTAAACAGTATACACATCACTCTGTATTGATGTTTGAGTGCTTAAATATGTGTGTGCTTTGTTTTATATTTCTGTGCCCCAAGTGGGTATGAAATAAACCATTTGCCTTGCCTTGCCCAACACGATTGGCTGTTTAGCCAAAATTACATACTACTATCCGTGTTGATTGTCTAAGACGCACTCATGATTACACGCCCTACAGTATTGCTTAGCCCCTACATTTCCAGGTGTGCAAGCCAGGGGGTACTATCATTATCGGGTGAAAGCTAGAAGGTACTATCGGCGTTCTGAATAACTTGTGTGGTTATACTTCTGGCTTTCACCCGAGCTAGAGGAATAATAATAATAATAATGGAAATTTATATAGCGCTCTTTCTCACATGAGCTCAGTGCGCTTTACAATGATAACAATTAAGATCACTAAACTTAAGGCAACCAAATAATAAATAATTAGAAAGTAAAATAAACACGATGCTTACACGCACCGTTCTTTCATCCGCGCGCAAGCATGCATGCACGCAGGCACACACACATATACACAATGCACGCGCACGCGCACACACATAATGATGCAAAAGTAAGAGTTACAATAGAAACACTCAGGAAGAACATTACATCGACCACATTGAACTCAAGTTTAGATACAATACTGGAAATAAAATAATACTGCCATCTGGGGTTGGCTGTATAATAATTATGAACCTGTCTATTTTGCTCATTTGCGTATGTGTAGGTTTTTGTTTCTTCATATGTTTCTCAGAGGAGAGGGAGAGGGAGCGCATTCTGACATTCTGTGAGCGTGGGGTTTTGTTTTGTAGATTTTTATGCTGGGTTTCCATTTGTATGTTTGTAAAATCTGAGGTGTTTTTTTAATGTACCGTTTTTATTCTAGTAGAGATGTGTGTACTGAGAGCGTGGGGTTTTGTTTTGTAGATTTTTTATGCTAGGTTTCCATTTGTATGTTTGTAAAATCTGAATTTGTTTTTTAGTGTACCGTTTTTATTCTAGTAGAGATATTTGTACGGAGAGCGTATGTCATCAATTAAAGCAACTGAATGTATGCAAGTCGATCAGTTTGTGTTGTACATGTAGGTTAAAAAAACATCAAGTGAAAGTTTGTTCCCCATAATACACACACAGACACACACACACTCTGCCTCTCTCAAACACACAAACAAAAACTCGCACGCACGCACACATACTCTTACAACACACACAAATAATGTAAATGATAAACGAAAAAGGATAATTATCCCTTTTCAGATTTAGAACTGAAATTCAAATATCAACCGAAAGCTAAGAACCGCTTTTTTTTTAACAAGCGGCTCATCCAAATCGTTTGAAAATTCTAAGATGCTTAATCGAATTAGCTTTGTTCCATGAATGTGTGTGTGCGTGTGCGTGCGCGTGCGTGCGTGCGAGAGGGAGAGAGAGAGGGGGGGAGCGCATTCTGACAGATAAATAGTTTTGCATAAGTAAAACTACTGATGTGTGTACTGGTTTAAAAACAAAACGTTTGAAAAGACCTGTTCAGAAGTGCAAAACCTTTAAAAACGGTTTCGGATTTTTGTTTAAAAACCGGTTCTCAGTTCTACGCCAAACCAGCTGTCCATGGTGAGCAATATTGCTCTTTCATTATATCCGTTCAGTCCAACTTTAAAGGCGCATCCTCACGGATGAGTTTTTGCAAGAAACACATCGAGATCACAAGGAAAACGTCCTTTACAGAGATCGCAACACAATTTGCTCTGGTTTCCTATAAATCAAACCGTCAAATCGGCGATTCCCCCTTGGCGGAGGTGCTGGAAGTCGAACTATTTCAGTGAAAGAAGGCGGCCTGAGTTTAGACCAAATCGTTTGCACGAAATTTCCACAATAAAAGCGTTTTTATTTATATATTTTAATTTTATACAGCTTACCAAAAGGAATTTCACTCACAACAAATTAAATAGCTTCGTATTTTTTCTACTGCACTACAAAGAAGAGAAAGCTTCAGCCACAATCGGTGTCCTCCACCCACCCCTTCCAAAATGGCTTTATATCTCCAGTATCTCCGCTAAGGAGGAATATCCGTTTTGATGGTTTGATTTCTAGGAAACCAGAGCAAAGTGAGTGTTCTGATCCTTGAAAAGGCTGTTTTTCTGGTGATCTCGACGTGTTTCTTGCAACAACAAAAAACGCATCCGCCAGGGTCCAGCTTGAAGCCTACTGAGCCTGTCAATACAAAAACCTACAAAGCAATAACGATTGTTTTCTCTCAACACCCCTCTATCAGTATCAACACTAAGAAGCACCACAATTGTAAAAAACAAAAATCATTTATTCTGTGTATTAACGGTTACGGATTGTTAATGCTCCCCAAACCACCGTGCTTACACCCTGAAGGCCAGCAAAATATTGTTTGCTTAAAAAAAGAACTGTTGTCGGGTTGAATTTGAAATGATACATTTTGTTAGGTTGATTTTTGATTTGTCCATACAAGTTCCAAAGATGGGCGTTTCACTCGCTGCACTGTGTATTGAGGACCTCTTTGATGAAGTCGGAGACGACGACCCCCAAGTCAATCTCGGCGTAATGTCTGAGCAGAGCTGTGGTGACGCCCATTCCGCTCATGGCTAGCAGCGCCAGCAAGGCTTTGGTGTACAGATGGAAACCACCTAATCTGAACACGACCCCCCAAACAAATCAACAGTGAATGTTAAGGAATAGTCAAAGATATTAATGGAATCAATCCACCAAAATAGACTTCACGCATGCTAATTACGATTGCTTAATAATGTCACAAGTTTGTTATTAGTGTGTTGTTTAAATGCAGTCTCCATCTAGTCAGTCAATTGTGTAATGTACTGCAATATGTAGGCGAAATCTAAGGAGCACGGTACAGTACTCCCCGTTTATAGTAAACTCGGTTATAAGAAATTTCGGTTACAGTAAAGGAAAGCACTGGTTCCCGGCCAAAGGTCTACTGTTTTATTACTAAATAGACCTCGGATAGTAGCAATAAAAAACCTGCTATAGTAAAGTTACTTTTTGTTCCCCACATGACTGGCTCCTCGGTTACAATAAAACAAAATGTCCTCTTTGTGACCTTTGTAAATACGTCACCAATGCATGCGTCACAGTCTGACCACTCCCCTCACTCCACCCATAATAACTGGGTTATAATTAAAATTTTAAAAACTCCTATGGTAAAGTCATTTGTGGTTCCTCTTCGTTACAATAAAAAAAATTGTCCTCTTCCTGACCTTTGTAAATACGTCATCAATGTATACGTCACAGTCTCACTACTCCCTCTACCCACCTTCATCAACGAAATTGAAAGGCACTCAAAAACATGTTTCTTTCCCCTCATTACTTAGTGGAAAAAAATGAATCAGAAAAAAATATATATACAGCCGAATCCGCTTATAAGAAACTCGCTTATAAGAAAACTCGCTTACAATGAAGCAAAAAAAAATTCCCTGCCGAACTTCTTCTTTCTTATCTATGATCAAAACTGGGATATAAGAAACTCGGTTATAAGCAAGCAATTTTTTTCTCCCATCCACAATGGAAACTTGGATATAAGAAAATTATGTTATACAAGAGAGTTGGTTTGCAGTTCATTTTCTTATAAGCGAGTTCTATTTACTTATAAGCGAATTACCATTGACAACATTTTCTTAAAGACCCACCAGATCACGAGTCAAAATCACGGGTTTCACGTGTTTTCCCTCTTATTCTCTTATAGCTGGTAAAAAATCTTGTTTTTGACCAGGTTTGACTCCCATACAAATGCCCCCAAATTGAAAACGAAACATTTTAAAGAGCAGCCTCAATTTGAAGTTGGGGAATTTGTATGTGGGTCACAGCTACCCAGAAAAAACAAGGGATTTAATCGTGTTGGTCAGTGTGTCTTTAAAAGTGAGTTGGACCTGAACTGAAAGGATGTTCCGAGAAAATTGAAGTCGTTCCAAAAAGGGAAAGTTTACCTCAAACCAGTTGTGTCACAGACATTCTAAACAGTACATGCACTAGATTACAAGACTAATTGAGTTGTTTTTGTTCCTTTATTCCATACTTTCCTTCAGTATTCTGTGCAAAATAAATGTTGAGCAGAAGAAAATAATATGAGTACTTTTGTGTTGGTGGTAGAGAGACAAGGGAAAAAACTTCAAAATGTTTTCTTATATCTGAGTTTCGGATATAAGAAAACTTGGATAAACAAAACATCATCTCCCTTCGATTTTCTTATAACCGAGTTTTGCTGTATTTTGATTTGATGATGGGTTTATATTTAGTATTTTACGTTAGCTTTGACTTTGAAAAACGTCATCGGATAAGATAAAAAATATCATCAAAACTTTACTATATCCGAAACATCGTTTATAAGAAAAACCTGTTATAGTAAAGGAAAAGCCTTGCTCCCCTGCACTTTACTATAAGCGGGGTGTACTGTATAAGCTTTGAGCTTGTTGCTCTAATTGTTCTTCCTGTGTGACTGTTTTGAAATGAATAAGCATGCACAATACAGCTACAGCAGACTCCGAATAAGACGACCCCTCTACAGACCATGAGTAAAGGTCGATTTATCCGAGGGTCGATTTATCCCATCTTCGGATAATTCGACCTTTTTTTCTAGAGGGTCGATTTATCCCATCTTCGGATAAATCGACATTTTTCTGCAGAGGGTTGACTTATCCGAGGAACAGATAAAATAGGGTAAGCCAACGTTTCCTGCAACAAGTTGACCCAAGTATGAAAAGCTGGTAAAGGTCAAGATGTGCCACCCCCCTACCCCCCCTTCTCGGTTAATTGTATTTTTCCGTTATTGCCTTTCTTACCATACATAAAGCTGTATTTTTAGGAACATTTTTAGCTAATAAACTTTTTTGGAATACTAACCCTAACCCTAGCCCTAACCCTCGAAAAGCTTATGGAATTGTCTCTCTGTGTCTCTCTCTGTATGTTTGTCTCTGTCTGTCTGTCTCTCTCTCTCTCCTCTCTCTCTCTCTCTCTCTCCTCTGCAGGCCTGGGCGTAATCCAGGTACGAGCGCCACGGCCATGGCGTACCACTTTTTTTGCCCCCCCCCCCCCCCCCCCAAACAAAAAAAAAATGAAAAAAAGGAAGAAGAGAGAAGCAGAGGGGAGAGAGTGGCCAAACAAAGTGTGTTTGATTAACAACGCATGCTTAGTGTGTACTAAAGGCAGCAGACTTGATGCTGAAGTGCAGTGCGCGCTATTTTCAATGCTTTTAGTTTTTCCTGAGTGCCACAGATTTGTGTAGCGTTTTCCTCAGAGTGTCGTGTCTAAGTTTGAGAGTGTTGAAACGTGTCTACTTTGTTTTCTGTTCCGAACGAGCTGCCTCAGGAAGCTGTGCAGGCCAAGACCTTCGACAGGTTTGTGTCGATGGTCTCACCAAATAGTTATCCAGCAACACTCCCCCCTCCCCCACACTCCCCAAATCCCTCCACCTCTACCCCTCCCCCTGTATTAAGGCGCTCTTCCGCAGATCCTCAATTTCTACAGTGACAGAATAGTCAAGTTTGACTGTGGTCACTTACTGGAAGGAAGGAAGGAAAGACTGTGCGTTTTACTTTCGATTTCGGTCATAAGTTGAACACTTCAACGAGCTTCACTTCCGGAAAGATCAGTAACTAAAAGCAACAACTCTGCACGAGACCAGTTTGTGATGATTTCAGCCTTTCCCTTTACATGATGGGTCGATTGATTGAGTGGTAAGTTACACATTTGATCTTTGATCGGCCTCACCACTTTTACAGAGCATGCGCCGGGCCTGCTCTCTCTCTCTCTGCTCCCTCTTCTCTCTCTCGCATCTCTTCTCTCTCTCTCTCTCTCTCTCTCTCATCTCTCTCTCTCTCTCAATAGAGTTATTTCAATGCGTTATATTTTTAGGCTAATGTTTAGTAGTTTGGAATGTTTTGTTTTGCATGTTGAGTTATTTTTCGAGTTGCTTTCGTATTACTTTTCATTCTGAGGACAGGATGAAAAAAAGCTGTCAAGCTTACTCCTTTATCCTCAATAAAGATAATTTGGACTTGACTTGACTTGACTTGACACACAAAATAGACTGATAGCAACACACACATACACACACACACACATAGATATACTGACAAACAGATAGACAGTAACACTAACACATACACACACACAGATAGACAGACAGTAACACACACACATACACACACAACCACATGCTCTCTCTCCCCTCCCCTCTTTTTCTCTTTTTTACACGCACAGGCACGTACACCACACACGCATTCCGCAAACGTACACAAACCACGTACAATCACACACTGCCACACACACACACACACACACACACATATATATATATGTATATATATATATATAATATATATATATAATATATATATATATATATACAAATGGAGGCAAATTAAAACAAGGAGTCCAAGTGCTCTTTTTTATGACTGATTTTTATTCCGAATTTTCGTGATCTTTGTGCTCACTTCATCAGGGCAAATGTATTTTTGTACCTCAACAGCACCAGCGTGGATTATATATATATATATATATATATATAACATACAGACATCCACACATGAACTTAAGCACACATATTCACACGATGCAGTCAGGCACGAGTACGTGAACACACAAGCACGCGAGCGCACGTGCGCGTGCGTATACATGCGCGCACGTGCGCGCTCATGCACACATATAGCCTACATGCATACCGATAGACACACACATACTTATAAGCATGCATGCTCACTTACACACAAGCGAAAAACACACTTGTACACTCTCTTTCACATCACGCGCGTACACAACCCTGCGTGGTCAGACACACAAACACGCGAACACACACATACAGGCACACACATCTAACATACAAACACCAATGCACACACTCTCAAATGTATCTACAAACACACATGCACGGGTGTGTTTTTGTGTCATTGATAATGCATTATTGTACGCTATTATTCATGCATACTCACCACCACCACCCCCGACACACACACACACACGCACGCACACTATAATCACCTTATCATTCTCTATTACTCTCTCATTGTCTGTACGTACGCATGTTGTTTTTTGTATGTGTGTGTGTGCTCATATTTATCTCTGCCTCTGTCTGTCTGACTGCCAGCGTGCTTGCCTGCCTGCCTGTATGTCTCTCTCTCTCTCTCTCTCTCTCTCTCTCTCCTTCTTCTCTCTCTCTCTCTCTCTCTCTCTCTCTCTCTCTCTCTCTCTCTTCGAGTGTCTCTCTCTTGTTATATTTTTCGATTGGCCTGGATTAAAATACAGTTATTTGTTTCGTTACATTGTATGTCACAACCATAAAGGTTTCAGTGTGTGCGTGCTTTTAATCTCGTTTGATTGCGTGCGCGCGCGCACACACAAACCACACACAGCACACACACGACACACACGCGCACGCGCGCGCACCGCACGCACACACGCGAGCGGAAATACATAATGCAAAACGGTATATATCGAACAAAAAACAGAAAGGCAAACAAGCTGGTTATTTTTTTCCCAATATTTCGAGGAGAAAGCTCCTCTTCCTCTGGGGACGTTTTATTCACTCCAAATGCACTGCTACAAAGATCTCAATACGACAGGCTAAAGATATACACAAAAGGAAATTGACAACTGTTCAAACCACACACCAAACTCCAAACGCTAGATACACAAAACTGACAACTATTCAACAACAATAAAAAAGCAAAACACACACCACGCACGTGCACACACACACATGCACACACACACACACCACACACACATACATACACACACACACACACACACACACTCACACTCACACACACACACACACACACACACACACACACACATCCACCCTAACGAGATAGAGAGAGAGAGAGAGAGAGAGAGAGAGAGAAGAGAGAGAGAGAGAGAGAGAGCGAGAGAGAGAGAGAGAGAGAGAGAGAGAGAGAGAGAGAGAGAGAGAGAGAGAGAGAGAACTTGAAAGACTTGAAGAACTTGAACTTTATTTTGAGAGAGAGAGGATAGAAGATTTTAGGCTGAGCCTAGTCTTCCAGAGAGCTGAGAGCTTGGTACATATACGAACATAGAATAGAGACATGGCAAGGCATGATATTACACATACAGATTTGAACATAAAGGTAGCACCTTTGAGAGATATACGAACATAGAATAGAGAGAGAGAGATGGCAAGGCATAAGAGAGCACAGACATAATTGAACATAAAGAGTAGCAAAGCAGGTATTATGATAAAGACAGGTTGAAATACGAATTTATAGAATTACGTACGAGATATATGTCGAAGACGTATAAAAGAGAGAGAGAGAGAGAACAGGGAGAAACTAATGCAGAGAGAGAGAGAAACCGGTAGAGAGAGCAGAGAGAGAGATGAGAGAGAGAGATGACTGAGAGAGAGAGAGAGAGAGAGAGAGAGAGAGAGAGAGAGAGAGAGAGAGAGAGAGAGAGAGAGAGAGAGAGAGAGAGGGACGTAAATAAGGAAATTGACAACCATTCAAAACAGATATCAAACCAAAACGTTAGACGCTCAAATTGTTAAAGGCCCCACTACACATTAACTCCCTCGCCACCAGTAATTCCCCCCCCCCCCGCAAAAAATACCATTCAACTTAACTAGATAGAGAAAAAGGTTGACCCAGACTGCAACTCTACCCCCATAGCTGCACATTGATAGGCCGCATGTGATGTGCCTAGTGGCTCACTGCGTCAAACGTCTCAGTCCACAGTGTTCAGTCCCGCCGGGAACAATGTCCTCATCTTCCTCATCCAAAAGTTCTCTCTCTTGAGGAGGGCCTCGACTGTTGAGGAGTGCACCTTCTCCACCGCGACACATTTCATGTTTTGTAGTGTGTGATTTGTCTGATTGAAGTGACGTGTTACGTGAGTGCCTGTGTTCTTGTTGATGTTTGATCTGTGTTGGTAGAAACGAGTGCGGAGTGTGGTTTTTGTTTGTCCAATGTATTGCGAGTTGTTGCATGTGTCGCAGTAGAGGAGGTACACAACATTCTTGGAGTCACAGCCCAGCCTGTGCCTGATGCTGAAGGTCTCTCCTGTCATTTGACTTTTGAATGAGACCGTCTGCTGAAGATGCTCTTTGCAAATCACGCATTTCCCCGAGCACCTCCAGCATCCAGCATCAGGGACCGGTGGACTCGGCAGGGTTGAGGGCATCAATATGGACCTCAATGATTTGTTACACCGTTCTGCCAGGAGGGGGGGCTCTGGGACCGCTTGTCGAAGCCGTGGACTTGAATGGAGTATTGGCTGAAGTTCACTCAGCCAGCTGCGCAGCGGTGGGTTGGCTGGGTGGTGTGTGACCACCAAGGGTGGGCGTTTGCTGGTGGACTTTGGTTTGTACTGCAGGGTAGCATTTCGTGGGGTGTTCCTCGCCCTGTCAGCAGCCTCCTGCAGCACCTTTTCCGAATAACCCCTCTGCTTGAAGTGCAGCTTCATTTCTTCACATCTGATCTCAAAAGCCTCAGTGGTGGAGCAAATGCGGCGAATTCTGAGGAATTGGCTGTACGGTACGTTCTTGTGGACGTGGCTTGGGTGGCAGGAGCGGCGGTGGAGGTATTGATGGGCGTCTGTGGGTTTGGTGAAAACATCAGTACAAAGAAAACCGTTTTTGATGAAGACTATGACATCAAGGAAGGGGATTTCATCAGTAGAGGAGGAGGATGTAAATTTGATCGTGGGATGGAGGTTGTTGATAAACTCCAGAAACTGCTGCAGTTCTTGCTCCGTGCCCGCCCAGAGGAGGAAGATGTCATCGATAAATCGACGCCAAAACTCCTCCGAGACAGGCACGGGGCTGGTGGCAAGGATCTGGGACTCCAGCCACCCCATGAACAAATTGGCCAGGCAGGGGGCGACTGGAGTGCCCATGGCGGTCCCATGGATCTGCTGGAAGATTTCTCCCTCAAAGGTAAACACATTCGACGACAGCACGAACTCCACCATCTTGATGATTTTCTCTGGTGGGGGTAAGGGGCTTTGAGAGGTGTCAACGTTCTGTAGAAAATGGTGGAGGGCAGATTCAAGGTCAGCCATGGGTATGTTGGTGTACAGGCTGGTGACATCAATAGTCACCAGCCTCACACCTTCGTCAAATGGACCATACCGTCTGTTCCACTCATCCAAAGTCCGCAGGAAATGAGTTGTGTCTTTGGTCCAGCTGGGTAACGTGGTCACAATGTCCTGGAGGAAAGAGTCCAATAGCTTTGAAAGCTTTTCTGTTGGGCCATTCACACCGGAGACTATTGGGCGACCTGGTGGGTTTGTGAGTGTTTTATGGATTTTTGGCAGCATTTTCAACTGGTGACACTGTACCAGCTTCGGCTCGACACGAGCCCACTTGAGAGTATTTTCATCAATGTATTTGGTATCGAAGAGGTCCTGGATTAAGGCATTAGCTTTCTTCGCGTTTTGGAAAGTTGGATCCTTGTCCACTTTTTTGTAGTGGCAGGGATTGTTGAGTTGTCTTTGTGCCTCTGTGACGTATTCGGCATATATATATATATATACGCACAAGCCCTCGCTCGCCCGCACCAATACGACAGTATACATAAACCTTGCCCCCCCCCCCCCCCCCCCCTCCAACACGTACACATATGCCTGGTATATAATTATAAAACCAGATTATTTTTAAAACGGTCTCATCAGTCTGTCTTTCTCTCCCATTTCGCACACGTGTGAACATTTGTGCGTGTGTGCTCGTGCGCGCATGTGTGTGTATGTGTACGTACTTGCGTGAGTGCGCACGCGCACGCGTGTGTGTTGTGTGTATGTGTGTGTGCGCGTGCGTGTGTGTATAAAAAAACATTTTTACGCTCATTTATTTCTGTTACTTGCTGGTTTATTCATTTATTCATTTATCATTGTAAGCGTTTAGGATTTTTTTTTTCTTTTTTTTGTTGTATTATTATTACCTCTCAACTCCTTGCCCCCCCCCCCTCCTCTCTCTCTCTCTCTCTCTCTCTCTCTCTCTCTCTCTCTCTCTCTCTCTCTCTCTCTCTCTCTCTCCATATTTCACATTTTTCTGTCCCCCAATCTTTCTTTGTGATGGTTTGGGTGTCTTTTGTTCAGTCAGGTTTCCATTCAACTGAAGTGTGCAAACGGCCTTTTCAGTCCCTAAAATGCAAATCATGGTTCTATTGATGATCCTTTGAAAACGAGGGAAAGAAAGATTTTAAAGGAAAATGCTAAAGCAAACAGTGTCTGTAGGCGAGAGAGTAAGCAATGTGTAAAAGCTATTATTTTGTACATACATGCACGTATACGCCAACACACGAACATACATAATTATGCAAATGTGCATGCACGCACGCACACATATCTATGCATATCTACGTGATGATTATCTGGTGTTTTGTATGTGTGTACGCGCGCACGAGCAGGCAGAGGGGCAGGGACAGACCATCGAAGAATACTTGAAGCTGTGAACATTTCTAAATACTTTCTTATTCATTTCAAAACATGTTTCTACGTATTACAGTAGACACAAAGAGAAAACGAACGAACGAACGAACGAACGAACGACATTTTATGTATACAGGGTAATGAGATAAGTATACATACTTTTTTTACACCCAGCCCTGTGGTAAATGAAAATGTCGAATAAAAAACAATAACAAAACATGCAATGAAAGAAAACAATAAACAACAACCATGACTAACATGTAAACAGTGAACAGTGAAAATGTTGAGGGAGAGAGAGAGAGAGAGAGAGAGAGAGAGAGAGAGAGAGAGAGAGAGAGAGAGAGAGAGAGAGAGAGAGAGAGACGCACTCGCTCGCGCGCACACCCAACACAGGCGCATAATTATGCAAACAAACGCCTTCAACCCCTTACGCACACGTATTTTAATATTTAACGTGTTTTTTCCTCCAACTGCTACCCGCTGAATTTCCCCCCCCCCCCCCCCCTTCTTTTTTTACATTTTAATTATCATTATTTTTACTTTTGGACATTGTGTATGTGTGTGTGTGTGTGTATACGTGTGTGTGTGTGTGTGTGTGTGTGTGTGTGTGTGTGTGTGTTTTATAGAGATAAGGATAGAGATGGAGTGAGAGAGAGGGAGGGGGAAGAGAAGGGAAGACAGACAGTGCATTGAAGTCAAGTAGGCAACCTTTATCATCAGCCACACCTATCTGTTGGACTTTCTGGGACAGCTCTTTTCTGTGTCATAACATTTTACATGTATCACCAGCAAAGCAGCCGGTATATATTTGTGAAAAAATGATGGTATAATACTGGTACAGAAATCTGTACCGGTACCCAGCTCTAGTGGCCTGCAATTCTCTATCTTTGTTCTTCTTCACGAATTTGTGTGTGTGTGTGTGTGTGTGTGTGTGTGTGTGTGTGTGTGTGTGTGTGTGTGTGTGTGTGTGTGTGTGTCTGTGTGTGTGTGTCTGTGTGTGTGTGTGTGTGTGTTTGTGTCTGTGTGTCTCTGTGTGTCTGTGTGTGTGGGGGGGGCGTGCGTGCGTGCGTGCGTCGAATTATCCGAGGTCGACTTATGCGGAGTCGACTATAGCTGGCTATGAATATAAACATCTTCACCAATAGACCTTTGCAACTAATGCAAGTCCTTTCCGGAGACCTTGTGAACCAATGCCCTGTCACTCACACCGACAGTAAGGGCTATGGCCTGCCAAGCTGAGAAACCTTCGAGACAATTCTGATTTCTAGCATGACATTAATGTTAACCTTAACCTACATTCTGACCTCGTCTACGGCCTTTAGGGCAATTTTTATTGACTTTACATATCCACCATTTTGACCACCCCCACTTGAACCGTTAGTAGATGATGGGTCTAGCTCACACATTCTTGAGGTCTAAGTAGAGTTCTTTGGCGGAGATTGTAATCGTTTCGATGTCTTGGGCGATGGTCATCAAGAATATAATGGAATTTGGGATCTATGGTCAACGGTTGCACAATCCAATGCTCCATAATACAGAATGCTTTCAGAGATAGTAGTGTTCTTTGGTGGAAGCTATGATGTTGTAGTGCGGCAATTACATTGTGACTGGCCTGTCGCTCCGTTGCCGTGGTGGGGGTGGGGGTGCTCACGTTATTAGGGTGTTCGCCTCTATTGCATTTGATTCTGATTTTGCTTGTTGTATTGATCGATTGCAAGACAAATTTCCTTGTTTTTGTGTGATTAGGACAATAAAAATGATTGATTGATTGATCCACACATTACGTGATTCTGATCAAGAATATCTGTCTCCACGGAACGTTTCTATACCAAAACACTCTCACGATCTGAGTCGTGTTCCTCGGTAGAGGCCTGCGCTGTTTCTGTATGTCTCACTGGCCACTCCTTGAGTGATGATGACCAAGAGTACACGCATCTTGGAATCTTCCGTCGCTAATGATGATGCAGATAATAATGAGTCTGGAGATGATGATTATGATAACGGTGTTTGCAGGTGTATGCTTTTTTTCTTATTGTGTTTAATCCAAAGTAGCCCATACCTTTGTTCAGCGGCAGCCTCATATCCATTGAAGTAGCTTTGTCTGCCGATGATATACACTGCTCCAGCTACTGAAGCCGGCACTGCATGCACGCACGCATGCGCGCACGCACGCACACACACACACACACACACACACACACACACACACGCGCACGCACGCACACATACACACACACGCACGCACACATACACATACACACACACACACACATACACAGCAACAACAGACACAAAAAATATATATGAACTGGGCCTATTATGTGGGCTACACAAAATACATGGATAAACATACGATCATTCGGGTTTGGGGCAAAACCTATTCAAGTCTGATGAAATGCATTATATCATTATCACATGTTGGATACCTCAGTGTTTGATAGTATACGATTAGTCCCTGCAGACCTCGACTTGAGACCACGGATAGTAATGATAGGACATACGAGTGTACACATTCCACATAATAGGCCTACTATGAATAGGACATAACAGATTTAACACAGAATAACGCAACGAACCATACAGAAACAAAATCTGCTACGTCAAAAATTGAAGGTCTGACATTTTATTTTCAGATACTCTATATTTTTTTAGATAAACAAAACACAAGCCATAAAAATGATTGCATTGGGATCAAAACGTTATTAGTTATTGTTTTTTAATGGCAGCTGTTTTGTGTTGGTCGTTTTCCACTGTAATAACATAACGTATCCAGGGCTCCCAATCGTCCCGCAAAACAAGGGGTCCCAGGGACTCCTTCACTTACAGCATAGAGGGTCCTAGAGGCGGGATAGAGGGTCCCAGTGGCATTGCGAATGCTAAAAAGAATGTTTCTAGTGCATCCCTGGGACCCCCCTGCACATTCTTTTAGAGGGTCTTTTAGAATTTTAGTCTTCATAGACCCCCAAATTGGGGTCCCTGGGAGCCCTGACGTAACGCAACATAACATACTAACGTAAAATGTGAACAGGTTCCAGTAAGGTAAGGTCTACCTGGATGAAAAAAGATGGAGGACAGCCATAAGGACGACAGCGCCACCGTGTGATACTCCACAGAATTCTGACTGAAATAACCAAAAAAAAAGAAGAACAAAAAACCACTCGACAGTCAGTTAGGACTGTCCTTCAGATGCATCGATGAATAGTTTGCTTTTATGTGTTCGCAAACGTAAACCATTCCATTTGCTGTAAAATGTGTCAAACGATTACAAAAAAATGTGTCAAGTTACACTGTCACGCAAGAAAACAAATCGTCGAAACATTGAGTAAATTTACTCTTTTTCATTCGAATACCATGATTTATATTTATATTTTCAGTCCTTTACACTAAAACAAAATGATCGGTGGGTTTTTTTTTAAAGACAAAAACAACAAACAAAAAACACCAATTAAATAGAGCGAGATAATTTTGACGGGCCTGGCTTTATCAATCCATGCTTTTAATTTAGGAATAGTGCATTTAAGTATTTTAACTAAAGGGCTATCTTTATTAGGGTTTGTGTGTGTGTGTGTGTGTGTGTGTGTGTGTGCGTGTGCGTGCGTGCGTGCGCTCTCCTGTTAACTTGCATTGTTTCCATGTTATCTACTTGTGCCTATTGTTTGTGTAGAATTGTCTTCTTCAATGCATGTTGTGTAACTGACCAGTTAATGAAATGTTTTTATTATTTATTCTGTATTTTATGCGCAAGCTGGGCAACACATTTCTTCTGTTTTGAAAACAATAAATTGATTTGATTGATTGATTGATTGATTGGACTGGCGCTAATATTTGTTTCTTGTCACTGATGTGAAAACTCGAGTTACTTATTTGCCTGTGATTGTTTGGACTTTACAGCACAGTACATTAAACGAGCTGCCTCCCTCATCAAATGCTATGCACACTGTTATAGGGCTTTTGAGTTCAGATTGTGCGACAAGCTACATTAGGATGCATTCCTCATTTTCTTCTGCATTAGTACCATTGATATGTTCTAAAACGTCCAATGATTAAACTTACTGTGCACGGAAAACACGATTAAAGGTGGGGTCCCCAGTCACCTCGGGTGGCTTGATGTTGAATTTGGCTCGTGCCAGACCCACGCGAGCTGTGAACTGAGCTGTAGAACAACAGAGAAGAAGAACTCGGGCAAAGAATGCGCATAGTATTGACATATTTTTCATGGCAATGCTACATTAGACACTGTCCCTTTTTGGAATGACCCTACGTCAGTTTGGATGCTTTCTACGTTGTTGCGTTGGACACTGCCCTATTCTAACAGAATCAAAACAAACCAAATCAACAAAATGCTGTGGACAAAAACAACAAACAAATAAAACAAATCCTCTGTCCTCTTCTAAAAGACAGATCAATAACAAAACAAAACAACAAAATGCCGCAGACAAAAACAAAGTCCTGCGTCCCGCTATATTGGGCAAAGGCAGTGATGTACCGAGGATCGAAAAGTTATAGGCCAAACTGTCCTGAGACAAGAGAAATCAATAGGACAATGTCCTGGCTCTTGCAGAAATCAATAAGACAAAGTGTGCCAGTGCTAAAAAAAATAATCACATTTGTCTTGACAGGGGAGAACACAATATGACATTTTCAATTTTAATAGGTCAATGTCCTATGACCAGGGCCTCGGGACATCACCGCAAAGGACAAAAGCTAACCTTGCTGTAGTAAGGAGGCTAACGTGACGGCCGCAGGTAGAGCGTATTGACCCAACACGTTATCGTCAGAAGCCATGACACCCTCAAACACAACTTGTCACCACGCAGGTCCCACACCACAAATTCACAGGTCGCTCAAAACATCGCTCCTAACAAAACAACAAAACAAGAGGCAAAACCTTCATGGCTCACTCGAACAGGAACATGTGTGACAACAAAGATTGAGGGGGTGTCTAAAGTACAAGATTGCCAATAAAATTTTAAATAATTGAACTAAAAAACATCAAAACGCGACACTCACACAAGCACATGAATGTGAAATACACACTATACACGGCGAATAAAACCAAATTTTCGTCTTTAAAAAGACTTTGACGAGGTGACAACACACTACACTAAACTTAACAATGACGGCAGTGAATGGATGACGCATACAATAAAGTACAAATTAAACTATTGTTCAATAGTTTAATTTGTACTTTATTGTATGCGTCATCCATTCACTGCCGTCATTGTTAAGTTTAGTGTGTTGTCACCTCGTCAAAGTCTTTTTAAAGACGAAAATTTGGTTTTATTCGCCGTGTATAGTGTATTTCACCTTCATGTGATTGTGTGAGTGTAGCGTTTTGATGTTTTTTAGTTCAATTATTTAAAATTGTATTGGCAATCTTGTACTTTAGACACCCCCCTCAATCAATGTTTGTTGTCCCACATGTTCCTGTTCGAGTGAGCCATGAAGGTTTTGCCTCTTGTTTTGTTGTTTTGTTAGGAGCGATGTTTTGAGCGACCTGTGAATTTGTGGTGTGGAACCTGCGTGGTGACAAGTTGTGTTTGAGGGTGTCATGGCTTCTGACGATAACGTGTTGGGTCAATACGCTCTACCTGCGGCCGTCACGTTAGCCTCCTTACTACAGCAAGGTTAGCTTTTGTCCTTTGCGGTGATGTCCCGAGGCCCTGGTCATAGGACATTGACCTATTAAAATTGAAAATGTCATATTGTGTTCTCCCCTGTCAAGACAAATGTCTGATTAAATTTTTAGCACTGGCACGCTTTGTCTTATTGATTTCTGCAAGAGCCAGGACATTGTCCTATTGATTTCTCTTGTCTCAGGACAGTTTGGCCTATAACTTTTCGATCCTCGGTACATCACTGCCTTTGCCCAATATAGCGGGACGCAGGACTTTGTTTTTGTCTGCGGCATTTTGTTGTTTTGTTTTGTTATTGATCTGTCTTTTAGAAGAGGACAGAGGATTTGTTTTATTTGTTTGTTGTTTTTGTCCACAGCATTTTGTTGATTTGGTTTGTTTTGATTCTGTTAGAATAGGGCAGTGTCCAACGCAACAACGTAGAAAGCATCCAAACTGACGTAGGGTCATTCCAAAAAGGGACAGTGTCTAATGTAGCATTGCCATGAAAAATATGTCAATACTATGCGCATTCTTTGCCCCGAGTTCTTCTTCTCTGTTGTTCTACAGCTCAGTTCACAGCTCGCGTGGGTCTGGCACGAGCCAAATTCAACATCAAGCCACCCGAGGTGACTGGGGACCCCACCTTTAATCGTGTTTTCCGTGCACAGTAAGTTTAATCATTGGACGTTTTAGAACATATCAATGGTACTAATGCAGAAGAAAATGAGGAATGCATCCTAATGTAGCTTGTCGCACAATCTGAACTCAAAAGCCCTATAACAGTGTGCATAGCATTTGATGAGGGAGGCAGCTCGTTTAATGTACTGTGCTGTAAAGTCCAAACAATCACAGGCAAATAAGTAACTCGAGTTTTCACATCAGTGACAAGAAACAAATATTAGCGCCAGTCCAATCAATCAATCAATCAATCAAATCAATTTATTGTTTTCAAACAGAAGAAATGTGTTGCCCAGCTTGCGCATAAAATACAGAATAAATAATAAAAACATTTCATT
Organism: Phymorhynchus buccinoides; assembly: GCA_017654935.2. Classification (NCBI taxonomy): domain Eukaryota; kingdom Metazoa; phylum Mollusca; class Gastropoda; order Neogastropoda; family Raphitomidae; genus Phymorhynchus; species Phymorhynchus buccinoides. Next base: position 40,423,791 of record CM065686.1, read on the forward strand.
AACTGGTCAGTTACACAACATACATTGAAGAAGACAATTCTACACAAACAATAGGCACAAGTAGATAACATGGAAACAATGCAAGTTAACAGGAGAGCGCACACACACGCACACACACGCGCACCGCACACACACACGCACACACACACACACACACAACCCTAATAAAGATAGCCCTTTAGTTAAAATACTTAAATGCACTATTCCTAAATTAAAAGCATGGATTGATAAAGCCAGGCCCGTCAAAATTATCTCGCTCTATTTAATTGGTGTTTTTTGTTTGTTGTTTTTGTCTTTAAAAAAACAACCACCGATCAGTTTGCTTCAGTGTAAAGGACTGAAAATATAAATATAAATCATGGTATTCGAATGAAAAAGAGTAAATTTACTCAATGTTTCGACGATTTGTTTTCTTGCGTGACAGTGTAACTTGACACATTTTTTTGTAATCGTTTGACACATTTTACAGCAAATGGAATGGTTTACGTTTGCGAACACATAAAAGCAAACTATTCATCGATGCATCTGAAGGACAGTCCTAACTGACTGTCGAGTGGTTTTTTGTTCTTCTTTTTTTTTGGTTATTTCAGTCAGAATTCTGTGGAGTATCACACGGTGGCGCTGTCGTCCTTATGGCTGTCCTCCATCTTTTTTCATCCAGGTAGACCTTACCTTACTGGAACCTGTTCACATTTTACGTTAGTATGTTATGTTGCGTTACGTCAGGGCTCCCAGGGACCCCAATTTGGGGGTCTATGAAGTTCTAAAAGGACCCTCTAAAAGAATGTGCAGGGGGTCCCAGGGATGCACTAGAAACATTCTTTTTAGCATTCGCAATGCCACTGGGGACCCTCTATCCCGCCTCTAGGACCCTCTATGCTGTAAGTGAAGGAGTCCCTGGGACCCCTTGTTTTGCGGGACGATTGGGAGCCCTGGATACGTTATGTTATTACAGTGGAAAACGACCAACACAAAACAGCTGCCATTAAAAAACAATAACTAATAACGTTTTGATCCCAATGCAATCATTTTTATGGCTTGTGTTTTGTTTATCTAAAAAAATATAGAGTATCTGAAAATAAAATGTCAGACCTTCAATTTTTGACGTAGCAGATTTTGTTTCTGTATGGTTCGTTGCGTTATTCTGTGTTAAATCTGTTATGTCCTATTCATAGTAGGCCTATTATGTGGAATGTGTACACTCGTATGTCCTATCATTACTATCCGTGGTCTCAAGTCGAGGTCTGCAGGGACTAATCGTATACTATCAAACACTGAGGTATCCAACATGTGATAATGATATAATGCATTTCATCAGACTTGAATAGGTTTTGCCCCAAACCCGAATGATCGTATGTTTATCCATGTATTTATGTGTAGCCCACATAATAGGCCCAGTTCATATATATTTTTTGTGTCTGTTGTTGCTGTGTATGTGTGTGTGTGTGTGTGTGTGTGTGTGTGCGTGCGTGTGTGTGTATGTGTGCGTGCGTGCGCGTGTGTGTGTGTGTGTGTGTGTGTGTGTGTGTGCGTGTGTGCGTGCATGCGTGCGTGCATGCAGTGCCGGCTTCAGTAGCTGGAGCAGTGTATATCATCGGCAGACAAAGCTACTTCAATGGATATGAGGCTGCCGCTGAACAAAGGTATGGGCTACTTTGGATTAAACACAATAAGAAAAAAAGCATACACCTGCAAACACCGTTATCATAATCATCATCTCCAGACTCATTATTATCTGCATCATCATTAGCGACGGAAGATTCCAAGATGCGTGTACTCTTGGTCATCATCACTCAAGGAGTGGCCAGTGAGACATACAGAAACAGCGCAGGCCTCTACCGAGGAACACGACTCAGATCGTGAGAGTGTTTTGGTATAGAAACGTTCCGTGGAGACAGATATTCTTGATCAGAATCACGTAATGTGTGGATCAATCAATCAATCATTTTTATTGTCCTAATCACACAAAAACAAGGAAATTTGTCTTGCAATCGATCAATACAACAAGCAAAATCAGAATCAAATGCAATAGAGGCGAACACCCTAATAACGTGAGCACCCCCACCCCCACCACGGCAACGGAGCGACAGGCCAGTCACAATGTAATTGCCGCACTACAACATCATAGCTTCCACCAAAGAACACTACTATCTCTGAAAGCATTCTGTATTATGGAGCATTGGATTGTGCAACCGTTGACCATAGATCCCAAATTCCATTATATTCTTGATGACCATCGCCCAAGACATCGAAACGATTACAATCTCCGCCAAAGAACTCTACTTAGACCTCAAGAATGTGTGAGCTAGACCCAACATCTACTAACGGTTCAAGTGGGGGTGGTCAAAATGGTGGATATGTAAAGTCAATAAAAATTGCCCTAAAGGCCGTAGACGAGGTCAGAATGTAGGTTAAGGTTAACATTAATGTCATGCTAGAAATCAGAATTGTCTCGAAGGTTTCTCAGCTTGGCAGGCCATAGCCCTTACTGTCGGTGTGAGTGACAGGGCATTGGTTCACAAGGTCTCCGGAAAGGACTTGCATTAGTTGCAAAGGTCTATTGGTGAAGATGTTTATATTCATAGCCAGCTATAGTCGACTCCGCATAAGTCGACCTCGGATAATTCGACGCACGCACGCACGCACGCCCCCCCCCACACACACACACACACACAGAGACACACAGACACAAACACACACACACACACACACACACACACACACACACACACACAGACACACACACACACACACACACACACACACACACACACACACACACACACAACACACACACACACACACACACACACACACACACAAATTCGTGAAGAAGAACAAAGATAGAGAATTGCAGGCCACTAGAGCTGGGTACCGGTACAGATTTCTGTACCAGTATTATACCATCATTTTTTCACAAATATATACCGGCTGCTTTGCTGGTGATACATGTAAAATGTTATGACACAGAAAAGAGCTGTCCCAGAAAGTCCAACAGATAGGTGTGGCTGATGATAAAGGTTGCCTACTTGACTTCAATGCACTGTCTGTCTTCCCTTCTCTTCCCCCTCCCTCTCTCTCACTCTCACTCTCATATCTATCCTCTCTAAAAACACACACACACACACACACACACACACACACACACACACGTATACACACACACACACATACACAATGTCCAAAAGTAAAAATAATGATAATTAAAATGTAAAAAAAAAAGGGGGGGGGGGGGGGGGGAACATTCAGCGGGTAGCAGTTGGAGGAAAAAAACACGTTAAATATTAAAATACGTGTGCGTAAGGGGTTGAAGGCGTTTGTTTGCATAATTATGCGCCTGTGTTGGGTGTGCGCGCGAGCGAGTGCGTCTCTCTCTCTCTCTCTCTCTCTCTCTCTCTCTCTCTCTCTCTCTCTCTCTCTCTCTCTCTCTCTCTCTCTCTCTCTCTCTCTCTCTCTCTCTCTCCTCAACATTTTCACTGTTTTTTTACATGTTAGTCATGGTTGTTGTTTATTATTTTCTTTCATTGCATGTTTTGTTATTGTTGTTTATTCGATATTTTCATTTACCACAGGGCTGGGTGTAAAAAAAGTATGTATACTTATCTCATTACCCTGTATACATAAAATGTCGTTCGTTCGTTCGTTCGTTCGTTCGTTTTCTCTTTGTGTCTACTGTAATACGTAGAAACATGTTTTGAAATGAATAAGAAAGTATTTAGAAATGTTCACAGCTTCAAGTATTCTTCGATGGTCTGTCCCTGCCCCTCTGCCTGCTCGTGCGCGCGTACACACATACAAAACACCAGATAATCATCACGTAGATATGCATAGATATGTGTGCGTGCGTGCATGCACATTTGCATAATTATGTATGTTCGTGTGTTGGCGTATACGTGCATGTATGTACAAAATAATAGCTTTTACACATTGCTTACTCTCTCGCCTACAGACTCTGTTTGCTTTAGCATTTTCCTTTCAAATCTTTGTTTCCCTCGTTTTCAAAGGATCATCAATAGAACCATGATTTGCATTTTAGGGACTGAAAAGGCCGTTTGCACACTTCAGTTGAATGGAAACCTGACTGAACAAAAGACACCCAAACCATCACAAAGAAAGATTGGGGGACAGAAAAATGTGAAATATGGAGAGAGAGAGAGAGAGAGAGAGAGAGAGAGAGAGAGAGAGAGAGAGAGAGAGACAGAGAGAGAGAGAGAGGAGGGGGGGGGGCAAGGAGTTGAGAGGTAATAATAATACAACAAAAAAAAGAAAAAAGAAATCCTAAACGCTTACAATGATAAATGAATAAATGAATAAACCAGCAAGTAACAGAAATAAATGAGCGTAAAAATGTTTTTTTATACACACACGCACGCGCACACACACATACACACAACACACACGCGTGCGCGTGCGCACTCACGCAAGTACGTACACATACACACACATGCGCGCACGAGCACACACGCACAAATGTTCACACGTGTGCGAAATGGGAGAGAAAGACAGACTGATGAGACCGTTTTAAAAATAATCTGGTTTTATAATTATATACCAGGCATATGTATACGTGTTGGAAGGGGGGGGGGGGGGGGGGGGGGGGAAGGGGGGGGGGGGGTGGGCTGGGGGGGGGGGGGGGGGGGCAGGTTTATGTATACTGTCGTATTGGTGTGGGCGAGCGAGGGCTTGTGCGTATAATATATATTCTTTTATTCTTTTCAGAACACAGAATAAATTATGAAGTTAAAGTTAAAGTTCAGTTTCTTTCTTAGGTTCACAAACACAATTGGACACAAAAAAAGTTTTATTCAAGCAAACTATATATATAAGAGGAAAGTTTAATGGTGTGGTTGTTTTTTCTTCTTCAATTCTTGTACGTTTATATGATGGACAGAGAGAAAGACATAAAAAAAAATTTTTTGTATTATTATTATATATATATATCAATTATATAACTATTTGGATAACTATTTGTCAGTTCTGTACCTTGAAAAAGAGGGGTTACTCCCTCGAAAGCTTGGATAAAAAAATTAGAACTTACAAAGGATTTTTTTTCTTTTTTTCTTCAGATGTATATATATATATATATATATAAGATATATATATATATATATATATATATATATATATATATATATATATATATCGTTTTGGCATTATGTATTTCCGCTCGCGTGTGTGTGTGTGCGTGCGCGCGCGCACGCAATCAAACGAGATTAAAAGCACGCACACACTGAAACCTTTATGGTTGTGACATACAATGTAACGAAACAAATAACTGTATTTTAATCCAGGCCAATCGAAAAATATAACAAGAGAGAGACACTCGAAGGGAAAGAGAGAGAGAGAGAGAGAGAGAGAGAGAGAGAGAGAGAGAGAGAGAGAGAGAGAGAGAGAGTAAGAGAGAGAGAGAGAGAGAGAGAGAGAGCGAGTGAGAGAGAGAGAGAGAGAGGCATGCAGGCAGGCAGGCAAGCACGCTGGCAGTCAGACAGACAGAGGCAGAGAGAAATATGAGCACACACACACATACAAAAAACAACATGCGTACGTACAGACAATGAGAGAGTAATAGAGAATGATAAGGTGATTATAGTGTGCGTGGTGTGTTGTGTGTGTGTGTGTGTGTGTGCGTGTGCGTGCGCGTGTGCGTGCGTGTGTGTGTGTGTGTGTATGTCGGGGGGTGGTGGTGGTGAGTATGCATGAATAATAGCGTACAATAATGCATTATCAATGACACAAAAACACACCCGTGCATGTGTGTTTGTAGATACATTTGAGAGTGTGTGCATTGGTGCTTGTATGTTAGATGTGTGTGCCTGTATGTATGTGTTCGCGTGTTTGTGTGTCTGACCACGCAGGGTTGTGTACGCGCGTGATGTGAAAGAGAGAGAGTGTACAAGTGTGTTTTTCGCTTGTGTGTAAGTGAGCATGCATGCTTATAAGTATGTGTGTGTCTATCGGTATGCATGTAGGCTATATGTGTGCATGAGCGCACGCACGCGTGTGCGTATGTATGCGCACGCGCACGCGCGCTCGCGTGCTTGTGTGTTCATGCACTCGTGCCTGACTGCATCGTGTGAATATGTGTGCTTAAGTTCATGTGGATGTCTGTGTTATATATACCTTTCTCTTGTAGAAAGTCTTCTAGCTCAGTTTGAATGTTCACTGTGGACATACTTTGCAGGCCGATATGCAGACTGAAGAGTCTTTCTCAAAGACGAAACAGCTGTCTTTGCATAGGCATTGTCTATCTCCCCCATTGGGAGAAAAAGTAAATCAGCACATTATTTTCTTTTATTCTTTTCAGAACACAGAATAAATTGTAAAGTTAAAATTAAAGTTATTCAGTTTCTTTCTTAGGTTCACAAACTTAAATATTGGACACAAAACAAGTTTTATTCAAGCAAACTATATATATAAGAGGAAAGTTTAATGGTGTGGTTGTTTTTTTTCTTCTTCAATTCTTGTACGTTTATATATATATATATAGACAGACAGTAACACACACACATACACACACACACACACACACACACACACACATGCTCTCTCTCCCCTCACCTCTTTTATATGTGTGTGTGTGTGTGTGTGTGTTGTGTGTGGTGTGTGTGTGTGTGTGTGTGTGTGTGTGTGTGTGTGTACGTGCCTGTGCGTGTGGGAAAGAGAAAAAGAGGTGAGGGGAGAGAGAGCATGTGGTTGTGTGTGTGTGTGTGTTACTGTCTGTCTATCTGTGTGTGTGTATGTGTTAGTGTTACTGTCTATCTGTTTGTCAGTATATCTCTGTCTCTGTGTGTGTGTGTGTGTGTGTGTGTGTGTGTGTGTGTGTGTGTGTGTGTGTGTGTTGCTATCAGTCTGTGTGTATCAAGTCAAGTCAAGTCAAGTCAAAATGATCTTTATTGAGGATAAAGGAGTAATCTTGACAGCTGTTTTTCATCCTGTCCTCAGAATAAAAAGTAATACGAAAGCAACTCGAAAATAACTCAACATGCAAAACAAAACATTCCAAACTACTAAACATTAGCCTAAAACGCACTCTTTCCTTCCTTCCAGTAAGTGACCACAGTCAAACTTGACTATTCTGTCACTGTAGAAATTGAGGATCTGCGGAAGAGCGCCTTAATACAGGGGGAGGGGTAGAGGTGGAGGGATTTGGGGGGGGGGGGGGGGGATGGGGGAATGTTGCTGGATAACTATTTGGAGACCATCGACCCAAAGGTCTTGGCCTGCACAGCTTCCTGAGGCAGCTCGTTCGGAACAGAAAACAAAGTAGACACGTCTCAACACTCTAAAACTTAGACACGACACTGAGGAAAACGCTACACAAATCTGTGGCACTCAGGGAAAACTAAAAGCATTGAAAATAGCGCGCACTGCACTTCAGCATCAAGTCTGCTGCCTTTAGTACACACTAAGCATGCGTTGTTAATCAACACACTTTGTTTGGCCACTCTGGAACAGGCGTGCCCTTCTCTTCCCCCTCTCACTCTTCTTCTTTTTTTTTTTTTTTTTTTTTTTGGGGGGGGGGTTTTTTTTTTTTTTTGGGGGGGCCAAAAAAGTGGTACGGCCATGGCCGTGGCGCCGTACCTGGATACGCCAGGCCTGCAGAGAGAGAGAGAGAGAGAGACAGACAGACAGAGACAAACATACAGAGAGAGACACAGAGAGAGATAATTCCATAAGCTTTTCATACTTGGGTCAACTTGTTGCAGGAAACGTTGGCTTACCGTATTTTATCTGTTCCTGGAATAAGTCGACCCTCTAGAAAAAGGTCGAATTATCCGAAGATGGGATATATCGACCCTCTAGAAAAAACCGTCGAATTTCCGAAGATGGGATAAATCGACCCTCGGATAAATCGACCTTTTCTCATGGTCTGTAGAGGGGTCGTCTTATTCGGAGTCTGCTGTAGCTGTATTGTACATGCTTATTCATTTCAAAACAGTCACACAGGAAGAACAATTAGAGCAACAAGCTCAAAGCTTATACCGTGCTCCTTAGATTTCGCCTACATATTGCAGTACCTTACACAATTGACTGACTAGATGGAGACTGCATTTAAACAACACACTAATAACAAACTTGTGACATTATTAAGCAATCGTAATTAGAAAATTATTTCTTATATTGTACACGAACGTTACTGCTCTTTCGGTTGTTGTTTTTACATGCGTGGTCTATTTTGGTGGATTGATTCCATTAATATCTTCGACTATCTTAACATTCACTGTTGATTTGTTTGGGGGGTCGTGTTCAGATTAGGTGGTTTCCATCTGTACACCAAAGCCTTGCTGGCGCTGCTAGCCATGAGCGGAATGGGCGTCACCACAGCTCTGCTCAGACATTACGCCGAGATTGACCTGGGGGTCGTCGTCTCCGACTTCATCAAAGAGGTCCTCAATACACAGTGCAGCGAGTGAAACGCCCATCTTTGGAACTTTTATGGACAAATCAAAAATCAACCTAACAAAATGTATCATTTCAAATTCAACCCGACAACAGTTCTTTTTTTAAGCAAACAATATTTTGCTGGCCTTCAGGGTGTAAGCACGGTGGTTTGGGGAGCATTAACAACCTGTAACCGTTAATACACAGAATAAATGATTTTTGTTTTTTACAATTGTGGTGCTTCTTAGTGTTGATACTGATAGAGGGGTGTTGAGAGAAAACAATCGTTATTGCTTTGTAGGTTTTTGTATTGACAGGCTCAGTAGGCTTCAAGGTGGACCCTGCCGGGTGAGGGTTTTTTGCAAGAAACACGTCGAGATCACCAGAAAAACAGCCTTTTCAAGGATCAGAACACTCACTTTGCTCTGGTTTCCTAGAAATCAAACCATCGAATCGGCGAATCCTCCTTAGCGGAGATACTGGAGAGATAAGCCATTTTGGATGTGGTGGGTGGAGGACACTCATTGTGGCTGAAGCTTTTTCTTCGTTAAAAAAAATAATGAAGCTATTTTATTTGTTGCGAGTGAAATTCCCTTTTGGTAAACTGTATAAAATTTAAAAAATATATAAATAAAAACGCTTTTATTGTACATGTGGAGATTTCGTGCAAACGATTTGGTCTAAACTCAGACCGCCTTCTCTTTCACTGAAATATTTCGACTTCCAGCACCTCCGCCAAGGAGGAATCGCCGATTTGACGGTTTGATTTATAGGAAACCAGAGCAAAGCGAGTGTCGCGATCTCTGTAAAGGACGTTTTCCTTGTGATCTCGATGTGTTTCTTGCAAAAACTCGTCCGTCAGGGTACCCCTGTAAAGTTGTACTGAACGGATATAATGAAAGAGCAATATTGCTCACCATGGACAGCTTTTGGGGTAGAACTGAGAACCGGTTTTTAAAAAAAAATCCGAAACCGTTTTTAAAGGTTTTGCACTTTGAACCGGTATTTTCAAACAAGTTTCTTTTTTAAGCAAGTACACAGTAGTTTCACTTATGCAAAACACATTCATGTGTCAGAATGTCTCTCTCTCTCTCTCTCTCTCTCTCCCTCTCCCTCTCTCTCACACACACTCTTGGAACAAAACTAATTCGATTAAGCATCTTAGAATTTTCAAACGATTTGGATGAGCCGCTTGAACAAAAAAGCGGTTCTTAGCTTTGTTGATATCTGAATTTCAGTTATGAATCTGAAAAGGTATAATTATCCTTTTGGTTTATCATTTACATTATTTGTTTGTGTTGTTAGAGTGTGCGTGCGTGTGTGCGCGGTTTTTGTGTGTGTGTTTGAGAGAGGCAGAGTGTGTGTCTGTGTGTGTATTATGGGGAACAAACTTTCACATGACGTTTTAACCTACATGTGTACAACACAAACTGATCGACTTGCATACATTCAGTTGCTTTAATTGATCACATACGCTCTCCGTACAAATATGTATACTAGAATAAAAACGGTACATTAAAAACAATATTCCAATTTTACACATACAAATGGAAACCTAGCATAAAAATCTACAAAACAAAACCCCACGCTCTCAGTACAAATTTATCTATTAGAATAAAAACGGTACACTAAAAAACTAGTCCAATTTTACCCAAAAAATTAAATGGATAACTAGCATAAAAAATATGAAGAAACAAAAACCCACCCATACGCAAATGAGCAAAATAGACAGGTTCATAATTATTATACAGCCAACCCCCAGATGGCAGTATTATTTTATTTCCAGTATTGTATCTAAACTTGAGTTCAATGTGGTCGATGTAATGTCCTTCCTGAGAATATTTCTATTGTAACTCTTACTTTTGTGTAATTATGTGTGTGCGCGCGCGCGTGCATTGTGTATACCTGCGTGCATGCATGCTTGCGCGCGGATGAAAGAACGGTGCGTGTAAGCATCGTGTGTATTTTAATTTCTAATGATTTATTATTTGGTTGCCTTTAGTGTTCTTAATTGTTATCATTGTAAAGCGCGCTGAGCTCATGTGAGAAAGAGCGCTATATAAATGTCCATTATTATTGTTCCTCTAGCTCGGGTGAAAGCCAGAAGTATAACCACAAAAGTTATTACCAACCGCGATCGTAGAGAGCGGATTGGTAATGTTTTCACTCGTGTCCGAGGCGGACTATGTATGTATGTTTGTATCCTCTAGCGTTTGAACGGATGGTGCTCAAATTGTGCATGCGGGTAGGTAGTATGAAGATCTAGGCCAAGTTCAATAATGAAGGTTATGGGTCAAAGGTCAAGGTCACTGGAGCCGAATAACGCTGCCGCGCGGTTGGTGATTTAGCGTCTTAACGTTCTAGTTCAGAATGCCGATAGTACCTTCCAGCTTTCACCCGAGAATGATAGTACCCCCTGGCTTGCACACCTGGAAATGTAGGGGCTAAGCAATACTGCAGGGCGTGTAATCATGAGAGCGTCTTAGACAGCCAACACAGGTAGTAGTATGTAATTTCGGCTAAACAGCCAATCGTTTCGGGAGTATACTAGTACCCGTGTTGACTGTCTAACTCTAAGACGCATTTATGATCGCACGCCCAGGATAAGACGTTGAGAGTTTACTGAACACGACTAATTTCACTCTACGATTTCCATACTAACAAAAGAGTAAAGAAATAACCAGTGTCATAAACCGTGAAAAGAAAAAACAAGCGCGAAATCGCAATAGTTTGTGGCACGCGGTCTATTTTTACCACTCCAATCATGAGTCACCTCCCCTGGCTTTTCAATAATTTTAATCTGTAAACCAGAATGTTATCTCTGCACCATTTCGTAACTTTTTATATCTTTTGGAAAACATTTAAAACTATGTATCCTACTTATACTCATCAAAAGAAGCACCGCATACTCGTGTCTGTTGTAGTGTCTGTATTACGTATGTTTATTATTTTGTACGCTTTTAAAATACATCATTTTAAAGAGCGGCCTCAATTTGAAGTGTAGCCTCGATTTGAAGTGCGACAATTTTGTCAAAATGTGCGACAATTTTGGACCGACCGACCGACAAAGTGAGTTATAAGTTTGTGGCTTGAGCCACAAACAAAAAGTGTTAAATGTACACGACTGTCATATTGGCCGCACTATCTGTATTTTTGAGGATGCTACTTCAAATGAAATTAAGGTGGGGGGAGGGGGCTGTTATAAACGATTGAAGGACAATATTTAACCAGAAGATACAAGTTGCACACATTGCTCCCTAAGGAATGTTGGTTTAGGGTATGACATGGCAAACCAGGGAGTGGGCTATGAGTTGGAACTGAGTGAGAATGAGCGATATGGTCATACGCCAGAATGTATCAGCCTTTTTTACCCATTTTGTGATGATGCCGTCCGACATTTATCAGAGAAGAATGATTTTTTTTAATAGTTTCCCCCCCTTATAGTCCTGGCAACAGCTATGGTCATCTCAGGACTGTCACCGCGTAATGTTCGACCACTTAGTACAAAACACTCAATGTATCGTATCAACGTTCAACAAACTGAAAACAACAAAATATACCGTACAATTCATAACATGACACCATCATTGCACCCTATAGCACATAAGTCCACACAGTGATGGAAACGTTGAGCCACTCTACTCTTATCGGATCCAGGTTTGTTTTTTTTTTTAAACAGTAAAAAAGGATAAACACAGTAAAAAAAAAAAATGAAAAAAAAATGCCATATAGGCAAACAATATGCACTGCAGAATGGACAACAGGTGCCCACTCAAGTGCGCAAGGTTTCACGTATGGACGCCAGTGAACAATAAAAACAACAACCTGGCATGTCATAAATTGTCCGATAGATCACAGAAAAAAAGGAACATTCAAAAGATAGATTTGTAAGGAAAGATGAAAGAACAGATTGAAGATCCGGGGAGACAGAAATCAGACGAAATGGAAAACTGCAGATCTTGTCGGGAGACTTTATGGGGGAAAAAGATATAGTAAAAGACATGGTAGGCAGAAAAATAGTTAAGGTAAGAAAAAGGGGTGGGCACAGCTTGGTCGAGAACACCCCCGCCACGTGAAGGCTGGCCCACGGGGGCGAGAAGAATGATAATTACCTTCTGGAATAAACCTTCGAAATAGCATTGGAAACGCACAAAAAAGAACGTACGTGCATCGACAAGGTTGTTAGTATATCGGGTAGTAGGGGTACACCCAGTCCACAACCCATTCCCTATCTTGTGTTAGACATGCAAGGACTAAGTTTGCACAAATAAAAGTGGTGTCGACACACAACAAAGAACACAGACAATGGACATGTTGACGGAAGAACAGGGGTGTTACTAAGAAAAGCTGATAAGGTTGTTAGTATAATTATCGGGTAGTAGGGGCACATAGCACCCAAGGCAATGGGGAGTGAGGCACCCAGCCCACAACCCATTCCCTAACTTGTGTTAGACATGCAAGGACAAAGTTTGCACAAAAGTGGTGTCGACACACAACAACGAACACAGACAACGGACATGCTGCCGGAAGAACAGGGGTGTCACTAAGAAAAGCTGATAAGGTTGTTAGTATAATTAAGGCAATGGGGGAGTTTTAGACATGCAAGGAAAAGTCTGCACAAATAAAAGCGGTGTCGACAAAGAACACAGACAATGGAAAGGTTGACGGAAGAACAGGGGTGTCACTAAGAAAAGCTGATAAGGTTGTTAGTATAATTATCGGGTAGTAGGGGTACATACACCCAAGGCAATGGGGAGTGGGACACCCAGTCCACAACCCATTCCCTATCTTGTGTTAGACATGCAAGGACTAAGTTTGCACAAATAAAAGTGGTGTCGACACACAACAAAGAACACAGACAATGGACATGTTGACGGAAGAACAGGGGTGTCACTAAGAAAAGCTGATAGGGGGGTGGGGAGGGGAGGTGGGAGGTAAGACAAAACAGTTTAGTGGGGGGGGGGGGTTTTTTTCTTTAGTGGCTGGGTGGGGTGGGGGGGGGGGGGGGGTTAAAATAAAGAAAAAAGCAAAACACGACAGGCAACAAATTAGGTTGAAAAAACAACGTAAAATGGATCATGGAACTAAAACATTGGATCACGGAGTGGAAATGGAAAGTGGCGCACCCACATCCACCTTCTATAACCACCCACATCATCAAACATGCAGTAGATTGAATAAAACAGTTATTCAGTTTGTCATTGGGGTTTTAAGTTGTGAGGATAGAGCACAGACATATTAGAAGAGAAGAGTGGTCAGATATGGAAGGTTGACAGAGAGAGAGAGAGAGAGAGAGTGAAAGAGAGAGAGAGAGCGTTCTGACAAAGTGCATACAGACGGAATGAGACGATGGCCACTTGACCATGCAAGACCAACGAGTTGAACATAAGTGTCACATGTCATGACGATGAGAAATGAGTCTTCCAACTCCTATTTCATCCTCATTGTGTTGTGTGCATACGTTAGTCGTTTATATAGTCCCACCAACAGGAATAGTAATCTTAAAACTGTCACCACGTAAGCTGTGTGCATACAAGCACAAATTAAACATGCAAACATTAATAAGCATAACATCACGATGAAGCGAAAACAAGGAAATCAGTGGGTCAACGCTTTAACCCTTTCACCGCCAAAGTCGCATTTTAGCACCACAGTGATTTAACACCTATGTCACTAAAAGGCATCAAATTGGGGTCTATTATCCAAAGACCCTATTGTCTTAGTTTTGGGAAGTAAGGATAGACCTTATTTTATATTTGTCACAGAAGAATCCCCAATACTGCAGATGGATTTTGTTCTCTACACAGGTAAATGTAATGGACATATTGGCTGAAATATGGCTGGCGGTGAAAGGGATAAAAAAAAAGCGTGGTGAGATGGGGTTGGAGGAGGAGGTTAAAGAGTTAAAATTGAGAAACCAGCCATTTGAGAGGATTGATTCCGAGTATATTTTACTCCCCCTCCCCTAGTAGATGGGTGCGCGGCCCGACCTCCGGGGGGGTGCCTTCGTAGTCGCGAACGTGATATTACGGTCAGGGTTATCCCAATAGGTCCCCCCGCACTTAATGCTGGACCCATATAACGACGCCCTACCACTGTTTAGGCCGGAGAGGAGGGGTCCCTCTACCTCCCTCCCTCCGACCTAAACAAGTAGGAATCGTTAACTATCCCCGTCATAAAGTACTAGTTTTAAACCTTGGTTTTAAAAATATCTTAAACATAGATGGTTTTTAATAAACTATTAAAATAACAAAATTTCTTTAAAAATCTTAACTATTGAAGACTGGGGGTCCAGAAGCAACTTTTTCTGCCCGGGCTCGGCCAAATTTGTTAGTGCCTTTCTTTTTGAGTCCGAGGTAGAGTTAAGTTTGTAAATATTTTTTCTTGAGACCCCAGTCTATTTTTTATTTTTTCATACAATCTTTTCTCACTATGTGAGAAATTGATTGACACATTCTTTTTAAACAACATAGTATAAATAGTTGTCCACTTGTAGCGACAACTTTTTAACAATGAATATTTCTCAAAAATAAAGTCTCTAAGACACAAAACATGTAAATATCGGGGTTTTTTTCGACCTTAAAATTGAATTTTTTAATATTTTCATTAAATACTCGTTCTTTTAAATATTATTGTGGTCCTGAAGTTTTAATCACTAGGCTCTCGCCAGGAGGGGTGCAGCTCTAAAAAAAAAAAAAAAAATAATATAATTTTAATCATTCACTTTTATCTAAAAAGTCAAGTTTTAACTAGACAGTAGTCTCGTACGGGCCATGGCTCATAAAATGTAAAAACCTTGACCTTTATTCAAGAGATAAACAACTACAAATAATAAAATAAATATCTAAAGTAAAATAAAAACAGCTTTTTTTCTCTTCCCTTTCCCCCCATTTCCAAATAACTAAAAGTAGAACGTAATGTCCCATATGGCTTTGGCCGAGAGGACGTAAAGCATAATTAACCGATTTGAGAGGAATAAGATACACGACATCATAACAATGCGATGCACAGAATGCGTGCGAGGGAGGTGGGGAGCAAGATAATTAAGATTGTGAACTAAAGAAATAGTAGAAGAAACTAAATGCGAATAACGTTGAACGAAAAAGGGGGACGAATGGGAATGAACAGTGGCTCACCCTAACCACTCCTCATTCCCGTTTATATTATGCATGCGTAGTAAATAACAAACAAACAAATAACATTATAAAGGAACACGCAGAACAAAATGTGCAAGATGAAGAGAATATGACTTTGGGAGAAGATGAAGAGAAATACCAAGAGATGGTGTGGTGTAGAGTGGCACAGTGGTAGCGCGTTCGCTTCGTGTCAAGTAAACCCGAGTTCGAACCTGGGTACAGGGGATTTTTCCTCTCACTTTGCACTAGGCCTTAACGGTCTGAACGTGGAGTCTTTCGGATGAGACGATAAACCGAGGTCCCGTGTGCCCATGCACTTAGCATACGCTAAACCCAGTGGCAACGAAAACGTTGTCATTTGGTAAAAAACTTTACCCCCCCCCCCCTCCCTCATCAGTGACAAAAATCGCATGCAAAAAAACCCCACAAAAACCCCACAACATTGGGTGGCGCGCCTCTGGCTGCGACGCGCTCTCCAGGTGGGAGCAACCCGAATTTCACAGAGACGCCTCTGTGACTATAAAGTACCTAATACTAATACAAAAAGGGCAGTAAAGCAACTGATTTGTTTTGTTACAAGGAACACAACGAAATGAACAACCAAGAATGTAGGAGATATATATATATATATGTAACTGTAGGATAATGGGCAGGTTGAGTAGGATGTAACGGCGACGCGTTTGTACAAAAATACACCATACAATGATGAAATAACTTTTAAAAACTAAACAAAAACCAGTTACTTTTACTACGTTTTCTGTTGATAAAAGACCTATTGGATTCAAGTTTCAGTAACCCAGCCAACCACAGTGAGCCCACACAATTCCATTTTATTAGCTTATAGCCCTGCTAAATGCTATGGTCAGTTTAAGACTGCCACCGTATGAAAAGACACCCCTCTCTTCCCCAGACACTTATACGTGGTTACAAAAATGCATTTCTAATCCACATTCCATTGCATACACACCCAATCATCCTCCCCTCGAACACACATAATAATCATCACTTCCTTTACCATGGAATACAAAACCACCATTAACGTATATAATTATCCCTTTCATAATATACATACAGAATCATCATTTAAACACACGCAACACAAAACATCATTCGCTTTAAACACATAAAATATAGAATCAACTATCCCTTTTAACAGACATAGTAGGCTACATCAGGATCATTCCCTTCAAAGTCAAAAATACTGAATCGTCATTCCTAAAAACAAAATGCAGCAGCATCATTCCCTTTAAAGAAATAAGATACAGAATCATCATTCCCTTTTGAGACATAAAATACAAAATTCCCATTCCTGTTAAAACATAAAATACATAATCGTCGTTTCCACTAAAGACAAATTACAAAAGCATCACTCCCTTTAAAGAAACAATACAGAAGGATCATTTCGCTAAAGCCCACCAAAAATCATCATTTCCCTCAAACCCATAAAAATCATCATTTCGCTGAAGCCCACAAAGAGTCGCGTCCCTCAAACCAACACAGACTCGTCATTTCCCTCAAACACACAAGAGCCACAATTTCCCTCAAATACACGATTCGTCATTTCCCTAAAAACACACACAGAATAATTTTCCTCAAACCCATAAAAATAATAATTTCCTTCAAACCCACAAATCAACATTTCCTTCAAACCCCCAAAGAATAATTTCCTTCAAAACCAGAAATATTCATTTCCGTCAAAACTTAAAAATATTCATTTCCCTCAAACCCACAAAGGATAGTCATTTCCCACAAACCCACATAGAATCATCATTTCCATTAAACACACAAAGAATCATTTCTCAAAAATCTCCAATGGAGCATCATTTCCCTCAAACAAACAAAAAATAATTTCCCTTAAACCCACAAAAATTACCGTTTTCCTCAATCCTACAACGAATAGTCATTTCCCTCAAACCCACAAACAGTCATTTCCATTAAACACAAAGAATCATCATTCTCCCAAACCGACTTAAAAAATTCGTTTCCCTCAGATCGAAAATGAATCATAGTTTCCCTCAAACACACAAATATTCATCATTTCCCTCAAACACACAAATAATCATCATTTCCATCTAACACAAGAATCATCATTTCCCTCAAAGCCGCAAGACATCATTTCCCTCAAACCAACAAAGAATCATCATATTCAAACCAACAAAGAATCATCTTTTCTTTCAAACCCACAATCATTATTTCAATCAAACGTTTCAAAACCCTCAAACCCACAAAAAAATCGTCATTTCCATCAAGCACAAAGAATCCTCATTTTCCCCAAACCGACAAAGATTCATCGTTTCACCCAAACCGACAAACAATCCCTGAGTCATCACTTCCCTCAAACACACAAAGAATAACCGTTTCCGTCAAACGCACAAAGCATCCTCATTTCCCTCAAATCCACAAAGAATAATTCCCCTATAACCGACACCGACCTTATGCTTGTAGCCAATACAATGTAATTTAGATATTTTGAGCATCTAGTATAAGCTTTAAGCTTGTTGTGCTCTGTGTTCTTGTTGGTACTGCTTTGTCAAATGATCATGAATAAATGTGTTTAAACCAACAAACACTGAATCGTAATTTCTCTCAAACACACAAATCATCATCATTTCTCTAAAACATACAAATCATCATCATTTTTCTGAAACCCAGAAATCATCATTTCCCTCAATCCCACAAAGAAATGTCAGTTCCCTAAAACCCACCTAGAATCGTCATTTTCCTAAAAGAGAAAGAATCGTAATTTCCTTCTAACACACAAAGAATCATTTATCTCAAACCCCAAACAGGCAAGGAATCGACATTTTCCTCAAACCCACAACATTCATTTATCTCAAACCCATAAACATAATTTCCCCCAAAACCAGAGCATCGTTTCCCTGAAACACACAACAAAAATAATTTCCCTAAAACCAACAAAGAATCCTAACCTCCAAAACCGACAAAGAATCACAATTTCCCACAAACCAACAAAGAATCATTTCTCAATCCAACAAAGAATCCTCATTTCTCTCAATTCCATAATCATCATTACAGTCACACCCACAAAGAATCATGGTTTCCTTCAAACACAGAAAAAAGTCATTCCCCAAAACGCACAAAGATTCATAATTTCCCTCAAACGGACAAAGAATCATAATTTCCCTCAAATCCTCAAAGAATCATGGTTTCCCTCAAGCACACAAATAATTATCATTTCCTTAAACCCACACAGAATCATCATTTCGCTGAAGCCCACCAACAATAATTTCGCTCAAACCAACACCGATGTTATTTCAAGTCATAATTTCCCTCAAAACACACAAAGAATAATAATTTCCCTCAAAACACACAAAGAATAATAATTTCCCTAAAATCCATGAAATGATAATTTCGCTGAAGCCCACAAAGAATCATTTCCCTCAAACCAACAGACTCATCACTTCCCTTCCTCAAACAGACAATAGTCACCATTTCTCTTAAAAAATAAAATAAAAAAGAATCATCATTTTCCTCAAACCCATAAAGAATAATTCCCTCAAACACAGAGATCATCAGTTCTCTCAAACCCACAAAGAATAGTCATTTCCCACAAACCCAAAAAATAATTTCCCTCAAACACAGAGATCATCAGTTCTCTCAAACCCACAAAGAATAGTCATTTCCCACAAACCCATAAAGAATAATTTCCCTCAAACACAGAGATCATCAGTTCTCTCAAACCCACAAAGAATAGTCATTTCCCACAAACCCATAAAGAATAATTTCCCTCAAACACAGAGATCATCAGTTCTCTCAAACCCACAAAGAATAGTCATTTCCCACAAACCCAAAAAATAATTTCCCTTAAACACAGAGATCATCAGTTCTCTCAAACCCACAAAGAATAGTCATTTCCCACAAACCCAAAAAATAATTTCCCTTAAACCCACAGAAAGTACCGTTTTCCTCAATCCTACAAGGAATCGTCATTTCCCTCAAACAGTCATTTCCATTAAACACAAAGAATCATCATTCTCCCAAACCGACAAAGAAACATCGTTTCCCTCAGACCGACAATGAATCATAGTTTCCCTCAAACACACAAATAATTATTTCCCTCAAATACACACATAATCTTCGTTTCCATCTAACACAAGAATCATCATTTCCCTCAAAGCCGCAAGACATCATTTCCCTCAAACCAACAAAGAATCATCATTCTCCCAAACCAACAAAGAATCATCTTTTCCTTCAAACCCACAATCATTTCGATCAAACGTTTCCATCAAACCCACAAAGAATCGTCATTTATATTAAACACAAAGAATCCTCATTTTCCCCAAACCGACAAAGATTCATCGTTTCCCTCCAAACCGACAAACAATCCCTGAATTAGCATTTCCCTCAAACACAAATAATAATAGTTTCCGTCAAACTCACAAAGAATCCTCATTTCCCTCAGATCCGCAAAGAATCATTTCCCTATAACCAACACCGAACTTATACTTGTTGAAGCCAATACAATATAATTTAGATATTTTGAGCACCTAGTATAAAGCTTTAAGCTTCTTGTGCTCTATGTTCTTGTTGGTACTGCTTTGTCAAATGATCATGAATAAATGTGTTTAAGCCAATCAACACTGAATCGTAATTTCTCTCAAACACACAAATCATCATCATTTTCCTCAAACACACAAATCATCATTATTTCCCTCAAACACACAAAATCATCATCATTTCCCTCAAACACATAAACAATCATAATATACTTTCCCTGAAACACAGAAATCATCATTTCCTTCTATACCACAAAGAACTGTCATTTCCCTCAAACCTACATAGAATCATTTCCCTAAATGAGAAAATCATTTCCTTCTAACACACAAAGAATCATTTCCCTCAAACAGGCAAAGAATCGACATTTCCCCCAAACCCACAAAAATAATGTATATCAAACCCATAAACAATTTCCCACCACACCCAGAGCATCGTTTCCCTGAAACACACAAAGAATCATCATTTCCCTTAATCCAGCAAAGAATCTTCACTTCCTAAACCGACAAAGAATCATAGTTACCCACAAACCAACAAAGAATCATTTTACAATCCAACAAAGAATCATCATTTCCCTCAATTCCATAATCATTTATGTCAAAACCACAAAGAATATTATTTCTCTCAAAACCATAAATATTCATAATTTCCCTCAAATCACAAAATCGTCAATTCCCTCTCAAACACACATTTTCCCTCAAGTCACAATCATTTTCCTCAAACCCACAAAAAGATCATTAACCCACAAATTCCCTTCCTTCAAACCCACAAAGAATCATTTCCCTCAAAACCAGAAATCATCATTTCCCTCAAACACAAAGAATAATCATGTCCCAATATAGAATCATTTCCCTCAAACCCACAAAGAATAATCATCATATTCATCATTTCCCTATACCACAAAGAATAATCATTTCCCACAAACCCACATAGAATCATCATTCCCTCAAACCCAGAAAGAATCATCATTCCTTCTAACACACAAAGAATCATTTTCCCTCAAACCCACAAAGAATCATGACCCATTTCCCCCAAACCCACAAAAATAATCATATCCCAAACCCATAAGACATCATTTCCCTTACCACACAAAGAATATCATTTCCCTGAAACACACACAGAATCATCATTTCCCTTAAACCAGCAAAGAATAATCATGTCCCACAAACCCACAAAGAATCATAGTTTCCCACAAACCCACAAAGAATCATTTTACAATCCAACAAAGAATCATCATTTCCCTCAAACCCACAAAGAATAATCATGTCCCACAAAACCGCATAGAATCATCATTTCTCTCAAACCCACAAATATTCATCATTTCCCTCAAACCCACAAAGAATCCTCAATTCCCTCAAAAACAAACAATAATCATGTCCCTCAAACCCACAAAGAATCATCATTTCCCTCAAACCCACAAAAATAATCATGTCAAAAACCCACAAGAATCATCCTTTCCCTCAAACCCACAAAGAATCATTTCCCTCAAACCCAGAAATCATCATTTCCCTCAAACCATCATTTCCCTCAAAAAAAGAATAATCATGTCCCACAAACCCATATAGAATCATCATTTCCCTCAAACCCACAAAGAATAATCATGTCCCACAAACCCATATAGAATCATCATTTCCCTCAAACCCACAAAGAATAATCATGTCCCAAAAACCCATATAGAATCATCATTTCCCTCAAACCCACAAAGAATAATCATGTCCCACAAACCCATATAGAATCATCATTTCCCTCAAACCCACAAAGAATAATCATGTCCCACAAACCCATATAGAATCATCATTTCCCTCAAACACACAAAGAATAATCATGTCCCACAAACCCATATAGAATCATCATTTCCCTTAAACACACAAATAATCATTTATCAGAAATCCACAATCCACAAATCATAATTTCCCGTAAACCCCACTCATTTCCCTCAAATCCACAAAGAATCAATTCCCTCAAACAAACAAAATCATTTCCCTCAAGCCCACAAAGAATCATTTTACTCAAAACAAAGAATCATTATTTTTTTTAACTCAAACCAACAATCATTTCCCTATAACAGACACCGAACTTATTATACTTGCTGCAGCCAATATTATGCAATTTATATATTTTGAGCACCTAGTATAAGCTTTAAGCTTGTTATGCTCCGTGTTCTTGTTGCTGCTGTTTTGTCGAATGATTGATTGTGAATAAATGTGTTTAAACAAACCATCAAATAATCATTTCCCTCAAACACAGAAAATAATAATTCCACAAAGATTCATAATTTCACCAAGAATTATTTCCCTTAAACCGACAAAGAATCATTGTTTCCTCCAAACCCACAAAGAATCATTTCCCTCAAACAGACAAAGAATCGCCATTTCCCTCAAACACACAAAGATTCATCATTTCCCTCAAACACACAAAGAATCATCGTTTCCATCTAACACAAAGAATCATCATTTCCCTCAAAACACAGATTCCTCGTTTCCCTCAAACACACAAAGAATAATCATTTCCCTCAAACACACAAAGAATCTTCGTTTCCATCTAACACACAAATAATCATCATTTCCCTCAAACACACAAAGAATATTTCCCTCAATCCCACAAAAAAATAATTTCACTCAAGCCCTTAAATAATCTTTTTCATAAAAGTCGTAAAGAATAATAATTTATCTCAAACCAATAAAAAGTCATTTTCCTCAAAGTCGTAAAGAATCATTTCCCTCAACCCCACAAATAATTTCCCCCAATCCCACAAAAATCATTTATATTTCCCTAAAACCCATACAGATTCATCATTTCCTTCAAACCCACAAAGAATCACCATTTCCCTCAAACCCACAAAGAAACCTATTTCCCCAAAAATTAAAATCGTCCACACACGAGCGCACAAATGCATTCAAGCACACCATAAATCCTCCTACACGCACATAATTATTTCTCTTCACATCCCCACCCCACACACCTCTTACACAATCATACACACGCACATGTAAACAAACTTTCTTTATATAAACAATTAAATCTGAAGATATTGCCAAGAAATAAACAACAGGGGGAGTTTTACCCTGTATCTTACCCACGCAATGAAGTCTCGCTTCCTGACACCCCCCCACCCCCCCCACCCCCTACACACACACACACACACATCCTTGCTCCCCAACACCAAAGACACTGTAATGGGAATAAGACAAGACAACTGGAGAGTTACGGCGAACCGGGCTGATGGGGTTATCGTTTGTGATCCCATTAACAATGGCGGCTCTATCCAAAGACTGGAATTTGAATCGACGTTTTTTTTTAAATACCAGATTCAAATTTGAGTGCTTGGGCAAACCTTTTTCTGTTTTCCTGAAAACAAAGAAAGGTAAGGAAGCTGCAAATAAGGCCAGAAAATCTATGAAACAGTAACACCCAGTGTTAGATTACTGCTGATGTTCATGGTTCAAGGGGGGCATAATCAGGGTTTCTGTCCTCACTACTCATATAGGAGAACATGGCCGCTTGTCTGTCTTATTCCCATTACAGTGTCTTTGCCAACTATCGGAAGGTAAAAATTAACAGATCCCACACATTCATCATGGCCCTTGAAACACTCACAAAGCGTACACAAGAACCGTCATCGTAAGGCGCACATTATAAAATAATCACGACCCCTCTTCTAAAGCGCACATAATGATAAACAAAAGGAGAGAAGAAGATCAACATTATAGCCCCGTCGTCAACTAAGGCCATGTCGGAGCTGTCACCACGTTCGATCTTACCACGTAACAGAGAGAATAATCACAAATTCATATCACAGAGAACAATCACCAACAACAAATTAAGAATCATGATTCCCTCAAACGTACAAAATAAACGTTAACCCTTACGTTAAACGAGTGCGCGTATTACGCCTAGATGCCAGTCAACAAGCTGGCATGTCAAATTGTGAAAAAGGAAAAAAGTGAATGTTTCTAAAATAATAAAAGGGGTAGGATAGTGGATAAGGCAGAAAGATAGTAGATGACAGAAAACAAAGGGAATAACCATCCCTTATACCCGCGAAATACATAAGAGTAGGCCTATTATCTATCTGCCCACCCACCCCCTCTCTGTCACACTCCAACACACACACACCCCAACACACACACACACCAACACACACGCACGCACGCACGCACGCGCACGCACACGCACGCACATACGAAACATTTACAAATGGTAACCACAGCGTCTGTGCTTTTCATTTCATCTGAAGGGAAAAACGACGCAATTACAATTTGTATAAATGTCAGAACATTTGCGTTCGCAATTTGAACTTTGGTAATAGTTTTCAGAATCTGTGTGGGTGAGAAAAGGAAGGGATTGGATGCCTCCCTCCCGTGACTACCTACACACATGACATCCCTTCAAGTGGGCAAAATGAAGCAGAACATGTAGGATGAAAGTGAACAGTGATCGCGAAGCTTAAGCAGCACAGACGATCTGTAAGGATGCGGCTTACAAGGACAACGTCGAATTCAAAATTTCTTTTAGCGAATCTATCCAATAGTATGGGTGGTTTTTTTCCATAGCAAAACGTCTGACGAAAGTACGAATAATTCAACACGTAAAAATAAACCAAACTTGCTAATCTAACACATAAATTGATTTATTTTAAAGAGCTCGTGCAAAACTCGCCTTCCTTGCTTGCTTTGTGTTTCATTTTATGAGTTTTTATCATAATTTGTATTGTGTACCACTGTATTTTAATTTTTAAAGGCTGTTTTAGTTGCCCTGGTGCTTTGCCCGTTGAAGGTTTAAGAATAAACCGAAATATCGCGATTTTATCAGTTGAAATGTTTTTTATATTGACATTATAAATGCAAAATAAGCTTCGAATAAACTGTTTCCAGGATTGGTATTGAAAAACATGCAACAGGTTAAATAAAATGTAAACAGAATTTTGACCACAAGTGAAAAGGTGAGAGTAGGGAAAGGGTGGGTGCTCCTTTTCCCTGTGCCCATTTGCGCACTGGGTCTGGCTTCAGAAACATGCTGCGTAAAACATTTTCTCTGAAAGAAATCGTTAATTACGGAAACAATCTTATTCAAACTGAACGTTTACGTTAATTATGAAAACGATCTTTTTCAAACTGAATTTTTTTAAACATTAGTTACGGAAACGATCTTATTCTAAATGTTTTACTTTAATTACAGGACGCGATCTTATTCAAACTGAATTTTTGATTACAGAAAAAACTTTTACTCAAACTGATTTTTAAAACTTTATTTACGGAAACTTATTCAAACCGAATTTTGAAGATCTACCCTACAGTGTTCGTTCAGGTGAGAGTGGGGAAGAGTGGGTGCTCGCCCCCTTGCCCGCCTTTCTACACAGTTCTAAGGGTTGTCAAATCCACGTTTCTTCTTTCTTTGTCCTGTCCTTTTTTGTGTGCAACATTACCACCGTAGAGGATGCACGAAAAAGACAATGATTAATCAACAAACAAACAAAAATCGACAACGCAATTTGCTGCTCACAATGTTTTTGCTGGATGAGTTTTCGAAAGAAAATGCGAAGTTTTTAAAGAATTTTAAACAAATAATTGGTCGGAGTCCCGCTGACTCCATCGCACAGAATAAGCGTTTATGAAGGCATTGTATGCGTTATACCGAAGTCTGTAATAACGTCATCAAATCATTTAGACAGTCGTGAGAAAAAATCTTTCATTGATTCTCGAATAGCTACTCAACCGATTGGATTTTCTACCTCTCGTTCTTTTCGTCACTCAATGCCAATTAAAACACTCGTCAACCAGACATTCTTCCACACCTATGAACAACATATAGTAAAGATAGTAGGAGCAGGGGTAGGATAAAAAAAACCCACCGTTTTAAGTAGACAAGGGAAATTGGAAGACAAGATGCACATTGCTTTAAAGAGTGTTAAAACTGATATCCAATAGTAAAAAAACAAATGATGGAGCGAGAGAAAGGGAGCAACACTAACATAATTATGCTAAGCTGGAGAAAAAGATGAACAGAAAGAAGCACAGTTCAACACAGGATGAGCCCTCGGGATGGATTGCACCTCCAGGACAGGACCAATACGATGTCTTGTAAGGGAGGTAATTTGAATACTTACAAAGGGCAATGTATCGGACAAGTAGGTCTTATATGGGAGGGAGTCTTAAAATGGGAAGTCTTATAAGAGAGGATCCATTGTAGTGAAAGTATGGAACGGGATTTATGTCCGGGAATGTTGGAAGGATCAAATTAATCGAAATATAGAACTCCAGGATCACATGGAATGGTATACCACAATTTTTAAAAGTGTGTGTGTGTGTGTGTGTGTGTGTGTGTGTGTGTGTGTGTGTGTGTGTGTGTGTGCGTGTGCGTGGGTCCAAGCATGGATTAATTAAAGAAAAACACCAAAGTTGTGTTTTTAGAGGGGGATTAGGGAAGATGAGGAGGGGGGGGGGGAGACGGGACAATGGATGTCAATTGTCAGTTACCCGTTTAACTCCAAATGACTTGCAATAGGCTGATTCTTGTTTTCAGCTACAACTAAAATAATATGTCTAACTATAACATTCTTTCTACAAATCTTTCTTTCACCGCATAAACAATTTTACAACACAACCTACACTGAAAACACCAAATCAAACCATGTTTACATCAGCATGTCGGCAATTCGTGGATCAGTCAAGTTATTTTTATAGTCCAGTTAACAGCTATGGTCATAATTATCAGGAATGCCACCATGTCACGTTCAAACCAACGTTCATATAACCATGTCGCACAACCTGAAAACATGACAAAAACACGAGTCATGGAATGCACCTTAAGTAAGCAATTCGTGAATAGAAAATCAGAATTTTACCAACCTAAAGAAAATAAGTCCCCACCCCACCCAAGTCGACAATAAAAGTACGTTTCATATCACCATTCGTTTCCGATGATAAACATTTATCAAAAATAATGTTGTCTTTTATAAGGACATAAGGGGGGGGGGGGGGGGGGGGGGGGGGGGGGGGGGGGGGGGGGGGGGGGGGGGGGGGGGGGGGGGGGGTTAAAGATGGTAAGTTATATGAAATATGTTTCTATCGTTTAATTTATTAAAACTTTTTTAAAATTACAAAAAATGAAACCAAGGTGGCAAGTGTTACGAAGCATACGTCTATCGCCAAACGGGAACGGGACTATGTTGGGTATGAAATAAATTATATGAAAAGAACCCAGCCGAATTACCCACACAATTATGCAACCAAAACGCGTGAATAACAGAACTTTGGTATGTTCAGAATTGCTTCAGTGAAAGAAGCTAAGCTGTAAATGGAAAACAGGAACGATAACTCTTTCCATCACTAAAGTATCTTCCACACTAGTGTAAATTTGAATATAGCAAAGTAGACACTCAATAGTCAACATCCCGATAACAAGACTTCCAACAGGGCGTGTGCAATTTCAACAAGGTTCCAATGAAAAACGCAAACAAAAAAAACACGATAACAGTAAAACATATAGAACACAACTGCATGCTTAGACGGAGTGGTAGAGGTGAATCAATGAAGCATTGACTCGATGAAACGGATTTGTTGATCAATCATTTATTCGTTGATGCAACATTGCTTAATGAAGCGTTCATTAGTCGATGAAGCGTTGATTGTTGATTAAACGATGATTCGATGAAGCGTCGATTCGTTGATGCAACCTCGATTAGTGAAGAGTTAATTCGTTGATGGAGCGTTGATTCGTTGAATCGTTGATGTAACATTGATTAATGAAGAGTTCATTAGTCAATGAAGCGTTGATTCGTTGATGAAGCGTTGATTAGTTGATGCAACCTTGATTAGTGAAGAGTTAATTTTGTTGATGAAGCGTTGATTCGTTGAATCCTTGATTCGTTGAAGCCTTGATTTTGAAGAAGCGTTTATTCGTTGATGAAGCGTTGATGGAGCGTTGCGTTGATTCGTTGAAGCGTTGATGAAGCGTTGATTCGTTGATGAAGCGTTGATGCAACATTGATTGGTGAGGAATTCATTCGTCAATGAAGCATTGATTCCTTGAAGAAGCGTTGATTCGTTGATGAAGTGTTGATTCGATGATGAAGCGTTGATTCGTTGAAGAAGCGTTGATTCGTTGATGAAGTGTTGATTCGTTGAAGCGTTGATGAAGCGTCGATTCGTTGATGCAACATTGATTGGTGAGGAATTCATTCGTCGATTAAACTTTGATTCCTTGAAGAAGCGTTGATTCGAGGAAGCATTGATTCATTGCTGAAGCGTCGATTCGTAGATGCCTTGATTAGTGAAGTTAATTTTGTTGATGAAACGTTGATTCGTTGAAGCGTCGATTCCTTGAAAAAGCATTGATGGCGTTGATGAAGCGTTGATGCAGCATTGATTGGTGAGGAATTCATTCGTCGATGAAGCGTTGATTCGTTGGAGCATTGATGCATTGATGAAGCGTTGATTCGTTGATCAACATCGATTGGCGAGGAATTCAACCGTCGATGAAGCGTTGATTCGTTGATGGAGCATTGATTAAAGCGTTGATTCGATGAAGTGTTTATTGTTGAGATGATTCTTAGAAAAGAATTGTTGGTTGATGTTGCGTTGATTTGATGAAGTGTCAATTCGTCGATTAGATCTAAGTGTTGATTCGTAGACGTAGAGTTGACTCGTTGAAGAAGTGTTGATTTGTTGATAAAGTGTTGATCCTTTGATTTGGTCATATATCGTGGATTACTAACACATTTTGTTAATGAAGCCGTGTTGAAGCATTTATTCTTCGATGAAACGTTGATGCTACGTCGATTGTTGATGAAACATTTATTGATAAAGCGTGTTTGCCGATGTGAATTTTTTTTTTTTAACGAAGCGTTGACTATTGATGTAGACAATTCACAGATTGTGGACGTATTTTGAAGGCCTGCATGTGGACGTCATACGTAGATGTAGAGGTCATTCGTGAGGAAAATACGTCCATGCACACTTTTATCTTGTGTCTGCACAGAAGTTAAGCCATCAGTTGAATCATCAAAGTAAAACAATGCAATTAAATTCAATGTACACGCAGTATGTAATTACTGTCCCCAATACAGCCTCAATATACACAAAAGTACCCTAAATCTACTAGATTTAAAGACAGACGCACCACGATTAAGTCCCTTGTTTTTTTCTGGGTAGCTGTGACCCACATACAAAGTGTCCCCAACTTCAAATTGAGGATGCTCTTTAAAATGTTTGTTTGAATTTGGGGGCAGTTATATGGGAGTCAGACCTGGTCAAAACAAGATTTATTTCCAGCTATAAGAGGGAAAACACGTGAAACCCGTGATTTTGACACGTGATCTGGTGTGTCTTTAAAAGTACCAACAGTTAACAGTTATGATGTCCGGCTACCTAAAATATGCACTATGCTGAAGATTTTTATATGGATTGCATTTAAAGGTATTTTCAATGCTTCACAACTAGGATAAGATTAGACTGTTGAATGCAGTTAAATGCACTAATTTTAACATGGCATGAAATATTGAGCAAAATGGGTATGCACTGCTGCAACTACTAAGTTTGTTGCTACTCTTGCTATTATTAATACATCCATGTGTACTGTCATTATTTTTACCATTTCTAATTCTAGTATTAACCCTTTCACCGCCAATGTCGCATTTATGCACCACAATGGTTAAACACCCATGTCATTAAAAGGAATCAAATCAGGGCCTGTTATTTGAAGACCCTATTTTCTTAATATTGGGAGGTAAGGATAGGCATAATGTTATGCATATCACAGAGGAATTCCCAATATTGCAGGTAATTGTTTTTTCTTCCCAGGTAAGCTTAATGGTATTGTTTTATCAGAAAAATGGCTGGCGGCGAAAGGGTTAACACTGATACCCAGTAGGCCTCTTCACTATCCCAAAAGCTTCAAAACGCTAAAGCAAAAAAACAAAAGGAGACAAGTGCAAAAAACAGAAAACGTACACTTTGCTTGGTTTTACTGTGTCTGGTTTACATGTGTATGCAGAACGAACGAAATATTTATTCAGGGTAATGAGAGAAGCTAATTAGTTGCAGCTTTTTTTCACTCAGCCCTGAGACAAACAACAAAAACTAAATTAAGAAGAAAATGCAAACTAAGAAAAGCAACAAATCAATACATTTAAAAAAGAACATCTGTGATGCAGCACAGGAAAAGGAGGCTAAAGTCGGGCAGCCACGAGAGAGAGAGAGAGAGAGAGAGAGAGAGAGAGGAGAGAGAGAGAGAGAGAGAGACGAGAGAGAGAGCGAGAGAGAGAGAGAGAGAGAGAGAGAGAGAGAGAGAGAGAGAGAGAGAGAGAGAGAGAGAGAGAGAGAGAGAGAGAGAAAAGAGAGAGAGAGAGAGAGAGAGATGTGATTGAAAAATTGTTAAACATAAACTATTAGAGATAGATGAATTTTGTTTTGTTGCCTATTAATCTGTTGCCTCTGGCCTTTCTGAATATATGAATAAGTCAAAAGTGATCATTTACGACATTAGCCTCGTTTTCCTGTGCTGCATCACATTTACATACACATAGCCAGCAAGATTAGAATAAGGGGAGTTGGGGAATGGGGGTCTTGAAAAAGGATACTGTAAATTTGTGGCTACTCTAGAAAACAGGTGATTATAGCGAAGAATGAATATGACAAAGAGAAAGAGAGAGAGAGAGAGAGAGAGAGAGAGAGAGAGAGAGAGAGAGAGAGAGAGAGGAGAGAGAGAGAGAGAGGAGAGAGAGGACAGAGAGAGAGACAGAGAGAGAGAGAGAGACAGAGAGAGAGAGAGAGAGAGAGAGAGAGAGAGAGAGAGAGAGAGAGAGAGAGAGAGAGAGAGAGAGAGAGAGAGAGAGAGAGAGAGAGAGAGAGAGAGAAGTATCCCATAGTCAATACCAATACAGTAACAACAAAATATGCATGGTAAACTAGTCTGTCTACTCACCTCACACTGACATGTCCACACAGCCGCGGTGGCCATTGGCTAGTTAGCTGACCATCAGTGCTCTCAGTTCGCTAGGCCCAGACAACATTGTTCCTGCTGTTTCAGCAATGGTGAGTGAAAGGCATGCTCATCCACACAACTCGTACTGTAAGCCAATGTTCTTCATGGGATGTCTGGGACTTGGGAGGTATCGGACAGGTCGTCTGGTGTCCTGTTACAACACAGTGGAACACATCACTTATGGGCCAACATATTAAAGCAACAGGTTTTATTTCCTTTTATCCCTTATAGGCCATGTAGGATTTAACATTGAGCAAAACGGTTAAAAGCTAAGTCAAACGAAAATGAACTTTCTGAAAAATTAAAAAAAGTACAATGACCCATTTACCCACACAAAACATAAGTCTTCTTGTTCGTTTAAAGTTAACATACATACTCAAAACATACATACATGTATGAATCGCCCAACTACAACACTGAAGCATACTGCTACATTCAATTGTGCGTGCGTGCGTGCGTGCGTGTGCGTGTGTGCGCGTGCGCGTGTGCATTATGTGTACGCGTGAGTATGTACGTGAATGCAGGCAGTAAGTCAGCACTCAAAATGTAACTCACGAGTGGGGTATATTTAACGGATCCAATGGCATCTGGTATGTGGGTGGGTCCGATGTCGGGTGGATCCAATGTCGGGTGGATCTGATGTCGGGTGGATCCTGTGAAAGTTTCCTGGTCATGGCGGTCCACTTCACTGGTAAAGAGGTGGCCTCCTCTGTCAACATCTGCTGTGGGAGCGTACAAATCATCATCACAATGATCATCATATTCATGAGAAGATCAAGAATGAGGAGGAGACAGAAGGAGCAAAATAGGACAAAATGGGCACTGTCTATAGTTATACCCCTAAGAACGGTAATTCGTTGACGGTAAAAAGCTCCGACTTTTTTTTTAGCTCTATCTGTGGGAGATTTATGAAAGCGCGTATTGGCAAATTAGAAGCGCGGGCATATTACGAAAGCGCATCAATTCGCCGTTCATAAGCGCTTTTTTTTGTTAGCATTGTGAGCACTCCCACCCACCCATTTATGCTTCCCGTTTCCCTCCCAACTCTGTAATACCTTCAACGTTCTTTCTGTCATTCAATCATCGTTCGTATGGGGATACATATAATAATAATAAGGAAAATTTATATAGCGCCCATCCTACTATGTAGGCTACAGGGCGCTTTTCACAGAATTGAAAAGGAATAAAAACATGAAACAAAAATCCAATAACATGAGCAGACAAAACAATACCGGTCAGACTTCGTTTGGCCGGTAACAAAATGCATATAACAATCAGCAACGACAACTGCTGTGACTACTACTACTACTACTACTACTACTACTACTTATAATAGGCCTAATACACGTATGCATTGTCACAATTCGCGAGCATGAAATAACAGTATATATTCACAGCAACATACACACATAAACAACACATACACAAACGGCACACACAGAAAAAAAAGGCTTCTTTGCTGTGGGAACTGGCGAGGTGCTATTATTTTTCGCTTCCACAATCAGGCAGCTTGGGCAACATCTAAGCTTACATTTGACACCGTAAGGGAAAGATAATTCGGAGACGGAAGATGAACAACCAAGACTTCTTCCAACAATAGGTTACCTTCTCTTGTGGGGGTTACATGCGGATATTGCCAAGGCTGGTTTGACAGATGGCAGGAACAGCATGCACGTGCGTGTGGACATACTTATTTAACCCTTTCACTGCCAAAGTCGCATTTTAGCACCACAGTGATTTAACACCTATGTCACTAAAAGGCATCAAATTGGGGTCTATTATCCAAAGACCCTGTTTTAGTTTTGGGAAGTAAGGATAGACATTTTATATATGTCACTGAAGAATCCCCAAATACTGCAGATGGATTTTGTTCTCTACCCAGGTAAATTTAATGGAAGTTTTTGGCTGAAATATGTCTGGCGGGGAAAGGGTTAAATGCGCACATACACTATGAAAATAGCAAAATATACCGTAATCCGCCACCCAAACAAACTTGTCAATGTTCCAATTACAATTTTAGCTCATTGTCGCATTAACTGCTGTCTTATGTAAGGGCAGCCCCAAACAGGTGATTATAATATTTCTTTGGACTGTCCCGAACTAGTAAACTAAGTCTGTTGTATGAGAAAAAAAATAACACTCAGTCACTTACTCTCACAGTCCACCAGTAGTCCATGACTGAAATCCAGTGATGTCGCTGAACTCCAGTGGGTGTCGCCGAAGTCATCTAATGTCGTTGAAGTCCACCGGTGTTACCGAAGCCGATTTGAGGAAAGTCCATACGAGCAGCGGCGAATTAGAGGCCTCCTGGTATTGCCGTCCGTCTGGAATTAACAAGGGATAATCATTTTTTTGTTCACAAAGAAAGCTATTTTATTTTTTTATTTTGAGGGGTGGTGACTGGTGGGATAGGGGTGGGGTTATAGACATGTTCCTAATCCGATCCCTATTCCTTACCAAGATGCGTAAAATATACGCAATAAGAAAATGCATTTGTTGAAAAAATTCGACTAGGATATATCCCTACTATCCGATAGTTACTATCCCTGAACATGGTCTGAGTGTTGCAAGAATGACGTACCTCTAGCCACTGTGTAATTGTCAGATATTACAAAAAGATTTAACTGAACTAGAAGGCTGGACTACAAAATGGAATCTATATTTTAACGCAGACAAATGTAAGGTTATGCACGTCGGTAGAAATAATCCTAATAAAGAATACACTATGTTTAAGAACAATGACTTGTGCACAGTAACAGCATGTGAAAGTGAAAAAGACCTAGGGGTGATATTTGACAAGGATTTGTCCTTTGAATAGTCATATCCAAACTTGCGTAAGTAAGGCTAATCAAATGATAGGTTTAATTAAAAGAACATTTACTAATATTGACTACAACATTTTTTCAAAACTGTATAAAGCTTTAGTGAGGCCGCATGTAGAGTATGGCAATACAATATGGTACCCTAAGTATAAATATCAATCAAAAGCAATTGAGAAGGTTCAACGCAGGGCAACAAAATTGGTTAAGGGATGTAAAAGCATGACCTATGAAAATAGACTTTTGTATTTAAATTTATACTCACTTAAAGGAAGAAGGGTAAGGGGAGACCTTATTGAAGCACATAAGATATTCAATGGCCTTGTTGATTTATCTTGGAATAACATATTTAAATCACCTCAATGCAGTACAACAAGAAATTCATACGGGAAAGTTTTTATTAAGCAATGTAAAACTAACACTAGAAAAAATTGTTTTACTAACAGAGTTGCAAATTGTTGGAATGATTTAACTTTTGATTTAAAATGTGCACCTAATGTTAATATATTCAAAAATCGTCTTGATAATTCTCCAAAATTAGTAAATGTATTTAGAAGCATTGATTATTAATTTTGTATTATAGGAAAATTCAACCGTAAAACCTTGACCGCTAAAAAGAAGAAAAAAAATAAAATAAATAAAACAAATTAAAAAAATATCAAATTGGAAATCGATGGGACTGCTAAAAAGCTTAACGGCTTGATTAGTCCCTATTCTACTACTACTACTACTACTACTACTACTACTACTACTACTACTACTACTACACTGACAAACGGGCAATGTCATTGACAGAAGATCGACTGCTTTCTAGCGGCGAGCTAAGTGTAGCGGAGGAGGGAAGGGTTAACTAAAAGTGGGTCCCGCCCAATAAATGATCGGGAAAATCAACATTTTCGCCCGTAAGAGAAAATAATCTATTGACAAAATAGCAATATGTTTAGCTGTATACAGTTATTATCATAGTTCCCCTTTCGGCCTTAAATTCAGATAATGTATTCCCCTGGCGCCAGACACGCATAAAATCGTATGGGGATCTGATCCGACTGGGCCACGCGAGTCATGATTCACATGAAATGGGGTAAGGGGGAGGAGGGGGCAAAGATAGTAGTAGTAGTAGTAGTAGTAGTAGTAGTAGTAGTAGTAGTAGTAAGTAGGGACAAAACAAACCGTGAAGCTTTTTAGGAGTCCCATCATTTTAAACATTGGCAGGTATTGTTTTGGTCAAGGTTTTGATGAATATATTACATTACTCCTATTTATTCCGATGAAGACATAATTCATGATAGAAAAGAGCAACATTGGTTGCCTTGCTACTTTTCCGTCAAAAGAAAATCTTTCAGGGAAGGAAATGTGAGCATTGCTATTGGAATTCAAATTTGCTGATTTTTTAAAAGCAATTTTAACAATGGCCCCAAACTTAAAATTCGTTTGTTTATTTTAAAACCGAATTAGGCTATGCCATGCTTGTGTATGAAAAAAGTAGCATCGTGTAAATACTTCGCTCGCTACTATGAGACTTAGCATTTGCGACATTGAGCGAATTTCTTTAAATTTCACTTTTTTTTTTCGTAATGTCATGAAATATGAACGATTTGAGTACGGAAAAGTGTTTCAAATACGGAAAAAAGTGAAATTGCGTTCATCCTTAATGTCGCAAATGCTAACTCATAGTAGCGAGCAAAGTATTTACACGATGCTACTTTTTTGCATACGACAATGCTTACCTTACAAATGAGAACAGACAGAAGGTGGAAGGAAAAACAACAAGACCCCACTAATCTCAGATTTTACTGAGCACGGAAACAAGTCCACTTCAGTAACACTATAAGATACCTTAGCTCGAGGTAGTTAGTACACCATCGAAAAGTATATGTAAAGTTACCTGGCCATTTTCGCCCATAAGGGAGATCATTTGATGACTACAGGAAAGAGCAAAACAGGTCGCTCTTTCCGTCATCAGATTGTCTTCTCGTTCGGGCGAAAATGTGGATTTTGCTGCAATATTCACACTTATCCCCGTAAGACAAGATAATTTACACACGGAAAGAAGTCTCCAATTATGTTTTTTCCCTGTCAATGAATTAGGCTACCTCGTCTTCCGGATGCAAACATAATATTTTCTATGACATTCACTTTGTCTCTAAATCAAAGATGAAAATATAATATCTGTTTTGTTCCGAACGGGCGCACAGTCCTGCACCATTCAACTCACCTTTGGTTAGTCAACTCACTCGGTGAGAGGGTATGAAAGGATATATCTCCTACACGTACCCACGTGTGTATGTGTATGTGTGTGCGCGCGCGTCTATGTCAGAGTGTGTGAATGCTTTTGTTAACTTTTTTTTTTTACCGCGCAGGGAGAGATAATCTGTTCGCTGGAAAAGCAATCAGCTATTATCTGTCAAACATCTCCCCTGGGAGAGGAGGGTGGGGGTGTAGAAGAGGGAAATAATTTTTAAAAACATTGCATTATTCATATTTTATTCCGGTGTAGCATTCTCAAAATGGATTTATTCTCAACATGTCTGCGCATGTGCGAAATCGATCATGACGTACCATCAAATTTTATCTTTTGTGTATTCGACACTAAATTGACCCTAACCCTATCCCTTCGCACATGACAGACATGTTGAGAACAAATCCATTTTGAGAACGCCACACCGGCCATGAAGACAGATGATTCACGATAGAAAAGAGCAAAATTGGTTGCATTTTCACTCTTTAGTCAAGATAATATATTTGAGGGAAGGAAATGTGAACCTAGCCAATTGAACTCACGTTTGCTCATTTTTTGTTTTCTGAAGAAAAAAACAGTGGCTACAGGTACGGTGTTGCTGTAACACTCAGACCATGTTCAGGGATAGTAACTCTTCCTAGTCGATGTTTTTGGTCAACAAATGCATTTTCTTATTTTGTATATTTAACGCATCTTGGTAAGGAATAGGGTTAGGAACATGTCAGAGTTAATGTTAGTAGTTTTTTTTAAACATTTGCGCACAATGTATGCGTCCCGTGATCAAGCGCCGTATTCGTAGCCTTGAGAAATTGAGATACGGGCCCGTACCCCGAGCCTCTGCCTTTTAATTAACAATGGTCCCAACTTTTAAATTCGTTTCGTTTCTTTCTTTAAAAACCGAATTAAGCTATGCCATGCTTACCTTACAAATTTATGAGAGCAAACGGAAGATGGAAGGAACGATTTTGCAGACGTGAGTTCACTGCTACATTTTTGCTGCTGGGTGTCTGGAAACTGACACGAGCTGGACGCCAGCCCTGTCGTCCGTGGAGTGAGTTGATTGGGCAGAGACTTGATTGACAGGTGAGCGATTTCATTGCGCAGTCGCAAAAGTGAGCTGCGAGATTGTCTGTTTGCACGAACTCAGCGAAACTATCGTGATGTCAGACTTCAAAAAAAATATCTCAAGCCCACTGAGAGGTTGTTCGCGCGCGCGCGCGTGCATGCACACGTAAACACACATACATACACGCACACGTGTGCACACACACACACACACACACACACACGCGCGCGCACATGTACACTCACACACACGCACGCACACACACACACATACCCTACACACACACACACAGCGAGCATACACACACACACACACACACACACACACACACACACACACACACACACACACACACACACTGACACACAAAGAGAGAGATAATTGTTGATTGTTGTTGTTATGTGTGTGCGTGTGTGTATGCTATATGCGTATATGCGTGCGTGCGTGTGTGCGCGTGTGATGAGTGTGTTGTGTGTGTGTGTGTGTGTGTATGTATGCCTCTGTGTGTGTGTGTGTGTGTGTGTGTGTGTGTGTGTGTGTGTGTGTGCCCTTTCTTTCTAGTTCGACAGGAAAATCGAACTGAACGTCGAGTCCTTCGGATGGGGGACTTAAAGCTAGTCTGACCCGTGCGCTTTACGCACGCAAAATTTCCACGGCAGTTGAAAGTCGGTAAGAGCAGGGAAAAATCCCGCTGCCTGGTATGGCCAACTTAATTGATAGCTAGGTTTCCCAAGTCTGCCCACACACCCTCTTCTCCTTCTGCAAACAATGTCCACCTGCCGTAACCGGCATTGTACTGGTGTTCAAAGAATTATGCAGCGCAGGAAAAACAAAAACAAAAATAACAAGTGCAACGACGAGCGGCTGCAAAGTCCCCTCGCAGCATCGCCGAGCTACTCCGAAATCGGAATGTGTCGGTTGTACACATACATAAAAACGCATCAAAACAGCACGTAACTACATAAAAACGCATCAAAACAGCACGTAACTGAATAGTTTTTTTTATATATAACCTTGGGGTTCGGACCCGTGATTTGAGCGCGCGCGATCATGTGCACACGAGCGCACAGAAAAATTCATGACAACAAGAAATGTTGTGAAAAAAACTGCATTGAAATACATGCAAAACTTCGCGAGATATTAGCGATTATGTGTTTCGGGGTTTGAACCCCGTAACTGGCGCGACCTTGACCTTAATGTAAAACTAAATACATCAGTGGATAG
>CM065686.1:40469654-40479654 GCA_017654935.2 Phymorhynchus buccinoides
CCCATGCGCTTTTTACCCCGTCTTCCCCTATGTGTGGCTGTGTCAAATTATCTTTGTTAGCTATGCACTTGAAGGTTTGCCGTTCATAATAATACAGCCTCATCTATGTAAAGTGGAAAAAGAAAAGACATAATGTAATTCCTGAAATTACATAGGCCTAGTCCAGTGGGTGTACGTCTATAATTATATGACTTGCCATTATTTTTGGGTGAGCTGAGATCGTGTGCATTGTTCATGCATTCGAAGGCTATTGAGGCTTTACACTACTCCTTGCCGACACGAAAGGGCGATAATTTTCGGCCCGAACTGGCGATGCCCCCTGGTGACGAGTCAGGAGCAGATAATTTTCTGTGGCTATGTACTATTAGTTCCTGACAAGCAAGGGCGATAATCTTAACCCTTTCAACGCAAGCCATTTTTCAGCCAAAACTCTACATTAAGCTTACCAGGGTAGAGATAAGATTATGTCCGCAATGTTGGTGATTCCTTCTGTAACTTGTATAAAATAGGCGTATCCTTTTTCTTTTTTTTACCTCACAAAATTAAGAACATAAGGTCAATGGATACCAGACCCTCATGTGATGCCTTTCAGTGACATGGGTGTTAAATCATTGTGGTGGCAAGAGGCGACAGTGGCAATAGAAGAGTTAAGTAGGTGGCGTTCGCAAGGCAGGGCATGAGACAGGGGCAGAGTATGTTCGGTAAAAAGCCTCATTCCTGCATTGTTGTGGATATATACCTAGGTGTATATTATTAATATGTCCATTTGTCTGTCGCTTGAGTTCATTGTTGCAGATGCATAGGTGAAGACGGGGTAAAAAGCCCATGGGCGGGTAAGAAGCCCATGCCAATTATCCCATGAAAAAAAGAAAGTTTCAGTCAAATTTGCCCATAAGACGAATGCTAAACATTAACACTCATCTCATGGGCAAAATGTGACTGAAATTTGCTTTATTTCATGATATATTGGGATGGTCTTCTTACCTGTCCATGGTCTTTTCACCCCGTCTTCACCTATGTTTCTAAAGCACAATGCTGCAGGTTTTGGCAGTTCAAGTCTACCTACATGCAACTTAAAATAAGTGTTGCATAATTATAGTTATTGAGATGCATTAGCTATGTTGTGTATGTCACTTCAGGTCACAGTAGCAGGTACGTGTACATTGCTTGGTCTATGCCACTTTACCACATTGTTGTATGCAGATTCAGGGCCGGATCCAGTGTGGGGGGGGGGGGTGTTACCTGGGTTCCGTAACCCCCCTCCCCGCCAAAAAGGGGGGGGGGGAAGAGAAAGAGAGAGAGAGAGAGAGAGAGAGAGAGAGAGAGAGAGAGAGAGAGAGAGAGAGAGAGAGAGAGAGAGAGAGAGGTCATTATTACTGTTTAATTGTTCTTCGGTACAATTTAAAGTTTTGTTCGCACTTTAGTTTCTTTTTAAAAAAAGCTTCAGCTTCAGAGGGGGGGGGGGGGGGGGTTTGCTCTCTGCCCCCACCAGGGGCATTGCCCCTGGACCCCACTGGGGGCCTACACTGGTTCCTAGACCCCCGTCTTTGTTTGTAACCCCCCACCCCCCACCCTCTAATGTATCCTGGGTCCGGCCCTGATGATTGCTAGATGTATAATTCTGTCTTTCGTTCATTGCTGCAGATAAATTACCAGATGTTTAGCTATGAAGTCTACTGCACTTCTATTGCCTGTTGTTCTATTGTTGTTGTTTTTCAGTGCCGGCTGCAGTAGCAGGAGCTGTGTATATCATCGCCAGACA
This sequence comes from Phymorhynchus buccinoides, assembly GCA_017654935.2. Lineage (NCBI taxonomy): Eukaryota > Metazoa > Mollusca > Gastropoda > Neogastropoda > Raphitomidae > Phymorhynchus > Phymorhynchus buccinoides. Next base: position 40,471,417 of record CM065686.1, read on the forward strand.
ACGCTATTTCAATGGATACGAGAAAGCCGCTGACTTAAGGTATGCTTAGTTAACGAAAGACATGACTGATTCATACTGAATGCAAATCTGTTTAACGTCCTCCGGTCTGGAACAGGCACATATGGGACATTAGTAGATATCAAGATGATGGAAACGATCCTGGAGGCAATGCCCGGAGGCAGTGCAGCACCACTAAATTCCTGATTTTGTAACAATACAGATAAGACTTATTCATACTGTTTACAAGATATATGTTTTGAATTCGATTAGAAAGGCTTACGCGGTACTGATGATCATATTATTTATCGTGGAAATATTGTGAGGATGAGAGTAGGTATATTAAATATGCAGTAGCGATTGCCTTTCTTAATTATCATGGTAATATTGTGAAGATGAAAGTATATTACACATACATATACAGCAGGGATGGTCGTAATTATTCATCACGGTAAAACTGTGAGGGGATGTATCGATTGGCTCTTTCCCATTTGACCCTTTTTGTAATGCAAACAAAAAAATGGAAGTGCCATTTCGCCCTTTCATGTCTTTGCAAAATAGTTCTCTCTCCTACCCTCTCTTTCTCTCAGTCTCTCGGGCCCCTGCCTCCTCTCTCCGTGTGCCTGTCTCTCTCTGTTTTTGTTGTGTTATGTTGCATGTGTGTGTGTGTTTTTCTCACGCTCGCACCACAGAAAAAAATAACTAATATGTACACACTGGCACACACACGCACGCACGCACGCACGCACGCACGCACGCACACACACACGCACGCACGCACGCACGCACGCACGCACGCACGCACACACGCACGCACGCACACACGCACACACGCACACACACACATACACACACGCATACACACATACACACACACACACACACACACACACACACACACGCGCACACGCACACACACACACACATACACACACACACGCACACACACACGCACACACTTACACACACACACACACACACACACACACACACACACACACACACACACACACACACACACACACACACACACACACACACACACACACACACACACACACACGCACGCACGCACGCACGCACGCACGCACGCACTAATTGTTTTTCTTATTAATTAATACAACAGTATCGTCAATAAAGATCATTTTGACTTGACTTGACACACTTACAGATACACCCAAGGACAAGAGATTATGAATTTGAGTGAGTAAAGGGCGAAATGGAACTCCTTGAAAGGGCGAAATGGCACCCCTCGCCAAAGGGAACTCACATGAGGAGGCATGCGGCATAGATCAAAGAAAGGGCGAGATGGGAAAGGGCCAATCGGGACCTACCCAACTGTGAAGATGAAAGCATAATTACGCTTACGTTACACACACAGCAGTGATGATCGTGTTTATTACCAGTCGCGAAGCGAAGCTGTTATTGTTTTCACTTGGTCCGTCCGTCCGTCCGTGTTCAAATTTGCTCAAAATGCATATTTCGGTGTAAAATGGCCGCACATAGAGTTATCAGTGTGTTTCAACAACAACAACAAATGTTTGTTTGTCTGTCTGTTTGTCTGTCTGTTTGTCGGTTTGTTTGGGACAGCGATAACTCCAGAACACTTGGATATATCAACAGGAAAATTTACAGGTGGATACTAGGGGTCAAAAGCTTGGACAAGTTCGAATTTGGGCAAAATCGGGTTAGCGGTTAAGGGTTTGGGTGGAGATTAGGGTTAGGGTTAGGGTTTAGGGTGAGAGTGCAGGCGTAGGTCGCGATTACGTCAGTCTTTAGTGTTTAGTAGATGAAATAATGTGTAATTTACCAAAAAAGCGGAAGATTCTTTGCTTAATGAAGACTTTACAGAAAGTCTTTCAAAAGCAGCCCGGTGGTCTATTTTTAGCATTCCAATCATTACATACAAAGAGTACCTTCCCCTGGCTTTTCAATACTTGTAATCTGTGAACCAGAATTTTATTGCCGCACCCATTCATAAATTCTTATACCTTTTGGAAAACATTTTATATTATTTATCATATTTATAATTATCACAAAAAAGGTACCGCATACTCATCGTGTCTGTTGTAGTGTCTGCATTACGTATGTTTATAAGTAACCGATTATTTTAGGACCAAAAGTTAGGGTTAGGGTTAGGGTTAGGGGTGCAAGCGTGTGTCGCGACTGGGTCAGTTTACGCAAGTACTCTAGTTTATCTTGGTAATATTGTGAAGATGAGAGTATTATTGCACTTACACACACATCAGTGATGATCGTGTTTATTTATCTTGGTAATATTGTGAAGATGAGAGTATTATTGCACTTACATACACAGTAGTGATGATCATGTTTATTTATCATGGTAATATTGTGAAGATGATAACATATTACACTTACATAATATATTTATGTACAGTGGTGATGATCATGCTTATGTATCATGGTAATATATGTTAATATAAAACAAAAACACACTGATAAAATAGCGATATTTCGGTTTATTTTCCAACCTTCGACTGGCAAAGCACCAGGGCAACTCAATATATGGTGAAGATAAGAATATATAGCACTTACATATATACAGCGGTGATGATCATGCTTATTTATCATGGTAATATTATGAAGATAAGAATATATTACACTTACATAATTAAATGCAGTGGTGATGATCGTGCTTATTTATCATGGTAATATAGTGAAGATAAGAATATATTGCACTTACATATATACAGTGGTGATGATTATGCTTATTTATCATGGTAATATTGTGAAGATGAGTACACTTAGATGTACAGTAGTGATGATCATGCTTATTTATCATGGTAATATTGTGAAGATAAGTATATATAACATTTACATGTATACAATGGTGAAGGTCAAACTTATTTATCATGGTAATATTGTGACAATGAGAGTATTACACTTGCATATACAGTAGTGATCATCATACCTATTTATCATGGAAAATATTTTGAAGATGAGAATATATTACACATACGTATATACAGTGGTGATGGTCGTGCTTGTTTCTCATGGTAGTATTGTGAAGATGAGAGTATATTACACTTGCATATACAGTAGTGATCATCATACCTAATTATCATGGTAATAGTTTGAAGATGTGAATATATTACACTAACATATATACAGTGGTGATGGTCATGCTTATTTATTGTCTAAAATCCTGATCACTTCTCGGCCTTTTGGCTAAGACAGTGATTCAGGAACATAAATTTTTGTTTATACCCTGGTTGGTTTGTTCAGCCCGTCGTACATGGCGAAAGCCGATACGCGACGTTAAACTGAACTTCCACCTCCATGCTTATTTATCATGGTGGTCATGTTGTGAAGATGAGAGTATATTACACTTGCATAATACAGCAGTGATGATTATACTTATTTATGGTAATATTGTGAGAATATATTACACTTAAATGAAAACAACTTAGAAATCGAGCTGAGCTTATTTGGTGGATTGACGTTCATATGTATACTTGTCCTGTGAGGCCATTACACTATTCTTCCATCATACTTATGCAGGATGGGAGGCTTCATGCTGGGTGTCAGAGCCCTGATGGCGCTGCTGGCTACGAGCGGGGTGGGTGTGGCCACGGCTGTTCTTCGACATTACGCTGACATTGACCTGGCGGCCATGGCCTCTGACCTTTTCGGCAAGGTCATGAATAAGTGATCAGCCATCTGGAACTTTTTCTGCAGACAGTTCATTTTAATGGTGCATAAATGTCGCGTTCTCATTGGAAATTGGTCAACTTAATGGAATTGTGTATGTTTTACATATTTACGCATTTCGTTTGTGTGTGTGTGTGGAAGATCTAGTGCCTCATAAAATGTAAAGCGTCTTTTTTGTTTTTGCTTCATCAATTAATCAGAATTATATTCAACTGTATAATTGTAATTCTTAAGCTTAGGCCTATTTCAGTTAAGGAGGGGAAAAAACCCACAAACGATTTCATGGGAAATTAAGTACAACGGAGGAATGAGCACTCAAGGTGATCCAAATTATCTTGGTCATTAATCGCATTCCTCTGCATTTAGAAAGTGGGGAATAATGCATAAAAAAAGGAATTAAAAAAATAAACTACGCTTTATATTTATTCACAGTAACCAGTGTTTATGAGCGAGGTGGGCGTGGCCACGGCTGTTCTTCGACGTTACGCTGACATTGATCTGGCGGCCATGGCTTCTGACCTTTTCAGCAAGGTCATACATAAGTGATCAGCCATAGAATTTTTCCTGCAGACAGTTAATTTTACTGGTGCATAAATGTCGCGTTCTCATTGGAAATTGGTCAACTTAATTTAACCCATTTCACCGCCAGCCATCTTTGAACCAAAAATGTCCATTAGACTTACTTGGCTACAGAAAAGATTTTTGTCTGCAATATTGTGGGAATTCTGTGATACATTTAGAATAGGGTCAATCCTTACTGCTCAAAATTAGGAGCACAATATCATTGAATAACAGACCCTGATTTGAAGGGTTTTAATGACATGGGTGTTAAGTAATTGTGGTGCAAAAATGCGACATTGGCGGTGAAAGGGTTGGAATTGTGTATATTTAACATCTTACGCGTTTAGTTTTTGTGTGTGTGTCTGTGTGGAAGATCTAATTCCTCATGAAATGAAAAGTGCCATTTTTGTTTTTGCTTCATCAATTAATCAGAATTATACTCAACTGTATAACTGTAATTCTTAAACTTAGGCCTATTTGAATCAAGGAGGAAAAAACAAACACTAAACGATTTCATGGAAAATTAAGTACAACGGAGAGATGAGTACTCAAGGTGATCCAAATTATCTTGGTCATTAATCGCAATCCTCTGCATTTAGACAGGGGAAAAAAATGCATTAAAACATGAATTAAAAAACAACAACTACGCTTTATATTTATTCACAGTAACCAGTGTTTGGCCCCTGTCAACCCCCACCCCCACCCCACGATGCGCACTCCATGACCTGAGGACAATTATAGCCATTCCTTTGCATTCCATCACCAGTTTCCGACACCGAAAATTGGCCTACATCCCTGCGGTGACCATAAATTATTTAAAAAATATATATATATTTTGGTCGTCGCTAAACATAAGATCACATTTTTTGGGTCTCTTTCTCTAATTTTCCCTTAAAAGTTAGAATAGATCGTGTTTCAATGCATTTTAATAATTATTATTATAAATTCACATGTTTTGTCTCTCTAATTTTCCCTTAAAAGTTAGATCTAAAGTAGATCGTATTTTAATACATTTTCATGAGTATACATGGACCAAATATACATACGAAACACTAAAAAAATATATAAAAAAAATGATTGTAGATGATTATGATGTAGTATCCAGTTACGACAAGCATGCTGGTTTGCGACTAGCCTAACTTTACGATTCTGTTATTGTGGCATCGTTTTATATTATGATACCATATTTTTTCTGTATATTTTAGGTGATGATAATGTAAATAAACAAAGTATTGTCTTGTAAATAATTGGTTGTCTTCTGATGGATGAAACTACCCACTTTCTACTTTCACTCAAAAGTGTGTAAGAGCGGTGTGCTGTTTGTGTATGAGCGCACGCACATGTGTATAGGGGGAAAAGCCCATGGGTGGGTAAGAAGCCCATGCCAATTATCTCATGAAATGAAGCAGATTTCAGTCAAATGTGCCCATGACACGAATGCTAAGCATTAACACTCGTCTCATGGGCAAAATGTGACAACTTTTCTCACATTTATTTCATGAGATAATTGGCATGGGCTTCTTACCCGCCCATGGGCTTTTTACCCCGTCTTACCCTACTAGGCCCCTGTGTGTGAGTGTGTGTGTGTGTGCGTGTGCGGGGGGGGGGGGGGGGGGGGTGTTGTTGTTGTTGTTCTTCTTCTTCTTCTTGTTTGTTTTCTTTTTGTTGTTGTTGTTGTTGTTGTTGCGGGGGTAGGGCCTATTCTTAAACTCATAAGTTAATTATTTTTGTTTAATGCAGACAAGCAGTAAACACAGAATTGACGACACATCATCTCAAACTAAGAATGTGGATGTCGTACCATGAATTCACTATTTAAATTGGCCCTGCATGTTTAAGTTAGCATTTTCACAATTTCCTCACAAACTTGCTTGCTCACACACACACGCGCGCGCACACACGCGCGCACACACACACACACACACACGCGCGAACACGTAAAGCACACACTTTGACACTCGCACCCATTGGCCTGCGCACACACTTGCGTGCACACAAAAGTAATAATAATGATGACACGTCAGATAGTCACGCGCGCAAGCACTCTCACATGTACACATGCGCACATGCGCGCGCGCGCACGCACACGCACGCACACACACACACACACACACACACACACACACACACACACACACACGAGCACGTGAAGCACTCACTGGCACACTCGCACCCATAGGCCTGCGCACACACTTGCGCGCACACACAAGTAATATGACATGTCAGATAGTTAATTGCGCAAGCACTCTCGCATGTACACATGCGCGCGCGCACGCGCACACACACACACACACGCACGCACGCACACACACACACACACACACACACACACACACACACACACACACACACACACACACACACACACACACACACACACACACACACACACACACACACACACACACACACACACACATACATCTACGTTGCTCTGATTTCATGGGATTATGTTATTTCACGTATTAGACCGTAGATCCCTGCACCCCCTGCGGATTTTATGAGACATACACCCCACGAAAGCCTGGCCCCTAAGCTATCAAAGGCAGGATGTTCGCCTTCGATCCTCCTCCGGGTGTGGATGTGGCAAGGGCACAAACTTACGGCACTCCGAAATGATGCGCGTCAAGACGTCCACGACACCAAACTTATTTTTGCACCTGAAAACTGACACCAAAACTAATTATTTTAAAATCTTATGCTCTCCTGTGGGAATACCAGGGGGTCTCTGTGCAAATAGTCCCCCTACCTTCTGGAAGTTCTGCGCTTCTAACTTCCTCTAATCTATCAGTCTCTTTGTGACTCTGCCTTTATTCTTTCCTATTATTTATTTTATTTATTTATTCTTTCCTTGTTGTCATCTACTATCTTTCTCTGCCTTACTGGTCCATTCTCCTGCTTTTGCTCTAGAAATTCTTTACAAAGATTACCTCCAGCTGAAGATCGACAGACAAGCTGGGCCTATTTCGTCGTGAGGCGCTTAATTTAACGGCAGTATGACGCATCTGGACTCATGACAGGAGACTGTCTGAGTAAACGATAAAAGAGGACAATGTTCTTATGCAAATTGTAAATAAAAGAGACTGCCATCACGATTATGGTTTGTACATATTGGTATACGTATGTATTTGTCATATAATACTGAAACAAATAGTATATTCATGGCAGAATGACATACAAATGTCTCATAATAACAGAAACACGCAGCTCAGTAATTGTCCTCAAAGACATGCCGTTCAGTAATTGTGAAGTAAATACATGTAGGGTGTTATTGACGTGTTTGATGTTTACTGTGGTGACAGTCCTGAGAGGACCAGTGCTGCTGATGGGACTATAAGCAATGTAAGAATAAATAAATATATAAATAAATAAATCAGCCCCGCTGCTTGGTTCGTTTTTTTTTTTTTTTTTCACAGTGGAACCTCCCTTATAAGGCCCCCCTCCTTATAAGACTCCCTCCCGCTTAAGACCTATACCCTTATAAGACACCCCCCCCCTCCTTATAAGACTCCCTCCCGCTTAAGACCTACTTCTCTGATACATTTCCCTTCTTTGTAAGTATTAAAATTACCTCCCTTTTGCAGCTCCCTCCCCTTAAAACCTTATTTTGGATGACTTTTCAAGGTCTTGAAAGAGAGGTTCCACTGTAGTTTGTTTGCGGTTAAGGAAGGTAAATCGTGATTGTTTTTTTCTGGGTAGCTGTGACCCACATACAAATGCCCCAACTTCAAATTGAGGCTGCTCTTTAAAATTAAGTTTCGTTTTCAATTTGGGGGCATTTGTATGGGAGTCGAACCTGGTCAAAACAAGATTTCTTACCAGCTATAAGAGGGAAAACACGTGAAACCCGTGATTTTGACATGTGATCTGGTGGGTCTTTAAAACCATCTCAGAGTATATTTAATGAGAGAGATAGTGTCAGAGTCAACAATACAAAGTCAAGTTTTTGTTTTTTCACACCACGTCATCTGAAAACAAAACATCAGTGTGTGTGTGTGTGTGTGTGTG
>CM065686.1:40492154-40524654 GCA_017654935.2 Phymorhynchus buccinoides
AGTAGTAGTAGTAGTAGTAGTAGTAGTAGTAGTAGTAGTAGTAGTAGTAGTAGTAGTAGTAGTAGTAGTAGTAGTAGTAGTAGTAGTAGTAGTAGTAGTAGTAGTAGTAGTAGTAGTAGTAGTAGTAGTAGTAGTAGTAGTAGTAGCAGCAGCAGCAGTAGTAGTAGTACTAGTAGTGCCTTTGTGGACTTTCCCCAACGCCAGCAGTCCTCGAATCCCTTTGGCCGAGAGAGTGGGGATGTACCATGGGCAAGGCATCTCCACTATAAACAAATTCGAGCCCAGTCCCGCCGGAATAGCATCTGCCCCTTCTGCTATCTGGCAATCATGGTCGGAAACGACTGACTGGCATACATAAGTAGTAGTAGTAGTAGTAGTAGTAGTAGTAGTAGTAGTAGTAGTAGTAGTAGTAGTAGTAGTAGTAGTAGTAGTGTGTGTGTGTGTGCATACACACGCGTGTGATTGTGCGATGTGTGTGTGTGTGTGTGTGTGTGTGTGTGTGTGTGTGTGTGTGTGTGTGTGTGTGTGTGTGTGTGTGTGTGTGTGTGTGTGTGTGTGTGTGTGTGATTGTGCGATGTATGTCCGTATGTCCGTATGTTTGTATGTATGTATGTATGTAATGCGTGTGAGTGTATGTGTATGTATGTAATTTGTGAGCGTGTGCGCGAGTGTGAGTGCGCGTGCGCCCACGGCCGCGCTTCCAAGCAGGTGTGTGTGTGTGAGTGTGTTGTGTGTGTTCTGTGTGGGTATATCTGCTTGCATGTGTATGAGTGTATGCGTGCGCAGGAGAGATTGTGTTCGGCTAGAGGGGGGGGGGGGGGAGGAGTGTGTGTGTGAGTATGTGTCTGTGAGTGTGAGTACACGTGCGTGCTTTGTGTATGTGAGTGCGCGCGTGTTCGTGTGCGTACGTGTGCGCGTGTTTGTACAAGTGTATGTTTGAGTAAGTTTGTGTGCGCTTCAGTGAGAATGTGTTTTCTGTGTGTTTGATGAAATGTGTGCGGGTATGTGTGTGTATGTCTGCGTGCAAGAACGCGTTCACACTTGTGCGTGCACGTACGTGCGTGTGTGTCTGTTTTGTGTGTGTGTCTGTTGTGCGTGTGTGTGTGCGTGTGTGAGTGTTTCAATTCTGATTGTAAAGCGCTTTGTGCTCGATAAAAAGCGCTATATAAATATCCGTTTATTATTATTATTATTATTATTATTATTATTATTATTATAGTAGTAGTAGTAGTAGTAGTAGTAGTAGTAGTAGTAGTAGTAGTAGTAGTAGTAGTAGTAGTAGTAGTAGTAGTAGTAGCCTAGTAGTAAACATTTTAAGAGGGCTAGGCCTAGTAATATAGGTTGTAGTGGTAGTAAGTAGAGCCTCGCCTAGTAGGCCTAATCATCATATAATAAAAGGCAAGTGTGTGTGTGTGTGTGTGTGTGTGTGTGTGTGTGTGTGTGTGTGTGTGTGTGTCTGAAACACAAAACGGGCCTTATAACTCCGCCGTTTTTCGACCGAATCGCTTCAAATTTGCTATGAGCCCTAACGGGGCGATGGCAACGGCAACCGAGGAGGCCGTGTCATTTGCGCGGTTTGGCAAATGCGCGAAAAGCGTATCCACTGGCCTCTCGGCGCCCGTATCTCCGGTATTTCTGGACAGATTGCCTTCGAATTTGAAGGTAGATGACCGGGGACGGTGACTATCAGTGTGCCAAACCGGAAGCGAATCGATTCAAAAACGCGCGCGATATACGCCGCTTCACCTTTTCACAAATAACTCCGCCGTTTCATAACCGAATCGCTTCAAATTTGCTGTCAGGCTTCCTGTGGCCTGGGCAAAGCCTGGCAGCAAATATGAAGAGAATCGGGAGAGAACGTCAATCTCAGAGCAGCGCCAACGGGAAACAGGGCCTTATAATCATATAATAAAAAGGCAAGTGTCTGTCTGTTTGTGTGTCTGGAACACAAAACGGGCCTTATAACTCCACCGTTTTTCGACCAAATCGCTTCAACTTTGCTATGAACCCTAACCGAGGCCACCATGTCATTTGCGCGGTTTGGCAAATGCGCGAAACGCATATCCACTGGCCTCTCGGCACCCATATCTCCGGTATTTCTGGACAGATTGCCTTCGAATTTGAAGGTAGATGACCGGGGACGGTGACTATCAGTGTGCCAAACCGGAAGCGAATTGATTCAAAAACGCGCGTGATATACGCCGTTTCACCTTTTCACAAATAACTCCGCTGTGTCATAACCGAATCGCTTCAAATTTGCTGTCAGGCTTCCTGTGACCTGGGCAAAGCCTGGCAGCAAATATGAAGAGAATCGAGAGAGAACGTCAATCTCAGAGCAGCGCCAACGGGAAACAGGGCCTTATAATCATATAATAAAAAGGCAAGTGTCTGTCTGTTTGTGTGTCTGGAACACAAAACGGGCCTTATAACTCCACCGTTTTTCGACCAAATCGCTTCAACTTTGCTATGAACCCTAACCGAGGCCACCATGTCATTTGCGCGGTTTGGCAAATGCGCGAAACGCATATCCACTGGCCTCTCGGCACCCATATCTCCGGTATTGCTGGGCCGATTGCCTTCGAGTTTGGAAGGTAGATGACTGAGGATGGTGACTATCGATGTACCAAACCGGAAGCGAATCGATTTATAAACGCGCGTGATATACGCCACTTAACCTTTTCACAAACCGCGGCATAACCAGACCCGCCATTAACTCAAAATTTGGAACATGCCTGACCGGAGATAGTGACTATCTTGGTGCAAACGTTCAACAGGATCCGTTCATAAACGCGTGCGCTATGACCCGATTTACATTTGTGTGGACCCAAACGCACGCTAATTTCAACATTATACACACACAAAAATGCCTGCCAGCAAGAACACGGTTGCACAGCGGACATTACTTCAGCGAGGATTTACTGTAGCGAAGCATACTATCGCGCTATTCTCTCTCTCTCTCTCTCTCTCTCTCTCTCTCTCTCTCTCTCTCTCTCTCTCTCTCTCTCTCTCTCTCTCTCTCTCTCTCTCTCTCTCTCTCTCTCTCTAAAATCAGTGACGTTGGGGATAATAAGAGCTCGCACGGGACAGCAGTTAGCAGGTTAGACAATGTCAAGTTAGACCAGCGACATACATACTGGACTCGCACGAGTTGTGGCGCTCTCTGTGTATGTTTGTCTGTCTGTGTCTCTCTCTCGCTTTCTGTCTCTGTCTCCCCCCCCCCATCTCTCTCCCTCTCTCTGTCTTTGTCTGTAGGGCCTGTGTCTCTCTGTCTGTCTGTCTGTCTCTCTCTCTCTGTCTGTCTGTCTCTCTGTGTCTTTGTCTGCCTGTCTGTCTCTCTCTCTATGTCTCCTGTCTCTGTATGTCTATGTGTGTCTCTCTCTCTGTCTGTCTGTCTCTCTCTCTCTCTGTCTGTCTCTGTCTGTGCCTGCTCCGGGGTGGAGGACGTTAAACAAATTTTCATTCATCCAACTGGAACAGCAGTTGTCCTCTTTGCTCTCTGTCTATGTCTCTCTGTCTGTCTGCCTCTGTGTGTGTGTGTCTTTGTCTCTCTATCTCTCTCCCCCCCCTCTCTCTCTGTCTCTGTCTCTTGTAGGGCTATGAGATGTACTGATTATGTAGGCTACATGTTCAATGCATAATGTCTTTACTTGGTAACTCGACTTTAAACAATATGTTAGGTGTGTAGCGTGTGATCATTAGTCATATAATAAAAAGGCAAGTGTGTGTCTGTGTGTGTGTGTGTGTCTGTCTGTCTGAAACACAAAACGGGCCTTATAACTCCACCGTTTTTGTCCGAATAGCTTCAAATTTGCTGTCAGGCTTGCCGTGGTCGGGGCAAAGCCTGGCAGCAAATTTGAAGAGAATCGGGAGAGCGCGTCACTCTCAGAGCAGCATCAACGGGAAACAGGGCCTTATAACTCCGCCGTTTCTTAACCGAATAGCTTCAAATTTGCTGTACTCAGCATTACCAGTACTTGGCGTTACTGTTACTAGGCGTTACCATTACTCGGCAGAGCGCATCACTCTCAGAGCAGCACCAACGGAAAACGGGGCCTTATAACTCTGCCGTTTCTTAACCGAATCGCTTCAAATTTGCTGTGGCCGGGGCAAAGCCTGGCAGCAAATTTGAAGAGAATCGGGAGAGCGCGTCACTCTCAGAGCAGCACCAACGGGAAACGGGGCCTTATAACTCCGCCGTTTCTTAACCAAATCGCTTCAAATTTGCTGTACTCAGCGGTACCAGTACTTGGCGTTACCGTTACTAGGCGTTACCATTACTAGGGAGAGCGCATCACTCTCAGAACAGCACCAACGGGAAACGGGGCCTTATAACTCCGCCTTTTCTTAACCGAATCGTTTCAAATTTGCTGTACTCAGCATTACCAGTACTTGGTGTTACCAGTACTTGGTGTTACCGTTACTAGGCGCTACCGTTACTAGGGAGAGCACGTCACTCTCAGAGCAGCGCCAACGAGAAACGGGGGCTTATAACTCCGCCGTTTCTTAACCGAATTGCTTCAAATTTGCTGTACTCAGCGCTACCAGTACTTGGCGTTACCATTACTAGGCGATGCCGTTACTAGGCGTTACTGGTACGCGGTGTTGTGCTAGTATTTTATTATTCCCTAAAATGTCTATATCATTTTGTGATCTATCGAAAATCCAATTCACTCTGTGTTTGTGTATGTATGTCTGTGTCAAGTCAAGTCCAGTCAACTCAAGTCAAAATGATCTTTATTGAGGGCTAAAGAATAAGCTAACAAGGCTTTTTTTCATCCTGTGTGTGTATGTGCGTGTGCGTGCGTGCGTGCGTGCGCGTTCGTATGTGTGTGTTGCATTGTTTGTATGAGCACGTGCGCTTCGAGTCGAGCGCGTATTCATACACGTCGGCCTATTTGTGAACAAACAACACACGCTTTCACTTTCATACCAGCATGTTCACGTCTGCTATTCTTTGTTTGTTCCACCTATTATTATTATTTCCAGTGGCCATCCAGCTCAGCTCTCTGGTGACCTACCCTATCAAGTTCCTGGACAACATCAGCTCCCAGTCAGAGCTGCACTGGCACTTCGGCTGGGCCTACGGCATCGGCTGGGGCGCAGCACTCTTCGTGTTCGGGGCGGGGCTGCTGGTTCTCATCGACAAGGGCGCGGATGAGGTGGTGTACCGCGAAGTCAGCCCCAAGACCACTTACAAGGCAGCAGGGGAGTGGGAGTTAGAGGCCACGGAGATCGTGTGAGCTGGCAACCCACCACACCACGATTCTTAGTACCAGGTGCCTGTCCATTTTAATAACACTTTCAACGCCAGCCATTTTTCAGCCAAAACTTTCCATTAAACTTACCTGGGTAGAGAAAATATTTCGGTAAAGGTCAAGATGTGCCACCCCCCCTACCTATCTCGGTTAATTCTATTTTTCCGTTATTGCCTTTCTGACCATACATAAAGCTGTATTTTAGGAACATTTTTAGCTAATAACCTTTTTGGAATACTAACCCTAGCCCTAACCCTAGCCCTAAGCCTAACCCTACCCCCCACCCTATAAGACGGAAAAACGCAACGAACCACAACTGTGACAAATCGCGGTGTACTGCAGTACATAGTGGGGGTTAGGGTTAGGTTTAGGGCTCTCATTTGATGCCTTTTAATAACATGGGTGTTAAACCATTGCGGTGCATAAATGCGACATTGGCGGCGAAAGGGTATATGTTCCCAGTAATACCATAAGACTGAAGCTTTAGGAGCAATCGTTCGTGTGGAGTCGAAAGCCTTGCGAAAATCTAAATAATTATACGTCATCAAAAGCATCCTTGTCGTCTAAAAACTTAGTAAAATTGTCCATGACATCCGTCAACTGGGTCGTACAACAACTTCCTGTCCTATATAAAGCCATGTTGACATTCTGAATACAGGTTAAAAATTGTCATTTGTGGGCTACAACCGTATCTCTAATAAATTATTGTTTTACAGTTTTGCAAATAATATACGTGAGACTTACAGGCCAGTAATTTCCTGGATCAGATTTTGTACCCTTTTTAAAGATGGCTGTTACTTGGGCTTTTTTTTTTTTCCTTCGAAAAGGCTATCGACAACCACATCAGTGTCAGGAAGAAAGAAACAGTCAACTCCTTGTAAGTCGACGTCATGTTTGCTGGTATTTCGTCATAGTGTTTAATGCAAATGACCTTTTGTGATTGAGTGAACACGAGTTTTGACATTCGGTTAACAACGATGTAATAAGATTTGTAGCTCCCCGAACCTTCGACTCGGGGACTAAAAAGAAGTACCAAGTGCCTATTTTCAAAAACGCGGTTCTCACCAGGTGATCGGGAAGGGAGGGGAGAAAAGAACAGTTTGTTCGCTGTTGTCGAGAGACATTTGCCTTTCCCAGTAGAGCTTTAGATTGTGTTCTTCTTCTTCTTCTTCTTCTTCTTCTTCTTCTTCTTCTTCGTTCGCTCAGACAGCTTCCTGTCATATCAGCGTTGAAGCGTCATGCTGCCGTTATGCGCCTAACTAAGAAATAGTTAGGCCCAGCATGTCCGGCTTCGGCTGAAGAAATCTTTGTAAGAATTTATAGAAAAAAGGCAGGAGAATGGACCTGTAAGATAGAAAGATAGCAGATGACAATAAGTACAAGGGAAAAGGCAGAGTCAAAGAAAGTGATGGATTAAGGGAAGTTACAAGCACCGAACTTCCAGAAGGTGGGGGAACTATTTGTACGAAAGACCCCCCGGTATCACCACGGGGGGAGATTGTGTTGTAACGTCATAGGTCATGTGATCCCTGATTACAGCAAAATATGATGGGTCAACTTCCGAAATAATGGGCCAGTTATTTGGTATTTCTTGTATTTGGTATATTCAAGTCACAGAGACGTACCTCTGTGAAATTCGGGCTGCTCTCCCCCCGGAGAGCGTGTCGCCGCAAGCGCAGCGCCTACCCTTTTTGGGTGGGGGGTGGGGGGGGGTGGGGTAGGGGTGGACAGGGTGAGGAGGGGGAGGGGGCACGCTTGGGAAACCTAGCTATCAATTTGGTCATACCAAGCAACGGGATTTCTCCCTGCCCTTATCGACTTTCAACCGCCGTGGGGTATTTAGGTGAGTAAAACGCACGGGTCAGACTAGCTTAAAGTTCCCATCCGAAGGACTCGATGTTCGCTTCGATTTTCCTGTCGAACTGTAAGAAAGAAAGGAAGAGGCCGGGAATCGAACCCTGGTCACTCCCGCATTGAAATTGTCAGTTCAGGGCGAACGTCTTAAATCAACCACTCTGCCACCATCCTTCATATATAATATCACCTTCTATGTGTTCAATGCAGTATTAAACTTAATCGTTACTGCAGACTTCGTGGGTCATGTGACCCCTCACTGCACAGACTGAGGTGTCAATATGGGTCATTGACCCGGTGTCATGAGCAATAAGTACCTCCCGTGAAATAAGTACCCTTCGCATGCACACTGGAACCATTATTATTTCATGTGAGAAATAAGTCAACTATTTTTTAAAATATTGAGATTTAACCCTTTCACCGCCAGCCATCTTTGAGCCAAATATGTCCATTAGACTTACTTGGCTACAGAAAATATTTTGTCTGCAATATTGTTGGATTTCTATGTGACACATTTAGAACAGGGTCAATCCTCACTGCCCAAATTTAGGAACACAATATCATTGAACAACAGACCCTGGTTTCAAGGGTTTTAATGACATGGGTATTAAGTAATTGTGGTGCAAACATGCGACATTGGCGGTGAAAGGGTTAAGTGCTCAATCTACACAAAAAGAAACCAGAAATAGCGGCGGAGCGGGAGGGTGTAAATCTACATCTTTACCGATAAACCAATGTACAAAGCCATGCCACTTAGTTTCGTATTTCTTTCCAAAATGGCGAAACATATAAACATCCACCCATGCAAACAAAAATAAATAATTATAAATATCAGAAAAATATCCCTGACTTCTCAATAATTATTTAATGATGAATCTTCTGTTCTTCCTGCACGCCACGAGACGCCTCTGAATGTATTTAAGGGGCGAATCCTCCCCAAAACAGCAAACAAGTTGAATGAGGAAAGAGCAAACTGACTTATTCGAGCTCTTTGACAACTCCTGTAGGGGAAGACGGGGTAAAAAGCGCATGGGCGGGTAAGAAGCCCACCCCAATTATCTCATGAAATAAAGAAAATTTCAGTCAAATTTGCCCATGAGACGAATGCTAGACATTAACGCTCGTCTCATGGGCAAAATGAGACTGAAATTTGCTTCATTTCATGAGATAATTGGGGTGGGCTTCTTACCCGCCCATGCGCTTTTTACCCCGTCTTCCCCTATTCTTGAGATGTGTGCATGGCGTGGTAAGCCTCTAGCTTTACTGGACTATATTCCTGACTGTAGGTCCTAAAGTCTGGGATTATCTTATAATATAATAATTATTATAACAAAACATTTCCTTTTAGGGACAATAAACATATTGATTGATTGATATCTTCTCTGTAAAAAAGATATTTAATTTAAAAAAAAACCCATGAACATTTAATGTTTTAAAGGACAATGCATATGGTTTAATCAAGATTTGTTCTTGACAACACGATGTTCAGTGTCCTTTAAAATGTAACTGAATCTTGCTTTGTTTGTATTCAGTGTAGAACGCCCTTGCGTGACAAAGTTAAGTGTTGTGCGTCAGATACCGTTAATTCTGTTGAACGTTGTGACTTACATTGTGCAATACATTCTACTTTTTTCTCTCCAAAGGATGCTTCGTGTTACACTGTATGAAAGGGCCTTTTTTTTTTTTTTGCTCACTCGAGTTAACTGTGAGGCATAATTATCGTGAAATACTGGTGAAATCCTACTAGTTGTGCTCACTACACCACCCCCGTGGGGATACCGGGGGGGTCTTTTGTATAAATAGTTCCCCCCACCTTCTGGAAGTTCTTGTAACTTCTTGTATAAATAGTTCCCCCACCTTGCAGTGGAAGTTCTGGAAGGTCTTTCTGCTCTTTAAATGCCTTTTGCTTTCTGTCTTACCTGCTCTACTATTCCCCCCCACCCCCCCACCCCCACCGTCCCACCCACCCCCCCCCCCCCCACCCATTCGCTACTTTCAACCCCCCCCCCCCCCCACGGCCCCCCCCCCACCCCCCCCCCCCCCCCACCCCCCCCCCCCGCCCACGCACCCCCCCTGCATACACCCTCCCCCACTCCATTTTACCCCCCCCCCCCACCCCCCCCCCCCCCACCTTTTTTCACTTTCAAAAAACCCCCCACCCCCCCGCCCCACCCCCCCCCCCCCCCAACCCCCCCCCCCACCCCCCCCCCCCCCCCCCCCCCCCCCCCCCCACCCCCCCCCCCACTCCCCACAATCCGCCCCCACCCCCCCCCCCCCCCCCCCACCCCCACCCCCCCCACCCCACCCCCCCTCCCCCGAACATTTCCTCCACCTTTTTTCAGTCGGAATCTTGGCGCCTTTCCTAAAACAGTTCTTAGCCGCATAAGGACGCAAGTAAATTTTCCCCTTAGCACTTAGGCGCACATTCTTTTTTCTCTCGTAAAGGACATCAGCATCTGCGCTTACAATTGACAGGAACTGTGTCTGAGCGATCGAAGAAGAAGAAGAACTGAAGTTGACTAAAGAAACTTTCAGCCGAAGTTCCCCGTAGGCCTACCCCGCGCATAATGAAATGACGCATCTGCGTATTGACAGGAAACTAGTCTGAGCGATCGAAGAAGAAGAAGAAGAAGTTGACTAAACCTTTAGTTCCCCGTAGGCCTACCCGAATCTGATGAAATATCTGTATTTGTTAAGTTTTTATCAGACATGTAATTTTATAAGATTGGTTTAAACAAGATTTATTCAAATAAAGCACATACAGCAGCACATAATTTAAATAAGTAGAGCACAACAAGCTTAGAGCTTATGCAAGGCACTCCAACATTTTTCAATTACATAGTATTGGCTGCCACAAGCATGGAAATAAATAGCTCAACATCAATATTAGTGTACTATGGGAAGAAAAACAAATAAAACAATAATTTACCAACAAAAACATGAATCAAAACAACAGATTAGAAGCGTATTATATAATCACATACACCTCTCTAATCAAAATTTGCCTCTGGGTTGCAGGGGCAAGACTGAGACGCGCACCGGTTGCAAACTGCATCAAATCAATAATTTCATCACGGAAACTATACCAAGAGATTCGTGCATTGGGGGGTTTACATGAGTATAATGAAGGAAAATAGCAGAATTATTTTAACTCTCTTAGCACCACGGGCATGTGTGCCATGACGTTACAATATAATAGTATACGTCTTTGCCAGTAGTCTAGCTAGGTGGGCGCGGTAAACATCTTCCACGTGGTTGTCTAATTTTAGAGCTTATAAACCATCAGTGCATTTCCGTTAATGAGGCTTTATGCCGAAAATTATCTGCCCCTGTCTCGTGCGCGCCGCCCTGAAATGCGAACGCCACCTACTTAAGATTATCGCCCTTGCCTGTCAGGAATTAGCAGTATATAGCCACAGAAAATGATCTGCCTCACTGTCCTTAAAAGGCAATGCCTAATAGGACGCTACACTCATCATCATCCATCCATTCTGCTCCTGAATCGTCACCAGGGGGCATCGACAGTTCGGGCCTAAAATGATCGCCCTTTCGTGCCGGCAAGGAGTAGTATAACGCCGCATTTTGATAAAGTGGGTGACCGCATTTAGTTATCCTTAAAAAAAAAAATACTTGGCAGAGAACATTACAAAGAACATAAAATAATTATGAAATACTTGGCGCTAGAAGAATGAATTCGGAAGTAAACTTGTTTCACGTGAATAATGCCTCATAGACGTCGTAGTCACAGTTGGCTCGCAGCTGGATATATTAAAATCGCACGCGTTTGGCTTTTTGACAGGCACAGCAGTCTAGAAATGGCAATCCGCTGATAATGAATATGATTCCACTTTGTATGTGACGCGCACGCGAGCGCACGCACACACACATGCACACATACACATACACATACACGCACGCACGCACGCATGCATATGCGCGCGAACACATACACACACACACACACACACACTCTTATACACACATATACACGCACGCACGCACGCACGCATGCATACACGCACATACGCACACACATTTATACACACACTCACATAAAGACACACTGACAACCATGTGAACACACACAATCATACTTATAACCACCCCTTCTAAAAGACACACACACACACACACACACACACACACACACACACACACACGCACACATACACACGCACGCACGCACACACACACACACACACACAATCACTTTTCATGTGTGAGGGGGTTATTTTTGCTGTGTCTGTTAAAGGGACAGCCACACGACATACGAATCGCATCCGAATGCGATGCGATTTTGACAATGCGAGTCATGATTCACGTGAGATTAATGTATTGGGTCTACTTGAGCATAGTGAACGAAAAAGGCAGAATTGTTTTAGCCTGAAGTATTTCACGTGAATCATGACTCACGTGACACAATCGCATCCCCATACGATTTTGCACGCCGTGTGGCTGTTTCAAAGATGCACATGCACAATGACTTCTTTGAGTCTGTATGGGCACTGAGTTATCAAGGGACTTCTGTGAGATTTTGTTTTTTTATTTTGTCTATCCAGTTTACAAAGAGCTTCACTGAAGAGTGCTTCTGTGCGAAGGCATCCCGCTATCGCTACGTATCGATAACACTACCAAGATAAATCAGTACGGCTATCACTACGTTTCGATAACACTAGCGGGCTAGATCACTAACGGCAACTAAATTCTAAAGTTAGTGTTAAAATAGGGTTAAACTTAGGTAATGAATAGGGTTAGGTTAGGAAAAGGGTTCGGGTTAGGGTTAAGGTCTCTGTACATGTTGACGCTATTCACAAAATATCACTATTTCCCCATGGCAACACAGTGAGTTGTAAGTCTTATTATGAGTGGCCTAACATTGTGTTGCCATAGGGAAATAGAGATGTTTTGTGAATAACGTTAACATGTACAGAGCCCTTTAGGAATAGGGTTAGGGTTAGTCTGTCGGAATTCAAACTGACAGATAGGCACAGTCATCATTATTTGTTACCTAGCACCACGAAAGGGACATTAAGTCGCTGGGTTAGTTTCTCACTTGCAAAGTCACAAATCTTATTGTTATCAATTTTGAGTTATGGGTATTTTCGTGCTCTCTAGCATCTCATCTTTCATATTTATAAAGGACAATCCTGGTTATGGTCTCTAAATACTCCAAAACATGCTTTTAAATGAGTAGGTTGATGTATTTTCTTCAGCTACGCTAAACTTTATACTGTGATTTCTCAAAATGACCAACAGTCACCCTACCAACTTTAAATGCTTATAATTCTAAAACGGAAAACGTTACAAGAATTGTTCGTATATCATTGGAAAGAGAATTATCTGTACTTTCGAGCTGTACCATTATCTGAGAATGGTCATTTTGCCACTTAATGTCCCTTTCGTAGTGCTAGGTCACATTTTATCTCTACTAGCGCAACGCCGAGTACCAGTAACGCCTAGTAACGGTAACGCCTAGTAACGGTAACGCCTAGTAACGGTAACGCCAAGTACTGGTAACGCTGAGTACAGCAAATTTGAAGCGATTCGGTTAAGAAACGGCGGAGTTATAAGGCCCCGTTTCACGTTGGCGCTGCTGTGAGAGTGACGCGCTCTCTCGATTGTCTTCCAATTTGCTGCTAGGCTTTGCCTGGGCCATAGCAAGACTGACAGCAAATTGAAGGCGATTCGGTTAAGAAACGGCGGAGTTATTGGTGAATATGTAAAGCAGCGTATAGCGCACGTGTTTCTGAACCGATTCGCATCCAGTTTGGCACACCGATAGTGACCGTACCCAGTCATGTACCTGCCAAATTCGAAGGCAATCGGCCCAGAAACGCCGGAGATACGGGCGCCGAAAGGCCGGCGGATGCGCGTTTCGCGTATATGCGAAACCGCGCAAATGTCACGGCCGCCTGGGTTGCCGTTACCATCGCCCCGTGAGGGCTCACAGCAAATTTGAAGCGATTCGGTAGAAACACGGCGGAGTTATAAGGCCCGTTTCGTGTTTCAGACACACACACACACACAGACACACACACACACACACACACACACACACACACACACACACACACACACACACACACACACACACACACACACGGACAGTTGGCTTATTACTATATTATGATGGGCCGTATAGTGGTAAAAACGGGTAGTTCTTTCGATGCGTAGTGAAAGCGCTACGCACCCCTTCTTTGCTACACATCATTGCGTTGATGTTTGTTCTTTTGCCCGGATGTTTGCAAACAACTTTTGATGTATGCAATGCTGCTTTCAGCTGACTGAGATTGTAGCCTGAGTACCTGACTCAGCTCAACTCAAAGGTGTTGAGCTACAGCCCAAGGCCTGTACTGATGCTACCAAGACAATACATCATTCTTCATTGCACGCGGGGCGGGGGGGAGGGTGTGTGTGTGAAAACTAAACCCATAAATCAGCAGCTATAGCTCAATGACAAACTGTTGCAATTGCCTTGCCAATGCCACGATGAGTCTACCTGTGTACAGATACTTGAGCACAGACTCTCATGGTGTTTTTCTCCACACAGTCACACGCGCGCCTGCGCACGTGCATGCACAAATGTGCAGATAGACAACACACACGCGCGCACACGCACGTACACACGCGTACACACACACACACACGCGCACACACACACACGCACGCACGCATACCACACACACACACACACACACACACACACACACACACACACACACACACACATTCATTTCACTTTTTTCATTATGAGGACAGGATGAAAAAAAGCTGTCTAACTTACTCCTTTATCCTCAATAAAGATCATTTTTACTTGACTTGACTTCACACACACACACACACACACACACACACACACACACACACACACACTTTGTTAGTTCTTTGCTTGCTATATATTCGTATCACTCATGCTGTTTCCCACATTTTCCAGTGCAATGCTGTGTGCAGTAGGGGAAAGTCGCCGTAGTCCGCACACAATCATGTCGGTCTTTGGTGGTATAGGCCTTACGACATTGTCATCTTTGACTTTAAGATTCACTGCATGAATTTCATTAACATACGTTAATATGTTTTCATAAACGTGTTTTAATTTTGGTCTGTATGATTTCCGCCGACCATCAATGTCAAATAGTTTTATGGTAACATGCCTTTAAATAAACCCATTCCACGTAAAGATGCAATTAGATATTCCAAAGTTGTTTTATTTATTTGAACGACCTCCTTCAAATCTTTCCCCCTCATCAACTGAAATGATCATAATTCGATCAATTGTTTTTACAACATTCACTTTTTTAAATACATGAACATTTTAGGTCATTCTTGATACTTGTATTAATAAATATGGGTTTGTTTCTGCACATAAACGTTGCTTAGAATGAGGGTGAAAGGAAAAGCATTAGACCCCACAATAAGTGCGGTGTCACAGGCAGCTGAGACCCTGGGTTCCAGTCCCTGCACAGACACTGTGTTCTCTGGACGGGTTTTCAGACTGTTGTGGCAGTGATGACAGGCATACACCCATCTTCGTCAGCATAGCATGACAACGGTGACGTCAAATTAGAACAGAAGTCGAACAGAAGACTAAAAACAGCACAAGGACCGTTTGACAGCTGGTACAATTTCCAAGCCTTTACCCTACTCTGCTTACGCAGTCACTGTATGCAATTGTTGGATGTCTCTGCTCTTCAATATCTTTTTGAATAGGATTATGTGACCTGAAACCGACAGTGTTTTTCAGACTATAAGGCGCAGCCCCCCTAATTTTACACACAAATCAGATTTTGCTCAAATACTTTCTTACTATATAACTAGTCATATTATAAGGCTTGAATGTCCATCTTTACCCCTCCCTTTCAACTCCCTTCCACTATATTTAACGTAATACACGGTTATTCTTATTAACGAAGTTGTCCATTCCGCACATGTGTGTGTTTTTAGACTGTTGTTACTGCAATGGTATAATGTTGTTTCATGTTTGGTAATAATTATGTTGATTTGATAACCGTTTTGATAACTTATATGTATGCTATTTATTGCTTTTTTCTTCTCCTTTTTTATGTATTCCCCTCCCCCTTTTCCCTATATGACATGGGCAGATGGCCTTGATCATTACATTTTCATTGATCGTTGATCGTAGTCATATTATAAGGCGCATGGATCTTGGTCTGGAAAATAAACTACCGCCTTCTAGTACGTGAAATATGGTACATAAAATCAAGGGGTATTCGACTGAAAGCACTATCACAAAGAGAAAGAAAGAAAGGTTATGGTGTTTTTAGGTAAATACCTCTCCAACATAAAAAGCAAAACAAATGGGTAGCTCACGATTCTTGGGAGCACGTTTATTGGGAGCTTTTGTTCTCAACGATTACCTCACTCATGTTCACCCAACCGGAAAACCCGTACAAGGTGTAACGTTTTCTGGAAGCATGACTAGCACGATTCCTGGGAAGTTCAATTTTTATTTCGATGATATATACATTTAGACTGTTAGTTATTCCATTTGGTGCAATATGCTGATGATATTGCAGTATGGATGAATACGAATATTAGAAAACACACAAACAAGAGAACAATAACACATGTTCAAAAACTTTATCAAGTTGAAATAGATAAACTAGACAAATAGATGATATTGCAGTATGGATGAATACGAATATTAGAAAACACACAAACAAGAGAACAATAACACATGTTCAAAAACCTTATCAAGTTGAAATAGATAAACTAGACAAATATATGAAGGAAAATGGGTTAGAACTTTCAGGAGAAAAGACACAATTAATGTTTTTTGTAATGGTGACAATCCACAACTTCTACCTCAGCTTGTTTTTAGAAGGCAACATTCTACAATATTCAAAAAATGTAAAATTTTAGGAGTTTATTTAACTCCCAAATTAAACTGGCGTTGTTATATTGAACCTCTTATAAGTAAAACTAGACAAAGGTTACACTTTTTGAAAATAATTAGTACTCAATCGTGGGGTCAAGATACTAAAACACTCTTACATCTTGCTACTAGTTTGGTTCGATCAAAGTTAATTTATGGACAAGAAGTTTATTTTTTAGCTCCTCAGACACTACTAAAAAGGTTACAAAGCATAGATAGTAAGGCTATTAAACTAGCACTTGGTGTGCCAGTGCACACAAATACGTTCAAAACATACAGAGAAGCTAATTTGTTATTACTTGAAGATCAACGTAAGTTAGCTACAGGCAAGTATGTGACTAGAAGTCTCTCAGTGTCTAATTCAGTCAGTAATGAAGTTTTTCTTGATTCAAACATTGATTTTCCTAAGAGGGCTCAAAATATTTCTTACTTACAACCTATTAGAAATTATACAGATTAATTATTTAAGAAACGTGACATCAATATTACATTAATTTCAAGTATACCGGTATACCTATTGTACCTCAGTTGGAGCATTTGTTTGCACAATATGATACAGATAATACTGCCTTAAAAAAGGATCATAATATTAATCTGATAGCAGTTGAAGCAAAAGAACATCTAGAAAATGTATATCCGTATCATCTTAAAATTTATAAAGATGGTTCAGTTTTGGAATCATACACTGGAGCTAGATTTGTGATCCCCGAATTAAAAATTAAAAAATCATTTTGTCTAGGAAAAGGCTTTTCAATATTTACTGCTGAACTTTATGCAATTCTTATGGCCTTATCTTGGATAGCTGATACTGATATTGCGATGTATAGTATTTTACTTTGTGTTGACTCAAAATCTGTACTTTATTGTTTACAAAATTGTAATGCGATTGTTAGAAGAGATCTAATTTTTGATATAAAATACTTAATACATTCTGTTATGTCCAAAGGAATTGATATATAATTTTGTTGGATTCCATCGCATTGTGGTATCTTTGGGAATGAATTAGCTGATAGATTAGCCAAAGAAGGTGCTAGCAGAAAACTTTCAGACACTTTACTAAAACTAAAAAAACATGAAATAAATTCAATTTTAGAAAATGGTATGCATAAAGAGAAACTTTCTTCAAAATCTGAAATATTGTCATGTTCAAGATCTTTGTCTAGCCTGATTTACAAAATTCGATTAAATTCATGGAAGACCAAATTTTCTAAAGATGTAGAATGCTCTTGTGGTCACCCACTATCAGTTCAACACATTCTTTTCGAATGTCCATTTTTAACATCACTATACACCTTGTCTGGGATACAAGTAGCAAACATGGGAACTTTACAAGATGTAGTTTACAGCCATGAAATGATCAAAATAGCTTCTGTCATATCCAGCTCTGGAATTGCAAGATTACTATAATTGACACGTTAGTTAATATTAATTTTGTTTTCTTTGCCCCCCATCCTTTTTTCCCCCTCACGGACATTCTCTCTCTCTCTCTCTCTCTCTCTCTCTCTCTCTCTCTCTCTCTCTCTCTCTCTCTCTCTCTCTCTCTCTCTCTCTCTCTCTCTCTCTCTCTCTCTCTCTCTCTCTTTCTCAAACACACACACACACACACACACACACACACTTTTTCCCTCATTTTAATTTAATATTTGTTTATGTCTTTTTGTTTTTGTTCTTTTGTTTTTTTTTTTTTTTTAATTAATTTATTTATTTAAATCTAATATCACCATTGTTGTGAACAAACTTTAAATTAAATAAATCAAATCAACTGTTAGTAGGCCTACTCGGTGTAATGTTGTTGAGAATCTGAGAAGTGGGTTCACTATTATGGCTTTCATAGTGTTCAGACAGTTTTAAAAAAACCACTGTTTCAAGATGTGGAATCACCATGAGAACATGGACCAAGGTTCTATCCGAACAAACAATAATCTGGAATCTTGGCATCGCAGTCTCAAAAGCTTGGTGTCAAGAGCACCCCCAAACACTTTCCGAATTGTACAGACTCTTCAGGAGAAAGTTGCAAGGACGGAACATGAACTGCGTGCTCTGAGACAAGGGCAGAACACAAGAAGACCAACAAAACTGGCACAACGCCGAAAGACTGAGAGACTTGCAAACATTAAAGTGTCTTTGGAAAGAGGAGAGAAAACTCTCATTCAGTTTGTGGATGCATGCCCATATGCTATCCACTTCTGAGCACACAGTTCCTGATCCCTCCTTACAGCTGTTGATGCCTTGATTAAATCTATTTTTATTTCATTTTGTATTATTCTTTTTATGTGCTATGTGCTGTGATTATTAGATAAAGAAGGTTATAATATATATGCATTTGTGTGCACGCTTGTGTTTGAGTGTGGGTGTGTGTGTGTGTATGTGTTGTGTGTGTGTGTGTGTGTGTGTGTGTGTGTGTGTGTGTGTGTGTGTGTGTGTGTGTGTGTGTTGTGTGTGTGTGTGTGTGTGTGTGTGTGTGTGTGTGTGTGTGTGTGTGTGTGTGTGTGTGTGTGTGTGTGAGTGTGTCCCAAGAAACGTTCTAATTGTGTGTGACGGTTTCCCTCTACCAAGAAACATGCTCCCAACAAACGTGCTCCCAACAAACGTGCTCCCAAGAATCATGAGACCCCGTATCAAACCCTAGAGGTGCAAGCCGAGCTGCAAGATGGGTGGCCCGAGACTACCATATCGGTCTACAAGATCAGCAGACCTCACCAAAAACTTAAAATGGCCTCTTCTACAGACTCGACGAACTGAAGCCCGCCTCACTACTTTCTACAAACTCGTCTTTCTCCTCTATCACACATCGCCTCCCCCCCCCCCCCCCACTCCCCTTTTAATAAATTAAATCTTCAATATCAGATTCTGACTGACTTCCTTAAATTTTGAATCTCATAAATATCATTATGCATGGCAAACAGAGTATCTAAAAATACGTAATTAAATTATCCCTGTCTATCTTGGGCTCTATCTTCCCCCCATAATATCTCATCAGTTCACTTTCTTCTTTTGCTGTTAGTTTCTTTCTTTTTCATACTACCCCCTAACGTGCAGCAGAATCTTCAACGTGATGAAGTTGGCTGCCTGAGGAGAAGAAGAAGAGGCGCACTGCTCAAGTAACACCAATGTAAATGTGTCGTGTAAATTTTGTGAACAGTTTAAAAAAATATATAAAAATATCGATGTCACTTCGTGCTTTTCAGCCGTATGGGCGCTTTTGTTCATGAGTGGTTCTCGACCAGGGAGTGCATGATGACAAGGTATCAAACCACGTGTAGAGGTAAGTACAACCGTCAACATTCTATGACACATCAGGTTCCTACATTCTACAATTTCGCTGTAGAAAGTATACATTCTCTGTTTCATCTCATCATAGAATGTATGCGTTCTACGCGGGTCAACATTCTATACAACATATATACCAATGTCCAAGCCTGTGTTGAACACATCATAGTGTCTTTCTCACCCTATCACTCTCTTTTCTCACTTTCTCTTTTCCTTCCCATGCTCACTTTGCTTTTTCTTTCTGTCTCTTTCTTTATCGGAATGAAGATGAAGGATTTGTCATACTATTGTATTTTCGTTACGATATTAGAAGCATTCACATGTGAAAATTTCAAGGTGCATTTGCTTACAAGTACTATTACAAAAGTAATAAAGAAGGCTGAGAGTACATGAAGGGAATTATTCCTGGAAATACTAGCGCGTGCCAGCATAATCGAGAATGAGATATTGACCTACATTTCTTAATCTTATCATTGTGTTGCTCTTCTCGTTGTACTTTCTGTTGTCAACCAACGTGGAGTTATGGAGGCAATTGTCAGTATTTTAGGTTGAAAGCTCCAAGGTCTTACAGCCTATTTATTGTCCATGGTGGTAATTGTCAGTATTCTAGGTTGAAACTCCAAGGTCGTACATCCTATTGGCCATGGTGGTGATGGTCAGTATTTTAGGTTGAACACTCCACGATCTTACAGCCTATTGGCCATGGTGGTAATTGTCAGTATTTTAGGTTGAAAGCTCCAAGGTCCTACAGCCTATTTGCCATGGTGGTAATTGTCAGTATTTTAGGGTAAAAACTCCACGGTCTTACAGCCTATTGGCCATGGTGGTAATTGTGAGTATTCTAGGTTGAAAGCTCCAAGGTCTTACATCCTATTGGCCATGGTGGTAATTGTCAGTATTTTAGGTTGAACACTCCAAGGTCTTACAGCCTATTGGCCATGGTGGTAATTGTCAGTATTTTAGGTTGAAAGCTCCAAGGTCCTACAGTCTATTTGCCATGGTGGTAATTGTCAGTATTTTAGGGTAAAAACTCCACGGTCTTACAGCCTATTGGCCATGGTGGTAATTGTGAGTATTCTAGGTTGAAAGCTCCAAGGTCTTACAGCTTATTGGCCATGGTGGTAATTGTCAGTATTCTAGGTTGAAAGCTCCAAGGTCTTACAGCCTATTGGCCATGGTGGTAATTGTCAGTATTTTAGGTTGAAAACTCCAAGGTCTTACAGCCTATTGGCCGTGGTTGGTTGAAGCACAAGCTGCAAGATAATGTTGTAGAATTGCAATCATAGCACAAACTGTAACATAGGAATATTATTTTATTTTATATGTGCCCTTTTGTCTTATGTGGAAGCCTGAGTGACCATGCAAAGAACAACATAGGACGCAGGGATTCAACCATGACAAAGAAAACAAGTAAGATTGAGTGCATCATATTTATCATGTGTCAGCAATCAGCGACACTTGTACATTTTAAACAGTATTGGAAACCGACACAGTGAAGTAAGAAACACAATCATATATTTATGTTGTATGTTAATTGTTATGTATTTCATGATTTGTGAACGTTTGGCATGCTCATTTGCACTGGGCAAGTAGAATTTGGTTTTACTTGCCAGGGCAAGTGAGTAAAAAGTTAATGTTTACCCTTGTTGTTATTGTCCTTTGCCGATCTAGGATCGCAAAGGAGTATGTTTTCGTTCGTGTATGTTTCTTTGTTGTTGTTTTTTGTTTGTTGTTGGTTTGGGTTTTTTTTTCTCTCCGTCTGTCCCAAGAATATCTCCCGAACCGCTTGACCGAATCGCTTCAAATGTTGTGTGGTGGTGTGTCACCATGACAGGAAGGCATCCGCGCATAACTTATCGCCATCGTCACCTTGACATTGGCGTACGACTTTGAAAATCGAAAATCTGTAAGGGGTCATAACTTCCACACCGTTGGTCTTAGAGTCTTCCCATTTGGCATGTAGGTACTTTGGCTTATGGTCGTTGTGATGATGGCATACCGATGAAGGTCCAAGCCAAGGTCAGACAGATCGGTAGGCCTTGAAAGTGGTAGGGGTCTAAAAAATT
The DNA here is from genome assembly GCA_017654935.2 of Phymorhynchus buccinoides. Classification (NCBI taxonomy): domain Eukaryota; kingdom Metazoa; phylum Mollusca; class Gastropoda; order Neogastropoda; family Raphitomidae; genus Phymorhynchus; species Phymorhynchus buccinoides. The sequence continues at coordinate 40,513,493 of CM065686.1, forward strand.
GGGTTTTAAGCCATATTTTCCACATTTCTACTTGACAGAAGCGCTTCAGATTGTGTGTGGTACTGTATAACCTAGACTAGAAAACATCCGAGCATAAAGTATCGCCATGCTGACCTTGACCTTCAAGTGTGACATTGAAAAACTAAATTTCCTTCTTTGCTCTATATATTTCTAGTCCAAGCTGCATCTCGTGAACTAGAAGACATAATCCCTTCAAAGTGTGTCAGGATGTGACACTAAGAGTATAACACATTCGTACATAAATTATCCTTCGGAAATACAATGTCGCCGAGCAGCAGACATGTTTCCGTTTTTCTTCACCCTCCTATATGTCGTGAAATACTGTATAGAATCACTCTAAATGTTGTGTGGGGGTGTAAAAAGAAGAGTAGAAGACATTGCAGTACAAATTATGCCACGTGGGATTTTAATGTCGCCGAGCGGCAGACATGTCTCCGAGTTAAGGGTGTACACCCCACTAATTAAGGGTGTACATCCCGGTAAAGGAGGGGGTCTAATACTAAAAGTAAAAGACAAAATGTGCCACGTGGGGCTTAAATGTCGCTGAGTGGCAGACATGTCTCAGTGTCAAGGGTGTGCACCCCACCAATTAAGGGTGTGCATCCCGGAAAACGATTTGCATCCAGTCAAGGGTGTGTAGGTGCATCACCCAAAGGTCACAAAGAGGACGGGGACCTAAAATGTGAGGGGGAAGGGAGGTACAGGGCGGGGCATGTACAGGGCGTAACTGGCAAAAGACATATCTGCCGATCGGCGATCCCTTGTTTTTTTTTACTTTCGCTTTTGTTGATATATTTTATTATTGATGTTAACGGATTTAGCAAACGTTTTCTGTATTTGTTTAAATTATAGACTGTCAAAGGAACTACAAGACTAGTTTTGAATTATATTTGAAACAAAAAATAATTATAAATCCCAGCCCTTGTCCCCAAGATGACTTCTGAAGTGAATCCAGCAACCTCCAATGTCGTTGTGCCTGGTGCACACAAGAACCCGGAGTCTTCTTATGATGCCGACCAATTTCAGTTCTTCTTACACGTGGCTTATCAAATCAGGGCTATAGGTGACCCCATTGTCTTCTGTGTCGGCTTCGGGGGGAACTGCATGATAATTCTGATTATGCATCGCCTTCCTTCATCCGCATCTACGGTGTTCTTCCAAACCCTGGCCCTGTCTGATCAGTTGGTGCTGATGTTAGAGCCCCTGGCACGCTTCCTCAATGGGAGATTTGGTGTGAAAAGTTTCAGTGCTGGTAGCTCCTGGCAGTGCAAATTGACTAGAACTACATATCACACGGCCTCGGTTCTGTCGTCGTGGATGCTGGTGTCCCTTACCGTGCTCAGAGCTGCCTCTGTGTTGTGTCCGCTTCGTGTCAATGCTGTGTGGACCAAGAGGAAATCACGAGCTGCTGCTGGGACAATGGTTACCGTCATCATCGTTCTTAATTGGCACCGTATGAAAAGATATGCTATTCGGGGTGGGGAGTGCGTGCTGATTGAATCAAGAAGGGCAAAAAAGTATTTCTTTCAGGTTCAACTGTTACAGCTGTGCTTCTTACCTTTCATACTACTGATCATCAGCGATGGAGTTGCCTTGTGGACACTGGTCAGGTCTGTTCGATCAAGAAAACGTCTTGGTGTACAAGAAACCTCCCCGGATTCCAGGCCGCATAAAGCATCCTCACAGACTGTGGCTCTGATTGCTGCCAGTGTCTGTTTCATCGCCTTGATGACTCCTCTGGCTGTGTGCTTCCTGTGGTATGGGCAGCTTCACTGGGACAAGTTATTTGAACTTGCACAGTACTGGCTGTTAGAACGTGTCAGCTATTTTCTATTCTACTGCAAGTGTTTTTTCAACTTCTGCGTGTTCTGTTTAACTGTTAGACAGTTCAGAGCTGAGGCACTCAGCATCTTTCGAGAGTTTTATGGCGTATGTGTTCACAAGAAGAGAAATCGTTTTTAAAAGTCATTTATTTAGATGTTAACAAATACAGTAGATTCATTTTAAAACAAAAAATAGCTCTGTGTGTGTGTGTGTGTGTGTGTGTGTGTGTGTGTGTGTGTGTGTGTGTGTGTGTGTGTGTGTGTGTGTGTGTGTGTCTGTCTGTCTGTCTGTATGTCTGTCTGTGTGTCTCTGTCTGTGTGTGTCTCTGTCTCTGTATCGTTTTCTAGACAAAATACTGGACAGATTTCGATCAAATTTGGCAGACATGTAATCATTTTCTGAAAGAAGGTTCTTTTCGAAGTGTGTGGCTTTGCTGGTTGTGATTGATTTTGTCATGACTTTTTGTTGTTGTAAATGCAGACAGGTCCAATTTCCTCAAACACTGTTTTGTGGGTATCAATGAAATTTGGTAGAGGCATAAACAACCTACTGACAAGGGTTCATCTCAAATTTTCATGATGCTGCTGATTGTTGATTTCTTCTGATCTTTTTTCTACCTTTACTCCTATGATATAGGGAAACGTGTCAAATACTCGATGCAAACACTCGGTACTTTTCGAAAAGTATCCTTACTCAGTATGGCTCGGCCCCAAAAGGATCGATGTAAGAGAATCTAGCGTTTCCGAGTTGTGCAGAATATCTCGAAATGAACACATATTTCAATTTCTATGTTATTGTTGTTCTTGTTGTTGCTTGCTTGTTCGTGCACATTTTGTATGCTATCATTTTCATTATCATGTTCTGTTCCATTCTCTTATTACTTGTGGCAGCCAATATTGTATCATCTACTTGTGTTTGAGCGCCTTGTATTTAAGCTTCAAGTTTGTTGTGCTCGTTCTCATTTGTTTACGTTGCTGCTTTGCTATGAATTTCTCAAATAAAAATTCGTTTAATTTAAACCAAATGAACACTTAAACATTTAGAATCGGGAATTAACTGAAACTGCGCTTGCCTAAGCAGCACAAATTACTTGGCGGGAATCAAAGAAATTGACAGAATGGCAGAGGAAGCAACGAGAAGGGCATTAGACATAATCGAGGACCATAGGAGAGAGTTGAAGCCCCTGTCAATTAACATAGTTTCGTGCTCCGTTTCGTTTCATATCCGAGCATCCATTACACAAAGTAGCGATTTTTTAATGTGACTCGTTCGGTAGAGTTCGTAAATGCGTGTTTCGGTGCAAAGTATGGATACGGTCACTCAATAAACATCCATACTTTCTTAAATTACAGAAAGTATTGATATTTTTGGAAAGTGCATGATCCATTACACAAAGTAGCGATACTTCTTCTTTCGCGAAAAGAAACTTGGTTACATCGATCATTTCTTAAATGGATCGTTCCATATGGAAATGAGCGTTGTTTTGCAATCAAAACTTTTTGAAAAGTACTGAGTCTTTGCATCGAGAGTTTGACATAGTGACAGAAATGGAATTAAAAAAATAACGTTACATACGCCATAGAAACTCTTTGTTTACCCAGTCCTGTCATTCTTCAAACTATAGTAGTCAAGCGTATTTTGTCGCTGAGAGCCGATTTGAAACGATTGTCCAGCAACAAGATGCCAAATGTGACCTGGGTCACCAGTTATTTTTAATTATTATTCGGAAGTCTCTGATGTATCTAGTACGATGGCCGACTCAGCCCGTTTCCAAAGAGATAGTTACAATGATGTGATCCTACCTTACATCTTCCTGACTTATCGCATCTCATACCTAGGACACCCAATGGCCGCTGTGTTTGGCACGTTTGGAAATATGATGACCATTTTCATCATGCTTCGCCTTCCTTCATCCACTTCTAGTGTTTACTTCATTCTCCTGGCTGTGTCAGACCAGTGGCTGCTGCTAATACCGTTGCAGAACTTCTTTCTGTTTGTATTTTCCTTTACACAACTTGTGGACCAGGGCACCTGGCAGTGCAAGGTCTTCATGTTCGTACAGCGCGCAGCATCGCCTCTGTCGTCATGGATGCTGGTGTCACTCACCATGCTCAGGGCTGCCTCTGTGCTGTGGCCACTTCGTGTCAGTGCTGTGTGGACCAAGAGAAAGTCACGAGCGACTGCCGGTATGGTGACGGTCATTATTATTCTCATCAATTCACACTATCTATACGGCTTCGATATCTACAGAAATGTGTGTTCCACGCTTTCATCAGGATCGTACGCATGGCTCAACAATATAATCAACACTTGGATTCGCCTGCTTCAGTCTTCTTTATTGCCCTTCCTTCTGCTAATGGTCAGCAACAGTGTCCTAGTGTGGACGGTGGTCAGGTCTGTGAAAGTCAACAAACGTCTGTCCACACAGCAGGCTGGCCAGGGTTCCAGGGAGCAGGGAGTGTCTTCGCTGACCGCCACCTTGCTTGTGGCCAGCACAGCATTCTTCCTGCTGACCTCCCCAAGCGCCATCTACTCGCTGTGCATGGGTTATCTGGATGCGGTGGGCAAAAAAGATCCTGTTGTTGGCGGGCAGTTGGAAGTGTTGGGCGTTGCCAGTGACGTGCTGCTCACCTCCAACAGTGCCCTCAACTTCTACATGTACTGTCTGACCGGCAGCAAGTTCAGGACAGAGTATGTTCGCGTTGTGACCCAGATGTGTGGCGTGTGCTGTAAGAGCAAGGCCGCTAGGTCAAGGTCAAGACCAAGACCATAGAGCGTGGACATGTGACATCATCGTTTCAGCTGTATTGTCCACTTTGTTGCTATTAGAGACCCAAAATTTGGTGTCTTCGTAGATTGTTTCAAGGTCATTTGTGGTGCAAAGCCCTGATGTGTGCGACCTTCACCTTATCCTAACAAGCACGCTTGGGAACTTTGCACCCACTGGGGTTCAGCCTTGGTTTGGTGTTTTTTACTTTGTTCTTGAACTGGGATTAACTTTACATGGCTTTGCCATTTTGTTCTTACTATTCTTTTCATACGGAATGTGGAAATTGAATATTTGTTTCATTTCTTTGTTTTTAAAATTTGAAGCACACTTTGCTCACAAAAATAAAATGTCTTATTAAACAGCATAGTGGGATAACTAATCTTAAGGGCCTACCATGTTTGTCTCACGATAATATGAAAATGACTTAACAAGACAACAAGCATGAGAAAGTGGAAAAGAGATACGGTGTGTTCTGAGAAAGTTGAGTAATGATAGATTTGATGTGCTTATCAATATTAAGTATGTGCACAGAAAACATTTAATGTGCCTGATGAAAATGTAATAAGCTGCCCCGTGGGGATACCGGGTGGATCTTTCATACAAAATACTTCCCCCACCTTCTGGAAGTTCTGTGCTGGTAACTTTCTCTAATCTGTCACTCCCTTTCACTTTGCCTTTTCTCTGTGCTTACTGTCATCTACTATTCTTCTGCCTTACCGGTCCTTTTTTTCAAGAAAACCTTAGAAAGATTTTCGTCAGCTGAAGTCAGACATCCTTGGGCCTAAGGATGGGACATTTGAAAGCCTCACGGCTACGTTTAGTCCCAACATGCTAACCTAACCTAACCTAAAATCCCAATCCTTGTCTGATAAAGTTCTTCAGTCTTCGGTCTTTAGTCTTCGATCAGTATTCTCTCTCTCTCTTTTTCTTTCTCTCTCTCTCTCTCTCTCTCTCTCTCTCTCTCTCTCTCTCTCTCTCTCTCTCTCTCTCTCTCTCTCTCTACGATCCCCTCAAATCTTTTTTAAACTCTTCGATACCCAGATTCAACCCATGCTTACGTATGGGGCTGAAATCTGGGGTGTCATAGCAGATGTGAGTCCCATAGAAAAAGTTCACTTGTTCGCCATGAAAAGATTTGTAAATGTAACTATAAGAATACCAAATAGTCTAGTTTACGGTGAGCTAGGACGGCACCCTTTATATATCAATTGTCTTTTGAAATCTGTCAGATTTTGGCTTCGCATTATTAAAATGCCTCATCAACGCCTGCCCTTCAAAGCGTATAAAATGTTGCTTTATTTGCATGAACAAAATCGGTAAACTTGGGCGTCCTCAGTTTTCTTTGTTTTATATAAATACGGATTTGATCAGGTGTGGCTAAATCAGGGTGTTGGTGATGAAAGATATTTTCTTGCTGCACTTAAAGAAAGACTTGTCTTATCATACACAGCAGATTGGTCAAAAGAACTTTCAACGAAAGAACGATTTACTTTTTATTCAACATTTAAAACAACTTTGTTCTTGTCTCCTTATTTGTGCGAATTAAAACACATAAAAGCAAGAAACTTTTTGATACGTTTAAGACTTGGTGTTTCCCCCTTAAAAACACATAGATTTCGTTATTCCAATTCTAACACAGATTACTCTTGTCCCTTTTGTAGAGAAAAATCAGAAACAGAGGTGCATTTTATACTTAAGTGTCCTAAATATGCTGATATTCGAGAAAGATACATTCCAAGAAAATATTTTAATCGTCCGTCTAGTTTCAAGCTTTCTATTCTTCTTGCCTCAACTCATAGGCCTACAATAATGCGCCTCTCTTTCTATGTGTGTAAGGCTTTTGAACTCCGTAATTCATTATGAGAATTTCATGTTTTGTCATGTGTCATCGAATATGCATTCAATGTGCTTTCTTTAGTATAACAAGTCAGCCTTAAACTTCTTGCGCGATATTACTATAAGGCATGTATTTTGTTTCATTGTGGTCTTAGTTATGTATCTGTTCCGTGGCTATAGAATTAATGAGTTTATTTGTTTTCTATTTTAACATTTTATGCCTCCTTGTTATATTGTAATTCTTTCTATGTTATTATTTTCATTAATTAATGTTGTGTGGATGTATGTTCCTTTTATGTACTCATTCTTTGAAATGGGCCTAAGGCCTAATCAGTAAATCATTCAGACTCAGACTCAGACTCTCTCTCTCTCTCTCTCTCTCTCTCATCTCTCTCTCTCTCTCTCTCTGGTGTTGCTGCGCCCTTACTGATTGGATATTTATATCGAAATCCTGCTTCTGCTTCTACGTATGACTGGCTTGATAACTATGTACATATGATGGATAACATTAACGCAAACAACAGTAATATATTGCTACTAGGTGATTTTAACTGTGATCTTATTTAAGCCACAAACTTCCTGGCACTCGACCACTGCCCTATTTGGCCTTCCGCAACTTATCTCCACGGCTACTAGAGTCACCCCCATGTCAGCAACACTTCTTGACCACATATATTCCAACAACACGTCCCTAGTCACTGATGTGAATGTGTTAGACTCCAAATGTATTAGTGACCACTCCCCTGTGAAATGCACGTGGCTTAGCAAACCCCCAAAAGATCGAGCCAAAGGCCACACTACTATTCACTACAGATCCTTTAAAAACTTTGATAAACTCGCATTTTTTCATGATCTGAGCATAGCACATTTTGACAATGTCTCTAATTTTTCATGTCCCATCCAAGCACTAGATGTGTTTGTTTCATCTTTTCTAACAGTAATTGAGAAACACGCACCTCTTATAACAAAAAATAGCCAGAAATAGCAGAAACTATGAAAGGACAGGAGCGTGTTAAAAATGAATATAAATTACTGAAGAAAGAAAATACTGATTCGCTGCCAACTAGCATTAAAGCACAAAAACACATAGACTGTGAAAACAAAGAATTATAACATAAAACAACTAAGAAATAAAGTCAATGACCTCATTCGTGACTCTATAAAACAGCACTTCAATAATGGTATCGACAAATCGTGACACATATACTTTATGGCGAGCCATCAACAGCATTACACATAAGTCTAACCACAATTCAATAAATAACTACAGTTGGTCGCCAGACTCATTTAATAATCACTTTATACACTTAGCAGAGTCTATAGGGGCAACAGACCCAACACACATCGCGAAAGAATACTGTCATTCATCGTCTCTTCAAACCGTTTGTAGCAGTAACATAAAACCTGGAAATTCCTTTAAAATACCTTCGCTTGCTGTTCACGAAGTTGGTTCTCTTATCTCAAGATTAAAAAATCAAAACTCAATAGGGACCAAACAAAGTCAGTAGCTCTTTCTTAAAACTTACACTTCCCTATGTAGTAGAACCTCTTACCTTCCTATATAACTCATGCTTTGATCAAAACATAGTCCCACCTGGTCTAAAATCAGCTTAAGTTATACCATTGCCTAAATCTAAAGATCTCTCCGACCTAAGCAACTTTAGACCCATTTCTATTATCTCAGTTCTATCCAATCCTCTTGAAAAACATGTTCATAAGCATCTAATGCAGTACCTTGAGGATAACAATCTTTTCCATCCCTTGCAATTTGGCTTTCGACAGCATCATTCATGTCAAACTGCCACAGTTCGTCTCTGTGATACCTGGCTCTCAGCAATAAACCAAAACAAAATGACAGGTGCTGTATTTCTTGACTTTAAAAAAGCATTTGATCTTGTGAATCATAAAATACTATTACAAAAGCTAACACTATACCTGCAGGACGAAAATACGTTTTTTTTTTTTTTTTACATCCTATCTTACTAACAGAACACAGCATGTCTTTAGTAATGGTGCAGTTTCAGATAAAAAGATCATAAAGATTGGTGTGCCGCAAGGCTCTGTCTTAGGACCTCTCTTATTCTCCTTAATTATTAATGACTTACCACTTTCAATATCAGATGAAAGTGTTTCATGCGGTCTATTTGCTGATGACTCCTCCCTCCACTCTAGTGCAGCTCATTTATCCTCCATTCAAACATCATTACAAACAGCTTTAAATGATGTTTCTGCCCGGTGTGCCCAAATTCTGATGGTACTCCACCCTACAAAGACCAAAAGCATGTTAATTACTTCAAGACAAAAATATCCGAACGCACCTCTAATTCGCAAGGTTTATTTAAGGGATAACTTCGTTGACCAAGTAAAAGAGCATCGAGTACTGGGTGTGATCATAGACGAAGCACTGAAGTGGCAGACTCATATTGAGAAAGTAACACACAGGCTTGCACGTAGCCTATTCCTACTAAAAAAATCTTAAACCATTCATAGAAGTAGAGGAACGCAAGATGGGTTTTGTATGCCCACTGTCTCTCTCACGTCAACTACGCATCTGTAGTTTGGGATTCTGCCGCCAAATGTCACCTATTAAAACTCAATTCTATCTACAAAAGAGCAGCTAAAATTATTCTTCCTGACCCGAACCTCACCACATCAGAAAAACAAGCGCACTTAAACATCCTTCCGTTGAGATTCGCAACGAAAGTACAACAAAGCAATCCTCATGTACACAGTCCATAATAACTTAGCTCCATACTACCTAAACAAAATAGTTACCCCGGCATCAAATCGCTATGGTTCCAGTAACTACATTTCGCCAAACACTAGAATAGACAAATACAAATCAAGTTTTTCCTTCTCAGGTTCCTCAATTTGGAATTCCCTTCCTTCTGCCATTAAGTTATGCCCTTCCATCTCACGATACAAAAAGAGGGTGCGGGCAAATATACTGTACAGTCCTGCTTAATAATCGTTATGCAATATTGAACTCACACTGTTTAATGTATCTATTGCCTTGTCTACAACTACAAGTTATATGCCAAACGAATGTTTACATCTCAGATTTATGTTTTGTTTGTTTATTGTTTTGCATTGAAAATACCTGTATGATGTATGTCAAACAAATGTTTACATCTCAGATTCATGCTTTGTTCGTTTATTGGTTTGCCTTGAATATACCTGTTAAATGTGTTTACATGGAAGTTGCTTTCATCTCATACTTCTCATCAAGTATTAATTGTTTGGTTTTACTATGTTAGTATTCGTGTACTCTATGCTATGTGTAAGAGAGAGAGAGAGAGAGAGAGAGAGAGAGAGAGAGAGAGAGAGAGAGAGAGAGAGAGAGAGAGAGAGAGAGAGAGAGAGAGAGAGAGAGAGAGAGAAACTTGAAAAACTTGAAAACTTGTTAACTTTATCTTTCAAGGATAAAGATTTTAGGCAACGCCTAGTCTTCCAATCTGTCCTGGGTACATATACGAACATAGAATACAAACATGGCAAGGCATAATACCATGGCAAGGCATATATTACACATACAGATTTGAACATAAAGGTAGCACCTTGGTACATATACGAACATAGAATACAAACATGGCAAGGCATAATATTACACATACATTTTTTAACATAAAGGTAGCAAAGCAGGTGATATTATGATATGAGAGAGAGAGAGAGAGAGAGAGAGAGAGAGAGAGAGAGAGAGAGAGAGAGAGAGAGAGAGAGAGAGAGAGGGAGAGAGAGAGAGAGAGAGAGAGAGAGAGAGAGAGAGAGAGAGAGAGAGAGAGAGAGAGAGAGAAATGAATGAATGAATGAATTAATTAATTAATTAATTTTATTTATAGAGGGTACTAGAGTAAGCAATAACATGCTTTTCTACATCCAGCCCTCTGGACAAATACATGTAAAGTAGAAAATGGAAAACGAAAATAAACACATACAAAGTAATATAAAGCATGCAAAATGCATCCCTATATTGTAACACATCAATAACAAAACAAAGCCTATTATTATTATTATCTATGCTCATTATTAACATTCAAAATGTGTGAAGTAAGCTCATACACACGGACAAATAAAAACCTAATCTTACTTTTCACACTCATCTTCAACATTCAAAAATAAAAAAGTGCACCAACATGAAAAAAATACCTCAATCATACTTTATGAATTCATCATTAAAGTGTACTTATTTGAAAAGAAACCCATGCGCATAATAAGTCAAACATAGTATTACTTTACCTACTCATCTTAGCATGCACAATTTAAAATATAAATACGTGTACCCATGGCGGTATTAACCGCCGTTTTGTCCAAATTCCGCCGTTTTGTCTATAGACAAAACGGCGGGGCTAGAACCGCCGTTTTGTCCAAATTTTCTATTATGATTTGGACAAAACGGCGGTTCAACAATCCACCGTTTTGTCTACAGACAAAACGGCGGGTTGGACAAAACGGCGCCCGATCTTGAACCGCCGTTTTGTCCAAATGAAAGTTGGAGTTATAAAAACTCATTCTTGACAAGTTCTCATTAAAAAAAATAAATTTGTTAAATAAAATGAATAACAAGCTGACCACTGACACTGGTCACTTTGGCCTAATTTTACCATTTGAATGGTAATTAGTGAATGAGATCATATGAAATAAATGTTCATTTGAACACCTAATACACTAATTTGCAGTCAAACAGTGAAAATAGGCCAAAGTGACCACTGGT
>CM065686.1:40534654-40555094 GCA_017654935.2 Phymorhynchus buccinoides
AAGGAGGAGGAGGAGGAGAAAAGAAGAAGAAAGAGGAGGAGGAGGAGGAGAAAAGAACAAGAAGGAGGAGGAGGAGAAAAGAAAAAGGAGAAAGAGGAGGAGGAGGAGGAGAAAGGAAGAAGAAGAAAGAGGAGGAGGAGGATAAAAGAAGAAGAAGAAGGAGGAGGAGGAGAAAAGAAAAAGAAGAAAGAGGAGGAGGAGGAGAAAAGGAAGAAGAAGAAAGAGGAGGAGGAGAAAAGAAGAAGAAGAAGGAGGAGGAGGAGGAGAAAGAAAAAGGAGAAAGAGGAGGAGGAGGAGGAGAAAGGAAGAAGAAAGAGGAGGAGGAGGAGAAAAGAACAAGAAGGAGGAGGAGGAGAAAAGAAGAAGAAAGAGGAGGAGGAGGAGGAGAAAAGAACAAGAAGGAGGAGGAGGAGAAAAGAAAAAGAAGAAAGAGGAGGAGGAGGAGAAAGGAAGAAGAAGAAAGAGGAGGAGGAGGAGAAAAGAACAAGAAGGAGGAGGAGGAGAAAAGAAGAAGAAGAAAAGAGGAGGAGAAGAACAAAAGAAGAAGAAGAAAGAGGAAGAGGAGGAGGAGGAGGAAGAGAAAAAGAAGAAGAAGGAGGAGGGGTGGAGGAGGAGGAGGAGGAGAAGGAAAGAAGAAGAAGAAGAAGAATGAGGAGGAGGAGATGAAGGATAAAAAGAAGAAGGAGAATGAATAGGAGAAGGGGGGGGGGGGCATAAGGAGGAGAGATTGTTATAAACATTTTACTGAACGTTGTAGATTTTACACTCACGCATTCAACTATCAACCAATTTAGTACTCAGTCAATCAATCAAACAACAGTAGACACAATTCCCACACATTTTGATTTCTTTTTGAAACATTTTTTTATTTTTCAAGTTTTGTGGTGGTGGTGGTGGTGAGTTTAACGTCCAACCAGTCTTTGACCCTTACGGACAGACGCTTCTGAAGAATGGGTCTTCCAAGGGGGGGTCACGTTGTGTCCAGCAGGTCTCTTCATAATCCGAGCACAGACAAATTTCAGCCAATCAGCTTCGCGAGCGGCTGAAAAGTGCGGGGCGGGAACATGGTGCTGGGTGGACGCTCCTGGTTTGGGTGGGTTTTTTTTTAACCGACCATAACCCCCATACTTGCCACCAAACCCGCCTCCGAACCCGCCACCGAACCCTGGGCCGCCGAGCCCGCCACCAAACCCGCCGCCGAACCCTCCACCAAGTCCGCCACCAAAGCCCTTGCCATCTGTAACACATGAACAAGATACACCAGTTTACTAAATGCTTAAAAAATACAGTTAACATGTTTGTGTCACTCTTTCACCCCAATGGCGACACAGTGAAAATGTCAGTCATAAAAAGGCATCAGTACACGTTAGCATTTTTTCACTCTTTCCCCATGGCGACACAATGATAATGTCAGTCATAAATGTCTCAAAACAAGTCAACATTTGTTATACTTTCCCCAATGGCAACACAGTCGGTCGTATGTCAGTCATAAAAAGGTATCAGTACACGTTAACATTTTTTCACTCTTTCCCCCCAATGGCAACACAGTCGGTCGTATGTCAGTCATAAAAAGGTATCAGTACACGTTAACATTTTTCACTATTTCCCCCCAATGGCAACACAGTGATAATGTCAGTCATAAAGGTATCAGTACACGTTAACATTTCCTCCCTCAATGGCAACACAGTGGTAATGTCAGTCATAAAAAGGTATCAGTACACGTTAACAATGTTTCACTCTTTCCCCATGGCGACACAGTAATATGTCAGTCATAAAAAGACATCAATACACGTTAACACTTTTTCACTCTTTCCCCCAATGGCAACACCGTGCAGGGGCGTCGGAAGCGAGGGGGGGGGGGGGGGGAGAACTGACCCCTCAAAGAAAACTTTTTTGGGGGGGAGGCAGATTATCTTTTAGTTATTTGACTCCATTTTCAGAAGGAATCCAACATGACAGTTTTCTTTTTGCAATGCTGTGGCAATCAAAGACCCTTCTCTTGAGAGAATCTTTGATATAATCTCTCTCTCTCTCTCTCTCTCTCTCTCTCTCTCTCTCTCTCTCTCTCTCCCTCTCTCTCAAACAAGTGAATGTTAGTCGATAATACAAATCTGATGATTGGTATGATACAGATTGTCGATTAAGCAAACAAAATGCTTGTAGATTGTTAAATAAATCTTGTTGTACTTTAGAATTGTCAGATAGGATTGCTTTTTGTAAAGAAGTGACTACAAGAAACTTTTAAAGAGGAAAGAAAGCATGTTTAACCATGCATTGATTGATGAACTTAGCTTCTGTTAACTGTCAGAAAATTGTTTGGGACACTGTGCATAAAATACAATCTACAAAGAAACAACCTGCTAATGATATTAGTGTAGATAATTGGTTTGTTCATGTTAGAGATTTGCTTGACACTAGCGATAGTATCCTTTAAACAAGAATTTACTCACGAATAGAAAATCATAGCAACAATAAACGTCGAGTACAACAAGCTAAGAGCTTATACAGGGTACTCCAATACTTGAGTTGCACAGTAAGGACTGTATACGCAAAACTAATCATTAATTGAAAAATAATAACATAAAAGCAACAACAGTAGTAAACACTTTTATACAAAAAGGAAAAAGAAAGAAAAAAAAGAGAAAAAAGAAAAGAAAATACACAACAAAATTAAGTAAATCTAATCTACATGAAAGTATCCTTCACGATGTTCCAAATGTTTGTGATAACAACACTGTGTGCAATAATAATGTTGATTATAATTTAGATCGTCCAATGTCCAATGTCTAAAGACGAGGTATTATTAGCTTTAAGGAAATTATTTTTAAAAAACATCGCCTGGACCTGACAGCATTATTGGTGAAACGATTAAGAATGCTTGTACTTTTGATATGTTTGTTGATTTTTTGACAACATTTTTTAATAAATTGTTTGATGGGATTTTCAGAGAATCATGGTGTGAATCCATTGTACTGCCACTATATAAGAAAGGGGATACTAACAATCCAGCTAATTATCGAGGGATTTCTCTTAGTAATATTTGTAGCAAATTGTATAGTACTATTATTAATAGAAGACTGCAAGAATGGTTGACGATAAAAACATTACTGGGGAATTTCAAGCTGGGTTTAAAAGAAATTATTCAACAATAGATCACATGTTCACTTTAATGTCATTTATAGAAAAAATAATTATGTTTAAATCGTAAGCTATATGTAGCTTTTATAGACTGTCAAAAAGGATTTGATACTGTTAATAGAAATATTCTTTGGTCTATCTTGTTTAAGAATGGAATCCGTGGTAAATTGTATAAATGCATAACTAGCATGCATACTTTTGTAAAGGCAAACGTTAGATGTGGTAATTCGCTAACAAACTTTATTAATTGCACATCAGGTGTTAAACAGGAGGATGTTTGTAGTCCCATTGTGTTTTCTTTATTTATTAATGCATTGGCATTAGAAGTTATTAATTCAGAAAAACATTGTGGACAGTTTATGAATAATATTTTAGAAATATTTATTCTTTTGTTAGCTGTCGATGTGGTATTGATCTCAGAAACAGTAATTGGTCTACAAACGCAACTGCATAACTTAGCAAAACCTTCTGATAGGATCCAGCTTAAAGTTAGCATGGGTAAAAGTAATATTGTAGTTTTTAGAAAAGGGGGTTATCTTGCAGCAGACGAAAAATGGTATTTTAAAGGTAATGCTATGCCAGTGGTTAATATTTACAAGTATCTTGGAATATGTTTTTCAACACGATTAAGTTTTACTTTTACTTGTAAAGACCTTGTTAGTATAAGTACATTTGCTCGGTTATGTATCATGAGAAAACTAAGTCAATTAAACAACGATACGCTAACAATATTTTTGAAATTATTTGATTCTCAAATACAGCCGATTGTACAATATGCATCAGAATTATGGGGTATCACTGCTGCTGCTTTTGAAATTGAAAACGTTCATTTGAATGCGTTACAGATAATGATAGGGGAATCCATTCAAACACCTAACGATTTAGTATGTGGTGAAACGAACAGATTTCCTATATATTTAGCGTCTCTTGTTTGTTCTGTTAGTTACTGGTTAAACTGAACTCCAATGGAATTGCATAGGTTGCCACGTAAATCATACAATATGCTAGTCGTACTTGATGCCAGAGGGAAAGGAAATTGGGTGTCTAAGATAAAAGTTTTCTTATGCAAATATGGTCATGGTGTAGTTTCGGAGAACCGGGGTGTTGGGGATGCAAAATATTTTCTTAGGGAGTTTCGTCAAAGACTGACAGATTGTAGATGGCAAAATTGGCATTCTCATATACAAGAAAGTGATAGGTTTGATTTTTTACCGTACATTAAACCCTATGTATTCTGTCCCAGATTATATGAGTGTAAGTATGCATGGTGTGTGTGTGTGCGTGTGCGTGTGTGTGTGCGTGCGTGCGTGTGTGCGCGTGTTGGTTGTGTGTGTGTTGTTTTTGTGTGTATGTTGTTGTGAATATTATGCTGTTATTTCATGCTTGTGAATTGTGTGACAATGCATATGTGTATTAGTCCTAGTAGTAATAGTAGAAATAGCCTAGTAGTAGTAGTAGAAGTAGTAGTAGTAGAAGAAGAAGTAGTAAGTAGTAGTAGTAGTAGTAGTAGTAGTAGTAGTAGTAGTAGTAGTAGTAGTAGTAGTAGTAGTAGTAGTAGTAGTAGTAGTCACAGCAGTTGTTGTTGCTGATTGATATGTGTATTGTTTTGTCTGCTGATGTTTGGATTGGATTTTTGTTTCATGTTTTTATTCCATTTCAGTTTTATGTGAAGCGCCCTGTAGCCTACATAGAAGGATGGGCGCTATATACATTTTACTCATTATTATTATTAGTATATTTCTTTGCAGTTGAAAAGACATTTAAAACGCCTCATAACCAAATTTAGACTTGGGATCTCTGATATTTGTGTTCATTGTAACCGTTATAAGAATGCTTCTTTTGATAACTCTATCTCTCGTTTGTGTCATGAGGTCCGTGAAGATGAGGTCTATTTCTCATTATGTTGGATGGATGTCTTCTTATTGTGCTTCACTGTGCTATTTATAAATCACGGTGATGATTAATATGTGAATGTATGGGTCTGCATGGCTGGTTGTAAAAGCCAGTTTTGCTGCATGTGTCCTCCCGTGGGGATACCGGGGGGTATTGTGCATAAATAGTTCTCACACCTTCTGGAAGTTCTGTGCTTGTAACTTCCTCTCATCTGTCCCTCTCTTTGACTCTGCCTTTTACCTTGGCTTACTGTCATCTACGATCTTTCTGCCTTTCCTGTCCATTCTCCTGCCTTTTTTTTCGCTCTCCACAAAACACTTTCAAAAAGATTTCCTCCAGCCGAAATCGGACTTGCTCCCTCTACTGTTCGTGAGTGTGTCTCTCCAATGTCTGCTGTCCTAATGAGGCTCCCTCTACTGTTCGTGAGTGTGTCTGTCCAATGTGCGCCTTCCTAATAAGGCTCTCTCTACAGTTCGTGAGTGTGTCTGTCCAATGTGTGCCTTCCTAATAAGGCTCCCTCTACTGTTCGTGAGTATGTCTGTCCAATGTCTGCCGTCCTAATAAGACTCCCTCTACTGTTCGTGAGTGTGTCTGTCCAATGTCTGCCGTCCTACTAAGGCTCCCTCTACTGTTCGTGAGTGTGTCTATCCAATGTCTGCCGTCCTACTAAGGTGTGCAATGAAGGACAAAACACAAAAAACAGAAGTTACAAACAGTTCTTCAATAGTGCAATGAAGGACAAAACAGAATACAACATGAATGTCCTACAATAATGCTATGAATGACAAAAACAGAATGAAATAAAACTCCTTCAATAGTGCAATGAAGGACAAAACAGAAAAAAACAGAAGTTACAAAAAGTCCTTCAATAGTGCAATGAAGGACAAAACAGAATAAAACATGAATGTCTTACAATATTGCTATGAATGAAAAGAAAAGAATAAAAAAAACTCCTTCAATTGTGCAATGAAGGACAAAACAGAACAAAACATGAATGTCTACAATAATGCTATGAATGACAAAAACAGAATTAACAAAAACTCCTTCAATAGTGCAATGAAGGACAAATCAGAATAAAACATGAATGTCCTACAATAATGCTATGAATGACAAAAACTCCTTCAATAGTGCAATGAAGTACAAAACAGAAAATAGCAGAACTAAGAAAAAGTCCTTCAATAGTGCAATGAAGGACAAAACAGAATAAAACATGAATGTCCTACAATAATGCTATGAATGACAAAAACAGAATGACATAAAACTCCTTCAATAGTGCAATGAAGGACAAAACAGAAGTTACAAAAAGTCCTTCAATAGTGCAATGAAGGACAAAACAATAAAACATGAATGTCCTACAATATTGCCATGAATGGAAAAAAAGAATAAAAAAAACTCCTTCAATAGTGCAATGAAGGACAAAACAGAAAACCCCCAGAAGTTACAAACAGTCCTTCAATAGTGCAATGAAGGGCAAAATAGAATAAAACATGAATGTCTTACAATATTGCTATGAATGAAAACAAAACAAAATGAAAACAAAGTCCTTCAATAGTGCCATGAAGGACAAAACACAAAAAAACAGAAGTTACAAAAAGTCCTTCAAAAGTGCAATGAAGAACAAAACAGAATAAAACATGAATGTCCTACAAAATTGCTATGAATGAAAAGAAAAGAATAAAAAAAATCCTTCAATAGTGCCATGAAGGACAAAAGAGAAAAAAACAGAAGTTACAAAAAGTCCTTCAATAGTGCAATGAAGAAAAAAACACAAGTTACAAACAGTCCTTCAATAGTGCAATGAAGGACAAAACAGAATAAAACATGAATGTCCTACAATATTGCTATGAATGACAAAAGAGAAAAAAACAGAAGTTACAAAAAGTCCTTCAATAGTGCAATGAAGAAAAAAACACAAGTTACAAACAGTCCAATAGTGCAATGAAGGACAAAACAGACTTTCCTTCTGCAGCTGGACCCTCTAGGACAATGCTTCAGGACAGCTGCTGTGGGACACTCCTTAAGGACAGCTTCAGTAGGAGCCTCCAGGACAGCTGCCGTGGGACCCTCCATCAGGACAGCTGCAGTGGCACCCTCCATGACAGCTGCTGTGGGACAAAAAAGAATAAAACATGAATGTCCTACAATAGTGCTATGAATGTCAAAACAGAAGTTACAAACAGTCCTTCAATAGTGCAATGAAGGACAAAACAGAATAAACATGAATGTCCTACAATATTGCTATGAACGAAAAAACAGAAGTTACAAACAGTCCTTCAATAGTGCAATGAAGGACAAAACAGAATAAAACATGAATGTCCTACAATATTGCTATCAATGAAAAAAACACAGAATGAAATAAAAGTCCTTCAATAGTGCAATGAAAGAAAAAACAGACTTTCCTTCTGCAGCTGGACCCTCCAGGACAGCAGCTGTGGGACAATCCTTCATGACAGCTGCTGTGGGACACTCCTTTAGGACAGCTGCAATGGCACCCTAGCATGACAGCTGCCGTGGGACAAAACAGAATAAACATGAATGTCCTGCAATAGTGCTATGATTAACAAAACAGAAGATACAAAAAGTCCTTCAATAGTGCAATGAAGGACAAAACAGAATAAAACATGAATGTCCTACAATATTGCTATGAATGAAAAGAAAAGAAAAAAAACCCTCCTTCAATAGTGCAATGAAGGACAAAACAGAACAAAACAGAAGTTACAAAAAGTCCTTCAATAGTGCAATGAAGGACAAAACAGAATAAAACATGAATGTCCTACAATAATGCTATGAATGACAAAAACAGAATGAAATAAAACTCCTTCAATAGGGCCATGAAGGACAAAACAGAAAAACCACAAGTTACAAACAGTCCTTGAATACTGCAATGAAGGACAAAACAGAATAAAACATGAATGTCCTACAATATAGCTATGAATGAAAAAAACCCAGAATGAAATAAAAGTCCTTCAATAGTGCAATGAAGGACAAAACAGACTTTCCTTCTGCAGCTGGACCCTCCAGGACAACAACTGTGGGACAATGCTTCAGGACAGCTGCTGTGGGACACTCCTTTAGGACAGCTTCAATGGGAGCCTCTAGGACATCTGCCATGGGACCCTCCATCAGGAGAGCTGCAGTGGCACCCTCCATGACAGCTGCCGTGGGACAAAACAGAATAAAACATGAATGTCCTACAATAGTGCAATGAAGGACAAAACAGAAGTTACAAAAAGTCCTTCAATAGTGCAATGAAGAACAAAACAGAATAAAAGAAAGAAGGGACTAAAATAGTGCTATGAATGACAAAAACAGAATTAACAAAAATTCAATAGTGCCATGAAGAACAAAATAGAAAAAACAGAAGTTATAAAAAGTCTTTCAATAGTGCAATGAAGGACAAAACAGAATAAAACATGAATGTCCTAAAATAGTGGTATGAATAATAAAAAAAAACAGAATGAAAAAGGTCCTTCAATAGTGCCATGAAGGACAAAACAAAAAAAACCACAAGTTACAAACTGTCCTTCAATAGTGCAATGAAGGACAAAACAGAATAAAACATGAATGTCCTACAATAATGCTATGAATGAAAAAAACAGAATGAAATAAAAGTCCTTCAATAGTGCAATGAAGAACAAAACACTTTCCTTCTGCAGCTGGACCCTCCAGGACAGCAGTTGTGGAACAATCCTTCAGGACAGCTGCTGTGGGACACTCCTTAAGGACAGGTTCAGTGGGAGCCTCCAGGACAGCTGCTGTGGGACCCTCCGTCAGGACAGCTGCAGTGGCACCCTCCATGACAGCTGCTGTGGTACAAAACAGAATAAAACATGAATGTCCTACAATAGTGCTATGAATGTCAAAACAGAAGTTACAAACAGTCCTTCAATAGTGCAATGAAGGACAAAACAGAATAAACATGAATTTCCTACAATATTGCTATGAATGACAAAAAACAGAATGAAATAAAATTCCTTCAATAGTGCAATGAAGGACAAAACAGACTTTCCTTCTGCAGCTGGACCCTCCAGGACAGCAGCTGTAGGACAATCCTTCAGGACAGCTGCTGTGGGACACTCCTTAAGGACAGATTCAGTGGGACCCTCCAGGACAGCTGCTTTGGGACCCTCCATCAGGACAGCTGCAGTGGCACCCTCCATGACAGCTGCCGTGGGACAAAACAGAATAAAACATGAATGTCATACAATAGTGCAACGAAGGACAAAACAGAAGTTACAAAAAGTCCTTCAATAGTGCAATGAAGAACAAAACAGAATAAAAGAAAGAAGGGACTAAAATAGTGCTATGAATGACAAAAACAGAATTAACAAAAAGTCCTTCAATAGTGCCATGAAGAAAAAAACAGAAAAAACAGAAGTTATAAAAAGTCTTTCAATAGTGCAATGAAGGACAAAACAGAATAAAACATGAATGTCCTACAATAATGCTATGAATGAAAAAAAAAGAATGAAATAAAAGTCCTTCAATAGTGCAATGAAGGACAAAACAGACTTTCCTTCTGCAGCTGGACCCTCCAGGACAGCAACTGTGGGACAATGCTTCAGGACAGCTGCTGTGGGACACTCCTTTAGGACAGCTTCAGTGGGAGCCTCTAGGACATCTGCCATGGGACCCTCCATCAGGACAGCTGCAGTGGCACCCTCCATGACAGCTGCCGTGGGACAAAACAGAATAAAACATGAATGTCCTAAAATAGTGCTATGAATGACAAAACCAGAATGAAATAAAACTCCATCAATATTGTCATGAAGGACAAAACAGAATAAAACATGAATGTCCTACAATATTGCTATGAATGGAAAAAAAAGAAATAAATAAAAGTCCTTCAATAGTGCTATGAATGACAAAACAGACGTTCCTTTTGCAGCTGGACCCTCCAGGACAGCAGCTGTGGGACAATCCTTCAGGACAGCTGCTGTGGGACACTCCTTAAGGACAGCTTCAGTGGGAGCCTCTGGAACAGCTGCTGTGGGACCCTCCATCAGGACAGCTGCAGTGGCACCCTCCATGACAGCTGCCGTGGGACAAAACAGAATAAAACATGAATGTCCTACAATAGTGCAACGAAGGACAAAACAGAAGTTACAAAAAGTCCTTCAATAGTGCAATGAAGAACAAAACAGAATAAAAGAAAGAAGGGACTAAAATAAAGCTATGAATAACAAAAACAGAATTAACAAAAAGTCCTTCAATAGTGCCATGAAGAACAAAACAGAAAAAACACAAGTTACAAACTGTCCTTCAATAGTGCAATGAAGGACAAAACAGAATAAAACATGAATGTCCTTCAATAATACTATGAATGAAAAAAACAGAATGAAATAAAAGTCCTTCAATAGTGCAATGAAGGACAAAACAGACTTTCCTTCTGCAGCTGGACCCTCCAGGACAGCAGCTGTGGGACAATCCTTCAGGACAGCTGCTGTGGGACACTCCTTAAGGACAGCTTCAGTGAGAGCCTCTAGGACAGCTGCCGTGGGACCCTCCATCAGGACAGCTGCAGTGGCACCCTCCATGACAGCTGCCGTGAGACAAAAAAGAATAAAACATGAATGTCCTGCAATAGTGCTATGAATAACAAAACAGAAGTTACAAAAAGTCCTTCAATAGTGCAATGAAGGACAAAACAGAATAAAACATGAATGTCTTACAATATTGCTATGAACGAAAAAACCCATAATGAAAACAAAGTCCTTCAATAGTGCCATGAAGGAAAAAACAGAAAAAACAGCAGTTACAAAAAGTCCTTCAATAGTGCAATGAAGGACAAAACAGAATAAAACATGAATGTCCTACAATAATGCTATGAATGAAAAAAACAGAATGAAATAAAAGTCCTTCAATAGTGCAATGAAGAATAAAACAGACTTTCCTTCTGCAGCTGGACCCTCCAGGACAGCAGCTGTGGGACAATCCTTCAGGACAGCTGCTGTGGGACACTCCTTAAGGACAGCTTCAGTGGGAGCCTCTAGGACAGCTGCCATGGGACCCTCAATCAGGACAGCTGCAGTGGCACCCTCCATGACAGCTGCCGTGGGACAAAGCAGAATAAAGATGAATGTCCTGCAATAGTGCTATGAATAACAAAACAGAAGTTGCAAAAAGTCCTTCAATAGTGCAATGAAGGACAAAACAGAATAAAACACGAATGTCCTAAAATAGTGCTATGAATAATACAAAAACAGAATGAAAAAAGTCCTTCAATAGTGCCATGAAGGACAAAACAGAAAAAACACAAGTTACAAACTGTCCTTCAATAGTGCAATGAAGGACAAAACAGAATAAAACATGAATGTCCTACAATAATGATATGAATGAAAAAAACAATGAAATAAAAGTCCTTCAATAGTGCAATGAAGAACAAAACAGACTTTCCTTCTGCAGCTGGACCCTCCAGGACAGCAGCTGTGGGACAATCCTTCAGGACAGCTGCTGTGGGACCCTCAATCAGGACAGCTGCAGTGGCACCCTCCATGACAGCTGCCGTGGGACAAAACAGAATAAAACATGAATGTCCTACAATAGTGCAATGAAGGACAAAACAGAAGTTACAAAAAGTCCTTCAATAGTGCAATGAAGAACAAAACAGAATAAAAGAAAGAAGGGACTAAAATAGTGCTATGAATGACAAAAACAGAATTAACAAAAAGTCCTTCAATAGTGCCATGAAGAAAAAAACAGAAAAAACAGAAGTTATAAAAAGTCTTTCAATAGTGCAATGAAGGACAAAACAGAATAAAACATGAATGTCCTAAAATAGTGCTATGAATAATAATCTAAACAGAATGAAAAAAGTCCTTCAATAGTGCCATGAAGGACAAAACAGAAAAAACACAAGTTACAAACTGTCCTTCAATAGTGCAATGAAGGACAAAACAGAATAAAACATGAATGTCCTACAATAATGCTATGAATGAAAAAAACAGAATAAAATAAAAGTCCTTCAATAGTGCAATGAAGGACAAAACAGACTTTCCTTCTGCAGCTGGACCCTCCAGGACAGCAGCTGTGGGACAATCCTTCAGGACAGCTGCTGTGGGACCCTCAATCAGGACAGCTGCAGTGGCACCCTCCATGACAGCTGCCGTGGGACAAAACAGAATAAAACATGAATGTCCTACAATAGTGCAATGAAGGACAAAACAGAAGTTACAAAAAGTCCTTCAATAGTGCAATGAAGAACAAAACAGAATAAAAGAAAGAAGGGACTAAAATAGTGCTATGAATGACAAAAACAGAATTAACAAAAAGTCCTTCAATAGTGCCATGAAGAAAAAAACAGAAAAAACAGAAGTTATAAAAAGTCTTTCAATAGTGCAATGAAGGACAAAACAGAATAAAACATGAATGTCCTAAAATAGTGCTATGAATAATAATCTAAACAGAATGAAAAAAGTCCTTCAATAGTGCCATGAAGGACAACAACAACAAAACACAAGTTACAAACTGTCCTTCAATAGTGCAATGAAGGACAAAACAGAATAAAACATGAATGTCCTACAATAATGCTATGAATGAAAAAAACAGAATAAAATAAAAGTCCTTCAATAGTGCAATGAAGGACAAAACAGACTTTCCTTCTGCAGCTGGATCCTCCAGGACAGCAGCTGTGGGACAATCCTTCAGGACAGCTGCTGTGGGACACTCCTTAAGGACAGCTGCAGTGGCACCCTCCATGATAGCTGCCGTGGGACAAAACAGAATAAAACATGAATGTCCTACAATAGTGCAACGAAGGACAAAACAGAAGTTACAAAAAGTCCTTCAATAGTGCAATGAAGAACAAAACAGAATAAAAGAAAGAAGGGACTAAAATAATGCTATGAATGACAAAAACAGAATTAACAAAAAGTCCTTCAATAGTGCCATGAAGAACAAAACAGAAAAAACAGAAGTTATAAAAAGTCTTTCAATAGTGCAATGAAGGACAAAACAGAATAAAACATGAATGTCCTACAATAATGCTATGAATGAAAAAAACAGAATGAAATAAAAGTCCTTCAATAGTGCAATGAAGAACAAAACAGACTTTCCTTCTGCAGCTGGACCCTCCAGGACAGCAGCTGTGGGACAATCCTTCAGGACAGCTGCTGTGGGACCCTCCTTAAGGACAGCTTCAGTGGGACCCTCCAGGACAGCTGCTGTGGGACCCTCCATCAGGACAGCTGCAGTGGCACCCTCCATGACAGCTGCCGTGGGACAAAACAGAATAAAACATGAATGTCCTGCAATAGTGCTATGAATAACAAAACAGAAGTTACAAAAAGTCCTTCAATAGTGCAATGAAGGACAAAACAGAATAAAATATGAATGTCTTACAATAATATTGCTATGAACGAAAAACCCCAGAATGAAAACAAAGTCCTTCAATAGTGCCATGAAGGACAAAACAGAAGTTACAAACAGTCCTTCAATAGTGCAATGAAGGACAAAACAGAATAAAACATGAATGTTCTACAATATTGCTATGAATGAAAAGAAAAGAATTAAACAAAACTCCTTCAATAGTGCAATGAAGGACAAAACAGAACAAAACAGAAGTTATAAAAAGTCCTTCAATAGTGCAATGAAGGACAAAACAGAATAAAACATGAATGTCCTACAATAATGCTATGAATGACAAAAACAGAATGAAATAAAACTCCTTCAATAGTGCCATGAAGGACAAAACAGAAAAAAACACTAGTTACAAACTGTCCTTCAATAGTGCAATGAAGGACAAAACAGAATAAAACATGAATGTCCTACAATATTGCTATGGATGATGAAAAAAAAGAATGAAATAAAAGTCCTTCAATAGTGCAATGAAGGACAAAACAGACTTTCCTTCTGCAGCTGGACCCTCCAGGACAGCAACTGTGGGACAATGCTTCAGGGCAGCTGCTGTGGGACACTCCTTAAGGACAGCTTCAGTGGGAGCCTCCAGGACAGCTGCCGTGGGACCCTCCATCAGGACAGCTGCAGTGACACCCTCCATGACAGCTGCCGTGGGACAAAACAGAATAAAACATGAATGTCCTGCAATAGTGCTATGATGAACATAACAGAAGTTACAAAAAGTCCTTCAATAGTGCAATGAAGGACAAAACAGAATAAAACATGAATGTCTTACAATATTGCTATGAACGAAAACCCCCAGAATCAAAACAAAGTCCTTCAATAGTGCCATGAAGCACAAAACAGAAAAAAAGAGAAGTTACAAAAACTCCTTCAATAGTGCAATGAAGGACAAAACAGAATAAAACATGAATGTCCTACAATATTGCTATGAATGAAAAAAAAGAAAAGAAATAAAAGTCCTTCAATAGTGCAATGAAGAACAAAACAGACTTTCCTTCTGCAGCTGGACCCTCCAGGACAGCAGCTGTGGGACTATCCTTCAGGACAGCTGCTGTGGTACACTCCTTAAGGACAGCTTCAGTGGGAGCCTCTAGGACAGCTGCCGTGGGACCCTCCATCAGGACAGCTGCAGTGGCACGCTCCATGACAGCTGCCGTGGGACAAAACAGAATAAAACATGAATGTCCTGCAATAGTGCTATGAATAACAAAACAGAAGTTACAAAAAGTCCTTCAATAGTGCAATGAAGGACAAAACAGAATAAAACATGAATGTCTTGCAATAATATTGCTATGAACGAAAACCCCCAGAATGAAAACAAAGTCCTTCAATAGTGCCATGAAGGACAAAACAGAAAAAACAGAAGTTACAAAAAGTCCTTCAATAGTGCAATGAAGGACAAAACAGAATAAAACATGAATGTTCTACAATATTGCTATGAATGACAAAAAGACAGAATGAAATAAAATTCCTTCAATAGTGCAATGAAGGACAAAACAGACTTTCCTTCTGCAGCTGGACCCTCCAGGACAGCAGCTGTGGGACAATCCTTCAGGACAGCTGCTGTGGGACACTCCTTAAGGACAGCTTCAGTGGGACCCTCCAGGACAGCTGCTGTGGGACCCTCCATCAGGACAGCTGCAGTGGCACCCTCCATGACAGCTGCCGTGGGACAAAAAAGAATAAAACATGAATGTCCTACAATAGTGCAACGAAGGACAAAACAGAAGTTACAAAAATTCCTTCAATAGTGCAATGAAAAACAAAACAGAATAAAAGAAAGAAGGGACTAAAATAGTGCTATGAATGACAAAAACAGAATTAACAAAAAGTCCAATAGTGCCATGAAGAACAAAATAGAAAAAACAGAAGTTATAAAAAGTCTTTCAATAGTGCAATGAAGGACAAAACAGAATAAAACATGAATGTCCTAAAATAGTGGTATGAATAATAAAAAAACCAGAATGAAAAAAGTCCTTCAATAGTGCCATGAAGGACAAAACAAAAAAAACCACAAGTTACAAACTGTCCTTCAATAGTGCAATGAAGGACAAAACAGAATAAAACATGAATGTCCTACAATAATGCTATGAATGAAAGAAACAGAATGAAATAAAAGTCCTTCAATAGTGCAATGAAGAACAAAACAGACTTTCCTTCTGCAGCTGGACCCTCCAGGACAGCAGCTGTGGAACAATCCTTCAGGACAGCTGCTGTGGGACACTCCTTAAGGACAGCTTCAGTGGGAGCCTCCAGGACAGCTGCTGTGGGACCCTCCGTCAGGACAGCTGCAGTGGCACCCTCCATGACAGCTGCTGTGGTACAAAACAGAATAAAACATGAATGTCCTACAATAGTGCTATGAATGTCAAAACAGAAGTTACAAACAGTCCTTCAATAGTGCAATGAAGGACAAAACAGAATAAACATGAATTTCCTACAATATTGCTATGAATGACAAAAAACAGAATGAAATAAAATTCCTTCAATAGTGCAATAAAGGACAAAACAGACTCCTTCTGCAGCTAGACCCTCCAGGACAGCAGCTGTGGGACAATCTTTCAGGACAGCTGCTGTGGGACCCTCCTTAAGGACAGCTTCAGTGGGACCCTCCACGACAGCTGCTGTGGGACCCTCCATCAGGACAGCTGCAGTGGCACCCTCCATGACAGCTGCCGTGGGACAAAACAGAATAAAACATGAATGTCCTGCAATAGTGCTATGAATAACCAAAAAAAAGAATGAAATAAAAGTCCTTCAATACTGCAATGAAGGACAAAACAGACTTTCCTTCTGCAGCTGGACCCTCCAGGACAGCAGCTGTAGGACAATCCTTCAGGACAGCTGCTGTGGGACACTCCTTAAGGACAGATTCAGTGGGACCCTCCAGGACAGCTGCTTTGGGACCCTCCATCAGGACAGCTGCAGTGGCACCGTCCATGACAGCTGCCGTGGGACAAAACAGAATAAAACATGAATGTCATACAATAGCGCAACGAAGGACAAAACAGAAGTTACAAAAAGTCCTTCAATAGTGCAATGAAGAACAAAACAGAATAAAAGAAAGAAGGGACTAAAATAGTGCTATGAATGACAAAAACAGAATTAACAAAAAGTCCTTCAATAGTGCCATGAAGAACAAAACAGAAAAAACAGAAGTTATAAAAAGTCTTTCAATAGTGCAATGAAGGACAAAACAGAATAAAACATGAATGTCCTACAATAATGCTATGAATGAAAAAAACAGAATGAAATAAAAGTCCTTCAATAGTGCAATGAAGAACAAAACAGACTTTCCTTCTGCAGCTGGACCCTCCAGGACAGCAACTGTGGGACAATGCTTCAGGACAGCTGCTGTGGGACACTCCTTTAGGACAGCTTCAGTGGGAGCCTCTAGGACATCTGCCATGGGACCCTCCATCAGGACAGCTGCAGTGGCACCCTCCATGACAGCTGCCGTGGGACAAAACAGAATAAAACATGAATGTCCTAAAATAGTGCTATGAATGACAAAACCAGAATGAAATAAAACTCCATCAATATTGCAATGAAGGACAAAACAGAATAAAACATGAATGTCCTACAATATTGCTATGAATGGAAAAAAAAGAAATAAATAAAAGTCCTTCAATAGTGCTATGAATGACAAAACAGACGTTCCTTTTGCAGCTGGACCCTCCAGGACAGCAGCTGTGGGACAATCCTTCAGGACAGCTGCTGTGGGACACTCCTTAAGGACAGCTTCAGTGGGAGCCTCTGGGACAGCTGCTGTGGGACCCTCCATCAGGACAGCTGCAGTGGCACCCTCCATGACAGCTGCCGTGGGACAAAACAGAATAAAACATGAATGTCCTACAATAGTGCAACGAAGGACAAAACAGAAGTTACAAAAAGTCCTTCAATAGTGCAATGAAGAACAAAACAGAATAAAAGAAAGAAGGGACTAAAATAAAGCTATGAATAACAAAAACAGAATTAACAAAAAGTCCTTCAATAGTGCCATGAAGAACAAAACAGAAAAAACACAAGTTACAAACTGTCCTTCAATAGTGCAATGAAGGACAAAACAGAATAAAACATGAATGTCCTTCAATAATACTATGAATGAAAAAAACAGAATGAAATAAAAGTCCTTCAATAGTGCAATGAAGAACAAAACAGACTTTCCTTCTGCAGCTGGACCCTCCAGGACAGCAGCTGTGGGACAATCCTTCAGGACAGCTGCTGTGGGACACTCCTTAAGGACAGCTTCAGTGAGAGCCTCTAGGACAGCTGCCGTGGGACCCTCCATCAGGACAGCTGCAGTGGCACCCTCCATGACAGCTGCCGTGAGACAAAAAAGAATAAAACATGAATGTCCTGCAGTAGTGCTATGAATAACAAAACAGAAGTTACAAAAAGTCCTTCAATAGTGCAATGAAGGACAAAAACGAATAAAACATGAATGTCTTACAATATTGCTATGAACGAAAAAACCCATAATGAAAACAAAGTCCTTCAATAGTGCCATGAAGGAAAAAACAGAAAAAACAGCAGTTACAAAAAGTCCTTCAATAGTGCAATGAAGGACAAAACAGAATAAAACATGAATGTCCTACAATAATGCTATGAATGAAAAAACCCAGAATAAAATAAAAGTCCTTCAATAGTGCAATGAAGAATAAAACAGACTTTCCTTCTGCAGCTGGACCCTCCAGGACAGCAGCTGTGGGACAATCCTTCAGGACAGCTGCTGTGGGACACTCCTTAAGGACAGCTTCAGTGGGAGCCTCTAGGACAGCTGCCATGGGACCCTCAATCAGGACAGCTGCAGTGGCACCCTCCATGACAGCTGCCGTGGGACAAAGCAGAATAAAGATGAATGTCCTGCAATAGTGCTATGAATAACAAAACAGAAGTTGCAAAAAGTCCTTCAATAGTGCAATGAAGGACAAAACAGAATAAAACATGAATGTCCTAAAATAGTGCTATGAATAATACAAAAACAGAATGAAAAAAGTCCTTCAATAGTGCCATGAAGGACAAAACAGAAAAAACACAAGTTACAAAAAGTCCTTCAATAGTGCAATGAAGGACAAAACAGAATAAAACATGAATGTCCTACAATAATGCTATGAATGAAAAAAACAATGAAATAAAAGTCCTTCAATAGTGCAATGAAGAACAAAACAGACTTTCCTTCTGCAGCTGGACCCTCCAGGACAGCAGCTGTGGGACAATCCTTCAGGACAGCTGCTGTGGGACCCTCCATCAGGAATGTCCTACAATTGTGCTATGAATGTCAAAACAGAAGTTACAAACAGTCCATCAATAGTGCAATGACGGACAAAACAGAATAAACATGAATGTCCTACAATATTGCTATGACTGACAAAAAAAACAATGAAATAAAATTCCTTCAATAGCGCAATGAAGGACAAAACAGACTTTCCTTCTGCAGCTGGACCCTCCAGGACAGCAGCTGTGGGACAATCCTTCAGGACAGCTGCTGTGGGACCCTCAATCAGGACAGCTGCAGTGGCACCCTCCATGACAGCTGCCGTGGGACAAAACAGAATAAAACATGAATGTCCTACAATAGTGCAATGAAGGACAAAACAGAAGTTACAAAAAGTCCTTCAATAGTGCAATGAAGAACAAAACAGAATAAAAGAAAGAAGGGACTAAAATAGTGCTATGAATGACAAAAACAGAATTAACAAAAAGTCCTTCAATAGTGCCATGAAGAACAAAACAGAAAAAACAGAAGTTATAAAAAGTCTTTCAATAGTGCAAAGAAGGACAAAACAGAATAAAACATGAATGTCCTAAAATAGTGCTATGAATAATAATCTAAACAGAATGAAAAAAGTCCTTCAATAGTGCCATGAAGGACAAAACAGAAAAAAACACAAGTTACAAACTGTCCTTCAATAGTGCAATGAAGGACAAAACAGAATAAAACATGAATGTCCTACAATAATGCTATGAATGAAAAAAACAGAATAAAATAAAAGTCCTTCAATAGTGCAATGAAGGACAAAACAGACTTTCCTTCTGCAGCTGGATCCTCCAGGACAGCAGCTGTGGGACAATCCTTCAGGACAGCTGCTGTGGGACACTCCTTAAGGACAGCTGCAGTGGCACCCTCCATGATAGCTGCCGTGGGACAAAACAGAATAAAACATGAATGTCCTACAATAGTGCAACGAAGGACAAAACAGAAGTTACAAAAAGTCCTTCAATAGTGCAATGAAGAACAAAACAGAATAAAAGAAAGAAGGGACTAAAATAATGCTATGAATGACAAAAACAGAATTAACAAAAAGTCCTTCAATAGTGCCATGA
This sequence comes from Phymorhynchus buccinoides, assembly GCA_017654935.2. Classification (NCBI taxonomy): domain Eukaryota; kingdom Metazoa; phylum Mollusca; class Gastropoda; order Neogastropoda; family Raphitomidae; genus Phymorhynchus; species Phymorhynchus buccinoides. Next base: position 40,554,374 of record CM065686.1, read on the forward strand.
AGAACAAAACAGAAAAAAACAGAAGTTATAAAAAGTCTTTCAATAGTGCAATGAAGGACAAAACAGAATAAAACATGAATGTCCTATAATAATGCTATGAATGAAAAAAACAGAATGAAATAAAAGTCCTTCAATAGTGCAATGAAGAACAAAACAGACTTTCCTTCTGCAGCTGGACCCTCCAGGACAGCAGCTGTGGGACAATCCTTCAGGACAGCTGCTGTGGGACACTCCTTAAGGACAGCTTCAGTGGGACCCTCCAGGACAGCTGCTGTGGGACCCTCCATCAGGACAGCTGCAGTGGCACCCTCCATGACAGCTGCCGTGGGACAAAACACAATAAAACATGAATGTCCTGCAATAGTGCTATGAATAACAAAACAGAAGTTACAAAATGTCCTTCAATAGTGCAATGAAGGACAAAACAGAATAAAACATGAATGTCTTACAATAGTGCATATTAGAATAAAACTATGAACGAAAAACTATGAGAATGAAAACAAAACAAAACAGTCCTTCAATAGTGCCATGAAGGACAAAACAGAAAAAACAAGTTACAAAAAAGTCCTTCAATAGTGCAATGAAGGACAAAACAGAATAAAACATGAATGTCCTACAATATTGCTATGAATGACAAAACAGAATAAAAGAATTAAATAAAAATGACAAAAAAATAGAATGAAATAAAAGTCCTTCAATAGTGCAATGAAGGACAAAACAG